>CM049308.1:94377623-95027623 GCA_026874595.1 Sipunculus nudus
GTGCAAACCTTTTTTTTACAGTCCAGAATACTAACTCAAGTCTAAAAACATATAAAACATGAATAACTCACAGAATATATTTCAAAATTAACTAAATTCTGGATGCAAGGAGATTAACAAAGGACCTTCTAGGATTGTAAGACAAATTCCTAGGGCAAAAAGTTACAATTTGTGCCCTGTAAACAGATGGCTGGAAAGCCAGACAGAAGATGGACAAAGGGTGATCGCTAAAACTCAAATGAACTATAATCAGCTGAGCTAGTCAACTACCATACTGTCCATTTTAAGCTCTCCCCTACCAATAATTTAGAAATAGTTCGAAATATTCAAACTTAACCAAAATAGAGATATTTTACAGTTGCTGTTTATATATTTTTTATCAAAAAGATTATGATTTAAAAAAAAGTAAAAATTTCAGTGTAATTTCAAATATTTCAATTGTAAATCAATACAATATCTTAGTAATGAGCTAAATGTACATCTCAAAGGTACAATAATGAAGAACTTGAGGGATAGGACAAGCTGTAAATGATTAATTAGTAATCAGTGAACACAATGTAAAGGCAGTCCATGATGATATTATTATTGATCATATTTCATCTAAACAGTTATTTTGTGGCCTATATGGAAAAATATATCACTCAGAACAAGTCATATTTATCTACTGAAAAATATCATAAAACAGAGCTCCTTAATAACAAATAAGATTTTCAGTACGTTGGCATACTGATCTGTGAAATTGCTAAATTTTTACAGTCATTTTCCATGTTATAAGACTGGTTACGGAACTTTTCAAATGAATGTAAAATGACTGTAAACATACAGCAATTACAAGAAATCCTTAAAGTTTCCACCATGATATCCGTATGGTGCCAAAAACTTCCTTGCTTTTTATTAGAACTTTTTAGAGCTTATTTGTATAATTAAGCATATTCAATTTATTCATAAAAAATATAAATGAGAAACATGGGCTGGAAAAAAAACATCATCTTAAACTAAGAACTTGTGCCTGGGATGACTACAGGTATTTTGGGTGAATTTTATATCTTTATTAACATATAATTTGTTTAATTATTTCCTAATTTCCTGAAAATTTGAGCACCAATCATATATTAATTCTTCCTTTCAGGCATTTTGGGCCTGGGCACAGTCATCCTCACTGGTAAAGGCCTCCTGGCATACTGGTCCTGGTACCGTATGTCTGATGAAGACACATTGCCAGTAATCATGCAATTTTCCTCTTTATACCAAAAGGTTGTAACTAACGTCAATCCTCACAGCAAATAAAGGCTATCCCTGAATCCCTGATTATTCAGTTTTTAAGACCAAAACTTTATATTAGAAAAACTCTATATGACTTCAAAGTGATCTGAGCTAATCAAGACCATAGCCATCAATAAAGGTACACGTCATGTGACAGCTCTACTGTCAGTCAGCGGCCCTGCTCCGTCCTCCCTTGTCCTCAGTACAATATATAGGGGGCCTTGTGCAAACAGAGTAATTCACATAATAAAAGCTCTTTCACCCAGTTAATAAAGCAAGCCATTATTTCCCCAGTTCAAAGAGACTGCACTGGGCTTGAATTGGTCACAAATTGTGTAGGACTGCATCTAAATTATAAGTGAATAGCAGCTGACAAATGCAGACAAGTATCATGTTAAGAAACACCCGTGGCCCTGGAGACCCTTCAGTTATTACATACAAAAAGACGCACAATATTGGACGGGGCTGGCCTCATCAAGTCTGATCTATGGGACCTGTGGTTACATGGGGCAGCCATGGTGATTATACACCAACATGCCAGGTTTTGTTTTTGGGTGCTCAGATTGAGAAATATGCACGCTCTGTGTTTCTAAGCATGTCAGTTAGATCACTGAGCCAATTTTGTCAGGTATTTGTTCAATTTTGTTAATGTGCCCCAGCAGGCAGTTACCTCGTAGAACGCTGATTATCATATCAGTGTAGACAGAGAGGGGAGGGGACCAGGGATGAGGATAACGTTTAGGTAAATAAACAAAGTAATTACATCATGTGATCCCTTAATTAGACAACAATTTATATAAACACACACACACATACATATATATAAATAAATGAATATATTCAATATATATATATATATATATATATATATATATATATATATATATATATATATAATTTAATGTTACTATTTATTAGTTTGTATTTTAAAGTTTTATTGGAGGTTACTGCCTCTATTTCTTAATGCTGACTTATCTCATTCTTTTAACCTAAGAATGAACATCTGATTATGGTGTTCCATTTCTGTCTTGGACTACATGACAGGGTGGTAACATTTGCTGCATGTTATTTTATGTTATGGTTTCACCTGGTTTGTAATAGGCCAGAATGCTGGGTCATAACACCACAGAACCCCGACAGGCGCACACATTTGTTATTGATACACAGCTTTGGGGCATAGCCATCTCATCAAAGTGGCTGAGTAATGGTGGACTGTGAAAACACCCACCACTCCTCTGGTGAGATTTGAACACTTGACCTCCTGACTTAAAAACAATGAGTGTGTTCACAATTTTACTGTAACTTATTTTATTTTTTTTATTCTGTATTTTTTTAATAATTAGATATAAGTAAACAAGTAAACCCATTTCATGTCACATGCTTCTTGTGAATTTTTCAAGGTTCATAAAATTCCTTAAAAATATATTACATGTTGTTCAGACTGCAAAAATCTTGTACAATTGACATCAGACAAAGAAGAAATTTTTATGGAATTTAAAATTTGTTGGAAACAAAATATTAATAGATGCATGTCTATATGTCTATGACCAATTAAGGTTCAGAGCAACACTAGATACCTGTTATGTTATGAGGGTATTGCAAAAAGATTAATGATTCAGCCAAAACCTCACAGAACAAAACAAAAATGACCACATGGTCACTAGTCAAAATGTAACAAACAGGTAAAGTGGAGAAATTTAAATACTCATGTAGCATTTGTAAGACATATTTTCTGTGTCATGCTAGTTATTTGCAACAACTGAATTTCAAATGATTTTAATGTGAACATGCTCAGTTTTAACCTGTCAAGATTTTGTAGTTACATGGGTTACTTAATTTGTTGTTAATGCTAAATCTTAATCAGACATTAAATTAAACTTCATCATAAACAAGTTTTACTTAAAAAAAGAACATACTTATTATTGTTAAAGAATAATTTAACTCATATATCATAATCTTATATGTTAGAAATATATTTAGCAATTTAGTCACTCACTGGACGTGTGCTCAGGTGATTCAATTTGTAATGTGTCTGCATTAAAATAAATACTTGTGTGCTTTAGTTTTCAATTAGTTTGCAATTGCACATATAGAAACTAACTTATGTGTAAATATAATCATTTCAATTCAAGTCAGCATGCTTTCCAAAATATATCTGTTTAAATGTATAGCATACTTTGGTAGTGAGGTTTTGTCCTCTTTATTTAACTTTGATATTTTACAGAAAACTGATATTATCTTGTCATATTTTGTTTGGATTTTGACATACAAGTCAGAGCCTGACATTCATGTATTCTATAGAACATTGATTTATCATACAGATAAATACCACTGAAATAATGTTACTATAAGAAAATTATCTAACTATCAAAAATGAATATTTGGGGATTATTAATCAAACAGAATGAGTGAACTCTCTCATTTGGTTGAAGTTACTGGGGTATTAGATATAAATGTGTGCTCTGATAAATGAGCATGGAGTCTATAAACAGGAGTTAATCTGTTGACAGTGAAGTGCCCCAGTTGATTTTATCAGGAGGTGGTGAGTACAGAGAACAAACGCTGCCGGCCAGGTGAGCACGCAGGAACCGAGACTACAGGGCTTATCAAGGGGATGTTACCTGTTAGGTAGCAGACTCAAGAGTGAACATTTGTGGAACAGAAGACAATCAGCTGTACTCTGTCAGTTAATGTTCTGGCCGTAACCAGCTGCATGTATTAAACCCCACCTCCAACGGCCTCAGGTGTTCCGATAAAAGCAACATATGAGCACTTAACCGAGTTCACCTACATGTCACTCTGAGTGGAGAAAGTCAGATCAAAGACGGCCTCGATCGCCATCCATTTTAGGGGTAATTTGCCTCCCTTTTGTGTGACATAGACCTTGTCATCGTAAATGTAACGCGTCAAGCCAAAGTCTCCAATCTTCACTGCACGGTTGGTCTCCACCAGGACATTTCTGGATGCCAGGTCCCGGTGGACAAACCCCTTCTGAGACAGGAACTCCTGGTAAAACAATCAGACTCTTGTCACATACCACAAGCACACCACAAAATGTGATCACACCTACTTGAGAAAAGCTCTCAAGATTATACAAGAAAACCTCTTCAGTTCACCACCACAAAAAATGACAACAGGTAAAGATAAGATTTATGTTCTGTTTATAAATTCTTATCAAATATATACTTTGTCCCACATTTAAAATTACAATTGTATATCAATAAATAAAAAAACAATTACATTCTGTTTAGCATACTGAAAACCAAACACTTGCAAGTACAAAGTTATTGTTAAACAAATTATTTTTTTGCTGATTTACCATTACTATTATTTTTTTTCCTGGTTAAAATTTATTCTCTTATTTTAATATTTTTGTTATTAATTATCATACTTCAAAACCAAAATATCAAGATTATCAAATCATCACCACCTTTATTCAAGTAAAAAAGGGAAACTGTAAATTTCATATTATTTTAAGGTAAGCTTATTTAATATGAACATATTTTTAAATGAACATATGTGAGCATATTTTTATTAATAAATGTTCTTCACATTGTTTCTGCCATACTCATGTATTAAGATTATTGATTAAACCTGTAATATACTGTGGATAAAGAATTGTTTGTTGGGTTGTTATTTTCATGGAATCCATGGGTAGCTTTTGTCTACAAAATTTAATACCCCACAACCATATAAGATAAATCTTTCAAGATATACTCACAAATTTTCATCCATGTTTCAGATTTAAGTGATCCAATATTTTAGTCACTGAGCAATTGAGCCTATCATTTGCACCAGGTTCATGTGAAACTGACATTTAATTTAATGAGTAGTCAATTCAAAGTAGTAAACATTCAATGTATTTCTCATAAAAAATAATGATATTTGACTTATTTTCAGGTCTTTCCTTATTTAATTATCATACAAGGCAAAACTGGAAACAATTAACCCATGAGAGTTTTAACCCCACAAATATTATTTCATGACAAAACAACAAAATTTTAAACCCACAATAATTTCTGAATCCACAGTATGATGCAATTTGTTTTTAAAAATTTTTTACTTTTCTAGAAGTTTATATAATTGCAAATTTAAAATAAAGCTAAAGCAGTTTCCACATATACAGATAAATTAACTGATTGTTCTTATGGTTAGTAGATTAGGTCCCTGGGATCTTATATCTAATATTAAAAAAAAATTAGATTTTAGACTCCTCTTTTCATTCATCATGAAACAAAAATTAACAGTGGAAAATTTACAAATTAAAAAATATACATATGCATGTCCTGTGAATAAAACAGCACTCTGTATATTATATAACAAAATATTCAGTAAATGAAAATTTATTTCTTTCTCTTCATGTTAAGTTTTTGTTATTTATTTGTTTGAATATTTGTCAATGAGTTTTGGTTCTTTCCTGGGAGCAAATATGTTAAGTAATCAAGAGCCATTTACATCAGATTTTTTTGTTTTCCTTTTACACAGTTTTTGAAATTATAAGTTAAGAGTCAACTGCTTCAGAAAATGATCAAAACCCACAAACAATCTCGACCTTCATGATAGCTGAGTATACGTAAAGGCAGATTTCCTGGCGTTACTTTAAATGGAAACAAAAGTATAATAATAATAAAGCATTAGGAAAATAGCCAATTAATCATTTAAAATAAATAAAATAAATACTAACAGTACAAAACTGATTTTTAAATAAAAATTATGAATGAACAAATGATAAACAAATGGCAATAAAAACATGTGACATATAAGTTCAAAGCAATATATTCCTGGATAATTGATATGTAAGTGAGTATGTTGGTAAATCATTCAGACACTCACCATGCCAACGGCTATCTGTCGAGCGAATGACAACAGGTCATGATATGTCAGCTGATCTGATGATGTTACTGATCTGTCACTCTGCAAAAATGGGAGATCATGCTGTACATGAGCTGTGTAGGGATATAACAATCACCATGACAACAAGCTGCCCAAATGCTGCCCCCACCTGTATGTGCCACATTAAAGGTCAAATACAAAACAAAAACTGACCTACCATTATCATCATTCAAAATAATGAATCATATTGTTGTATTTTCATGGTTCATAATTTATTTATATAATTATTATTTTACTTTAAATTTATTTTTATAATTTTTTTTTATCTGTTTATTTTATCAATATTATACCTCTCAAGATTTAAATCTTTTTAAACTTTTATTTTTTATTAAAACTTTCAAAGTCAACATTTTGTGCTGGAACCACATTACCATCCATAGAAGCAGAAACAGACTATCAATACATTTGTGTAATTTTTCACATGGATTTTTAATTTATGAACATCAAAGAACAGGCACACATGGAAATATTATTGGTAAATATATGTATGTTCAATTTTTTTTTATAAATACTACCTTTAACCTAAATTTCAAGGAGAACTGCCACTTATGACTCTCCTCTGGTGAAACCAGCACCATTTCCACAAACACAAAAAAAAATAATACACCCTCCCCCAAAAATAAGGATATCTTTAATCAAAATAAGACATTCAATTTCCTCTTGTTGAAAATATTAAGTTTCATCAATTAGAATATTTTATTTATTTGTAATTCTATCCAATGCCATTCTCAGTTTACAAAGAACACAAATAAACAATATGCTTAACCCAATAAAGCATTTACTTTTTTCATTTTACTTTTTTTTTGTTTTGGTAAACTCTATACTTGTCTGAAAATGGAGCCTTTAATGAAACCAACTGCTTATTATTGCAAAGTGAAAACCTGAAGATAACCAGTTATCCTAAACTTAAAATGTATTCTCAAATGAGCCTTAATAATGATAATTTCAGTCCATTTCAGTACAAGCACAGTCACTGGCTGGCACACCCTCACGGCATGTGTTTTGAGTATGAACACTACTTGTCTAAGCAATGTGTTTTCCCTGTGCCTACCAATAAACATCATGTCATCACCTAAAAGATATCTGTAAAAAAAGGTATATATCTGCCATTAGATTTGCTGAGCCATGCATTTCTCAATGCTTGTCTGGGGTTTAAAACAAACCCTTTCTCCTTGAAATTCAGAAGATGAATGCATACACACAATGTTTGCAAGTGCCCCCCGTCTGGAATACTTAACTTTGCTACTAGCATATGATGAAACAAGAATGAAATATTTCAGTTTATAACATTATGTAATGATATCCAACTGTAAACCTGTCAATACTCATATCAAAAAATTAGTTTTATATTTCAAATTTACATGTCAGTTCAAGCTTTCACACTGCATTCATCCTTAAGAAGGTTTAATATGTTTTCTCTCTGACAGATGGCAGCACCCTACCACAGTTTGGCTGATTCCTGCCCCTGCAATCTGCAAGCCAGCTGCACTGGAGGGGTTATTTATTGAGCATGACTATAAAGTTCTTAAAATGGTTTGATTTTGAAAACAAAGCCTACAGGCCTAATGCGAACTTGTGCAATAGAATAAACACCAGGTATAATGCTTCACTGCTGGACCATTACTTTTCAAGTACATGTGTAACATGTATATGAACAACACAAGTACTAAACATTTTGAACGAGAAATAATAACATTAACATCACTGCTGAAATTCTGGCATGGGTGTACACAACACAAAAATGATTGTAGCTGGCACCACCAGTCTTGTATACAACTAAGCTATAAGAGATATATACATATACCCTATTTCAGACTGATATATGTCAAACCCCTCCTGCGAAATAAGCAGGGACATGCACTGTGCAAAAATTATTGTAGGTGGCACCACCAGTTTTGTACATGATAAAGCTATCCATTATGTATAAATATGCCCAATTTCAGGCTCATGTATCAAATTCCTCCATACAAATAAGCAGGCACATACATTTTGCAAAAGTCATTGTAGGTCGCCACTCCTGTCTTGTAAACGAGAAAGCCATCAAAGACACATAGACAGGTAAAAATATCAGGCCAATACATCAACCTTCTCTTGAGTTTGATGCACCAGGTTTAGGTGAGAAAGGCAGTTGCATGAGTGAATTGTGACAAATTGCTGGCTCAAGCTACTGCACTGAGTGAACTCTTTGACCTGCACCTGGCAAGACTGAGTGAACTTTTGATCTGTACCTGGCTGCACTGAGTGAACTCTTGACCAGTTGCATAATCTGACACATCTGGCAGTATGCCAAAGCTATAAATAGAATGCAGCTACTGCACTTAGTGAACTCTTGACCTATACCTGGCTGCACTGAGTAAACTCTTGACCTGATCTGATACAGTTGGCAGTCTGCCAAAGCTATAAATAGATCCAGGATGACCTTTGGCCTGTTGCCAAATCTTAATAATTGGCAGTCTGCCAAGCTATTTATAGATACATAAACAATCCGCCTGTTGGTAAATCTGTTTACACATACTGAAAGAATTGCTAAAATGCTTTTTTTTTAACTGATGCATTCATAAGATTTTTTATAAAAAAATTTTAGAATAATAAAAGATGCAGTCCTTTCATTTTTAAAGTTCCAATAATTGTGCCAAAAATCATTTAAATAAACTTGAACAAATCATTTTTGTGCAATGTTACATAAATTGAAACAACAGTTTTGCCGGAGGAGACTACTGAAGCCCTCAATTTGAAATAGGCTTACTAATGGCCTCAAGACCAACTTAAGCTTTCTATGACTCTACCAAAAATCAATGAACCCAATGCATTCTTATACAATTAAAGAAAGCCTATCCTAGAATATTCTTGTGAAAAATTAAACCATTCAGCTTGACAGTTTCATCATAAAACATTTTAAAGCTGAAAGTGGCTAAAATTACAAGGTTTCTGACCGTATAAAAAGGTCGATGTAAGTGGCACAACACTTGAAACTGCAGTTTCAAATATGAGTCACGTGACCATCATTTGCACAAAATTTTGTGATCCTAGCTCCTATTGTTTTTAAGATTGTTATGTTAGTATGCTTACTTGCCAAATGACTAATTTCAAATTCCTGTAACTCGGCCAAAATACATCAAACCAAAACCATTTAAACAAACTTGACAGAACTGGTCTCTAGGATCATTTCTGTGAAATAATGAACTATTTAACTGAAAATTTTTCAAAAGTTTCTTAGCTTTTCCCCCATATAATGTAAGTTAATGCAGGTGGTGCCACAAAACACTCAATCCCACAACATTTGATATGTGACAGATTTTTGCATAAAATTTGAGGGTGCTAGCTCCTTCTATTCCTGAAAAATTATGGATTAATGTATGGAGGACTGATGACCCCTGTACAGAAAAGGTCGATGCAGGTGGCGCCACCAATACCTTCATTTCAAATATGACTGATGTGACCAACATTTGCATAAAATTTGGTGATGATAGCTCCAGCCATTTCTGAGATTGTAATTTTAGAATGCTTTTTTGGACAGATGACTAAGTTCAACTTCCTGAAACTCGACAAAAATTTATCAAACATGAACCATTCAAACAAACTTGAGAGAGATTGTTCAAGGAATCATTTCTGTGAAATATTGGACAATTGATCTGAACAGTTTCAGAGAAGAAGATTTTTAAATGTTTGTAAGCTTTTCCCCTATAAATCTAAGAAAATGTAGTTAGCCAGAAAATAAGCAAAATCAGAGTTTTTTAGTTGATGCTAGCCCCAGCCATTCTTGAGATAGTATGGGTTACCGTACAGACGACGCTACACCATCGCATAAGCCAACAAGTTCACTATTAGTGGCCCATGGGCCATGACGCTCAGCTGAATTCAAGGAATGTTAAACAATGAGAAAGATGACTGCCAGAGTGCCAAAAAATCATGAATTTTGTGATTAGTCCTTAGAAATGTCTAATTTACGAGAAAACTCTCCAAGATGGATTGACATGCCAAATTTCAGACCAATACCTTGAACCACTCCTAAGATATGAGCAATTTTCACCCAGAGCACATGTGCTTATGGACGCCACATGAAAACTATTGCAGATGTGGTGCCACCATTATTGAGTACAAGATGGAGGAGTCCAAGATGCATAATTTCAGGCCAATATGGCACACCATTCCTAAGAAAAGAGCATTAATTTATTCTACAGAAACAGAGTGATAGGTGGTGCCACCTGTGTTGTTTATGAGAAACTTTTCCAAGATGGATGGACATGCCAAATTTCAGACCAATACCTTGAACCACTCCTGAGATATGAGAAATTTTCACCCAAAGCACATGTACGGATGGATGCTACAGGAAAATGATTGCAGGTGGCTCCACCAGTCTTGACTACAAGATGGAGGAGTCCAAGATTTACTGATTTGGACAATTTCAGGCATATACAAAATCAACAATAATTCTACAAACACAGTAAGGTAGCTGGCACCACTTGTCAGTCTTACGAGAACACTCTCTAAGATGGATGTACATGCCAAATATAAGACCAAAAACTTGAACCACTCCTGAGATATGAGCATTTTTCACCCAAACCACATGTATGATAATGCCACTGGAAAACTATTGCAGATGGCACCACCAGTCTTGAGTACAAGATGGAGGAGTCTGAGATCTATGGGTATGCACCAATTCAGGCCAATACAGTAAGTCGCTCCTGAGAAAAGGTCATTTATTAATTCTACAAAACCAGGAAAGTAGGTGGCACAACCTGTCTGGTTTACCTGAAAACTTTCTAAGATGGATGGACATGTCAAATTTCAGACCAATATCTTGAACCATTCCTGAGATATGAGCAATTTTCACCAAAAAGCAAATATACCTATGAAAGCCACGTGAAAATGACTGCAGACGGCACCACCATTCTTGTTCACAAGATGTAGGTGTTGAGGATCTATGAACATGCACAATTCCAACCCAATACATTGAAGATCCACTAAGATGAACAGATGGCAAATGCACAGATGGACACTATGCAAAAAGTATTGTAGGTGGCACCACCAGTTGCAATTATGAGATGGAGAGATCCAAGATCTATGGACATGCAAACTTTCAGCACAATAAATTGAGCCACTTCTGAGATATTGGCTGTTATCTAAAAGACACCCAGATTCATAATGCACAGAAAAGATTGCTGAGGGTGCCATCTGTCTTTGTTAGGCACAACAACATAGGTGAAGGAATAACTATGCTAGGTTTCAGAAAGATCAGTCTAAGGGCCTTAGAGGAGTTCTCTGGAAACTAACGCAACGTTTTTATATCACATTTTTTATTATTCTTTGTGGTACTTACGAGCCCCATAGCTCGATGGATATGGGTAACAGAGACCGTATTTCAGCTCAGACTTTTCATGGACCTCCTTCGATGTCAAGTTAGAATATTTAAGGTCCAGCAGTTATGATTTGTGCCATGTTAACAGATGAAAGCTTCTATGAAGGTATCAAAAATAGAGAAGAAATTTATAAAAATTAGAAAAATACATGTGGCGCTACCAGTTTGCAGGAAATGATGGAACACTCCATGACCAATATTCATGCAAACAATCATTGTTATCAAGGCAGTAATTATTCAGATACTGAAGCTTATGTATCATATTTTTCATTATTCTTGGGGGGCGCTTTCGAGACCCATTTCTCGGAGAAAATATATATAAGAGACCTGATTTCAGGTTTTCAAGGAGATTTTTTCATAAAATTCCCTAGATGTCAAGTGAGAAGATTCCAGGTCCAGCAGTTACGATTTGTGCCCTGTTAACAGATGTCTGACTCTTGTTGAAGGTATCAAAAAAATGAAAAAAATTCCTAAAAATTAGTAAAAATACAAGTGGCACCACCAGTTTGCAGGAACTGATAGAACACTCCATGATCAATATTCATGCAAAGAATCATGATGATCAATGCATTAGTAATTCAGATACTTGAGCTTTTGTATCAAATTTTCCATTATTCTAGGGGGTTCTTCGGAGGCCCATAGCTTTTGTATCAATATGGGTAACAGAGACCTAATTTCAGGTTTCCAAGGAGATTTTTCATGGACCTCCCTGGATGTCAAGTGAGAAGATTCCAGGTCCAGCGGTTACGATTTGTGCCATGTTAAAGGACAGCCGGACAGCCAGAAAGACAGCTGGACAGACAACGAACAAAGAGTGATCCCTATAGCTCAGATGACTTTCAGTCAGCTGAGCTAAGAAAAAACTGGTGTTTGCTTTGAGCATTCCGCAAGGACCATTTGATGTCAAAAGGGCAGAAACTACTCTGAAAAAAAATATCACACCTTCAAAACAAGATTTTCCTATAAATGAAAATAACATTTTTTTTTGGTTATCATTATCCTAAGGGTAACAGAACTGTTCGGATAAGAATAATTGTTATTGTTAAAGTGACAACAGTATTTTGGATAGCCATTCATATAGTCATGTAGACTTTGATGGTTCTGCTGTAACACTATGGTTGGGGTAATGTTATGGATAAAGGTCCAGAGTGTCACTTTATATACAAATTTTTACCTGGTCAGCATAAGTACACACCCTTCAAGCACCAATGACTGATGTATATTGCTTAGCGAATCTACTAGTACCTTCTGGGACTAAGAGAAAGTATAGAGGGAGTCCAATTGTGTTAAAGAGGTGGGGGTGTCCAACAGTACCACTGAACTGTAAAGTCCTGGTGTTGCTTCTGTAACAATGAACTATAAAGTCCTGATGTTGCTTCTGTAACAATGAACTGTAAAGTCCTGGTGTTGCTTCTGTAACAATGAACTGTAAAGTCCTGATGGTGCTTCTGTGACAATGAACTGTAAAGTCCTGATGTTGCTTCTGTAACAATGAACTGTAAAGTCCTGATGTTGCTTCTGTAACAATGAACTGTAAAGTCCTGATGTTGCTTCTGTAACAATGAACTGTAAAGTCCTGATGGTGCTTCTGTGACAATGAACTGTAAAGTCCTGATGTTGCTTCTGTAACAATGAACTGTAAAGTCCTGATACTGCTTCTATAACAATGAAATGTAAAGTCCTGATATTGCTTCTGTCACACTGAACTGTAAAGTCCTGTTATTGCTTCATGTTACAGTTAGTAAGATATTTTCACAAGAGAACATGTTTACTGGTTTAATACCTGCAAAGATTGCTTTAATATTAGACATATATTACTGATTTGAACAGGTGATACAGTGACAAACTTTGTGAAATCTTACCTTAGTTGTCGCATCTCTCACCAGATGGCGGTGTCTCCTGAGGTAGTTCAGCAGGTCTCCTTCTATCATGTGTTCCACAATCAGACAGATGGGGTCCCGGACAGTACAGCAGCCAAGCATGGAAACCACATTGGGATGTGCACCGATCCTTTTCATGAGCTCAATCTCCTTCAGGAAGTCCTCGTACTGGCTGTCCTTGTTGTGACCTGAGGGCAGATAATCAGTACTCATTTCTGTCAGCACATGAATTTACACACACCAAGGCCATGTTAACTCGAAAAGTCTTTTTTTATTTGATGAAAGCAAGAAGTGAAACATTGACCGGTAATATAACAGGAGAATGTCTATTGAGGAGAATGTAAGATCACAGAATGTTTGCTTGAAAGCAGAACAGGCTAGTATTGCTAAAAAAGATATTTAAACTGAGAGGAAAATCACACAGAGCACATACAAAGGTTAGTTTTAAAGAATCATAATGAGTTCTGAGCAGCAGTGATGTGTAAATGAGTACTCACAGACTAGCATCTTAACGGCCACGGTGACTTGCACTGTGTCTGATCCTCCAGCCTCCTCCTCCTGCTGCAGAGCATGATTCGGAATTCGCTGTTGAAGCTGTGACTTGGAGATTCTCAGCTGCCCAAGGACCACCTGACCAAAGGCTCCTCTACCAAGGACAGTGTCTGTCAATGCCAGGCTACCTGATGGTACCTCCCACTTATCCTTACCTCTACAACATGGCAATACGTAAGGTTAGACTATAACATGACATGTTTGTGAGGTTAGACTAAAACATGATATATATGGGAGGTTAGACTATAAAACATGACATATATGTGAGGTTAGACTAGAATATGATATATATGTGACATTAGACTAAACATGACATATATGAAAGGTTAGACTAGAACATGACATATAGTTGAGGTTAGACTAAAACATGATATACATGTGAGGTAAGACTAAAACATGACATATGGGAGGTTAGACTTAAACATTACATATATGGGAGGTTAGACTCAAACACGACATATATGTGAGGTTACACTAAAAAATGACATATATGTCAGGTTAGACTAAAACATGACATGTATGTGAGGTTAGACTAAAACATGACATGTATGTGAGGTTAGACTAAAACATGACATATATATATATATAAATATATATATTTATATATATATCAATATATATATATATAAGACGTTAGACCATAAAACATGACATATATGCGAGGTAAGACTAAAACATGACATGTATGTGAGGTTAGACTAAAACATGACATGTATGTGAGGCTAGACTAAAACATGACATGTATGTGAGGTTAGACTAAAACATGACATATATATATATATATATATATATATATATATATATATATATATATATATATATATATATATATATATATATATATATATATAAGATGTTAGACTATAAAACATGACATATATGCGAGGTAGGACTAAAACATGACATGTATGTGAGGTTAGACTAAAACATGACATGTATGTGAGGCTAGACTAAAACATGACATATATATATATATACATATATATATATATATATATATATATATATATATATATAAGATGTTAGACTATAAAACATGACATATATGCGAGTTAGGACTAAAACATGACATATATGTGAGGTTAGACTAAAACATGACATATATATATATATATAAATATATAATTATATATATATATATATATATATATATATATATATATATATATGACGTTACACTATAAAACATGACGTATATGCAAGGTAAGACTAAAACATGATATGTATGTGAGGTTAGACTAAAACATGACATGTATGTGAGGTTACACTAAAAGATGACATGTATGTGAGGTTAGACTAAAACATGATATATATGTAAGGTTACACTAAAAGATGACATATATGTGAGGTAAGACTAAAACATGACATGTATGTGACGTTAGACTAAAACATGACATATATATATATATATATACAAACTATGGATTCAAAACCACATATTCACCCCCTCATAGCGAACACCTCAGGGCATTTGAAAGTGATATCTACGAAATGGTCCGGAACATTGAATTTCAGCACTCACACAATGCATTCCAGAAACAAATGGCCAATGACTCTCTGCTTGTCTGAAAAGCTACTTATAGCTACGGCCCCCCCTGGATCATTGTTGAACTCAAGAGCTGAAATTCTCTCCAAGTGCCGCCATCAAAACAAATTCACCCTGAAATATTTTAAAACCTAGCATTCGTACTAATATTCAGCGTGCCCCCTTAACCCCCCCCCCCCCCAACGAGGATCCGCTGGGCAGACTCATTTGTTCAGGTAGTTGTTCTCTCACTGCTGGCTCGTGGAGTCCATTGGATGACAGGAAAGTTCTACCTTATCCTGGTCTAATGGGCTTTACGACCTTCAGCTAGGAGACTTGCACCACTTGGTATGGGTATAGTATATTTGCCTTTTATATTGTATATTTGCCTTGTATATTGTGTATTTTCACAGTATATGTGTATTTTTATCATATCATATGTATACTACTGATATTTTCACTGCTTCCAAGGCCCTATTAGAAATCATTTCAATATGCTGATTGAGCATCCTGGTTATATCTTTATATTATATTTACTATTTACTACATTATATAACCTCTTTGCCCTGCCCTGTTATGTTCCAGTATCGCACGTGTACCCCGACCAATCCTATTGTGCACCCGAGAACAATAGGATCAGTGTCAGTCTTTCACATGCCCCCCCCCCCACCCGAATCGCACAAAGCATAATCTCGTAATCTCGTAAAGTCTCGGCTTTTCAAACCACGACGTTAGCTTCATTCTAACCACATTCACCTGATGATCGGGTCGCATCCCGTGAAACAGTCTGTTGTGAATTAACAGTGTTGTTTTTCTTCAGAGTTATATATATATATATATATATATGTGATGTTAGACTATAAAACATGACATGTATGTGAGATTAGACTAAAACATGACATATATGCGAGGTAAGACTAAAACATGACATGTAAGGTTAGACTAAAACATGACATATATGTCAGGTTAGACTAAAAGCAGAAGAATTGAATAGAATAATACTTTATTGTCCAATGCAAAAAAATAGATAGATTTGGAAACTTTTTGTGGAGATTGCTCACAAAAATCAATGATTACATCTAAAAGCACTTTGTCAATCTTCACTTTCATACATGACATATACACTTGCACCTAGTTACATAAAATACCTAGTAAACCAATGTACATATAAGCACCTATTTACACTTACTATATGTAAACATTGCACAAATGTTGTTGATTATTATACATCACAAAGTTGCCCTGTGACTAGCTCCATATCATCATGTTACAACTACATCCTACAGATTAATATCAGTTTTGAGATGACACACAGTTAAATAATTTGATTCCTTTACATACAAATGCATTCTTAAAGCTATTTGTTCTAATTACTGGCAAGGCTAACCTTTTTCCTGATGGCAAGAATTTAAAATTACCATACAAGGGGTGAGATTCATCTTTCACGATCTTGTTTACCTTGTTTAGCATGTAACGACGTAGCATCTGCACCGATTTTCCTAGAACATTTGACAATTTTTCCCAGTTTGTGTCTCTCCTTGCCATTTAGGCAACCATACCATACAGTGAGTGAGAAACAGAGATCAGATTCAATGGTTGCCTTATAGAAGAGTGACTGAATAACTTTGTTTACATTTAAATTCCTCAGCATTTGCAGATGATGGACTTTTGTATACATTTATTAAACACCAGCCTTGTGTTCTCTGTACCAGATAGCTTGTCATCTATGATAACACCAAGATATTAATATTTGCTCACTCTTTCAATGTTTTGTTTTTTTATCCTTTTTTTTTACATCTTTATTCCAGAAATATATACATGTAAAAGAGGTGGGCTGGGGCCGCTACACAGCTTGTCATGACCTAGCACACAAAATTGTGACAGTGTACACAAAATTCTGTAAGGGGATCAGCCGGTAATAAAATTATTTAACAACCAGGGGACCACAAGTTATTCTCAGTTCCTCTAGGACATTAATACGACATATATGGCCATCTTCCTCTGACATTAAGTCCTGGGCTCCCTGAAGTAAGGTGCAGTCCACAGAATGTTAGTGCTTCAGGGGGTGATGTGACATGAAGTTCGCTATGTGTCGCCTTTCTGTAGACACTGGTTTTGATGGTTGGTCATCTTGCAGTTGGACTAGTATTTCCAGAAATGCCAATTTACCTTTCTCCTCTTTCTCCCCTGTAAATTGGATCTTGGGGTCTCTGCTGCTGAAATGATTTGTAAACTGTTCAATGTTGTAATTTCAGAGCACTGTGGATGTGTCACCGATATACCGTAACCCGATCTTAGGTGGTGATGTTGCCAATTAGATGGCTTTCTGCTGGAACACTTCCATGCATAAGTTGGTGATAACAGGTGATACTGGTGAACCCATGGCTGCTTCCTTGATTTGTTTGATAAAAATGCAATATTTTTGGGTGAAACATATCTCTGACAGTTGTCAAGCATGCCAGTCTGCTGACAATGACCATGCGATATGGTCGAAGCTACAGGTACAAAAATGTCTGTTGATTTTTTCACTAACGCTATGGAATCTCCAGGGATAGGATATAATATACATATTTTCAAGCATGACATTTTACATGAGATATATGTATAAACACATGACATTTCATGTGCTACAAGACTGAAACATGCAATTGTTTACACATAAATAGACTTAAACATGCCATTATATGAAATTTGACTAAAACATGACATTAGACATGAGGTTAGATTGAAGTATAGTTTTAGAGTTAGACATGCCATTACATACGTATGATTAAGAAAGACACTTGTATACAAAGAGCACTGAAAATGGTGCATAATACACCTGACGTGTATCTGGTGACCTCTAACCTCAAATGTCGCAAATTTTGCTAAGAACGTAATTCAGGTGAGTAACTATTGGTAAATATGTTTGATGAACTTCATGAAAATCCATAAGATTTTTGGTAAGTCACCATGGTGGCACTAAATTTTGGTGTCCTCTGACCTAGTTAAATATGCATGGATTCTACTGGATTCAAACTTAGGTGCAATATTATATTGATTGATATTTGTGTTGAGTTTGATCAAAATCCATCAAATTCTTCATAAATTATCACAGTGACAGCACAAAGTAGCCTAGTGACCTCTGACCTTATTAAGTATGTGTGGATTGTGCCCATAATTGAACTTGGGCGAGATAATCTATTGGTAAGTAGTTATGGAGTTTCGTGAAAATACATCAAGGCCATATGCTAAGTTATTGTGGTGACACTAAAAGTTAACGGACAGAGGGAAGGACCATAGATTTACCATAATATTTCCCTTCAAAGACCAGCATATAATTAACAAGTGGCCCATGGGCCATGACGCTCAGCTGAATTCAAGGAATGTTGAACAATGAGCAAAATGACTGCCAGAGTGCAAACAAATCATGAATTTTGTGAAAAGTCCTTAGAAATGGGTTTCAGTGGGCTTTTGGACAGATGACAACTTCATTTGAAAGTCTCATAAATAGAAAAAAAAATGCGTAAAAATTTGAAAAAAATACAGGGAGTGCCACCAGTCTGCAGGAACTGATGAAACACTCCATGATCAATATATGTCCAAAGAATCATGGCTATCAAGGCATTAGTTATTCAGATACTGGAGCTTTTGTTTGTATCAAATTTTTAATTATTCTTGGGGGTATTTATGAGCCTTATAGCTCGCAGAATATGGGTAACAGAAACCTAATTTCAGGTTTCCAAGGAGATTTTTCATTAGTCTCCCTGGATGTCAAGTAAGAAGATTCTAGGTACAGCAGTTACAGTTTGTGGCATGTTAACAGATGACCACTTCATTTGAAGGTCTCATAAATAGAGAAAAAATGCCTAAAAAATTGAAAAAAATACAGGTGGCACCACCAGTTTACAGGAACTGATGGAACACTCCATGATCAATATGCCTGCAAAGAATCTTGGAGATCAATGCATTGGTTATTCATATAAAGGTGTTTTGTACCAAATTTTTAATTATTCTGAGGGGTACTTACTACGAAGGATATGGGTAACAGAGACCTAATTTCATGTTTTCACAGAGACTTCTCATGAACCTCCCTTGATGTCAAATTAGAAGAATCTAGGTCCAGCGGTTACGATTTGTGCCCTGTTAACAGATGACAGCTTCTTTGAAGGTCTCAAAAATAAAGAAAAAAATTTCGTAAAAATTGAAAAAAAATACAGATGGCGCAACCAGTTTGCAGGAACTGATGGAACATCCCATGATCAATATTCATGCAAAGAATCATGGTGATCAATGCAGTAGTTATTCCGAGACTTTAGTTTTTTGTATCAAATTTTGCATTATTCTGGGGGGTACTTCGGAGCCCCATAGCTCCAAGCATATGGGTAACAGAGACCTAATTTCAAGTTTTCAAGGAGATTTTTCATGGACCTCCCTGGATATTAAGTTTGAAGATTCCAGGTCCAGTGGTTACAATTTGTGCCCTGTTAACAGATGACAGTTTCATTGAGGTCTGAAAAAAAAGAGAAATTAATTTGTAAAAATTCAATAAAATACAGGTGGCACCACCAGTCTGCAGGAAATGATGGAACATCTCATGATCAATATTCATGCAAAGAATCATAGTGATCAATGCAGTGGTTATTCAGATACTTGAGCTTTTGTATCAAATTTTGCATTATTCTGGGGGGTACTTCGGAGCCCCATAGCTCCAAGGATATGGGTAACAGAGACCTAATTTCAGGTTTTCAAGGAGATTTATCATGAACCTCCCTGGATATTAAGTTTGAAGATTCCAGGTCCAGTGGTTAGGATTTGTGCCCTCTTAACAGATTACAGTTTCATTGAGGTTTGGAAAAAAAAGAGAAAAAAATTTGCAAAAATTTGACAAAATACAGGTGGCGCCACCGGACTGCAGGAAGTGATGGAACATCCCATGATCAATATTCATACAAAGAATCTTGGTGATCAATGCAGTGGTTATTCAGATACTTGAGCTTTTGTATCAAATTTTGCATTTTTCTGGGGGATACTTCAGAGCCCCATAGCTCTAAGGTTTTGGGTAACAGAGACCTAATTTTCAGTTTCCAAGAAGACTTTTCATTGGCCTGTCTGCATGTCAAGAAAGAAGATTCTAAGTCCAACCATTATGATTTGTGCCCTGTTATCAGATGACCGCATCTTTTAAGGTATCAAAAATAGAGAAAGAAAATTGTAAAATATAGAAAAAATACAGGTGGCGCCACCAGTCTGCAGAAACTGATGAAACACTCCATGATCAATATCCATGCAAATAATCATGGTGATCAATGCATTAGTTGTTCAGATATTTGAGTTTTTGTATCAAATTTTCATTATTCTGGGGGGTACTTCAGAGCCCCATAGCTTGAAGAATCTGGGTAACAGAGACCTAATTCCAGGTTTCCAAGGAGACTTTTCATGGGCCTCCCCGCATGTCAAGATAGAAGATTCTAGCTCCAGTTGTTACGATTTGTGCCCTGTTAACAGATGACGGCATCTTTTAAGGTCTCAAAAATAGAGAAAAAAAATTCCTAAAAAATCGAAAAAAACAGGTGGCACCACCAGGCTGCAAAAACTGATGAAACATCTCATGATTAATATGTATGCCAAAAATCATGACCATCAGTGATGTAGTTAATGAGATATTGAAGTTTTTGTATGAAATTTTTTACTATTCTGGGGGGTACTTTGGGGCCCCATAGCTCAAAGGAAATGGGTAATAGAAACCTAATTTCTGGTTTCCATGGAGACTTTTCATAGGTCTCTCAGAATTTCAAGAATGAAGATTCTAGGTCCAGTCTTTACGATTTGTGCCCTGTTAACAGATGTCCACATTTTTAAAGGTCTCAAAAATAGAGAAAAAAATTCGTAAAAAATCAAAAAATACAGATGGCGCCACCAGTCTGCAGGAACTGATGGAACATCTCATGATCAATATTTATGCTAAAAATCATGACCATCAGTGATGTAGTTAATGAGATATTGAAGTTTTTGTATGAAATTTTTGACTATTCTGGGGGGTACTTTGGGGCCCCATAGCTTGAAGGATATGGGTAACAGAGACCTAGTTCCAGGTTTTCAAGGAGATTTTTCATGGACCTCTTTGGCTGTAAAGTAAGAAGATTCCAGGTCCAGCAGTTACGATTTGTGCCCTGTTAACGGACGGATGGCCGGCCGAACGGAGGACGGAAAAAGAGTGATCGCTAGAGCTCAGATGACTTACAGTCAGCTGAGCTAAAAATGAAGAACTAAGGTTAATATATTAGCAAATTAACAATTTTTGTTATGAAAATATAGAAACATAATTGTAAAGAATAAAGAAATATAAGATTAATACAAATTCAGGAATTAAGTTTAACATGGATTTGGCACATTACAATGCCATACATGCACTTTGTTATGGCAAAACAAAGTAAATAATTAGTGCTGTGCAGATAAACTGTCATAACAATGACTGGCTGTTTTTCTTAACAATCAAACTGGTTGCAAATTTTATTCCAGGACATCACAAGCAATAACATAGGCACATGTGAAGATATCATGTTATCAGGGAAAAGAATCTTTTAATTGTCTGAAAATAATAAAGGTGTTACATGAAGAAGCAACCAAATCCTCAACACTGAATGAAACATGTTACCAACCTGAAATAACCTTGATATTTTAGCATGACCACAAATATACTTTTTTTCAGTGGTTTGTCTTAAAGTCTGTCACAGGTCTACTGTTTTACAATACAAAATGAAGCAACTCAGTTTTGACATAACTGAGCAAGGCATGCAGAGTAGGCCAATCACATTGATACACCAGTCATAATACAGAGCTGCTCTGCAAGGGAGTTAAATAAATTACAACAAGCAGATTTGTGGAAGTTATGTCCTCCTCTTGCACCTCTTGTTATTTAAGCTTCCTGTGATCTTCATGCTTGCCTTCTCAACATGTTTTAGTTTTTATCTTCCCCTGAAGATGTCTCCACATGTCATGGTGCCTGTGTTTTAGTTTTCTTTGTCCCTTTGAAGATGTGACCAAATGTCATTATTTTTGTTGTGAATTGTGAACAAAAGGGAAAATTTTTTGTTTGTTTTGGAGCTGGTGATAATAAATTTTCAGACAGACACCCCAAAACCAATCCCAACTAAGCTATGCATTAGAGCAATCACAGACCTAAATTTGAATGAAATTGGATAATATTTTAGGAAAGTTATGGCACAGAAATAAAAACATGACGGACAGACAGACAGAAGCACAAACAGACGGACAGACAGACAAACCCAAATCAATGTCCTCCCTTCCGTGGAAGAGAGGGACAAACAACAGAACAACAGATAAACTCAAGTTACCACTGATTGGTAACTTTCTAATAAAAATACCTTTTTTCATAGAATGGATTGTCCTTCATCCAACTGAAAATAGACAATATAATATGACTCTTCACCATCCACACCCCTTATCTCCTGTCATGTAACAAGCACTGCTTAAATTTACATCAAATACATGTTTGTTTTCAAGTCTGATATGACTGTTGAATATAGCTTTTTCAATATACATATTACATTTGATTTTAAATACTACATTTTGCAATGGTATGAGTTTTAAACAGTAACTGAGTGGTAACCCTGAAACATTTTCTGCAGCCAGTCTGCCATGATTTAGGTGTATACAATCTATTTCTGCCAGTTAATCCTCTACCATACAGCTGTACATATATGATACGTGTTTGTAAGGGTCTTACATGGTCTAACTCTGCTGGTCAGTTAATCCTCTACCATACAGCTGTACATATATGATACATGTTTGTAAGGGTCTTACATGGTCTACCTCTGCTGGTCAGTTTATCCTCTACCATACAGCTGTACATATATGATACGTGTTTGCAAGGGTCTTACAAGATCTAACTCTGCTGGTCAGTTAATCCTCTACCATACAGCTGTACATATATGATACGTGTTTGTAAGGGTCTTACATGGTCTAACTCTGCTGGTCAGTTAATCCTCTACCATACAGCTGTACATATATGATACGTGTTTGTAAAGGTCTTACATGGTCTAACTCTGCTAGTCAGTTAATCCTCTACCATACAGCTGTACATATATGATACGTGTTTGTAAGGGTCTTACATGGTCTAACTCTGCTGGTCAGTTAATCCTCTACCATACAGCTGTACATATATGATACGTGTTCGTAAGGGTCTTACATGCTCTAACTCTGCTGGTCAGTTTATCCTCTACCATACAGCTGTACATATATGATACGTGTTTGTAAGGGTCTAACATGGTCTAACTCTGCTGGTCAGTTAATCCTCTACCATACAGCTGTACATATATGATACGTGTTTGTAAGGGTCTTACATGGTCTAACTCTGCTGGTCAGTTAATCCTCTACCATACAGCTGTACATATATGATACATGTTTGTAAGGGTCTTACATGGTCTAACTCTGCTGGTCAGTTAATCCTCTACCATACAGCTGTAAATATATGATACATGTTTGTAAGGGTCTTACATGGTCTAACGCTGCTGGTCAGTTAATCCTCTACCATACAGCTGTACATATATGATACGTGTTTGTAAGGGTCTTACATGGTCTAACTCTGCTGGTCAGTTAATTCTCTACCATACAGCTGTACATATATGATACGTGTTTGTAAGGGTCTTACATGGTCTAACTCTGCTAGTCAGTTAATCCTCTACCATACAGCTGTACATATATGATACATGTTTGTAAGGGTCTTACATGGTCTAACTCTGCTGGTCAGTTAATCCTCTACCATACAGCTGTACATATATGATACGTGTTTGCAAGGGTCTTACAAGATCTAACTCTGCTGGTCAGTTAATCCTCTACCATACAGCTGTACATATATGATACATGTTTGTAAGGGTCTTACAAGATCTAACTCTGCTGGTCAGTTAATCCTATACCATACAGCTGTACATATATGATACATGTTTGTAAGGGTCTTACATTGTCTAACTCTGCTGGTCAGTTAATCCTCTACCATACAGCTGTACATATATGATACGTGTTTGTAAGGGTCTTACATGGTCTAACTCTGCTGGTCAGTTAATCCTCTACCATACAGCCGTACATATATGATACGTGTTTGTAAAGGTCTTACATTGTCTAACTCTGCTGGTCAGTTAATCCTCTACCATACAGCTGTACATATATGATACGTGTTTGTTAGGGTCTTACATGGTCTAACTCTGCTGGTCAGTTAATCCTCTACCATACAGCTGTACATATATGATACGTGTTTGTAATGGTCTTACCCTCCTGATACACTGATCAGAGAGGCTCCTTTTCCGTCCACAGTCCATACCACCTTTTCTGCAGGTTTGTAGCTGCGTTTGTATCGTGTGTGAAAATACAGGCTTGCCATGACCACCACAAGTAAACCTACAGGGATGATGGCAAACATGGCCGGACTGCTGCCTCCTGGTGATGTAGGCGTGGCTGCTGCAGGAACATCAGCTGTGAAATCAATGAGAATGACACAAATCTCATGTGTCATACTAAGTCTAATATAATTAATGCATGTTTTCTGCCTGTAGATCTCAAAAGGATCAGGTTTATTGTTGTAAAAGTTAAGTTCTGTTTTATATAAAAGAGAAACACAATTATTTAATTGAAAGCCAACACCTAATTCTCGACAGACAGCTGAAATTAACATTTTTTAACATGGCATTCTAAGCAAAGAAATAATCATAGACAAGTTAATGTTTACATGATGATTGCCCAAAGTATTTTCTGTAGTTATCATTGACATTTTAACCTAGAGATTTGCAAGGCTGAACTCATACTTAAAAGATTCTGTACAGACTGCAGCAGTACATAGAATGCCTAAATATTCTGACCTATGGTGAGAAAGGTCATACACTGTCAAAAGACAACATCATCATTACAAAATGTAGGTCAGCTGATGTGACTTACACCAGATACAGTGAATCTACAGTCTGGTTCCTGTATGGACTACATTTAGTGAAAATATACTCACTTGGTTTAGGGGGTGATAGGAGCCAAAATGATTTATTATCTGATTTCTGTACTTTATCTGTAAATAAATGCCCTCTTGGATGGGGGAGATAGGAGCAAAGGTTATTGTATCCGCCAAAACAGCGGATACTATGTTTTCAGCCCACCGCTGCCCCCGCTGCCTCGGAGGTAGGTGTCCGGAGAGCTCCTCCGTAATCGCTGGGCGGAATTTTACGAAACCCGGGATTATGTTTGGGTCACATGTGAACTGCTGCGCCCCGATTTTGTTTTGACCTATGACCATTCCTCTCTCCAGTGCGTCCATCTGTGCGTCTGTTTGACACATTTACCCACATATCTCGGGAACCATTTGACCGTTCCGGAAAAAAATGTTTGCACAAATATAACCCTTGGATAGCTTTATAACATTCATAAAAAATGGTGGCGCCCCCGCAACCATTTTTGCACAGCGTCCATCTGCCTTGGGATAATATCACTCATATCTCTGCATTGGTAGGACTTATCTGCCTAAAACTTTGCAGGTTTATACATCTTGGATAGCTTTCTTGATTTTATGACAGGTGGCGCCACCTACATCCACATTTACACTGCAGACGTCCAAGTTCATATCTTGGAAACGTTCAGCCAATTGGGCCAAAATTTTGCATGTGTATAGATCTCACATAGTTCTTTATCATACGCAAAACTGATGACGTCACATGCAACCATTTTTGCACAGCGTCCATCTGTTTGTCTGCCGTTGGATAAAATCACTCATATCTTGGCAGTGGTTTGACTTTTTTGCATTTGTATATAACTTTGATAGCTTTCTGGATTTTGTGGTAGGTGGCACAATCTACACACACATTTCGGCTGCAGACATCCATGCTAATATGCAACACACCTCACTCTATTTCCCTTTGTTACTCAATCCATGCCTCACTTCACCCGTCCCACTCTGATTTCTGTAAAAACTATATCAGTAAATAAATGCCCCCTGGTATGGGAGTGATAGGAGCCAAGATGATTTACTGTCTGATTTCTGTACTAACTTTATCAGCAAATAAAGGCCCACTTGGTTTGGGGTTGATAGGAGCCAAGTTGATTTACTGTCTGATTTCTGTACTTACTATATCAGTAAATAAATGCCCATTTGGTTTGGATGTGATAAGAGCCAAGTTGATTTATTTTCTGATTTCTGTACTAACTATACCAGTAAATAAATGCCCCCTTGGTTTGGGGATGATAGGAGCTAAGTTGATTTATATTCTGATTTCTGTACTAACTATATCAGTAAAAAAATGCCCCTGTGGTATTGGGTTGATAGGAGCCAAGTTGATCTACTGTCTGATTTCTGTACTAACTGTATCAGTAAATAAATGCCCACTTGGTTTGGATGTGATTGGAGTCAAGTTGCTTTATTGTCTGATTTCTGTACTAACTATATCAGTAAATAAATGCCCACTTGGTTTGGGGTTGATAGGAGCCAAGTTGATTTATTGTCTGATTTCTGTACTAACTATATCAATAAATAAATGCTCACTTGGTTTTGGGGTGGGGTAAGCCAGGGTAAATATATTGTCTGGCTTCTTCACTGCTAGTTGTGTTTCAGAGGCTCCTGGAGACTCCAAGGAACCCACACCAATCACCTGAAACAGGACATAATAACCTGGCTAGGTTTATAAAACACAGAATAAAACAGATTTTAATACAATAACTTTGCCAGGCTTATTATACAATAAATGTGATGCAACAGATGTCAGTGGTGTCTACCCCATTCAATAACAATGACTTTGAATGACAAGTGAATTATTTTTTTAATTTTCGACATACATATACCTGCATAACTTACATAGAAACTAGGTACCAATGGGTCTCCATGCTCAGCTGAATTTGTCTGTAAGGATATTTTTAAAGAAATTTTTCAGAATGACAGTCCTGTGACCTTAATCAATGACCTTGTGACCAAAAAATTCTGTGAACTTATTATACTTGAATTTGCAGCATTAGATTATTGTTACAGTCTCTTTAAAAAAATGGGTCCAGTGACCTTGACCTCTGATCAGGTAATCTCAAAATCTACAGATCTCCTCACTTTGGGCAAGTAAGCCATGAGTGAAAGATGGAAAGTTTGGAATGATTAACAGTGCATCCACAATCTTTTTTAAGATGTTGCTCCTGTGACCCATCTTTGATCTCTGGACCCTGAAAAAATCAAAATGATTCTGACTAAAGTAATGGATCATTAATAATTCAGGTTTGAAGCCAATCTGTCAATCCAAAGCAGAATTATCATCCATAAACTAATTTGTGAATGTATAGGCCCTGTGACCTTGACCTTAAACCCTATGACCCTTAAATTGTATAGAATCTTCCCCTTTTGGCAGGTGACCAATATCTTGAAGATAGAAGGTTTGTGATGAAAATTTTGGCTTGAAATGCATACACATTCTTTTTAAAGAAATGGGTCCTGTAACCTAGACCTTTGACCGTTAGACACCAAAATCGACAGGGTTCTTACTTTCATGGTGAGCCATATATAGTTTAAGTTTGAAACCAATATGTCAAACTAAACTGAGTTACCCTCTAGAAACTAATTTGTGAACAGATGGCCCCTGTGACCTTGATCTTTGACCTTGTGACCCCAAATTCATTTATGCTTTCCCAATACTAGCACGTCGGCTAAATGCACAAGATGGGAGAGTTTGGGATGAAAAGCTTGGCTTAAAATGCAACCATATTCTTTTTAAACAAGTGAGTCCTGTGACCTTGACCTCTAACCTCATTACTCAAAAATCATACAGGTTCTTGCTTTAGTTGCTGGCCATATATACATCAAGTTTAAAATCCATGTGTCAATCCAACCTGGAGTTATCATCTGAAAACTATTTGTGTGGATGGACAGTAGACAGACAGACAGAAGAACCGACAGAAAGACAGACAGGATTATTACTATAGGGTATCCACTTGTGATCAATAAACACACCAGATTTTGGGACACTAGATGTAATCTAGAAATTGACATGATAACATGTTGTCATTTTAAAGTAAAAACTAGATGTGTCGGCCCCACACAAATGCCTCCGCCTGGAGCAAATAAGGAATATTTGTTAAAGTTTGTAAATTTTTTTATGTTAAGGAGCTGCCATACGGTCAAAAGTAGGTGAACCAGGACAAAATGCGAACTCAATCTGTAAGTGGTCATTATGCACCCAAACACCAAAAATTAGGTCAATATCTGCAAGCATTGCGAGAAAAAAAGGCTATACATGTGCATTTCTCAAGAAAATTTCAATTTTTATGAAATTTCTATGTTCAGGAGCTGTCATACGTTCAAAGTAAGACAACTGCGACGAAACACAAACTCAATCCGTCTCTGGTCATGACCTAGAGAGGTACAATAAATCAGGTCAATTTTTGCAAGCACTGTGAAAAAAAGTCTGTACATGTGAATTTATCATGAAAATTTAAATTTGCATGAATTTTTTTGTATGGCCTTCATATGGGACAAAACGCAAACTCAATCTGTAACTGGTCATGATCCAGCCACACACCAAAAATCAGGCTAATATCTGCAGGTATTGCTAAAAAAGTCTGTACATGTGCAATTATTATGAAAATTTCTATTTTTCATGAAATTTTCTAGGTTCAGGGGCCGTTATACAGTCAAAATTAAGTAAAATGGGACAAAATGCTAACTTAATCTGTAAGTGGTCATTTTGCTGCCACACACCAAAAATAAGGCAAATATCTGCAAGCATTGCAAAAAAAAGGCTGTACATGTCCATTTCTCATGAAAATTTCTATTTTTCATGAAATTTTCTATGTTCAGGAGCCGTCATTCTGTCAAAAGTAGGTCATCCGGGACGAAACGCAAACTCGATCTGTAACTGGTTATTATCTGCCCACACACCAAAAATTAGGCGGGTATCTGCAGGCATTGCGCAAAAAGTCTGTACAACTGTTTGATTACGGAATGACAGAAGGATCGAATGACGGACACTTTGTGGCAGGGGCATAACAAAATGGAATAGTATTTGTTAAAATGGATGCTAATGGATGGCCGGATGGATGATGGACAAAATGCCATTCCTATACCTCAGTTGACTTACAGTCAGCTGAGCTAAAAATATACTTGACCACTTTAATCATTAATATCTAAAAAGAAGTGAAATGGCTGTAGTTTTTTTATGTCTGAGCCACAGTAATCAGGTCCTGGTTAATAATACTCCTGGTCTATCCATTCATTTCTTCAACTGACGATACAATATTAAGAAAAATACAACTTTTATTATTAATGCTGTGCTGACTGTAGCTTATTAAAGTGCTTTTGCCTCAAAGTTCTCCCTCTGGATGTATGACAAAGGAGGAATTTGTTAATACCATACCTTTATACCGTATTCTTTCTCCCATTCATTCACAGAAATGTTGGCCTCATGTTGGTCCTGAAATATATGTGGATTAATGGAATACTTCCTGGTTATACCTATATTAATCATATTCATTTACACCATTAGTCTCAGCTCTAAAATTAAGAGTTATTCTTGTCATGTGATTTTACACACTTTGCATTCTTTGTTTCTAGGTATATAACACATGCGATCTATTGTCCTGGCCCTCCAAGGCAGGATTTACAGCAGACGTGACATTCTGTTGTCCTGGCCCTCCAAGGCAGGATTTACATCAGACGTGACATTCTGTTGTCCTGGCCCTCCAAGGCAGGATTTACATCAGACATGACATTCTGTTGTCCTGGCCCTCCAAGGCAGGATTTACATCAGACATGACATTCTGTTGTCCTGGCCCTCCAAGGCAGGATTTACATCAGACATGACATTCTGTTGTCCTGGCCCTCCAAGGCAGGATTTACATCAGACGTGACATTCTGTTGTCCTGGCCCTCCAAGGCAGGATTTACATCAGACGTGACATTCTGTTGTCCTGGCCCTCCAAGGCAGGATTTACATCAGAAGTGACATTCTGTTGTCCTGGCCCTCCAAGGCAGGATTTACATCAGACGTGACATTCTGTTGTCCTGGCCCTCCAAGGCAGGATTTACATCAGACATTACATTCTGTTGTCCTGGCCCTCCAAGGCAGGATTTACATCAGACATGACATTCTGTTGTCCTGGCCCTCCAAGGCAGGATTTACATCAGACATGACATTCTGTTGTCCTGGCCCTCCAAGGCAGGATTTACATCAGACATGACATTCTGTTGTCCTGGCCCTCCAAGGCAGGATTTACATCAGACATGACATTCTGTTGTCCTGGCCCTCCAAGGCAGGATTTACATCAGACGTGACATTCTGTTGTCCTGGCCCTCCAAGGCAGGATTTACATCAGACATGACATTCTGTTGTCCTTGCCCTCCAAGGCGGGATTTACATCAGACATGACATTCTGTTGTCCTGGCCCTCCAAGGCAGGATTTACATCACACGTGATATTCTGTTGTCCTGGCACTCAAAGGCAGGATTTAAATCAGACATGACATTCTGTTGTCCTGGCCCTCCAAGGCGGATTTACATCAGGCATGACATTCTGTTGTCCTTGCCCTCCAAGGCAGGATTTACATCAGACATGACATTCTGTTGTCCTGGCTCCTCAGGCAGGATTTACATCAGACATGATATTCTGTCTGGTTCCCCATGCAGGATTTACATCAGACATGACATTCTGTTGTATTGGCTCCCCAGGCAGGATTTACATCAGACATGACATTCTGTTGTATTGGCTCCCCAGGCAGGATTTACATCAGACATGACATTCTGTTGTACTGGCTCCCTCTGCAGGATTCACATCAGACATGATATTCTGTTGTACTGGCTCCCCATGACGGATTTACATCAGACATGACATTATGATGTACTGTTTCCCCATGACGGATTTACATTGGACATGACATTCTGTTGTATTGGTTCCCCATGCAGGATTTACATCAGACATGACATTCTGTTGTACTGGCTCACCAGGCAGGATCAACATTAGACATGACATTCTGTTGTATTGGCTCCCCAGGCAGGATTTACATCACACATGACATTATGATGTACTGGCTCCCCATGACAAGATTTACATCGGACATGACATTCTGTTGTACTGGCTCCCCAGGCAGGATTTACATCAGATATGACATTGTGTTGTACTGGCTCCCAGGCAGGATTTACATCAGACATGATATTCTGTTGTACTGTTTCCCCATGCAGAATTTACATCAGACATGACATTCTGTTGTATTGGTTCCCCATGCAGGATTTATATCAGACATGACATTCTGTTGTCCTGGCCCTCCAAGGCAGGATTTACATCAGACATGACATTCTGTTGTCCTTGCCCTCAAAGGCAGGATTTACATCAGACATGACATTCTGTTGTCCTGGCTCCCCAGGCAGGATTTACATCAGACATGATATTCTGTCTGGTTCCCCATGCAGGATTTACATCAGACATGACATTCTGTTGTATTGGCTCCCCAGGCAGGATTTACATCAGACATGACATTATGATGTACCGGCTCCCCATGACAGATTTACATTGGACATGAAATTCTGTTGTACTGGCTCCCCAGGCAGGATTTACATCAGACATGACATTCTGTTGTAGTGGCTCCCCCTGCAGGATTTACATCAGACATGATATTCTGTTGTACTGGCTCCCAATGACGGATTTACATCAGACATGACATTCTGTTGTTTTGGCTCCCCAGGCAGGATTGACATCAGACCAGACATTCTGTTGTATTGGTTCCCCATGCAGGATTTATATCAGACATGACATTCTGTTGTCCTGGCCCTCCAAGGCAGGATTTACATCAGACATGACATTCTGTTGTCCTTGCCCTCAAAGGCAGGATTTACATCAGACATGACATTCTGTTGTCCTGGCTCCCCAGGCAGGATTTACATCAGACATGATATTCTGTCTGGTTCCCCATGCAGGATTTACATCAGACATGACATTCTGTTGTATTGGCTCCCCAGGCAGGATTTACATCAGACATGACATTCTGTTGTATTGGCTCCCCAGGCAGGATTTACATCAGACATGACATTATGATGTACTGGCTCCCCATGACAGATTTACATTGGACATGAAATTCTGTTGTACTGGCTCCCCAGGCAGGATTTACATCAGACATGACATTGTGTTGTACTGGCTCCCCAGGCAGGATTTACATCAGACATGATATTCTGTTGTACTGTTTCCCCATGCAGAATTTACATCAGACATGACATTCTGTTGTATTGGTTCCCCATGCAGGATTTACATCAGACATGCCTTTCTGTTGTATCGGCTCCCCAGGCAGGATTTACATCAGACATGACATTTTGATGTACTGGCTCCCCCTGTAGGATTTACATCAGACATGACATTCTGTTGTCCTGGTTCCCCATGCAGGATTTACATCACACATGACATTTTGTTGTATTGGTTCCCCATGCAGGATTTACATCAGACATGACAGTCTGTAGTACCAGCTACCCAGGCAGGATTTCAGCAAACATGACATTCTGTTGTACTGCCCCCCCCCCCCCCCCCCCATGTAGGATTTACATCAGACATGACATTACAGTGTGTTTCAGGTAAAATGTGGTAGTAATATGAATGTTTACATTTGTTGAAGCTGGCTATAATTTATACAATTCATTGTGTCAAATTCAGCAAGAGTGAGATTCTGATGATATGACAAGAAAAGGTCTGTCCTTTACCATAGACCCATCACTCATAGACCCATCACTCATAGACCCATCACTCATAGGCCTACCACTCACAGACCCATCACTCTGACCCATCACTCATAGACCCATCACTCATAGACCCATCACTCACAGTTCCCATACAATCGGTAGATGAATTTTTCATGACCTTCATTGAAAATGAGGACTTTTTGCATTTGAACTTGACAAAAGAACCTGTCACAGATGAAACCGGCCATTAAGATCATCCATTACCTTTTGCATATGACAGGGTTCCCAGACTTCCAGTTGATAATTTTTTCAAGACTTTTCTCATGGCTTTTGGAAATTCCCCCCAAAATCATGACTTTATAAGTACCTGTTTAGTAAAGAAAAACATGACTCTTTAATGCACTGGGAACCTTGACACTAATTTGAAAATGCTGATTGTACGTAAACTAATTAATAACCAAATTGTTCAGTAGATTTATTAGTGTCATATGTGTGAGCAAATTGGTCAGCTGCCTGTACACCTACCGGTGGTACATTGTAGCGCCCCTCCTCCTGTAGTTTAGGCAGCAACATGTGACCTCCGTCACCGATGGCCATGTACTCAGTGGTCCCCCACTGCAGGATGTAGTGTTTGACCGCCTGATCGTTCTTGTACTGAGGGTTTCTCCTCCACCTGACAGTGACGTTCCTGTTCCCATACTCCATCAAAGATGTCACGTTCTGTATGAATGAGGAGTTTCTGCCTGAAAACAAATGTGTATCATAATGATAATATAAGAAATCACCATCAAAAATGATAAAACAAGAGGTAAGCACCAATAATGAGAATGATGTGTGAAAAATTAGGCACCATATGTCACTGATACCAATGTCAGAAATCAGGCATCACATGTGAGTGATAAGGCAACACATGTCAGTTCAATCAGTGTCAGGGATCAGACATCACATGTCAGTAGCACCAATGTCAGTGATTAGGCATCACATGTCAGTGATCAGGCACCATGTGTCAATGATCAGGCATCACATGTTAGTACCAACAGTGTCAGTGATCAAGCACAACATGTCAATGATCAGGCAACACATGTCAGTACTGCAAGTGTCAGTGATTAGGCATTAGATGTCAGTGCCATAAGTGTCGGTGATCAGGCATCACATGTCAGTACCACTAGTGTCAGAGATCCAGCATCACATGTCAGTACCAGGAGTGTCAGTGATCAAGCATCACATGTCCGTGATCGGGCAACACATGTCAGAACTGACAGTGTCAGTGATCAGGCATCAAATGTCAGTACCACTAGTGTCAGTGATAAGGCATCACATGTCAGTATCACTAGTGTCAGTGATCAAGCATCACATGTTAGTGATCTGGCATCAAATGTCAGTACTGCCAGTGTCAGTGATCAGGCATCACATGTCAGTGATCTGGCAACACATGTCAGTACCACAAGTGTCAGTGATCCGTCCCACCTGTGTCAGCGATAAAGTATCACATGTCAGTACCACTAGTGTCAGTGATCAGGCATCACAAGTCAGTACCTCAAGTGTCAGTGATCAGTACCACCAGTGTCAGTGATCAGTCAGTGACAGCTGACAGTGGTATTACAGTGTAATAATGGTTTAAACTGACATGAGAAAAAATGAAAGTATGTACATGGATTTCTCTCTATACCTTCAGAAAGTTAAAAGTTAATTAATATGAGTGAGAAAAACTGGTCTTAGAAACCTGTGGTCATGTGACACACTTACTGGTAACAGGGCAGTATGTCAGCTTCTGTATCTGTGAACAATCTGAAAATAACAAACAATGTTATTGTGAATTACTGGTTGTCATGATGTCATGATGATGTGCTCTCTGTCTCTCTCTACAAGACAACAACATCCACAGTATTTACCTCTTATACAGAGTGAAGTATTACTGTGTTATTCATTTTATGGAAAGAAAGTAACAAAATTGCAGTAACAAAATGGAAAAACAAAGAGATTAAAATTACACAGAAAAATCTTTAAAGACAATTCACTTTTGATTCCACATTTGAATCAATAAAGTTCTTTTAAAATATTATGATAACTGATTTGACATGGAAAGTCATACTGAACCTACTTGTCAGATTAATGTCAAAGAAAAAACTCTTCCCCCTGATGTTGTCCCCCTTACTGTTAACACACCTTGACAAGGCCTCAACCTACAGCAACAACATGGCAATTAAAATACATAAATGTTTAAGCTAAAAGTCAAACATTAAATAATTTAATTTATCAAAAACGTCATTTTACAATATCAGTAAAGAACTATTTAAATAAAAATTCAAGTAATTATTTGAATTTACAATATCTTCCTATCATTATGCTACAACCTGTACAAACACTTCCACAAAAATCATTAGCTTTTCTAAAACTGCGTACTGATGTATTTATCTCACAGGCAACCAGAATTTACTAGGTATTGAGCATCACAATATTTTTTTTTGTTTCTTCAATAAGGAATTGATCGAATAGTTTTAATATTTGTCTTAAAATACCATATGATAAAACATTTTACAGTACTGTATTAATTATCACTAACATATTGCTCCAGTCATTTTTTATCTTTTCAATTAAATGCAAGGGACGTACCCGCATGAAGTAAATACAAGAGTAACCACTGGCATGGATCCTGATGGACTTTATCTTTCTACCAGAGGGGTCCTGTAAATAAATGCCATTAATAATCTCAGTTATCATGAAATGTGAGACTGTTATTACCATATAATTTATATAATCCAGTATATGGTATTAGTTTATAGTCCTCTAGTAAGACTGTGACAAATCTCTGACAGGATCTTCTCATGTGAAGAACCTTTTAAGAGCATAAGGTAAAGTATAAAATTTGAATATTATCATTATTATTATTACAAACAAATAGTATGGGCAGTTCAAGAAAAGTATGAGCAGAAACCATGAATAAGTGATCCACTGGTCTTGAATAAACAGAAGAAATTGTTTATAAATACACAAACAACATGCCAGGCACCTGTACACTAATGAAAGAAAACCTCATTTAATCTTTAGATATTGAGGAAGCAACAATAAGCCTCATAGATCTACATTTATATATAAATTCATGTGTCACGTTAGCTCTGTATGTATGTGAAAACAGACCAGTTTCCAATTGGTAGGAAACTTACTGATTCAGGACAATTGTTCTTAATTATTCAGAACAAGGTAACTCCTTACCTGTATGTCTGTGGCGATGGGTACAGGTGGTGTCATTGTTAACCTGCACACCTTACCAGTCTGAGGATGAAACTTATAACCAACTATATCTTCACCTTTCCACACTGAAATCAAATATGTTTAACATACATGATATCTTAAATGAAAATACCTGAAGAACCAATGAGAGATACACACTTGATTCCTTATCAATTTAACTTGGTGTTTGCTAATGGTGTGAAGGCGTATTGCATTTTAACTGAGAGACAATAATCATAGTTTTTTTATAAAAAAAGAAGTGTTTTTTAGTGTTATGCTCTAAGTTGTCAATAACTTCATAAGTTAATGAATTGGAGTTAATTAAGTCTAAGGAAATCTGATAAAATGCAGATTGTTTATCTACTGTTTCAGCCTTTACATTCACACAAATATAATAAAAAATAGGTCAATAACAACACTTAGTTTAACAATTAGTAGCATTAGGTCTAACAAGTGACCCATGGGTCATGACGCTCAGCTGACTTGGAAGAGATTTGCAAAAGGAAATTTTTAGTATTAGTATATTTTAGTAGTATATACCCATTCAACTGAAGCATCAAACAGATTAAAGAATAAGCCAAGATTGTTTCTGAATTTATATATCTCAAAATATGGGAAAAAATGCGTAAACTTTAAAAAAAATACAGGTGGTTCCACCAGTCTGCAGAAACAAATAAAAACACTTAATGGTCAACATCCATGCAAAGAATCATAGTGATTTCTGCATTAATTGTTCAGATACTTCAGCTTTTGAATCAAATTTTCCATTATTCTGAGGGATACTTCGGAGTCCTATAGCGTGAAGGATATGGGTAACAGAGACCTAATTTCAGATTTCCAAAGACACTCTCACGGGCCTCCTTGCATGACAAGAATGAAGATTCTAGGTCCAGTTGTTACAATTTGTGCCATGTTAACAGATGGCAGCATCCTTAAAGGTCTCAAAAATAGAGAAAAAAATTCGAAAAAATTAAATAAAATATAGGTTGCACCATAAGTCTGAAGAAACTGATGAAACACTCCATAATCAATATGCATGTAAAGAATCATGGTGACCTCTGCATTAGTTGGTCAGATACTTCAGCTTTTGTATCAAATTGTCCATTATTCTGAGGGATACTTCGGAGTCCTATAGCTTGAAGGATATGGGAAACAGAGAACTAATTTAAGGTTTCCACAGACACTTTTCATGGGCCTCCTTGCATGACAAGAATGAAGATTCTAGGTCCAGTTGTTACAATTTGTACCCTGTTGACACATAACCACATCCTTAAAGGTCTTAAAAATAGAGAAAAAAATTGTAAAAATGTGTAACAAGCCCCATAGGTTGAAGAATATAGGTAACACAGACCTAATTCCAGGTTTCTAGGGAGTCTGCAGAAACTGATGAAACATCTCATGATCTCTTTGTATGAAATTTTTTACTATTCTGGGGGGTACTTTGGGGCCCTACAGCATGAAGGATATGGGTAACAGAGACCTAATTTAAGGTTTCCATGGAGACTTTTCATGGGTCTCCCAGTGTGTCAAGAATGAAGATTCTAGGTCCAGTTGTTATGATTTGTGCCCTGTTAACAGATGTTCATATCTTTAAAGGTCTCAAAGATAGTGAAAAAAATTTGTAAAGAATCGAAAAATACAGGTGGCACCACCAGTCTGCAGAAACCTATGAAACACTCCATGATCGATATCCATGCAAAGAACCATGGTAATCAATGCATTAGTTGTTCAGATATTTCAGTTTTTGTATCAAATGTTCCATTATTCCGAGCTGTACTTTGGAGTGCCATAGCTGTAAGGATATGGGTAACAGAGACCTAATTTCAGGTTTCCATGGAGACTTTTCATGGGTCTCCCTGTGTGTCAAGAATAAAGATTCTAGGTCAAGTCATTACAATTTGTACCTTGTTGACAGATAACTACATCCTTAAAAGTCTCATAAATAGAAAAAAAAATTCGTAAAAATTTGAAAAAATACAGGTGGCGCCACCAGTCTGCAGGAAATGATGGAACACCTCTTGATCAATATGTTTGCCAAAAATCATGACCATCTGTATTGTAGTTATTGAGATGTTGCAGTTTTTTTAAATCAAATTTTCCATTATTCTGGGGGGTAATTGGGAGCCCCACAGCTCAAATGATATGGGTAACGGAGACCTTATTTCAGGTTTCCATGGAGACTTTTCATAGGTCTCTCACTGTGTCAAGAATGAAGATTCTAGGTCCAGTCTTAACGATTTGTGCCCTGTTAACAGATGTCCACATTTTTAAAGACCTCAAAAACAGAGAAAACAATCCGTAAAGAATCGAAAAATACAGGTGGTGCCACCAGTCTGCAGAAACTGATGAAACATCTCATGATCAATATGTATGCCAAAAATCATGACCATCAGTGATGTAGTTAATGAGATATTGAAGTTTTTGTATGAAATTTTTCACTATTCTGGGGGGTACTTTGGGGCCCCATAGCTCAAAGGATTTGGGTAACAGAGACCTAATTTCTGGTTTCCATGGAGACTTTCCATAGGTCTCTCACTGTGTCAAGAATGAAGATTCTAGGTCCAGTCTTTACGATTTGTGCCCTGTTAACAGTTGTTCACATTTTTAAAGGTCTCAAAAATAGAGAAAAAAATTCGTAAAAAATCTAAAAATACAGGTGGCGCCACCAATCTGCAGGAACTGATGAAACATCTCATGATCAATATGTATGCCAAAAATCATGACCATCAGTGATGTAGTTAATGAGATGTTAAAGTTTTTGTATGAAAATTTTGACTATTCTGGGGGGTACTTTGGGGCCCAATAGCTCAAAGGATATGGGTAACGGAGACCTAATTTCTGGTTTCCAAGGAGATTTTTCATTGACCTCTCAGAATGTAAAGTTACAAGATTCTAAGTCCAGCGGTTACGATTTGTGCCAGGTTAACGGACAGACGGACAGACAGACAGACAGACGGACAGACGGACGACGGACAAAGAGTGATCGCTATAGCTCAGCATGACTGAAAGTCAGCTGAGCTAAAAACTGTGTATCACATTCAGATGCTAGTGTACAGCCAGATACTGTGATGTACAGAATTTTTTGTCCTCCTCTACGCAGCAGGTTTTTAATAATTAATTACTAATTAAAGGTAAACCTGCAGGTTTGTCCCAGGAGACCTGAGTGTGGAATTCTCCTTCATCGTTCTCATAAACTATGGGAGCATCTTGTCTGTATCCTGTCACTTCACTTGGCCGTGGCAGAGTTGCTGTCAAAAAGTTGACATTAAACTATGATCAGTAGTTATGAACAATTTAAAATATCATAACGCTGAATTAGGCTGCCTCAACAAAACAGAATAAGTACATGTTATTTAATTTGTTATGAGTTAAGTTCATGGCAATATAATATGGCAAGTGTGGCCTACATTATTTTAGTTCTATGAACATAATTATGTTTTTTTAACTCTTGTGGTTGCAAAGGTGAAAAAGGGATGACATTTTTATGAACAAGTATGTACACAACTTGAGACACATCCACCTGCGTGTGTAATCATTAGGAATGAGCAGTGTCTGAGTGTACAAAAGGAAAGACTTTATACAAGGTAATGCACACCAATGACATTCATACTGCATAAGTGCCAAAATTTCTTGAATTAGGGATAAAGTCTCTTCCCCTGTGTCAGTTTTTGCATCTTACTAGTATTACTAACTCAAAGAGAGATGCACATGATAAATGCCTGGACATCTGCAGATGCTCCAGAGCCGTTTACTTACATTCTTGTCGAGCGGAGAATCCAAGGGATCCGTAGCGGTTAACAGAAGCAATTCTAAACTCATAGATGGCACATACATCACTCACAGGAAAGGATATTGCAGGTGTTGTTGTCTAAAATAAAGTGAAAAATCTGTACAGATATTGATGTTGTCATCTAATATAAAGTGTGAAAGTCTGCATTCTTATATAGGTAATCAGGAGAGGCCCTCCTTTAAGATATTAATATTACGAGATGTTTAACTTGTGATCAAGTCTAGTGCATAGACAATTACGGTTTATTATATAACCCAAGACAGATAAAACATATATAATAAGGCCTGACAGCAGGCAGACACTGTTAGTAACCTGGTGATCTGACTTGACATCTTACAGCAGACATATAGTACCCTGATAGTGAACTGGTGAATTCTTGTATCATATCTATGGCCACACAAAAAATATTTGCTGGAAGGATAAAATAATTGCAACAATTATGGAAATAATGGTTATGAACAACACTAACCTAAATCTAATATCATTCAGGCAAGTACAGCAATTAGCAACATTAATATAAAGGACATGAAGTTCGTTTACAAAACAAGTGACCAATGTTTCATGACACTCCACTGACTGAGACTTTAGTTGAGGCTATGATAATAGATGTCTTTTGTGTTTGGAACTAGTTTTCTTGAGGTTACTATACATAAGCCTGTAATTCATGGAAATGAAGTCATGGTGTGACCTATTTACCCATTTGGTGTCAGAATTTGGGTACGGACACTACATGCAAAATTGACAAGATTCAGCACCAGTGATTAATTATGATACTAGTAAAGACTGAAGATTCACTACTTGTTTTAACAGTGAAAATTAGGTTTTCATCTTGTAGCTTGAAGGATATAGGTCACCCTGACCTTATTTTCAGTATCCTAGGGGATTTTCCAGGACCTCCATGGATGGTAAGTGAGAATTACAAAAGTAAAAAAATATTGATTTGTGATCTGCAGAACATCCACGTTTCACATATTGAAAAATCTGAACTTTTGATGTAATTTGGCAGCCTCAAAAATAAAGGTAAATAAGTGCAGAACACAAAATAAATATATGTAGCACCACCAGTCATTATCAGCTGATAAAACTTGTCAATCAACATACCAGGGTTCAGGACATTAGATAAACCTAGAGCTGAGAAGTTGAAACAATTGCTGTCATTTAACAATATAAAAAATACAAGTAAAATATTGACAAAATGAAAAACTAGATGACCAGAGGTCGAGCCCTTGCCGGAAATGATGTAGAAATAAGCAAATGAATGAATAATGACAGAGAGAAAGAACATTAGCCATTGTTTGTGAAGATAGGACCAATACTAACAAAGGTATAGGGGAAAAAGGATTTGATGTGTTTTGATGACCTTGAACTTGAACTTTAACCTTTATAAAATTACACATACAGCTTCCAGAAATCATTCCAATATACAATGCGAGTAAAGTAACAAAGTGATTTGTGCAAAACTATGGCCTGTAGAATGCTAAATGTCAATTGCAAGAAACAGCAAGAATGCAAAATAGAGGACTACTGACAAACAGAAAGACATACGGATAAAGTGACACATCTGAAATAACAGATGGCTGGATAATCTGATGGAGAAGATAAAATAAACAAAAAAAACAAAATAAGTTCTACTTATGAAGATAAGGTTGATAGTTTTGAAGATATGGCCAAAAAATGATATGTTGTAGAGGTTCGAGTGCAGCGCCCCCTAGCAGCTATATCCAAAAAATGAAAAATCACTTTCGAGATATCAGTGTAAGACAAGATGTACCAGTTTCAAAAGGATTCCTGCAAATCTGTGGTCTGTAGGCTGCTTATTGTAAGAAAGAAGAAGAACCAGCAAGCAGGCGAAATTGAGGCAACGGACAAACAGAGAGACATACTGACAAAGTAACACAAGATTGAGACCAGTATTATGACCAAGGTATGACAAAGACCCAGAGGAAGGAAATGAGCTTCAGTTTATGTAATTGAGGTTTATAGTTTTGGAATTATGGCCCAAAAATGATATGTTGTAGAGGTTCTAGTGCAGCGCCCCCCAGCGGCCATATCCCGAAAACAAACAAGGCCTACAGGCCTAATGTGAACCTGTGCATTGGGATATACACCAGATATAACGCTTCAATGCTGAACTATTACTTTTTATATATAAGAACAATGCAAGTACTAAACATTTTGAACAAGAAACAATTATACAAACATCAATGCTGAAATTCTGGCATGGGTGCACACAACACAAAAATGATGGTAGCTGGCACCACCAGTCTTATAAACATATGCCAAATTTCAGACTGATATATCAAACCCCTCACAAGAAATAAGCAGGGACACACTCTGTGCAAAAATTATTGTAGTTGGCACCACAAGTCTTGTATATGACAAAGCTATTCGATATGTATAAATATACCCCATTCCAGGCTGATATATCAAATTTCTCCGTAGAAATAAGCAGGCACATACACTGTGCAAAAGTTATTGTAGATGGCAACACCTGTCTTGTAAACGAGAAAGCCATCAAAGACACATAGACAGGTCAAAATATCAGGCCAATACATCAAACTTACCTTGAGTCTGATGCACAGGGCTGACCAGGCTTAGGTGAGAAAGGCAGTTGCCCCGAGTGAACTGTGACAAACTGCTGGCTCAGGCTACTGCACTGAGTGAACTCTTGACCTGCACCTGGCTAGACTGAGTGAACTTTTGACCTGTACCTGGCTGCACTGAGTGAACTGACACAGTTGGCAGTCTGCCAAAGCTATAAATAGATCCAGGCTATATACTTTGGTGCCAAATCTGATGCAGTGAGCAGTTTGCCAAAGCTATAAATAGAATGCAACTACTGCACTGAGTGAACTCCTGACCTATACCTGGCTGCACTGAGTGAACTCTTGACCTGTTGCCTAATCTGAATGCACTGATGACCCCTGTACATAAAAGGCCGATGCAGGTGGCGCCACCAATACCACAATTTCAGATATGACTCATGTGACCAACATTAGCATAAAATTTGGTTATTATAGCTCCAGCCGTTTCTGAGATTGTAATGTTAGTATGCTTTTTTGGACAGATGACTAAATTAAACTTCCTATAACTTGGCCAAATTCACCAAACTTAAACCATTCGAACAGACTTGTAAGAAATTGTTCCAGGAATCATTTCCGTGAAATATTGGATAATTTGGCTAAACAGTTTCGGAGAAGAAGATTTTTAAAGCTTTTTTTAGCTTTTTCTCTATAAAATCTAAAAAAATGCAGTTCGCCAAAAATAAGCAAAATCCGATAGAGTTTTTTAGATGACTAATTTTTTGCATAAAATTTGGTGATGCTACCTCTTGCAATTTTCAAGATAGTATGGGTTAATGTACAGACTCCGGACGACAGACGACGCCACATCATCGCATAAGCTCACAGGTGCACTAAAAACAGCGGACACCACCAGTCTACAGGAACTGATGAAACACTCCATGATCAACATGAATGACATGACTATATATGACATAAAGACACTGTTAGTGATCCAGTGATTTGACGTGACATCCCTTGACTGTATGACACAGAGACATTCCCTGTTAGTGATCCAGTGATTTGACATGATATCCCTTGGCTGTATGACATTGAGACATACCCTGTTAGTGATCCAGTGATTTTGATATGACATGCCTTGACTGTATTACATACAGACATACCCTGTTAGTGATCCAGTGATTTGACATGACATCCCTTGACTGTATGACATAGAGACATACCCAGATAGTGATCCAGTGATTTGACATGATATCCCTTGACTGTATTACATAGAGACATACCCTGTTAGTGATCCAGTGATTTGACATGACATCCCTTGACTGTATGACATAGAGACATACCCTGATAGTGATCCAGTGATTTGACATGATATCCCTTGACTGTATTACATAGAGACATACCCTGTTAGTGATCCAGTGATTTGACATGACATCCCTTGACTGTATGACATAGAGACATACCTTGTTAGTGATCCAGTGATTTTGATATGACATCCCTTGACTGTTTGACATATGGACATACCCTGTTAGTGATCCAGTGATTTGATGTGACATCCCTTGACTGTATGACACAGAGACATTCCCTGTTAGTGATCCAGTGATTTGACATGATATCCCTTGACTGTATGACATTGAGACATACCCTGTTAGTGATCCAGTGATTTGACATGATATCCCTTGACTGTATTACATAGAGACATACCCTGTTAGTGATCCAGTGATTTTGATATGACATCCCTTGACTGTTTGACATATGGACATACCCTGTTAGTGATCCAGTGATTTAACATGACGTCCCTTGACTGTATGACATAGAGACATACCCTGTTAGTGATCCAGTGATTTGACATGACATATCTCGACTATATTACATAGAAACATACCCTGTTAGTGATCCAGTGATTTGACATGACATATCTCGACTATATTACATAGAGACATACCCTGTTAGTGATCCAGTGATTTGACATGATATCCCTTGACTGTATTACATAGAGACATACCCTGATAGTGATCCAGTGATTTGACATGATATCCCTTGACTGTATTACATAGAGACATACCCTGTCAGTGATCCAGTGATTTGACATGACATCCCTTGACTGTATGACATAGAGACATACCCTGATAGTGATCCAGTGATTTGACATGATATCCCTTGACTGTATTACATAGAGACATACCCTGTTAGTGATCCAGTGATTTGACATGACATCCCTTGACTGTATGACATAGAGACATACCCTGTTAGTGATCCAGTGATTTTGATATGACATCCCTTGACTGTTTGACATATGGACATACCCTGTTAGTGATCCAGTGATTTAACATGACGTCCCTTGACTGTATGACATAGAGACATACCCTGTTAGTGATCCAGTGATTTGACATGACATATCTCGACTATATTACATAGAGACATACCCTGTTAGTGATCCAGTGATTTGACATGACATATCTCGACTATATTATATAGAGACATACCCTGTTAGTGATCCAGTGATTTGACATGATATCCCTTGACTGTATTACATAGAGACATACCCTGATAGTGATCCAGTGATTTGACATGATATCCCTTGACTGTATTACATAGAGACATACCCTGTCAGTGATCCAGTGATTTGACATGATATCCCTTGACTGTATTACATAGAGACATACCCTGTCAGTGATCCAGTGATTTGACATGACATCCCTTGACTGTATTTATTTATTTATTTATTATAATATTGTGAAGGGTGGCCTGTACCAGAATAAGAATTCTGTTATAAGCAGGGCCCTCTTCCAAGATATACAAGATATTATAAACAATGGAACATGATAATAAAAATACATAAAAGTACATGTACAATGCGAAATATAAAAGACATAATGAGACTGTAAAATCATTACAAAGGAATGATAATATCATAAAATTAATAAAAGGGACGGTACTAACAGCGGTAAGAGCAACGATTACATCTAAAACAATTTCGTGCTGTGATAAGATTATGACATCATTGTAAAATCGGAGAAGTACGAACGTGATAATTTTTTAAAATGCTGCAAATTAGAAGCAAACTTAATGTGTCGAGGAAGGGAGTTCCATAGAGTACTGCCTGCATAAAAAGAGGTAGCCTTGGCTTCAATACGCGGTTTCGAAAGGATACAGTTTTTGTTTTTGGTTAACCGCGTCGAATAATTATGAATGCCCTTCACCATATGAAAATTCTTACATAAATATGAAGGGGCTAAATCATTTATGCATTTATAGGTTAAAATAGATAGGAGGTACAAATATCGCTGTTCAATTGTCATTAAGCCTATTTCTTTCACTAAATCTAAACTTCTTTGTGTTGGGTCGTAATTTTTTGTTATTATCCTAGCCGCACGACACTGCATTCGTTGGATTGCGGCACGGAATGTGCTGGGACAGCTGCCCCATACTGTTAGGCTATAATCTATTGAGGGTTGAACAAAGGCGTGATATATAGTGACTAAAAACTTCTGTGGTAGAAATTTGCTGAGCCGATGTAAAAGTCCAATTTTGCAACATAGCTTTTTAAAAACGGTAGAAGTGTGAGATTTCCATGTGAGATGGGCGTCAATGATCAAGCCAAGGTGAGAAAATTCATCGACATTCGGGACAATATCTTTATCGATAATTATTTGTAATGAATTTGATTGTTTGCGTTGCTTGGAACTCACAAGCATAGTAGCTGATTTTGTGGCGTTTGCAATTAGTTTGTTTTTATTAAGCCATTTAGTAACTTGGTCTACAGCAGCCTGTAACTTATGTTGTGCTGATTTGCGATCGATGCCGTCTGCGTATAGCGTGATGTCGTCAGCATAAATCGAGCATTTTGCGTCTGTTACATTATCGGGCAAGTCATTAAGATATAGTAAGAAAAGAATGGGTCCAAGTACAGTGCCTTGTGGTACACCTGTATCGATTGTTTTTACCTCAGAATTATAGTTATTGAAGCAGACAAACTGCTTTCGGTCGTATAAATAATTATAAAACCAGGTGTGCGAATTTCCATTTACGCCATACTGTTTTAATTTACCCAATAATATATCGTGATTTAGGGAATCAAAACCTTTTTTAAGGTCGAGAAAGCATATGGAGTTTACACGTCCGCAGTTCATAACTGTCAGCCAATTATCAACTATTCTATGTAATGCAGTTTGGGTAGAGTTGTTTGCAAGAAAGGCAGTTTGTTCAGGAGATATCAAGCGTTTGTGGTTTAAGTAATTAAGGAGATGACGTTTAATGTGCTTCTCTAAGATTTTAATCACATGGCTGGTGATCGAAATTGGCCGGTAATTGTTAGTATCAGAAAGTTTCCCTTTACCCTTATAAATGGGTACCACCCTTGCACACTTCCAGTCAGGAGGAACTATTCCTGTACTGAGTGATAAGTTAAGAATATGTGTCAGCGATGGCGCTAAGATGACCGCGGCCTCTCCAAGTAAGAACCCCGGCATATTAAGGACATCAATTCCATGTTTATTCTTAAATGCGACTAGAAGTTTCACGACATCCTGTTGGCTCATTTGAGGGATTGAAAACCGAGAATCAGTAAAATCAGGTTGGTCCTGCACAACATCTTTGGTAAATGCTTTGGTTAAAGTTTTTCCAACTGAGGCAAAGAAGTCATTCAGGTCATCCGCAGTTAGATCTGGACTATCTTGACCCCGGCTAACTGGATTGATCACGTGTTTTAAAGACTGCCAAATCTCCTTGGGAGATTTTGATGACTGTGCCTTGTGTCTATAATAGGAACGTTTCAGTTGATGGATCATGCAAGTGACCCGATTACGTAACCGCCTGAACTGTGCCCACAGCTGTGGATCATTATTTGACACAGCAGATTTACGAATGCGTTCTCGGTTATATATTAGACGCTGGATATCAGGTGACATCCAGGGATTGTGTCTATTATTTCTAACTCTAAACGTTCTAAAAGGTGCGTGTTTATTACATATGGTCAGAAATTCATCACGCCATAGATTCCAGGCTGAGATTACATCATTTACATCGGGAAGACAGTGAAATGTTAATGATGACTGAATGGACCGCTTGAAGGCAAGGGGATCAAATTTCTTAAAGGACCTAACTCTCACAAATTTGGTTCCTTTTTGGCAACTGCCTCCTGAGAGCCGGGTAAAAATAATATAATGATCGCTAAGTGACCACGGAATAACGCCGGATGATGAGTGAATACCGGGTGTATTTGTAAAAATCAAATCTATCGTACTGGATGAGGTTGCGGTGACTCGAGTTGGGGAGGTTATAAGTTGATGAAGGTTGTATGATGTGGCCATATTCACCAACTCAACATTTATAGACGCTTTGGGGTTATTAAAATCAATATTAAAATCGCCTATGATCACTGTATGAACATGTTTAGCCATAGCAAGGCTAATGTTATAGAAGAGAAGTTGTAAATAACTTTTGTCAGAGTGAGGCGGTCTATATATACACCCGATCAGAGAGTTACGTCTGTTCCATTGAATTTGGACCCAGATAACTTCTAGATGATCATTAGAAATAAAAGGACATACGGTAGATTGCAAGGAACTTTGTACATAAATGGCAACACCTCCACCATGTCTATTTTGGTCTTTTCGGTAGAGAGTATACCCTGGGATTTCGATTTCATGGGTTGCGATACTATCGTCCAACAAAGTCTCAGTGAGACATACTACATGGACCGAACCAACCTTTAAGAGGAGCACTAATTCGTCGAACTTGGGAGGAAGACTTCTTACATTTAAGTGGATTATAGTTAGGCCATTCTTCTTTCGGATACATTGTAGGAGTGTTTCAATTGAGGTACCATCATCATGCGTGTTTGAGGAAGGCAGGTTTTGATAATCGGGAATGAACCCGTCATTGTTGAGACCAGGTAAGTAACTCTTGTTGTAAGGGGTACTGTTCATGTTAATTCTATTACTGTTTGCTTGTGAAAATTTTTTAGAGAGGTTGCGATTTTGATTACATCACATATATTCGAACGGAATGCCTTTGAGCCTTTCTTGTTTAGATGGAGGTTGTCAGATTTTAGTGTAAATGGACCAAGGTTATCATTCATTAGCAGAGTCCATCCGTTTTTTTCAGCGTAGATTTCTAGTGCGGCATTCAGAAGTCTTATTCTTTTAGAGTATATCTCAGAGGGTCTGCTAATCACTGTGCTAATTGTGACGTGCTTAATACTAGGATTCTGTTTTATAATTGGCACAATCTTACGGAACTTACGAATGCTAGTGTCTGCATTTTCTTTGCTTACATGATTTGTACCGATGTGTATGAGAAGATGGTCAGATTTGACTTGCTTGATCCTATCAATAGCATGATCAAAAGTAAACACATAGAGACATAGAGACATACCCTGATAGTGATCCAGTGATTTGACATGATATCCCTTGACTGTATTACATAGAGACATACCCTGTTAGTGATCCAGTGATTTGACATGACATCCCTTGACTGTATGACATAGAGACATACCCTGTTAGTGATCCAGTGATTTGACATGACATCCCTCGACTATATTACATAGAAACATACCCTGTTAGTGATCCAGTGATTTGACATGACATCCCTTGACTGTATGACATAGAGACATACCCTGATAGTGATCCAGTGATTTGACATGACATCCCTTGACTGTATGACATAGAGACATACCCTGTTAGTGATCCAGTGATTTTGATATGACATCCCTTGACTGTATGACATAGAGACATACCCTGTTAGTGATCCAGTGATTTGACATGACATCCCTCGACTATATTACATAGAAACATACCCTGTTAGTGATCCAGTGATTTGACATGACATCCCTTGACTGTATGACATAGAGACATACCCTGATAGTGATCCAGTGATTTGACATGATATCCCTTGACTGTATTACATAGAGACATACCCTGTTAGTGATCCAGTGATTTGACATGACATCCCTCGACTGTATGACATAGAGACATACCCTGATAGTGATCCAGTGATTTTGATATGACATCCCTTGACTGTTTGACATATGGACATACCCTGTTAGTGATCCAGTGATTTGACAAGACGTCCCTTGATTGTATGACATAGATACATACCCTGTTAGTGATCCAGTGATTTAACATGACGTCCCTTGACTGTATGACATGGAGACATACCCTGTTAGTGATCCAGTGATTTGACGTGACGTCCCTTGACTGTATGACGTAGATGATGGTTGATAGTCGTGGTGTTGTGTCTTGCCAGGTTAGTTTGATGGTGTACGGGTCACTGTGGTCCTGTCTAAGAGTTACATGGGGCTGCTGAGGTCGGTGTTCTACAAAAAACCACAACCAAAAAAAAAGCTTTAAAAACTTATGACATAAAGGTTCCCCCATATGTCAAGATTTAAATTGTTTAGGACTTTTATGATTTTCAACAACAAAAAGTTTGATTTTAAAGTCTTTCTTTACATTGCTTCCTCGACTAACAAATTTTACAGAGTATAGTTACAGTTGTTCTACCACCGACAGAGTTCACACAGCTTAAAGACATTGCTACAGATATGAACAAACTAACTGTGCATACAAAGTACAAATGTAATGAGACAAAGCTAAGAGTGACAAATAAAGATTATGGATTAAAATATGGCTTGTTTTAACTGTGTAAATATGGCAATGTTATTCCTTGCTAATTATGTATTAAAAAGCAGAGAATACAGGATCACAAAAAGGGTTTATCTTTATATAAAATGAACTGAAGCAAAAGAACAGATAATAATTCTATAGTTACATTTTCATGTTACTACATAAAGTAAAATATTGTTGTAGCCTATTGTATAAGGAAACATGGCAATAAGTTGGGAGGGTATGCTGACACATTACAGGTTAGAAGTTTTTATATCTAAGGCCATACTTTTTTAATTTTAAGGTTTACAAACCCGCCAACCTCCGATTTCCTCATTTCAGAAAAAAAAATAAAATTGGCATTTTGACTTTTTTTTTCCCTTTAATATTGCATCGCCGAATCCAACACGGTTGTTGACAAATGAAATGTTTAGTGACCCTGTTTATTAGATCACCTCAAACGTTAGAACTCTTATGATTGGCTAATAAGGTCACTTTTTTAATGACTGATGGAGGGTTTAAGCCAATCACAATAGGGTGTCCTTGGGCCATAAATGCAATTGATTGGCCATCAAGTAGTCAAAAGATTCAGCAGGGAAATTGAGAATTCTTGGAGAGTTTTCAAAGTTTGTTTTCTGCACTACAGTACATTTTCAAACCAGCGTTTAGGTCATATTTACCTCGTTAAACATATTTGTTATAGATGGATGTGAATTAGAAAAAAAAAAGTTTGGTTGCATAGCGGCTTTACCAGCTTGCCACTGTTAATAACTTGCTGGATATACAAACAAATTTACTTCTTAAGACTAATTATTGCACTCAAAGTCAGACGCTATTTATAACTGCAAATTGGCTAAGTTTCACAAATTTACTCTTAAAAAATATGATAACTTGTCAAAACTTAAAAACGTAGCCTTGTAACGCTTAAACAAAAATTACTGAACAGATGAAATTGTATACTGCATGAGGTCGTCATGTACTCTTTGAAAACTCCAGGAATTCACCAGGTTTCTACAGTATTTCCGACTATCTGTAGTCTTAGTAGCGCAGGTTTATGTGAAGTGTTGGCTTTGCCGGTATTTTTATAGTCAAAACAAAAGCAAGCTAAAATGAAAGCCATTTAAAATGCAGAAACTTTGAAAGGATTCATTTAATTGTTCCAAACGGATGTGATGGAAGCTTTGATGTGTATGGATGCCGAAAAGCAATACCAGACTGACAGTGGCCAAGTGACGGCATCTTAAACTGAGTACGGTACGTACTGTCACGGCCGTGGTAAGAAATGCAGATCTCTATTAATAAATAAAGATATTAATACTTTTTAAAATTTTAAAATAGTTGAATAATTCAATGTGATCTCCAATGGAAACCTCACTTTATTGGCAGTTGTTGTATATTCAAAGGACTATCAAACATGCGTAACACCAAAAAGGAAAGGTCATGGTCATGAATCAAACAACTCACGTTCCATGTTGCTGACATTTGATAAACAATATGTGAATAGCTTAAGTCGCATATTGTCGTTGTTATTGTCATTCACGACTGAAAATTAAAAACTGCAGTCTATCATGCTAGCAGTGAATATTTAGTTTTCTCCTTGCATATTTGACAAAAATATATTATTTTGTATTTGTATAAGTATTTGACTGGTCTTTAATTTGGAAAACTTTATAAAATAGGCAGTTCACTTGGCAGCGACAGTGACTGAAGTTTGATTTCAGGTGTGTATGAAATCATATACAAGTTTTACTGTTTAAACTTTTATTTGTCATTATTTTACCTTTGATGACATTTGTATGGCTAGAAATAACATGGCACACGCTTGATTCATGTAGAAAACTCAAGAGGATGATGATAATATTTTAATTTTTATATATTATTTTATATATTTTATACAGGTTTATATAGTGCCATTTAAATATGAATTTTATAACCCAACTGTACAAAACAGGATTCACGAACACAAGTATCCAGGTTTGTTCCAGTTTTTTTTTTTTTCCTACCTCCTAACTATCACTTTTGTCAATCATGTTCATAAACCAAAGAATTAAAAAAGTCTGGCCTAAAGAGGAATCTGAATCGATGACAACATGTTGAATGTGTCAATCAGACATACCTGTGTTGTTGACACCCCCACCACTACAGCTGTAGGCACAGTTGTCTCCAGTTTTCTGTTTTAAGAACAGAGTAAATGAAGAAATTAAAATATTTTGATAAAAAAAACTACAAATTTCATAACTTATAATCCCTTGGAGCATTAATTTTAGGATCATGTGTGCATCTTGCTTGCTATTTCAATCCTCTGATTTATATCATCAAACAATATGAAAAAAATATGGACATGATATGAAAAAGGTTCAGAATTTAAATTAAAAGTAAGACAAGAATACTTCATCAAACAAAAAAAACAACAAATTCTACATCAAAATATATACATATGCTTTCATCCCACTGAGCCTCTATGTTTGTTTGTTTGTATCCATACAAGATCAAGAAATCTAAACAATTAATGAATGAAATTCAATGGGTCCTAAGGCACAGTTTTCATTCAGATCCAAATACAAATCTTTAATGTAACGTGATATATTGACTGTCTGTACAGCAGTCTACAAACAAATAAGAGAGATCAAAGAACAGTCTCTCCCTCTAGTGAAGGAATCTGGTACTACTATGAAAAGCATATTACTCTTTGGTTTTATCCATAAAATGATTCCTAATCATATGTCTCTCTAAATGCTGTCTAAGTTCCAATTCTTACTATGATTTATTAAATATTGAGAAAGATTTAATTAAAGTGAAGAAGGTCCATACAGATTACTCACACATAGTTTGGTCAGTTTGTTAATGTCGTGAACAATTTCATCACATCTTTGATCGCATGCTGTCACATTGCCTCTTATACTCTACAATACAACAGGTATAACAAATTAAACTACTGTCTCTCAGACACTACAGTATAAACCAACTGACAGTGGACTGGGAGATATCCAAATTAAAACAAGTGACCCATGGGTCATGACGCTCAGCTGACTGGGAAGAGTTTCGCAAAAGGAAATTTTATCATCTGAATGGTAGTATATACCCATTCAACTGAAGCATCAAACAGATTAACCAACAGGCCAAGATTGTGTCTGTATTTATATATCTCATAAATAGAGAAAAAATGTGTAAAAATAAACAGGTGGCACCACCAGTCTGCAGAAACTAATAAAAAGACTTAATGGTCAATATGCATGCAAAGAATCATGGTGATCTCTGCATTAGTTGTTCAGATACTTCAGCTTTTGTATCAAATTTTCCATTATTCTGAGGGATACTTCGGAGTCCTATAGCTTGAAGGATATGGGTTACAGAGACCTTATTTCAGGTTTCCTCCGACACTTTTCATGGGCCTTCTTGCATGACAAGAATGAAGATTCTTGGTCCAGTTGTTACAATTTGTGCAACGTTAACAGATGACAGCATCCTTAAAGATCTCAAAAATAGAGAAAAAATTCGAAAAATTGAATAAAATATAGGTGGCACCACCAGTCTGCAGAAACTGATGAAACACTCCATAATCAATATCCATGCAAAGAATCATGGTGATCTCTGCATTAGTTGTTCAGATACTTCAGCTTTTATATCAAATTGTCCATTATTCTGAGGGATACTTCGGAGTCCTATAGCTTGAAGGATATGGGAAACAGAGACCTAATTTCAGGTTTCCACAGACACTTTTCATGGGCCTCCTTGCATGACAAGAATGAAGATTCTAGGTCCAGTTGTTACGATTTGTACCCTGTTGACAGATAACCACATCTTTAAAGGTCTCAGAAATAGAGAAAAAAATTCATAAAAATTTGAAAAAAATAGAGGTGGCGCACCCAGTCTGCAGAAACTGATGGAACACCTCATGATCAAAATGTATGCCAAAAAATCATGAACATCAGTGTTGTAGTTATTGAGATACTGCAGTTTTTGTATCAAATTTTTCATTATCCTTGGGGGTATTTTGGAGCCATACAGCTTAAAGGATATGGGTAACAGAAACCTAATTTCAGGTTTGCATGGAGAATTTTCATGGGTCTCCCTGTGTGTCAAGAATGAAGATTCTAGGTCCAGTCTATACGATTTGTGCCCTGTTAACAGATGTTCATATCTTGAAAGGTCTCAAAAATAGAGAAAAAAATTCATGAAAAAACCCAAACAAATACAGGTGGTTCCCCCCAGTCTGCAGAAACTGATGAAACACTCCATGATCAATATCCATGCAAACAATTATGGTGGTCTCTGCATTAGTTGTTCAGATATTTCAGCTTTTGTATCAAATTTTCCATTATTCTGAGCTGTACTTTGGAGTGCCATAGCTCAAAGGATATGGGTAACAGAGACCTTATTTCAGGTTTCCATGGAGACTTTTCATCAACCTCTCAGAATGTCAAGTTACAAGATTCTAGGTTCAGCGGTTACAATTTGTGCCTGGTTAACAGACAGACGGACAGATGGACAGATGGACGACGGACAAAGAGTGATCGCTATAGCTCAGCATGACTGAAAGTCAGCTGAGCTAAAAAATAAGGCAATCAAAATATGGTTAACCGCCTAACCTAAAACAAGGGACCGATAGGTCACATCGCTCAGCTGAATTTTGGAAAATATTAGTAACTGCAAAATATTTTTATTTCTTTTGGTTTTTCATGTTTATTATCATTAGAAAAGCTATGAGAAAATGGCCCTGCTAAAATGAAACTCTGTAAATTATAGAATAATGGACATGAGCTAAACCATTTAGTGATGCACCAAGGGAACAAACAAATGGACCTATGGTAAGTGTTATATAAAAGTAACATTGCATAAACAAATAATGTGTGAAGGTAATTAAGTTTTCAAAAGTTAAATATATGGCCCCATATGAGTTCAGAATTAATCCCACAAAGTTTGACCAATATTCCTAATTTTAATACTATGTTAACAGTGTTATTCACACCTAGTCCCCACCAACTTTAAGAGATATGAATGAAATGCTACAAAGTATTTATATCTTCTTAAATCTTGTCAGTTAGCACTTACATTAGATCCTAATATTTTATCACATTTGAATATTAGGATTAGATTAAATTCCTGAATTTTTTTCTTTAAAAATATCAAAATTGTCCAAGTCTCATCAAAAAGAATTTATTTAACATTAAAATTATAAGATTCATCTTGTTTATTAGTCCTGTGTATTGAAGGCTTGGGTGGGGGGAGGGGTCTCTGTTGTTACTGCTCGTTGCTGAAAAAAATATTAATTTTAAGGTTCATCTAGCATCTAGTTCATAGTACAGGTCGTTCAACAGAATGGGGTGGGGGGGGGGGGGGGAGAGAAAAAGGCTCCCTGTGGTATGGTATTAACTGCAGACAGCCTGATCAAGCTCAACTCAGTGGAGAGAGGGCTTGCCCTAGTGATGGGATTGCAAAACATTATGCCAACAGCCTGGGGAGCATAGAGAGCTGCACTGACTGACCTACAGTGACCAAAGTGGACTGCTTGACAATGTAAGGGAAAACAACAAGAGCCTACAAAAAAATTCAATAACTAGCCTAATTTTGCAGCTTTTATTTTCAAATTTCAGATTTTGACGGATTAAATCCTTATGTGTACATGCTGTGAAAATTAAATCCACAGTACTTACAGGAAAAAAATGTGCCGCTGCCAAAGTTGGGCAAAATTTAAGGTACCAATTTTTTATTTTTGCTAATATTTTAAAAAAGTTAAAAGATTTTGATCTAATTTTGTTTATACAATTTAATTTTGATTAATTAAAGTTATATTACTGGAAAAAAAGTCCTTAGTTTTAACATGTTTTGTGTTAAGTGATCAAATATCTTTCCTGATTTTTTACAAAATGCATTATGTTTGAGCCCATTACTTTTTTAAATTATATAATACAGACCTAATTTCTGGCATGTACATAGGAACTATATAGAGGAATATTTATGGAAAATATGAGGAAAAACAGATGAGTGGTTTTGATATTAGGCGGTCCTGAAGTGTGAAAATAGGTTTTTTAATAAAAAATTGTGGTTTTTCCTTAATTTCTCAAAGGAACAAAGTTGCAAAGACCCAGTTTTCGGCTTGGTAGGAGATCTTAGGGCATCTAACATTATGCCGAATTTTGGATTCCTAGGTCTTATGGTTTCAAAACATGCCACATCTACGGACGGACGGACGGACAGACGGACGGACGATGGACAATGGACCACGACTATAGCTCAGATGACTTATAGTCAGCTGAGCTAAAAAACTGAAAATTTGAAAAACATTATGCCAATGTATTTTGTATCAGTGTATTAGTATTGATATCAGTATAAATGTAACCTATTAGGACTATTTTTTCAGTACTTTGAACAACAAAGCAACCTGCAGATGTAACATTTTAAGTAACTGCACATGTATAATTATATAATTTGTGCCGGATTGGGAGTTATTTGTTCATGAAAAATTGTCTGCACTGTAGCAGCATGTTGTCAGGAAATGAAACACTGGTCGGGCCATGGAGCTCAGCTGAGTTTTTTACACATGAATAAAGGCTACAGCACATAAATATGGGGTTTCCAAGGAAATTTTACCACAAACTGTCTACATGTAAAGATTTATGTCCTGCTATGGTCAAACTTTTAAGCTTTGAAGGTACCATTTCTGGTGTCTTTGCCCCACCACTCAAAAAGTATAGGTCATAATGACCTACCATCTAAAGGTATAGGCCATAATGACCTACAATCTAAAGGTATAGGTCATAATGACCTACAATCTAAAAGTATAGGTCATAATGACCTACAATCTAAAAGTATAGGTCATAATGACCAACCATCTAAAGGTATAGGCCATAATGACCTACAATCTAAAGGTATAGGCCATAATGACCTACAATCTAAAGGTATAGGTCATAATGACCTGCAATCTAAAAGTATAGGTCATAATGACCTACAATCTAAAGGTATAGGTCATAATGACCTACAATCTAAAAGTATAGGTCATAATGACCAACCATCTAAAGGTATAGGTCATAATGACCTACAATCTAAAAGTATAGGTCATAATGACCTACAATCTAAAAGTATAGGTCATAATGACCTACAATCTAAAAGTATAGGTCATAATGACCAACCATCTAAAGGTATAGGTCATAATGACCTACAATCTAAAGGTATAGGCCATAATGACCTACAATCTAAAGGTATAGGCCATAATGACCTACAATCTAAAGGTATAGGTCATAATGACCTACAATCTAAAAGTATAGGTCATAATGACCTACAATCTAAAAGTATAGGTCATAATGACCTACAATCTAAAGGTATAGGTCATAATGACCTACAATCTAAAGGTATAGGTCATAATGACCTACAATCTAAAGGTATAGGTCATAATGACCTACAATCTAAAAGTATAGGTCATAATGACCTACAATCTAAAAGTATAGGTCATAATGACCTACCATCTAAAGGTATAGGTCATAATGACCTACCATCTAAAGGTATAGGTCATAATGACCTACAATCTAAAGGTATAGGTCATAATGACCTACAATCTAAAGGTATAGGTCATAATGACCTACAATCTAAAAGTATAGGTCATAATGACCTACAATCTAAAAGTATAGGTCATAATGACCTACAATCTAAAGGTATAGGTCATAATGACCTACCATCTAAAGGTATAGGTCATAATGACCTACAATCTAAAGGTATAGGTCATAATGACCTACAATCTAAAAGTATAGGTCATAATGACCTACAATCTAAAAGTATAGGTCATAATGACCAACCATCTAAAGGTATAGGCCATAATGACCTACAATCTAAAGGTATAGGCCATAATGACCTACAATCTAAAGGTATAGGTCATAATGACCTACAATCTAAAAGTATAGGTCATAATGACCTACAATCTAAAAGTATAGGTCATAATGACCAACCATCTAAAGGTATAGGCCATAATGACCTACAATCTAAAGGTATAGGCCATAATGACCTACAATCTAAAGGTATAGGTCATAATGACCTACAATCTAAAGGTATAGGTCATAATGACCTACAATCTAAAGGTATAGGTCATAATGACCTACAATCTAAAGGTATAGGTCATAATGACCTACAATCTAAAAGTATAGGTCATAATGACCTACAATCTAAAAGTATAGGTCATAATGACCTACAATCTAAAGGTATAGATCATAATGACCTACAATCTAAAAGTATAGGTCATAATGACCTGCAATCTAAAAGTATAGGTCATAATGACCTACCATCTTAAGGAATAGGTCATAATGACCTACCATCTAAAAGTATAGGTCATAATGACCTACAATCTAAAAGTATAGGTCATAATGACCTACAATCTAAAGGTATAGATCATAATGACCTACAATCTAAAAGTATAGGTCATAATGACCTACAATCTAAAAGTATAGGTCATAATGACCTACAATCTAAAGGTATAGGCCATAATGACCTACAATCTAAAGGTATAGGTCATAATGACCTACAATCTAAAGGTATAGGTCATATTGACCTACAATCTAAAAGTATAGGTCATAATGACCTACAATCTAAAAGTATAGGTCATAATGACCTACCATCTTAAGGTATAGGTCATAATGACCTACCATCTAAAAGTACAGGTCATAATGACCTACAATCTAAAAGTATAGGTCATAATGACCTACAATCTAAAAGTATAGGTCATAATGACCTACAATCTAAAGGTATAGGTCATAATGACCTACAATCTAAAAGTATAGGTCATAATGACCTACAATCTAAAAGTATAGGTCATAATGACCAACCATCTAAAGGTATAGGCCATAATGACCTACAATCTAAAGGTATAGGTCATAATGACCTACAATCTAAAGGTATAGGTCATAATGACCTACAATCTAAAAGTATAGGTCATAATGACCTACAATCTAAAAGTATAGGTCATAATGACCTACCATCTTAAGGTATAGGTCATAATGACCTACAATCTAAAAGTATAGGTCATAATGACCTACCATCTCAAAGTATAGGTCATAATGACCTACAATCTAAAGGTATAGGTCATAATGACCTACCATCTCAAAGTATAGGTCATAATGACCTACCATCTAAAGGTATAGGCCAGAATGATCTACATTCATAAAATATAGGTCACAATGACCTATGTTCAGATCTCCTGAGAAATCCCATCAGGAGCTATCTTGATGTGAAACTGGAACTTTCTGTGCTAAACAGCTATAGTTTATATTTGGCAAAAGGATGACAAATGTAATGACATAAGTACTCTGAGTACAGCACCCAGACGAGGATCTATTTGCTGAGAGTAGTGGCAATGTGATGTGCAAAGTTTAAATCCTCAAATTATAGTAGGATTTTATTTATTAAGAGGTAAAAATGTCAACTGTCATAGTATTAGTTCATATAATGAAGCAGATTCAAATATCTTTAAATGAGTGAACTTAAAAAGTCTGTGGATACAGGTTAGTGGTCTTAAACAGCTGGTATCTAACCTGTGCTGTTATACAGCCTTAAATAGAGTTTGACCCTGGTTTTTGCTCAATTATGTGGTGTTCCCTGTCCTTCACCTGCTAGTTTACCTGCTCTACCTGACAGGTGTGCCTTTATTTTAATGTCTCATATATCAAGCTGTCCCAGACACGTGATTTCATATCTCTGTCCAGGCCATTGATATCTGCAGATAAACATTAATCTTCCCAGGTATACATAGCTGGACCTCTCAAGTGTAAATAAACAGTTATTTTATTATTTTATATGGCCCATATCACTCAGAAAATTTGACATTATGTACAGCTGTACGCGGATCACTTAGATACTAGAACATTTTTCAAAGGCAAAAAGAGAATATACTCTATACTGAATAAGTTTGACACAATTTAGCTTAATAGTCACCAAAAATTAAATTTTGTTGGTCACATGAACAGTTAAATCAGCAACTGATCCATGGGCCCTGATGGTCAGCTGGCTGTGAATATAAAACGTAGCTTTACAGATTACAAAGATAATGCTAGCACTTGGCAGCAGTAACTCCACGCTTTGTCAGACTATATCTTTGGAAATCAACTTCCCCCTATAAGGCCAAATAAAAAAAGATATAAGTTCTATGAACTCCGGAACAAAAAGAAGAGAACCAGAAAGTTTTCTTTATATTATCTGTGAAGGACAGTACGTGGAATTTTGCAAATTACCATTTTTTTATACTACTGTAGCTGAAGGCACTAATTCTGCATCAATAATTTATGAAAAAAACAAGGTCACACTGACCTTCTTACCACAAAGGAGGTAGACTAAACAAATGAGTGGTCACATGCAAGGTGACTGGAGGTAGACTAAACATGGGAGTGGTTACATGCAGGGTGCTGGTGGTAGACTAAACATGGGAGTGGTCACATGCAGGGTGACTGGAGGTAGACTAAACGTGGGAATGGTTACATGCAGGGTGCTGGTGGTAGACTAAACATGGGAGTGGTTACATGCAGGGTGAATGGAGGTAGACTAAACATGAGAGTGGTTACATGCAGGGTGACTGGAGGTAGACTAAACATGAGAGTGGTTACATGCAGGGTGCTGGAGGTAGACTAAACATGGGAGTGGTTACATGCAGGGTGACTGGAGGAAGACTAAACATGAGAGTGGTTACATGCAGGGTGACTGGAGGTAGACTAAACATGAGAGTGGTTACATGCAGGGTGAATGGAGGTAGACTAAACATGAGAGTGGTTACATGCAGGGTGACTGGAGGAAGACTAAACATGAGAGTGGTTACATGCAGGGTGCTGGAGGTAGACTAAACATGGGAGTTGTTACATGCAGGGTGACTGGAGGTAGACTAAACATGAAAGTGGTTACATGCAGGGTGACTGGAGGTAGACTAAACATGGGAGTGGTTACATGCAGGGTGACAAGAGGTAGACTAAACATGAGAGTGGTTACATGCAGGGTGACTGGAGGTAGACTAAACATGAGAGTGGTTACATGCAGGGTGCTGGAGGTAGACTAAACATGGGAGTGGTTACATGCAGGGTGAATGGAGGTAGACTAAACATGAGAGTGGTTACATGCAGGGTGACTGGAGGTAGACTAAACATGAGAGTGGTTACATGCAGGGTGAATGGAGGTAGACTAAACATGAGAGTGGTTACATGCAGGGTGACTGGAGGTAGACTAAACATGAGAGTGGTTACATGCAGGGTGCTGGAGGTAGACTAAACATGGGAGTTGTTACATGCAGGGTGACTGGAGGTAGACTAAACATGAAAGTGGTTACATGCAGGGTGACTGGAGGTAGACTAAACATGGGAGTGGTTACATGCAGGGTGACTGGAGGTAGACTAATACATGCAGGGAGACTGAAGGTAGACTAAACATGAAAGTGGTTACATGCAGGGTGACTGGAGGTAGACTAAACATGGGAGTGGTTACATGCAGGGTGACTGGAGGTAGACTAAACATTAAAGTGGTTACATGCAGGGTGACTGGAGGTAGACTAAACATGGGAGTGGTTACATGCAGGGTGACTGGAGGTAGACTAAACATGGGAGAGGTTACATGCAGGGTGACTGGAGGTAGACTTAACTTGTGTGTGGTTATATGCAGGGTGACTGGTGGTAGACTAAACATGTGAGTGGTTATATGCAGGGAGACTGGAGGTAGACTTAACTTGTGAGTGGTTACATGCAGGGTGACTGGAGGTAGACTTAACTTGTGTGTAGTTACATGCAGGGTGACTGGAGGTAGACTAAACATGTGAGTGGTTATATGCAGGGTGACTGGAGGTAGACTAAACATGTGAGTGGTTATATGCAGGGAGACTGGAGGTAGACTAAACATGTGAGTGGTTATATGCAGGGAGACTGGAGGTAGACTAAACATGTGAGTGGTTATATGCAGGGAGACTGGAGGTAGACTTAACTTGTGAGTGGTTACATGCAGGGTGACTGGAGGTAGACTAAACATGTGAGTGGTTATATGCAGGGAGACTGGAGGTAGACTAAACATGTGAGTGGTTATATGCAGGGAGACTGGAGGTAGACTTAACTTGTGAGTGGTTACATGCAGGGTGACTGGAGGTAGACTAAACATGTGAGTGGTTATATGCAGGGAGACTGGAGGTAGACTAAACATGTGAGTGGTTATATGCAGGGAGACTGGAGGTAGACTTAACTTGTGAGTGGTTACATGCAGGGTGACTGGAGGTAGACTTAACTTGTGAGTGGTTATATGCAGGGTGACTGGAGGTAGACTAAACATGTGAGTGGTTATATGCAGGGAGACTTGAGGTAGACTTAACTTGTGAGTGGTCACATGCAGGGTGACTGGAGGTAGACTAAACTTGTGTGTGGTTATATGCAGGGTGACTGGAGGTAGACTAAACATGTGAGTGGTTAATATGCAGGGTGACTGGAGGTAGACTAAACATGTGAGTGGTTATATGCAGGGAGACTGGAGGTAGACTAAACATGTGAGTGGTTACATGCAGGGTGACTGGAGGTAGACTAAACATGTGAGTGGTTAAATGCAGGGTGACTGGAGGTAGACTTAACATGTGAGTGGTTATATGCAGGGAGACTGGAGGTAGACTAAACTTGTGAGTGGTTACATGCAGGGTGACTGGAGGTAGACTAAACATGTGAGTGGTTATATGCAGGGTGACTGGAGGTAGACTAAACATGTGAGTGGTTATATGCAGGGTGACTGGAGGTAGACTAAACATGTGAGTGGTTATATGCAGGGAGACTGGAGGTAGACTTAACTTGTGAGTGGTTACATGCAGGGTGACTGGAGGTAGACTAAACATGGGAGAGGTTACATGCAGGGTGACTGGAGGTAGACTTAACTTGTGTGTGGTTATATGCAGGGTGACTGGAGGTAGACTAAACATGTGAGTGGTTATATGCAGGGAGACTGGAGGTAGACTTAACTTGTGTCTGGTTATATGCAGGGTGACTGGAGGTAGACTAAACATGTGAGTGGTTACATGCAGGGTGACTGGAGGTAGGCTTAACTTGTGTGTGGTTATATGCAGGGTGACTGGAGGTAGACTAAACATGTGAGTGGTTACATGCATGGTGACTGGAGGTAGACTTAACTTGTGTGTGGTTATATGCAGGGTGACTGGAGGTAGACTAAACATGTGAGTGGTTACATGCAGGGTGACTTGAGGTAGACTTAACTTGTGTGTGGTTATATGCAGGGTGACTGGAGGTAGACTAAACATGTGAGTGGTTATATGCAGGGAGACTGGAGGTAGACTTAACTTGTGAGTGGTTACATGCAGGGTGACTGGAGGTAGATTAAACATGGGAGAGGTTACATGCAGGGAGACTGGAGGTAGACTTAACTTGTGTGTGGTTATATGCAGGGTGACTGGAGGTAGACTAAACATGTGAGTGGTTACATGCAGGGTGACTGGAGGTAGACTTAACTTGTGAATGGTTACATGCAGGGTGACTGGAGGTAGACTAAACATGTGAGTGGTTATATGCAGGGTGACTGGAGGTAGACTAAACATGTGAGTGGTTACATGCAGGGTGACTGGAGGTAGACTTAACTTGTGTGTGGTTATATGCAGGGTGACTGGAGGTAGACTAAACATGTGAGTGGTTATATGCAGGGAGACTGGAGGTAGACTTAACTTGTGAGTGGTTACATGCAGGGTGACTGGAGGTAGACTAAACATGGGAGAGGTTACATGCAGGGTGACTGGAGGTAGACTTAACTTGTGTGTGGTTATATGCAGGGTGACTGGAGGTAGACTAAACATGTGAGTGGTTATATGCAGGGAGACTGGAGGTAGACTTAACTTGTGTGTGGTTATATGCAGGGTGACTGGAGGTAGACTAAACATGTGAGTGGTTACATGCAGGGTGACTGGAGGTAGACTTAACTTGTGTGTGGTTATATGCAGGGTGACTGGAGGTAGACTAAACATGTGAGTGGTTACATGCAGGGTGACTGGAGGTAGACTTAACTTGTGTGTGGTTATATGCAGGGTGACTGGAGGTAGACTAAACATGTGAGTGGTTACATGCAGGGTGACTTGAGGTAGACTTAACTTGTGTGTGGTTATATGCAGGGTGACTGGAGGTAGACTAAACATGTGAGTGGTTATATGCAGGGAGACTGGAGGTAGACTTAACTTGTGAGTGGTTACATGCAGGGTGACTGGAGGTAGACTAAACATGGGAGAGGTTACATGCAGGGAGACTGCAGGTAGACTTAACTTGTGTGTGGTTATATGCAGGGTGACTGGAGGTAGACTAAACATGTGAGTGGTTACATGCAGGGTGACTGGAGGTAGACTTAACTTGTGAGTGGTTACATGCAGGGTGACTGGAGGTAGACTAAACATGTGAGTGGTTATATGCAGGGTGACTCGAGGTAGACTAAACATGTGAGTGGTTACATGTAGGGTGACTGGAGGTAGACTTAACTTGTGTGTGGTTATATGCAGGGTGACTGGAGGTAGACTAAACATGTGAGTGGTTATATGCAGGGAGACTGGAGGTAGACTTAACTTGTGAGTGGTTACATGCAGGGTGACTGGAGGTAGACTAAACATGGGAGAGGTTACATGCAGGGAGACTGGAGGTAGACTTAACTTGTGTGTGGTTATATGCAGGGTGACTGGAGGTAGACTAAACATGTGAGTGGTTATATGCAGGGAGACTGGAGGTAGACTTAACTTGTGAGTGGTTACATGCAGGGTGACTGAAGGTAGACTAAACATGGGAGAGGTTACATGCAGGGAGACTGGAGGTAGACTTAACTTGTGAGTGGTTACATGCAGGGTGACTGGAGGTAGACTTAACTTGTGAATGGTTACATGCAGGGTGACTGGAGGTAGACTTAACTTGTGAGTGGTTACATGCAGGGTGACTGGAGGTAGACTTAACTTGTGAGTGGTTACATGCAGGGTGACTGGAGGTAGACTAAACATGTGAGTGGTTATATGCAGGGTGACTGGAGGTAGACTAAACATGTGAGTGGTTATATGCAGGGAGACTGGAGGTAGACTTAACTTGTGAGTGGTCACATGCAGGGTGACTGGAGGTAGATTTAACTTGTGTGTGGTTATATGCAGGGAGACTGGAGGTAGACTAAACATGTGAGTGGTCACATGCAGGGTGACTGGAGGTAGACTTAACTTGTGAGTGGTTACATGCAGGGTGACTGGAGGTAGACTAAACATGTGAGTGGTTATATGCAGGGTGACTGGAGGTAGACTAAACATGTGAGTGGTTATATGCAGGGTGACTGGAGGTAGACTTAACTTGTGAGTGGTTACATGCAGGGTGACTGGAGGTAGACTAAACATGTGAGTGGTTATATGCAGGGTGACTGGAGGTAGACTAAACATGTGAGTGGTTATATGCAGGGTGACTGGAGGTAGACTAAACATGTGAGTGGTTATATGCAGGGAGACTGGAGGTAGACTTAACTTGTGAGTGGTTACATGCAGGGTGACTGGAGGTAGACTAAACATGGGGGAGGTTACATGCAGGGTGACTGGAGGTAGACTTAACTTGTGTGTGGTTATATGCAGGGTGACTGGAGGTAGACTAAACATGTGAGTGGTTATATGCAGGGAGACTGGAGGTAGACTTAACTTGTGTGTGGTTATATGCAGGGTGACTGGAGGTAGACTAAACATGTGAGTGGTTACATGCAGGGTGACTGGAGGTAGACTTAACTTGTGTGTGGTTATATGCAGGGTGATTGGAGGTAGACTAAACATGTGAGTGGTTACATGCAGGGTGACTGGAGGTAGACTTAACTTGTGTGTGGTTATATGCAGGGTGACTGGAGGTAGACTTAACATGTGAGTGGTTACATGCAGGGTGACTTGAGGTAGACTTAACTTGTGTGTGGTTATATGCAGGGTGACTGGAGGTAGACTAAACATGTGAGTGGTTATATGCAGGGAGACTGGAGGTAGACTTAACTTGTGAGTGGTTACATGCAGGGTGACTGGAGGTAGACTAAACATGGGAGAGGTTACATGCAGGGAGACTGGAGGTAGACTTAACTTGTGTGTGGTTATATGCAGGGTGACTGGAGGTAGACTAAACATGTGAGTGGTTACATGCAGGGTGACTGGAGGTAGACTTAACTTGTGAATGGTTACATGCAGGGTGACTGGAGGTAGACTAAACATGTGAGTGGTTATATGCAGGGTGACTGGAGGTAGACTAAACATGTGAGTGGTTACATGCAGGGTGACTGGAGGTAGACTTAACTTGTGTGTGGTTATATGCAGGGTGACTGGAGGTAGACTTAACATGTGAGTGGTTATATGCAGGGAGACTGGAGGTAGACTTAACTTGTGAGTGGTTACATGCAGGGTGACTGGAGGTAGACTAAACATGGGAGAGGTTACATGCAGGGAGACTGGAGGTAGACTTAACTTGTGTGTGGTTATATGCAGGGTGACTGGAGGTAGACTAAACATGTGAGTGGTTATATGCAGGGAGACTGGAGGTAGACTTAACTTGTGAGTGGTTACATGCAGGGTGACTGAAGGTAGACTAAACATGGGAGAGGTTACATGCAGGGAGACTGGAGGTAGACTTAACTTGTGAGTGGTTACATGCAGGGTGACTGGAGGTAGACTTAACTTGTGAATGGTTACATGCAGGGTGACTGGAGGTAGACTTAACTTGTGAGTGGTTACATGCAGGGTGACTGGAGGTAGACTTAACTTGTGAGTGGTTACATGCAGGGTGACTGGAGGTAGACTAAACATGTGAGTGGTTATATGCAGGGTGACTGGAGGTAGACTAAACATGTGAGTGGTTATATGCAGGGAGACTGGAGGTAGACTTAACTTGTGAGTGGTCACATGCAGGGTGACTGGAGGTAGACTTAACTTGTGTGTGGTTATATGCAGGGAGACTGGAGGTAGACTTAACTTGTGAGTGGTCACATGCAGGGTGACTGGAGGTAGACTTAACTTGTGAGTGGTTACATGCAGGGTGACTGGAGGTAGACTAAACATGGGAGAGGTTACATGCAGGGTGACTGGAGGTAGACTAAACTTGTGTGTGGTTACATGCAGGGTGACTGGAGGTAGACTAAACATGGGAGTGGTTACATGCAGGGTGACTGGAGGTAGACTAAACATGTGAGTGGTTACATGCAGGGTGACTGGAGGTAGACTTAACTTGTGTGTGGTTATATGCAGGGTGACTGGAGGTAGACTAAACATGTGAGTGGTTACATGCAGGGTGACTGGAGGTAGACTAAACATGGGAGTGGTTACATGCAGGGTGACTGGAGGTAGACTAAACATGGGAGTGGTTACATGCAGGGTGACTGGAGGTAGACTAAACATGTGAGTGGTTACATGCAGGGTGACTGGAGGTAGACTAAACATGTGAGTGGTTACATGCAGGGTGACTGGAGGTAGACTAAACATGTGAGTGGTTACATGCAGGGTGACTGGAGGTAGACTAAACATGTGAGTGGTTACATGCAGGGTGAATGGAGGTAGACTAAACATGTGAGTGGTTACATGCAGGGTGACTGGAGGTAGACTAAACATGTGATGGGTTACATGCAGGGTGACTGGAGGTAGACTAAACATGTGAGTGGTTACATGCAGGGTGACTGGAGGTAGACTAAGCATGTGAGTGGTTACATGCAGGGTGACTGGAGGTAGACTAAACATGTGAGTAGTTACATGCAGGGTGACTGGAGGTAGACTAAACATGGGAGTGGTTACATGCAGGGTGACTGGAGGTAGACTAAACATGGGAGTGGTTACATGCAGGGTGACTGGAGGTAGACTAAACATGGGAGTGGTTACATGCAGGGTGACTTGAGGTAGACTTAACATGGGAGTGGTTACATGCAGGGTGACTGGAGGTAGACTAAACATGGGAGTGGTTACATGCAGGGTGACTGGAGGTAGACTAAACATGTGAGTGGTTATATGCAGGGTGACTGGAGGTAGACTAAACATGTGAGTGGTTATATGCAGGGTGACTGGAGGTAGACTAAACATGGGAGTGGTTACATGCAGGGTGACTGGAGGTAGACTAAACATGGGAGTGGTTACATGCAGGGTGACTGGAGGTAGACTAAACATGGGAGTGGTTACATGCAGGGTGACTGGAGGTAGACTAAACATGGGAGTGGTTACATGCAGGGTGACTGGAGGTAGACTAAACATGTGAGTGGTTACATGCAGGGTGACTGCAGTTCCTGTAACAAAGAGTCTTCAGAGGAACCGTTAATAAACTTCTGATGGACATGGTCAAGCAAAATTGAAATAAATGCCTACTTTAAATTTTATTTGTGGTATTATTTAGCAGCTTTAATTTTTGTACAAAGTAAATGAATAAAAAGCTGGTGATAAATGATATAGAGTTGAACCCTGGCTGATGATCTGATGGTAAACAGAACAGTCACCTCTTCTGATCCCAGCCTCCTTTGCGCGAACGCTACCTCGACTAATGCCAGACACAAGGAAATTTTGTTTAGAAAGTAAAATGAATAAAAAGCTACCATAGTAAAGAGTAAAACAATGGCTGATGATTGTTTTAAGTAAAGTTTGAATGACGCCATGGGCTAAAACACCACAGTTTTCTAATAAAAATATTGTGAACTGTTTCTGGGTGGTAAAAGGAACAGCAACCTATTCAGACCCCAGCTAGCCTACTTTGCTTACCTCAACTGGCCACTTTAATTGCACTTTTATTCACTCGTTTTCACGCTCACATATCTCAACAAGGTAACTATAGTTATTTTGACATTTAATTTAGTTGACCAGCAATGTTTTCAACTGCACCATCAAGATGTGACATAGAGCAATGGGTCAACATATGATGTGTCAATGATAAAACCAAGGTAACTGGTATGAAAATGAATAAAATTTTCCCAGTAATTCAAGAAAATAAAATTTTCATCATAGATTAAGATATCAAAATATTACTTTAAGAATTAAAATATACAGTGGCTTGAGTGGACCAGCAGAACTTTTTTTCCCAAAATACAATGAAAAATCAGTTTCAAACAAGAACACGGCACAGCATAAGAGGCCTATTAAATCTGTATATTCACCAAACTCCATCTGTGGTCATGTCATGTTCTCTCATTTATATCCATTAGCCAGTTTCCCCACTAACAGTATTTAATGCATAAAATATATCCATGAATGTATACAAAAAAAACAAAGATTAACTGGAGGTAAATTACGGAGCTATATGCATTCAAGGATGAAGGTTGGCAGAAACGTGACATGAGGGCAAGAAGATGGGCTATTCATATGAAGGTACAATTATCAGACATATAAAAAAAATTTTCAATTACCTGCTAAATAAGAACTTTTATAGAGATTTTATAATGATCTAAATTATATATTTTGATTTACTGAATACTTTTTATAATCAATTATCATAGAATCCGAGGCAATCCAGCTTTGTCAAAGTTATGAATGGTTGAACGATAAAACTGAGTTTGTCCAACAGATATTGCCAGTCCCCACCCTGAATAATCTCATTCATTTTAATCTTGTAATCAGTGTTATTGTCCAATGTTATCCTTTTAAAGTGACAAATTGTATGTAATAATTATATTTTTTTAAACATTTAGGCTATACAATTCATAATTCTGTGATTGCAAAGAGGATTTCCTCTGTGGTGTGCTTGATCTCCTATTATTGCCCAAAGTAGCGCCTTGTTTGGGAGAGTGATCTTCAAACAGTTCATTTCAGATTAACAAATGATTTATGGCCACATCCCATGTTCAGAAAAAAAGTTGAGGTTTTCAAGTTTTTTAGTTTGTTTTTAGGCCGAAGCAAAAAAAATAGGACTAAGGGTATTTATATTTTCATTTGGATAAATATTTATGCATTAGATTTGTATTTGCAGTTGAAATACGAGTCATATATCAAGTGCAAATTCTTTAAGAAATTAAAAGTTTTAGTAATTGTTTAATATTCTGCCAAAGGCCACATGCAGCAACAACATAGGTGAATATCAAGTCCCTTATCTCAGTTACTCATTTTCCAGTGATAGTTGACAGATATAATATTAATACAAACATGTGCACCTATATTAAATCTTGTTGACAAGTCTTGCTACTTCGGCTTGTTTGAATTACTCATGAATGTCAAGTGTAATGTTTTCATTAATAATTCTGTGCAAAGTTTTCATTGTCACAGGTACATTTTCTGCCAAAGTAAAAAATCATATCATTTGAAAATAACAATTATAAAGATACAGAAAGTATTTAGACTTAATGCATACAAAAAATTTGCTTTGCACTAAAATGCAGTGACTGATAAAGCATTTGCATTTTAAAAACAAGGGACCCATGGGTCACGGCGCTCAGCTGATCGTGATTGGACTATAAATGTTTCTCCACTGTGATACTATATCGAGTCGATAAAGCTTATGAATATCATGTACATGTTGGGCTATTATAAAGGAATGTAATGTAATATGTGAGTAAATGATAAATGAAATTACCTGACTGATTGATTAATAGAGTCAAATAAAGTGGTTTATTTTTTATTTATTTAGGAGGGGTTGAAAATTGTGATATATTTGAGCAAATATGAATGCAATGACAGCAGTAACCTATGGACGAATAGTTATACAAAATATTAAAGTATGAATATATCTGATTCATCTTGTTCTTGCTTACTGAGGCTAACTTTGGGATGGGGTTCGGAGAAGGGAAAAGTGAGGGCAGCACGAAAGTGGATGTAGATATATTCTATTGTAAAGTTTTTCATTTATATAAGAATATGAAAAGCTAAGAGGAAAGGGGCCCTCCTACTTGGTTATAGTAAAGTTCTAAATATATGATTGCAAACTAATACTCTGACAAGACTGTTATGAAGAAAAACAGTAAAAGTTTTGAGATACTGTGTTGCATATGAAAATTTACAGATGGACAGGCAAGTGGACAGAATGGACTAATACCTTTATTTCACTTTCAAGAGAATAATGCATTTAAGTTTATATATAATCCTATTTTTTTAAGCAGATCCACTTTTTCCATTAAGAAGTTTTTATCTGAATCATTTTTTTATTTACAGGTTTATAAATTTTTAATTAAAAAACCTGAAAATATAAGTTAAAATATTAGAATTGTTGCAAAAGTTGCAATCATTATATATACAGAGTAAAAATCATTGGGTCATATTATGCATACACATATATTTTATTATTTTTAAATCATAAATGTTTAAACTGATTTTAAAAGAAAATAATGCCACAACATGGCATCTACAAGAATATTCCTTGAATCACTATTAAAAAGTTTTGCACATTGGAGTTTTCAGGACATGCTTAATTTTATTCACCAAAATAAAATAAAAGTAAATTTGATAAAATAAAACATCTTTTCAAATAAAGTATACACACTGTTGGTTCGATGAGGGACAAACAATATCATTGTGCTAATTACTATCCCAGTTTTAATTAATTACTGGAATTAATAGTCAATTTCACACCCGGTGAACTTTTTACTCTTCTGAAGTAAGGAATTACTTATCTAATGAACATCCACACTTTCACAGCAATACACCACTTTGTGGACACAATGAAATGTACACTTTAATCATTGTAACCCTGGTGGTTCAATACAAAATCTAAAATGTAGCATGTCCAAGAATAAAATAAAATACAGAAAAATTATAACATTCATCTAGTTTATGCACCAGCTGGGGGGATGAGTGCAAGGCAGAGGGGAAGCCTGCTAGTAGTGGCCAAGCTGGGCCAGGGTAAGCTGCCTGAGGTGGGTTACATAATGCAAGTGAAGACTGTACTACTAGGTGGGCTAGATGTAAACAACACTTGACATGGTGTATGAAAACATGAATAAAAGCTATTCATTCCAATCAATTTCTTTTGAAAGTTCAGATTTTAAAAGATTAAATCCTTATGCATATATGCTGGGAAAATTAAATCAACAGTGCCAAAGTTGGACAAAATTTAAGGTATTGATTTTTTATTTATGCTTGAAAAACTTAACTTCCTTAACTTGAAAAATTTGCAAAATTCAGATCTAATTTTGGGTAAACAATTGAATCTTGATTAAATAAAGTTATATTCCTGAAAAAAAGTCTCCAGGTTCAGCAATTCTCATGTTAGGTGAGTAAATATATTTCCTGATTTTTTTAAAAATTGCATTATATTTTGGCCCATAACTTCAAAATAATAACCAATACTGACCTAATTTTTGGTATGTTCATAGAAAATGTATAAAAGAATGTGAATACTAAATATGATCAAAAACAGATCAGTGGTTTTGATATTAGGCAGCCTTGAAGTGTAACAATGGCTTTTTTTATGGAAAACAGAGTTTTTTCCTTAATATCTCCAAGGAACAAAGTCCTAATGACCCAATTTTCGGTATGGTAGGAGATTTTTGGGACATCTAAAATTATGTCAACAGCCTGGGGAGCATAGAGATGTGCACTGAATGACCAACAGTCATCAAAGTGGACTGCTTGACAATGTAAGGGAATACAACAAGAGCCTCCAAAAAAAATTCAATAACTAGCCTAATTTTGCAGCTTTTATTTTCAAATTTCAGATTTTAACAGATTAAATCCTTATGTATACATGGTGTGAAAATTAAATCCACAGTACTTACAGGAAAAAAACGTGCCATGGCCAAAGTTGGGCAGAATTTAAGGTACCAATTTTATATTTTTGCCAATATTAAAAAAAATTTAACAGATTTTGATCTAATTTTTGGTATACAATTAAATTTTGATTAATTAAAGTTGTATTACTGAAAAAAAGTCCCTACCTTTAACACTTTTGGTCTTAAGTGACCAAATATCTTCCTGATTTTTTTTACAAAGTCCATTATGTTTGGGCCCATAACTTTTTTAAATTATATAATACTGACTTAATATCTGGCATGTACATAGGAACTATATAGAGGAATATTTATGGTAAATATGAAGAAAACCAGATGAGTGGTTTTGATATTAGGCAGTCCTGAAGTGTGAAAATAGATTTCTAATAAAAAATTGAGGTTTTTCCTTAATATCTCAAAGGAACGAAGTCCTATTGACCCAATTTTTGGCATGGTAGGAGATTATGGGGACATCTAACTGTATGCCGAAATTCAGATTCGTAGGTCCAACGGTGTCGAAACGTGCCAGTCTTACGGACGGACATCCAGACTGACGGACGGACGGACGCACAGACGGACGGACGACGGACAATGGACCATGACTATAGCTCAGATGACTTATAGTCAGCTGAGCTAAAAAATAACATAGTATTTGTATTTGCATTTAAATGCATCACACCAAATCTTAACCCAACTGTGGCAAAGCATCAGGCATGTTGACAACGGGGATTTTCTACCATTATATGTGAATATTAAGGATAACAGTGTCTTCCAATTTCTTAAAAAAAAACTCTTTAAAAAATCTTTACTTGTCATGTTTGTCACATGCTGACAGAGTGTGGAACATGATGATTTGTCTGGCTATAGATGAGTGACATACACTGTACTAATTAGAACAGGTGCTAAATTAATATACATTAATGCAACCAGTGTATGACTGAGGTAACAAAGTTGCCCTGTCCTTCACCTCATAGAGCCAAATAACATAACGTCTTATCAGTGTATGATACCACACTGATACTTATCTGTTAGTTCACATGATTTTGACTTGGGAAACAGATTTTGCAGAAAAAAAACTTTCAGACCTGTATACTGTATGACCTGACAATTTCAAGGTAGAACCTTCTTAAAAGTGTGATGACTCAAAAGGATTTGACAGAGACCACATGTAGAGCCTCACAGTCAGCTCTCTGCAGCCTGTATTTCTCAGGTTGACCTGGCTCTAGTAGCTCCCTGACATGTTTTGCAGTTCCAGTCAGAACATGATCTGCTTGCAGTCATCATTCAATTGAGAATTTTAATTCACCAGTAAACACATGACTTTGACAGCTGCTCTTCCACTGGCCATCCTGACTGACCACTCATGTGAAAATACTTTTGGTGCCACCTTCAGGCAGGATGGTGGCCACTCAAAAACAGACTTACAGAGTCAACATTTGTAATATTCAAAGCACTCATTTCTGAGTAATAATCCTTAAAATGATTACACCGAATATATGCATAAATGTGTAAAATAGGTGGTGCCACCTATGACTGATGATAATGGCCATTCAATGTACGTGACCATTGTGGTGATAAAGGCACTATTTGAGCGGGTCTTTTTCAGTTATGTTTCATCAAAATGTTTGTTGTAATAGAGTAATATTTACGTGTGTAGACACTAATTATGAATTTAGTTAATCTGCTGTGTAGAAATGTTAAGTTTTAACCTCCGAGCATGTATTACTCATGGTGATCTAATTGGTGTGATGGCCAACAGTCAGCAGATATTGTTTAAATTCTGTCAATGATCATGGCCAATTGTATCAGCATAGTTAAGCTAGTGACCTAAAGCAAATGCATTTGAAACCAGCTGACTATGTTTCCAGCTGGCAAATACTCTGTACAAAGTTCTTTTCCTAAAAATTCAATAGAGGATTTTATAAATCTCCATTAGGTTGTAGGATTTCTCCTAAAGATAATAGATTAACACAGAAATTTAATTTTACATCACCAAAATAAATTTAGTTTAACATCACCAAAAGAAATTTAGTTTTACATCACCAAAAGAATTTTAGTTATACATCACTTAAAGAAATTTAGTTTTACATCACAAATTTCAGATTTTTTGGTTCAACAGTGTCCAATGTACCAGCCTAACAGATGGACAGAATTCTGACAGACAGACAGACAGACAGATGGCGGATGCTGACTGACTGACTTATAGTCAGCTCATTTAGCTGTGCTAAACACTTAAATGTTTCAATGGATAATTATCATGTAAAATACAATGGAAAACCTGGTTGATAGAGATTGATTACTCACATCAAACTTCAGTGATGCATTGGACAGGTTATTGAGAAGATCTGTAGTCTGGAAAAGAAAGTAAATATATTAGTATCTTATACATAGTAACACTGTCTGACTGTTATAACATCATTGAATAAGGGCACAGCTTCAGAAAACACTCTCTTTTTTTTGGCATGACACTGAACTGTGCAATTGGTCTAACATTGGTGTTACACTGACTTTCTTACAGTGACTAGTGTACCATTGCTTGGTTTTACACTGACTAGTGTGGCACACTTTGGTTTTACACTGACTAGTGTGGCACACATTGGTTTTACACTGACTAATGCGGTAGACTTTGGTTTTACACTGACTAGTGTGACATTGCTTGGTTTTACACTGGATAGAGTGACACTGCTTTGTTTTACACTGACTAGTGTGGCACACTTCGGTTTTACACTGACTAGCGTGGTAGACTTTGGTTTTACACTGACTAGTATACCATTGGTTGGTCTTACACTAACTAGTGTGGCACACTTTGGTTTTACATTGACTAGAGTGACACTGCTTGGTTTTACACTGACTAGTGTGGCACTGCTTGGTCTTACACTGACTGGTGTTGCACTGCTTGGTCTTACACTGACTGGTGTTGCACTGCTTGGTTATACACAGACTAGTGTGGAATATCTTGTTTTTACACTGACTAGTGTGGTACACTTTGGTGTTACACTGATTAGTGTGGCACACTTTGGTATGGCACTGACTAGTATGGTACACTTTGGTATGGTACTGACTGGTGTGTAACACTTTGGTATGGTACTGACTGGTGTGTAACACTTTGGTATGGTACTGACTGGTGTGGCACACTTTGGTATGGCACTGACTGGTATGGCACACTTTGGTATGGCACTGACTAGTGTGGCACACTTTGGTATGGCACTGACTAGTGTGGCACACTTTGGTATGGCACTGACTAGTGTGGCACACTTTGGTAGGGCACTGACTAGTGTGTAACACTTTGGTATGGTACTGACTAGTGTGGCACACTTTGGTATGGCACTGACAAGTGTTGCACACTTTGGTATGGTACTGACTAGTGTGGCACACTTTGGTATGGTACTGACTAGTGTGGCACACTTTGGTATGGCACTGACCAGTGTGGCACACTTTTGTATGGCACTGACTAGTGTGTAACACTTTGGTATGGTACTGACTAGCGTGTAACACTTTTGTATGGCACGGACTGGTGTGGCACACTTTGGTATGGCACTGACTAGTGTGGCACACTTTGGTATGGCGCTGACTCGTGTTGCACACTTTGGTATGGTACTGACTGGTGTGGCACAGTTTGGTATGGCACTGACTAGTGTGGCACACATTGTTTTGGCACTGACTAGTGTGGCAAACTTTGGTATGGCGATCATCTACTTGTAACATATTTTATGTTTTCCCTCATTTAAAAAATATCAAATCATGCTGCACTGCACCCTGTTCATGGACATAACATCACTCTATTGTTTTATCAGAAGACACCATGTCACCCCATTCCCCTATTTATGGATATAAGATCACCCTATTTTTGATAAATCAGACCCCCGTTAATGGATACCAGGACATTTTCTTAACATAAGGCATTAGAAAACTGTTACAGTAAGGCCATAAAAAATAAAGTTTTTTGGCTAAACAGGTAAAAGCATTTCACAAACAAAGAAATTTTTTTTCAAAACTGATTTATCTTCTTGAAGGAATTGTTCGAGTGGCTGGAGCTCAAATTGGTTTCTATTGAAAATAAAAATCAAAATTTTTAATGAGGGAATTTAAAATTGACACAGGGGGTGCCTTTCATTTTTTTGGCCTAATGATTACTGAAATATTTAGATTTTACCAATTGATAGGCCTATAGGTGAGATCATCATTTAGACTCTAAGACTTGCATTATGGCCTTGAACAATATTATAAACCTACATGACTTCCCAGTACTGCCCGTAGCAGCTGGTCTAAGAAGCTCATTTCCTGGTTATGTGTGTAGGAGTTGTGCTTACTTCAGCTATTTTTGCCCCCATAATATATGGACCATGTAAATCATATCAGTCAGAAACAGTAAATATCCTGGTAAATCATCCAGCCTTATCAGCAGGAGTGGCAGACTCTCACCTTACTGTGAATAAAAAGGTGCAACACATTAATCTTTGGTGAAAATAATGTTCTTCAGGCACAAAAATGTGAAATCTTGCAAATGTATGTGTGGTGTTCATGAGGAAAAATAAAGAAACATTGCTGCAGCTCAGCCTGATTGCCAGTCAGAGCTAACTTAGACAGTAATGTTTACCATGGAGCTTCCCAAAGGCTGCGTATTACGCAAAAATAATATTAACTGACTATTCAATGTGCGTATCATACAGGGAAACTGGTATTTTTTTTACCTTGTCTTTGATACCATATCCTGGACTTAGAAACAATTTAAAAGTTAACTGTCCAGAAATTGATGGTACCTATAAAGGCTAAGGGTACAGTAATGTGGAAAACTTAATTTTACATTCATCAGGAGGGCTAAATTGGCATATTCAATTGCGAAAATGCCTAGTGCAGAAGCAAACCACTCTCTGACCTTATCAAGCCGCAATAGCAAATGCACTGTTTCCCATTCATTTATAAATAATAACTGAAGCTGTAGGTGATTTTCTTTCATTCTGGGAAGGAACACCCCAAAGACAGTCAGCCACATACATACACACGGAACCTAAGACATGATAGTCTTGTCAGCTAAATTGTGATTCAAGCCTGTGTGGAGACTGACAGGTTTGTTCCAGTGCTAGTATTACTGGTACCGGTCAGCAAAGTTTCTTGCTGTTCAGAATCATGACTGACCAAGTCCTTGAGGTACAGTCAGTCCAACAGCTTATCAGAGGTAAACACTTGACCAGGCCCTTGTTGTCCAGCTTGAGTTCCATTAATTCCCCATACCTTGAGTTCTGGCAAATTAATATCTCTGTGACCAATCTGCTGTAAAAGCCAGGATCTCATATCCCTGCAGCCAGTTACTGACCACCAGACCCTCAAAGGTTCATTCATATAGCAGCAGATATTGGTGAACTCAAGCACCAGCAGAATATTAACCACCCCTGTGGCTATCCAGCCATCTACCCATATTAGGCCTCCCCAGTGTTAAAACCCCACATCTAATCAAAATATATCATTCATTCAGTATAGGATCCTTTCTTTTGGAGAAATTGTGCACCAATATAACTTGCATATATGATGAATTTAATAAACTTCAGTTCTCATAATTATGGAAGTTTTTTTCTGTTTTACTGAGGTCTTTCCTTATTAAGCAATTAAGTTTATTGATAATAAATCACTGTGGGTATTCACTGACCTTAAACAACTGTGACAGAAAGAAAAGAATGTTGGTTGACACAAAATTAACAACAATTTTAAAATTCATTTTTTATATACTGTGCGAGGCTGAAATTTCGCGATTTTTCAATTTTTAATGTTTCGCGAGGGTTTCATTTTCGCGATCTCACCAGAACCCAAATATCTGGTAAAGCCATACCTATGTGTGTTATAAAATAAGAATAAGTCATGAGTTTGTGATATTTTTTCTCATATAACGATGGGCCCGAACACAAAGCACAGGTAGTTTAGTTCAAATTAAGGGGAACGTTTTCCCTATACCTGCATGGATGTAACTTATTATAACAATTCTCATTGTTCTAATCTATTCCCATACAAATACTGGCTACATTAAATAAGAAGGACGTACTCCATTGGCCAATTATTCCCGAGGGTTTCATTTTCACGATTATTTCCCATTCGCGACTATCGCGAAATTAAAACCCTCGCGAACAAAAAAGCAACCACAGTATATGTCTAATTAAAACTGAAAACAAATGACAACACATGTACAATGAGCTGGTAGATCGACTTAACCACATACAAGATTTATGCTTCACTAAATATGAGCTGATTTTCTATTTTCAACTTTGTTCATCTGGTTTTTTTTTTAAATCTCTTACTCTTACTGGACTTCAGTGAAATTTATTTACAGACATATATGAAAAAAACTTGATTGAATTTTAGAAAATGCTCTTTCATGTGGTTTTCTATCTAAAACTTGTTTGCTCTTGGATTAGTTTTACATTGTCTGAGTGCAGTAGAGGTCATCATGCAGTATATAAATATCAGTGGTTACTTTGATAAATACATGATAAATATGGACAGGAAACCACAGGCCCTTAAGATCATCAATACCACTGGTTTATAAAAGAATCATTTTGACATATGTTTGTACACTAATACATGGGATGAAATATCACTCCGGCAATCCTAAGGTGTCACAGAGTGCAAGTAATTATTTCTGACCGACCAAGAGTGACTCAAATGACCTATCACATACAGACACAATGTACCCTGTGAATGTGATCAACAAAAAAATGATCTCACACTATAGCCACTTACCTGCTGCTGAATTAATGTGAGAGGAGTGGTGAAATTTAGCTACTCTGACCAAGAAAGAACCAATAAGTGAATAAACGAAGGTTTATCATGGGTCATCCTGCGAGCAGCTTCACATCTTGTACTTACCACATAAACAATCAGAAGCGGATCCAGGGGGGGTCCAGGGGGTCCGGACCCCCCCTTTTTCACCCGAAGCAACCTTTTTTACGGGATTTTAGACGTAATTTTGCGGCCTGGACCCCCCTTTTCCAGATCTGATGACCTTTTTTTAGGGTTTTCATTAGTCCTCCTGGGTTGGACCCCCCCTTTTCCTAAATCCTGGATCCGCCCCTGACAATTAACACCAGTGTGGGTCTTCATAATCAAGGGTAACTAATGATTTCAATTTAATGGCCTCCATGTAAACAATTTGTGGAAATGATTGCTCCCTCCAAGTACTTTGTGGGGGTTACAATTTCCTGTTAATTAAATTCTTGTTGATAAGAACAGTGGACTTTTGGAATCAGTACAAAACAACAGGAATTCAATGACACTGTGTGATGGATATGTGTTCTAATCAATAAAAAAAACATGCTCTGAATGATCTACTAAAAGTCTGTCAATTAACTTAAGGGAACTAGAATATTTACCTGCCAACTGCAAGACCCCTGTGCGGATCTAGGATATTTTGCAGGGAGGTTTCAAAGGGTGTCATGCATAAAAATTGTCTAAAAAAAGGCCGTTGGTCTCAACCCCCAAAACCCCCCGCCATGCATAAGATTTGTCTAAGAAAAAAGAACTTTGTTTGTTGAGGGGGGGGGGAAGAAAGAAGGGTTTTGACCCCCATCCCCTGGTTCTGTGCCTGGACCAGGAAGCCAAAAAGTTATAGGGGTCCTGTACACAATAAAATATGTGTTTTGACACACATGACACTCATACTCAGCTCAGAACAGAACTTAGATTTTTCTGAACCAGAGAAAGTGCAAAGAAAATCAGGCTGTATATTGTGTATTAGGTTAACATTCTACGGTTAAATGTCAACAAGGAAATAACCGAGTGTTTTATAGGTTCAGTTACCCCTCTACCACTGATTACTCCCAGTATATACTTGACTATGACCATGTGAATATGTACCTCATCACTAACCAAACATTAGCCCATAAGAATGGACTCCTCAATTGCTTTTTTATAGAGACTGACGCAATGTTCAACAGAAACCTGAAACCTGCTGCGTCGCCGTCGGCGGGTAACCAAACATGTAAAAAAAATATTTATACTTAATCATCAACTTACACACTTTTATAATAGTACTTCCATGATTTTGCATATTTCTTAACAGACACCTGAAGCCCATGTACATGTAACATCTTGGCGTTTCTGAATTTTTTTGGTCAGGGTTGCATTAATATATTTATTCATTTAATCCCTAGAAAATTTTATATTATTTTTTTGTGTCTAAAAAAGTCACCTCCACTTAATGTTACATACAGTCCGAAAAAAAAACATACTTCAAAAACCGTTTTCGGATATTTTAAACTGTTGTTTTCAAAATAGAAACAGCGACCCATTAGAAGAATAAAGCGAGTGAGTTGAGGAAAATGCAAGTTAAAAGTGGGAACTCACCACTCCATCAATACATGTTGCGAGGCATAACGCATGGCAGAGTGTCTGATGTCCGTCTTCATCCAGCTCAGAAAAATCCACTTCCGAATAAACCCCAAATACCAAAACCCCCAACACCAATAACCCAACCCGATACACCAAAGTAAATAAAGTTTTGCGGGTCCATAGGGTGCCCATGTCCCAAAATTCGTGTGTAATTTCCTTGCTACATGTCGTTTGCTGTTGACGTTTCGCACTTTTCCCGCCGCCCGGCCTGTGCCGAGCACGCGAATGCTGGGCGTCCGCTATCTCCCCCTATCTCTACGATACGAGGACCAGCTGTTAACGACGTTTTGTCCCACGGATATGTCGCCGTCCCGAACGCTTCTTGCACCAAGTCTATCAGACTAATACCTGGTCCTATTGATCCTCCATGCTTTAAAGGCTCAGTCCCCGGCCAGGGTTATAAATTCTAACCACTTCCGTGTAAAGAATGAGTGGGTCGTGCGACTGGAAACGGTGCATTAAGTATTTTGAGAATTCCTAACGTGTTTGCACAACGAGCTGTAAATTAAAAACATGTAACCGGAGAGAAGAAAGCTTTCCCTATTTAAAGTAACATGTCATATCACGGGCTGTATATTAAAAACATCTAACATGGGAGAAAAGCTTTTCCATTTAAAGTAACATGTCGTATCACGGGCTGTATATTAAAAACATCTAACATGGGAGAAAAGCTTTCCCATTTAAAGTAACATGTCATATCACGGGCTGTATATTAAAAACATCTAACATGGGAGAAAAGCTTTCCCATTTAAAGAAACATGTCATATCACGGGCTGTATATTAAAAACAACTAACACGGGAGAAAAGCTTTCCCATTTAAAGAAACATGTCATATCACGGGCTGTATATTAAAAACATCTAACATGGGAGAAAAGCTTTCCTATTTAAAGTAACATGTCATATCACGGGCTGTATATTAAAAACATCTAACATGGGAGAAAAGCTTTCCCATCTAAAGTAACATGTCATATCACGGGCTGTATATTAAAAACATCTAACATGGGAGAAACGCTTTCCCATTTAAAGTAACATGTCATATCACGGGCTGTGTATGAAAAACATGTCATATCACGGGCTGTATATTAAAAACATCTAACATAGGAGAAACGCTTTCCCATTTAAAGTAACATGTCATATCACGGGCTGTATATTAAAAACATCTAACACGGGAGAAAAGCTTTTCCATTTAAAGTAACATGTCATATTAACACCAGCGGCGCAGAGTGCAATTAGTTTTTTTGGGGTTTTTTTTTGGGTATAACCATGACTCTTTTAAAATTTAATGTAAATTTTATGTGCGGATGGGGCGGCGAAGGGAGGTATTCCTCAAATTATTCTTCTCCCTTACCCTGCCACGAGTGGTTTTCAATTTGTATATAATACAATGATATAATATCGCTCTCTCTCTCTCCCTCTCTCTCTCACACACACACATGCAGCCTAAAGAAAAAGATATAGGCTATGTCTGACCTGATATTTCTGTATGTTTACCTGTACGTCTGCACAGTAACAGATAAACCCAAACATTTTATTAAGAAATATCGCTTGTTCACGTAATAATCAGGGATGATTTGTTGTAAGATTTGTTTTAAAGTTCAAGTGATGTTTGTCGTGACCACCAAACTTATGTGTCGTTCTAGAAATAAAGGATGTGTGTGTGTGTGTGTGGGGGGGAGCTATTTAAAGTATCGAGTTTTGTTGGGTTTCATATTAAATATTTTATTCTGCGGCTTTTTATGTTCATGGAAAGATCAGGGCAGATCCTCTATGAGTGAAAACAAAGGACTCTCCGCCTCTGTTCACGAAAGTTAGTGATAATGATGATAATGATTATTATGAGTAGTATCTGTCGTGCATGTTAAAGAGGATATCTAAGTCACCCATCTCGAGGGGAACGTCACCAAGAGTTACACTATACACATAATAAGTATAATCTATATTTCTTTTGAACTATTTGTGCATATATGTAAAAGGTGGATATAGGCAAACTGAAGAAACATGTGACCAAATTTCACAGACAATAACATAACGATGAGCGGTATCACTTTTGTATGAGGACTTGAGATGGCCTGCAGGTTTTAAATACTAGTATTTGTTGCATTCAGTAAATGGCTTGGATTTACTGTAAGCTGAACGTAGTATAGAATAGGTATATGTGGATAAAAGATATGGGGCAGGGATGAAGGAGGGCAATAACTGAGAGTAAACACACGAAGGCGCTTCTTGAAGGCTAAATCTAAACTTCCCGTCAATTTGTACCTTACTTACAAAACAATGGTTTATATGATTCTCACCCAAAACCACTATATTATAAATGATGAGATGCATGTATACACGTATCATCAGACCCAACAACCCATGTTATTTTTAGATATTTGGTTAACTGTTTTCTCTGAAAAAAAAGTATATTTTATCATCACTAGTTCAGTTAATATTTGAATGAGGGGGTGCATGCAACAACTTACTTAAAAATAGGTGACTAAATGAAAATTAGTAACTATATATGGATAAATCTTTATTTGATTTTCTGACCTACTGACCTACCAATCAGTTGGTAGATTGCATGATTTGCAGCTGACCAGTCTTTCTTGCGACATGTGTCGTATCGATAGTGGTCTCACAGTGATGTAGGGCAGGTAACAGTTTGACGGGTCAGCTTAATGTTGTTGACATTTACTAGAGATATGAGCTTCAATCATCGATGTTCCCACAGATCTGTCGGTTATGACCACGGCCTGATCACGTGGACATGACGTCACCTGGTTAATATGCATGGAATCAGCCTGAACATGTGAACATGACCAAAACATAAAAAAAGTAAGGTATATAGAAAATCGTGATCATATTTCAGTTTGTTTGGTTTTTTTTTCTCGTGTTTTTTTTTTTTTTTTTTGTAAGGGGGGGGGGGGGGTGAAAAGCTCGATTCCTTTAATATAGATCTATAGCTAGAGACATTTCATATCGGAATCCTGCCAATTTTGGGATAGACTGTCCCGTGAAGGAGAACATGTCAAGATTATGAAAAAATGAAAACAATTAATCGGCAGCATCTCCAGGAATGTACGTAAAATATATTCTCTATTTTATTTATTTATTTATTTATTGTTTCTTTTACGCTGTTGTTGCAGGTGCGGGGCTCAATCGAAGTTTATATACATCTATGCATTGGCGATCACATTAACGTTTGACGTTCATGCTTTACCTCGTAAAATTCTTCTTACAAAATGATTGTCTTAAACGGCATTGCATTGGGTACTATTATTAGCTACACGTCATTATACCAACCTAAGCATATACAAACATGATATATAGGCCTAATTTTATTTTAGATTGAAAAAATAAAATCATTTAGTTTGAACTAGTAGTTCAGAATATTCTTGTCAAGTGTCATTATTTAATATTTTCATTGTGTATATTCTAGAGCCTGTCATGTTCGAGCACAAAGTTATTGTTTATAACCACGAGTAAGACGTATTCGAAAGAATCTAGCCATGATGAGACCATATATATATATATATATATATATATATATATATATATATATATATATATATATCTTGGAATACTCACTATATGTCTGACTGTACTGGATCGCGGGCATAAAGCGCACCAGTTTGCCTAAATTTGAGCGGTGAGTTATGTAACGGGTTCGTACATCGTAAGCAGTGCTAAGGACGGTCCAGGTTGGAAAGGGCCGGTGCAAGACGTTAGATACAGCTACTATACTGGACACCAGTAAACAGAATAATCACAAATTATACATGTCAATGCAGGCATTTTTTTGCATACGAATATGGAATACTCTAAATGTAATCCTGAGTACTTGAACGAGTACTTTTAGTTGTTTCGTTTCCAATGCCGTTGAGTCATACAGGAACACACTTTGGTATCGAAACACCTTTTGTTTCTAAATATTCATGACAACATGTACAATAAAAGTATCACAGTGCAATTAATCATAGTATATTAATTATTTCAGGAAAATTTGCGGTCTCTCATCCTTGCTCTCTCTCAGACCATAGAATCTTCCCGGAAATGCTCACACCGACTCTGGTGTGGCTGACGAGACTGTTAGTGATAAGATGTAGGCTGTCAAGCACACGGCCATGAAAAAGTAGGTCAACAGTAGGTCAATACTTGAGAAAAAGAAGGACAAACGTGGGACTGAAACCACACATGTAATAACATTATATGTGTTCATTCTTGATACATGAATGTCCTACAAAAGGTTATATAACTGAGAACATATTTATACACCTTTATGTGGTGCCCAGTTTGAACCTGCAGGGTTGAGACAACGTGGTGCTAAAACACTCATAATAGTTGACGGATTATAACAAAAGGACCATTTCTCCGTAAATCACAACTGACACTGCAAGTTATAGCGCAAACATAAAAAAAATGCAGGACATATAGAATTTTCCAAGGATATATAGGACTGACGCCAAGATATTAAGAAAAAGTAGAAGTATAGGATCACTTGACAGCCTGTAAGTCATAAGGCCGTGGGAGCTTGGTGATGATCCTGTGAAACTATATCCGTATTTAATGACTGCATGACAAACGACAACAGAATGATATGCCAGATGTCAACCGGTCTTTAATGAACTCAACGTTAATCCTCCTCAGTTAAACAAGCTAACTTCTCAAACAACCCAGTCACCTCTGTAGATGTTACCTACTAATCTATTATTTGCGTACTGTGAAAAACTTGTTTGGAAAAGTACATTATCACTTTAAAACTTGCTGAAACTTGTCACCTTCTCATTAGTGAATGTTATAGTTGTCCTATAGTTTGCAGAGTTGATCAGCTTGGTTGATGCAAGTATACTCACTGGTAGCCTGAGTTCTGGCAGTCACCTCTTAACAGTTAATATTGTAGTTTGTAGTATGTTTGCCATTCATTTATCAGGCTGAGTCGTAATGTAAATTGTTTAAAATACTCGTAAATACTCAGGAAAGCACTCGTTTTTATGAGTACTTTCAAAGTGCTTGAGTACTAGTGCAAGTACTTTTGTCATTTTGAAGATAGTACTCAAGCACGAGCACTGAGTATTGTAAAAAGTACTCATGAGTAAGAGTACTTCGAGTAGGAGTAACTTTGGGCCCAACTCTGCAGTGAGAGGCCATGACACTCAAGGCAGAGACAGCTATAACAATCTATATTATAACTGACGGAGTGCACACAAGACTTTTGTCACGCATCTCCTCCGTGGCCACGCCTCGGATATACACGTTTTGGTCTTGAACTGTCTGGAATGATGCAAATTTATCAAGCGGCGATTGCAGCGCCACCTGACGGTAACTACGAGTGTGTTTACTAAACTCAAAGAGTCAGATATTACAAAATGATCAACTCGATAAACAATTTGATTCTATAAAAAAATATGTGAAAAGCAGGATAAATTTGAAATAAACTTTTGTTTTAACCATTACTTATAAATTTACAAACTAATTAATAATTTCTAAACCTCGCTAACTAGAGCTGTTCGACGAGTTTAATACACCTTCAGTCAGTAATTTACAAATTAACTTTAGGAATGTTATAGTTTATAGTCTTCTCTTATCTGTCTTGTTTGTTATAAATGAAACAGAGCTGGTCTTCAGGTTCAAAACATTGAACAGGCAGGTGGTAATCCCGCTAGTGGGGAGAGAAAATGGATGGATAGGTAGAGACAGCTACAATTAAGGTTACAATAAACAGGCAGCGAGAAAATGAATGGATAGGTAGAGACAGCTATAATTATGGTTACAATAAACAGGCAGCGAGAAAATGAATGGATAGGTAGAGACTGTAGCTATAATTATAGTTACAATAAACAGGCGGAGAGAAAATGGATGGATAGGTAGAGACAGCTATAATTATGGTAACAATAAACAGGCGGTGAGAAAATGGATGGATAGGTAGAGACAGCTATAATTATTGTTACAATAAACAGGCGGAGAGAAAATGGATGGATAGGTAGAGACAGCTATAATTATGGTTACAATAAACAGGCGGAGAGAAAATGGATGGATAGGTAGAGACAGCTATAATTATGGTTACAATAAACAGGAGGAGAGAAAATGAATGGATAGGTAGAGACAGCTATAATTATGGTTACAATAAACAGGCGGAGAGAAAATGGATGGATAGGTAGAGACAGCTATAATTATTGTTACAATAAACAGGCAGCGAGAAAATCGATGGATAGGTAGAGACAGCTATAATTATGGTTACAATAAACAGGCGGTGAGAAAATGGATGGATAGGTAGAGACAGCTATAATTATTGTTACAATAAACAGGAGGAGAGAAAATGGATGGATAGGTAGAGACAGCTATAATTATGGTTACAATAAACAGGAGGAGAGAAAATGGATGGATAGGTAGAGACAGCTATAATTATGGTTACAATAAACAGGAGGAGAGAAAATGGATGGATAGGTAGAGACAGCTATAATTATGGTTACAATAAACAGGCGGTGAGAAAATTGATGGATAGGTAGAGACAGCTATAATTATGGTTACAATAAACAGGCGGTGAGAAAATGGATGGATAGGTAGAGACAGCTATAATTATGGTTACAATAAACAGGCGGTGAGAAAATGGATGGATAGGTAGAGACAGCTATAATTATGGTTACAATAAACAGGCGGTGAGAAAATGGATGGATAGGTAGAGACAGCTATAATTATGGTTACAATAAACAGGCGGTGAGAAAATGGATGGATAGGTAGAGACAGCTATAATTAAGGTTACAATAAACAGGCGGTGAGAAAATGGATGGATAGGTAGAGACAGCTATAATTATGGTTTTTCCTGAATCCCCTATGTGAAGGTTTGTTTAAGCAACAGAGACTCTTACATTTGCATTGATTTTGAAAATTTCACCAAACTGCAACATAAAGTGTACACCTGATTGTGAACTAGGCGTTTAACAATGGTTAAGATAAACAGGGGGCGAGTAAATGGATATAGGCAGAGACAGCTAATAACTGCCATGGAGTGATATACAGCTGCTCACAAGGCAAGCCCCATGAAAGGCTTTCCATTGCATTTTACAAATAGATCTACTCAGTGACAGTATACGAGATATTGTTGTTAATAGTATTATTCTATATCAGGTAGGTAGTCAAGTGCATGCCAATAAATTATTATTTTGACTCAACATAACCAGTTGTTCCTGTGGTTTCCGCAATAACCAAAATGCTCAAATATAGATTTTCATTGACATCATCAATGTCAAGCACAACATTATGGCGGACTGCCGGAAGATCAAAATCTGAGCCGATTATTTCGACTTAGGACTAGGAGATCGACACAGTGACTCCCAAACAACACCACCTTTCATTATTAACCCTTATTTTTGTAAAACGTAAAAGTGTAAATCTCCTGTATATTACAAAAGTGAGACTCAGAATATTACCTTTGTAATAATAATTTTCGTTAAAGATTGTAAAATAGGCCATTAACCCCCCCCCCCCCCCCCCAATGTAAAATACTCTCTACAGGCCTTTAGCTTTTCACCATGATAAAGTATTCATTCAATGATTCATTCATTCCTGCCCTCTGGCTCTGGATCTATACGATCCCGACATTTTCAATATTTTTGAACTTAAAGTAAAGCCAAACGCAACTTTTTTAAGTTTAATATTGAAGTAAATATGAATCATGTCATTTATAAAATTATTATCAACTAATGTAGATGTATAGTAGTGGCAATGCAAATGGCGGTATTTCTTATTATCTTAACGTTACAAGGTGTTCAAGAAAAACAGAAACATTCTGAGATACTTACAAAGAAATATAATGATCATTATGTGCCTATATGGCAACGGAAGTTACGAAACAGTAGATATCTTTCGACAGCGAAGGTTGATCAAGCTTTGGCCAAGGTGGATGATGTCCGAAAGACGCCGTCCGGCAGACGCCAAATACAAGAGCTTGAACACAAGGCGCCACCTGGTGGGAATTTTAGAACCTATATACGGCATAATCGGTGACATCCCTAAAAAATTTCCTTTTTTAAAATTAAATCCTTATTATATGTACAAAACGGAACCGGAAATAAACTTTAAATAAACAGTCTTGTTTCTCCTCCCAAAGACTGCTTCATTATATATGACCCGGAAGTAATTCTCCCATTTTAATTGATAGACTGATTTCCCCTCTAAGAAAATAATTTAATACAAATTAAACCATACTGGAAACAAGACTATTTACTGGTCTTGCTTACCCAGAACACATGATAATTTAACGATGGCGAGACGCTCATGTCTCATACCAGTCAAAGGACGTACTCTAGCTGCAGTGCATGATGCTAGACTTAATAAGTATATTTCTGATAACATATTCGTTGAATTAGGATTAGGTGGAAAAGGAAAAATGATCGATCTGTTCTTGAGGGGAACGGTCGATGATAACTTTTTGCTTGCAAAGTTAAATCGTTGCTTCCAGGCTATAGTCAATCTCTGGATCCCATCGCGGCATCGGCATCGTCCGTCCAACACTGCAACAAATCTATCAATATTATCATACTAGTTAATATATAAGTTGGTATGGTCCAGAAATGGACCACATCCACCCACAGGGGCGGATTGTTTTTTTTTTTTTTTTTTTTTTTTTTTGGGGGGGGGGGGGCTTTTTTTCTACCTATAACCAAAATAATCTGCGAAAAAAAACTCTTAGTACACCGTCATGCTTCTAGTTGCAATGTATGTCTTGCTTTATAATGCATTAAACTTATTTAAGCTACCCCAGATTGCAACCTAATTTTAAAAAATAATTCAACACAAGCCCCCCCCCCCCCCCCCCCCCCCCCCGATCTACACCTAAGGGCCTATACACCCCAAAAATCGAAACCGGTTTCGGCCACTTCCGGGAAACCGTTCACTTAATTATAGCGAAACCGAAACTGGTTTTGGCGAAACTGCGAAACCATCTCCGGAGATTTTCGCCAAAACCGTTAACCGTCCACTCGATAATTACAGGCCTCCTAGTTTATACGGTATGATGGCGGCGGTTGGCTAAAGTAGTGCAATGTTGTTGATTATTTTATTAATTGATACTGCTGATGCCTCTTACAGAGGTAGAGTTAAATAAGCAATGATTGCGGTATAAACATTCTTTTGGAAGTGTTTGAATTCAATATTCCCTACCTTAACCCTGTATAGTTGACTGAACTTGATTCATTCTTCAAAAAACCTACAAACTTGAGTTACTCTTAAAATATAAACATTACATCATTTTGAATATGTTTATGATCAATATTATCCTAAATTATGACAAAACTACTTAATTAAATGTGAAAAGATGAACTTGCTACTAATTTAATTTTTTTCTACATAAAAATAGGCAAAATGTACAGTTACCTACTGTTAGTCAGTCACCTATGGTTCCATAACTCTATCTCATTTTACTGATAAGTTTTGAACTTTGAAATAAAAATATCAGTGTTTATTGAAAAATGTAATTGCAAGAAATACAGCAGATTAATAACGGAAGGTTTGTTGCATTGTTTGAAATAGATTTCATGGGTATTTCTTATCACTGACTTTTTATCTGTCAGTGGTATTACTTGAGACAAAAAGGAATACAAACCTAATAATTGATCCTTGTAACTTCATTTTTTTCAAAACTAGAGGGCCTTTTAAACATAACTGAATCAGACACTGAGTAGAATGGTGAGTATTTTTTTACCAGTTTATTCACAATTTAGACATTATCCCTATATTTTCTATGCATGTTTTTATTCATAATCGGTTGTGTTCCCAATTTTTTTTCTTGCTTAGTGAGTTAAATTATTAAAAATCGACTACAGGGAACTAATAATAAATGTTAACCTAGTAGCCACAAACACTCAATTTTGAAGAACAATGCCTGTTAGAAGGGACAAGTTACTAATCAGTGGGGTGACTGGTCAGTAGTGTTACAGTTTCCTTGATAACCCCATTGACCAATAGAAACACTACTGACTTTTGTAGCTGATTTTAGACAAGTTTGTTTGCTTTAACAAATTAGAATATGGGTAGTCGACAAGCGACTACGTGTATCTGCCGAAATCCGAGCGGGATGGGTGAAGTTAGGCATGGATTGAGTGGCAAGGGGAAATCGAGTGAGGTGTGTTGCATATTAGCATGGATGTCTGCAGCCGAAATGTGTATGTAGGTTGCGCCACCTACCACAGAATCCAGAAAGCTGTCAAAGTTGTATACATATGCAAAATTTTTAGGCAGATAAGTCAAACCACTACTTGTACATGAGTGATTTTATCAGACATGAGACAAACAGAAGGATGCTGTGAAAAAATGGTGGCAGGTGGCGCCACCACTCTTGTGTATGATAAAAAGCTATGAGATCTAAACACATGCAAAATTTCAGGGGGATACAGCAAAACAGTCCTGAGATATAAGCCTGGATGTCTGCAGCGTAAACATAAATGTAGGTGGCGCCACCTGCCACAAAATCCAGAAAGCTATCCAAGATGAATAAACATGCAAAATTTTAGGCAGATCAGTCAAACCACTACTGATATATGAGTGATTTTAGCCCACGGCAGACAAACAGATGGACGCTGTGCAAAAATGGTTGCAGTTCGCGCCACCAGTTTTGCGTATGATAAAGAGCTATGTGAGATCTATACACATGCAACATTTTGGCCAAATCGGTCAAACGGTTTACGAGATATAAGCTTGGATGTCTGCAGCGTAAACGTAAATGTAGGTGGCGCCACCAGTCATGAAATCAAGAAACCTGTGCAGGATGTATAAACCTGCAAAATTTCAGGTAGATAAGTCAAACCACTGCCGAGATATGAGTGATTTTATCCCAAACCAGATGAACAGATGAACGCTGTGCAAAAATGGTGGCAGGTGGCGCCACCAGTTTTGCGTATGATGAAGAGCTATGTGAGTTCTATACACATACAAAATTTTGGCCCAATCGATCAGACGGTTCGTGAGATATGAGCTGGGATGTCTGCAGCGTTAACGTGAATGTAGGTGGCGCCACCTGTCATAAAATCCAGAAAGCTATCCAGGATGTATACACATGCAAAGTTTCATGTGGATAAGTCCAACCAATTTATCCCAAGGCAGATAAACAGATGGACGCTGTGCAAAAATGGTTGCAGGTGGCGCCACCATTTTTAGTGTATGTTATAAAGCTATCCAAGGGCTACATTTGTGCAGAATGTTTAGCCTGATCGGTCAAACGGTTCTCGAGATATATGCGTTTATGTGTGGAAACAGACCAACAAATGGACGCTGGGCAGAGAGGAAAGGTCAGAGGTCAGACAAAAATGAGGGCGCAGCAGTTCACATGTGACCCGATCATAATCCCAAATTTGAAAAAAAAAAAAAAATCCGCCCAGCGGGTTACAGAGGAGTTTTCGGAATCCTAAGCGGCGGCGTCCGACTGAAAACATAGTATCCGCAAAACTGTTTTGGCGGATACAATTATACACTCCAAAATTATTCTGCTGTGTTAATTTGTTTTTTATCTGCATTTTTGATAATATCACAAAATAGTCAGCTTAAGAAAAACAATGGTTGTACAGGGTGGGAACAGATCAGGATCCACTGAGGAGGACACTAAGTCTTGAGAAAAAGAAAAATAAATAAATAAATAAATAAATAAAAATAAGTCTGGGAAGAGGAAAAGAATAAAGGATACGTCAGAGAGAGATAAAAATAAAAGACAATAAAGAAAAGAATGGAGGAAGTACAAGTAAGCTTCAAGTAATGCAAAGAAAAAGACGAAAATCTGTTGACTCCACCTTTTTACTATAAGTATGGAAGAATCAAATCGGTCCAGGTATGATGGATAATCAACAGTGAATTAACATTAATATATTTTCCTTGTTACATTTGTAAAAATTATAGTTTTATTAAACAGAAGATTGTTCAGCTAACAAAGAGTAAAAATTATCTATCAAACATTTTATTTATTCCATTAATTTAAACATACCCTGTAAAGTTAACCTTTCAAACAATTACATGCCTGTGATGCGTATCGTTATCAATTTATGTGGATACTGAATACAAATTTCATTTATTGAAGGAGAATTCTAAGAAAAATTAAGCAGGTTGGTGTAAGTTTGTCAGTGGTGTTACCCAAATGTTAGTGGTGTTACATGTTAGCCAGTGGTGTTATAAGGAATAAATCTTATGAAGGAGATATAATTTTTACGTTCACCATTCAACTTGCATTGTGAGTTCAGAAAAATATGGGTAATGGATACAAGAGATTTGCAATTCAATTGTACAACTAATATTTCCAGTATTTTAAACTTATCCCTGTTAGCACAGGTTCTTCAATGCTACATGACTTTCAGATGTACTGATGTTTTTATTCTTTTTCAGCGGGAATGATTGGTGTTGACATTTATTACAAGAGTGACACCTGTTAAGGTGATCTGCCAAATAGCTTTGAATTTTTATTGTGAAGTTTAAGTTTTACGTCAATATTTAGGTCTGTAACACCACTAACATGAAAATTGAGTCTTGGAGAACTTTCAGGTAAAACAGAAATTTATTTAACATAGATCAAGCTCGGCCGACTTCAAAATATAGGTTCAAGGTTTATGTACTTTTCATAAAATTAAACATTTTTGGACAAGGAAACATTGGTTTATTCATTTGTTGCCACTCTGGAATTGTACATTTTCTGGAGAATGACCCAAAGATGACTAAAGATGAGACGCACATGTATATATATCCTATGGGCTAGATTTCCTTAAGTGTCCACTTTTTGGTTTGGAAACATGAGCAAAATAAAGTTTCAAATATACAAATTATTTAAAATAAGTACAGGAAATAACAGCATCCGGACCTCCCTCCTACATACTTTGTCATATGCGCAAAATAAGGTATGCATTTTGTATGTGATTTCCTTTACCTATTTTACTGAAACAGGGGAAATGTCTTCAAATAAAAATGCTCCATGATTCTGCAATAACTCTTGCGCTGTACAGAAGACCATGTATCGAGGAAATAAAGGTGTAAGCACTGTTTGGTTTATATATAAATGTGTGTCAGTAAAGCATGACAAATAAAGGTTGTCTTCCCAGGATAAAACACGTTTTCTGAACATTTTAAAACATAATACTGATTGATGTGGAACATTGGAAAGTGAGACCTCGGCTGGTCCTGGACTTTTATCAATAAGACAATATATGAATATCTCCTTTTATCCCAAATTAATTCACTCCATGAGCCTGAAGGCAGAATTTTTATTCCACATGTGGCATAAAAACAGAGGTTGTCTTTGTAAAGGAGAACAAAACAAGGGTAGACATGCTTATGTATATAAATTACTAAATAGGACAACAAACATCTATTGAATTGATGTTTTTATTTTAGAGTACTTAACATATGCATTTGTGTTATGATGCATTTACCACAATTGTAGGATTTAGAACTAGATCTTTTTTGCCGATAGAGCTATAGATCTATTTGATCGTTCATCTAAAATTAAAAAAAAAATCATGGTTCGGAAAAATAGAAATTAGAATAATTATCCAAACTTATCACAAAGAGATTAAAGGGAACTACCCTCTTTCTGTATGACCCTGAATGTTAAATTGATAATACAAATGAGTGTGATGGCGAGATATTAAGGGACATAATCAGGAGCAATATCATGCCTATTCTTTCAAACTTTCAGACATGTTTTGCTTTATTCAAAAGTTTCCAAGCAAAACCAACCCAGTACATAGTCTCAGTACCTCGTATACGGCTGTTTAATAGCTTGTGGGATGCAAACTTGCATGTAGACTTCATTTGCTGTGGGATGTTAGAAGAAAATATAATTATATACTGAAAACATGTTTTACATATATAGTTTTAAAAAGGCACAGAAAGCATGTCGAACGTACGTGGGGGTAAATTATAATATATGTAAAATGATCCCCTAAACCAAACATATTTTATGACAGACATAGCTTTTCCTTTAAAGGGGCAAAACATCTATCTGACCTTTATAAACTAAAGGTAATCCCCTGGAGCTTTTATAAAAATAGGCCAAAAAAATGTGAATAACACCGCACACAGGCTGCTTGTTTTGTTTATATCAAATTGTTTATAATTTGTTGATGCTCGCTAAAATAATCAACCCAAATTCTGGCAAAAGGGCATCTGGCAGCAAGCCAGATAAACCAGGGCTTTGTAAATGGCGTTTTGCAACAAGTGACCTTTCTACCTTCGTATTTACGCAACTAAGAACCTTAGGTTACATGTTTTGCCCGTTTGTCAACATTGCTGTGTTTACAAATAAGTTGTTGATAAATAAAAGTTCATACATCCTTCACGGAGGCCTTATAAGAACTTTTCACCACCAGAATTACCCTAAGATCTTTAATATTTACACAGAGGAAGCCAGAAATCACATAAATACTTTTTCAAAAGGTAGGTGAATGGGCACCTTTAAATAATGTTACTCATACAGTAATGAATAAATGTGAAATATAAGGGAAGTATAAAGGTACATATGATACACATAGGTATAGAGGAACACATGGTATATTGCTTACTCTGCATACATATTAATACGCTCCCGAGGCAGCGGAAAACTTGCGCTTCTAAAGAAGCTACATACGATATAATATAGGTAGTAGGCTTATAGGTAAAGAGCTGAGTAAAGAGCGTAGCATATTAATGAACTGTATGAAATTCCTGTTGAGAAAATTCTTATTACGCATGTTTATCTATATGCTCTTTGTAAACACGGTACATGCTGTGGCAGCTGAAAGGTCTCTATAGTCGCAAAGAGCGATGGAGAATGAATTACCTGTTTTCATTATGTTACATGTCCCGTTATAGAAAACATGCATGTGGTATTAACGACTCGTTTTCTTGGTACCATCGCCAAGAAACACAGTGGGGCTGAGGTCATGTGGACACTACCACTATACAATCCAAGACATGAAAGTCTTTGTAAAGAAGAACACGTAAAGGAGTTCACATTCCTGACGTGTTGCCTTCTAATATGAACAGCAGTGTTGTGCATTTCTATATTCATTTATTACACAGAGGTGAACAGTAGGCTGGCAATATAGCAATATGTGTTAACAGTCTGCCGGAACCATGGTATCTCAGGAACTAAGAGTAAAGGAGATCACTTCCTTATCCCATCTCTCTCTCTGTATCAGAATTTGATTTGTCATATACGTAATAAAATATGAAGCATACAGTAGTAATTATCGTCAACAAGGAGAACTCATGGCTCTGGAGACATTACTATTTCGATTATCTTTTTGAAGAGAAATTATGCAAGGTGTGTTTTGACATCATTTTTACAATCATGAGCGTGTGTTGTCTGACTGAACAATGTAAATTACTCACCATACTCTCTATTCATTTTCTTGCTATTGGATTGAAAATAAAGGATTGCTCTGGCAACATAGCATTTCTTTGATATTCGGTCGATTTTTTCAAGCTTTCCATTCATGAACAAGGACAGTGTAGAGTGCCACCTGGTCATGTTACATATGTATAGCAAGCTCAGATGTTGATCTATCCATTGGTACAGGTCCTGAAGTGAAATCTACTACCGGTACTAGATTTGAAAAAAAAAAACATGCTGGCGACATAAAAATAAAAATACAAAAACGTGGACAGTTAAGAAAATCTAGCGTTACACGTGATATGTTACAGGACAGAGAAACAGTCTATTTTCATCATAAAATTTTGCAATATAAATTTGCCAGTCACAATTAATAATGCTCCGACTCTCAAAGTGTCCAGACTTGGATCTCTAACTTTTGATAATATTTTCATTGATTCATTTAATTATATTAAATAATTTACGATGTTATCATGATTTGTCTATTTAAACCCAAAACCGTCTACTTATAAATACATGGAGAAACCATACAGAAACCGTTTTTCCGGAACCGAAACCAGTTTCGAATTTTCGAGAGGGCCCTTAATAGTAATTATAGTTCCTCTCCGCGCCAGTCTTGCCGATCATAAAAACTACCTCTTCTGTCAAATAATTACAAACGAAAAAAGACGACTGATATTGATAAACTCCTCGGTCAGCACTACCGTACTTGTTAAGAAATTGGGAGGTTGTAAACGAAGGATAATTTTCATCACATACAGCTGCACCCTGTATACATATTACTTTTGTCCGCCGGCCATCTGTCAGGGCGTTCACTGAACGGGAGAAAATGGATGTTTATCTGTTGAACCTCTCACTGGACCAGAATCGCGTCAGCTTTTCTCATATGCATGCTAAGTTTTTTTTATGTAAACAAGGCCTACAGGCTCAATGCTGGCCCAGTACTTTTCAAGTACATGCGTAATATGTATATGAACAATGCAAGTACTAAACATTTTGAACAAGAAACAATTACACAAACATCACTGCTGAAATTCTGGCATGGGTGCACACAACACAAAAATGATTGTAGCTGGCACCACCAGTCTTGTATACAACGAAGATATATATACATATGCCCAATTTCAGACTGATATGTGAAACCCCTCTTGTAAAATAAACAGGGACATACACTGTGCAAAAATTATTGTAGTTGGCGCCACCAGTCTTGTACACGATAAAGCTACCCGATATGAATAAATATGCCCAATTTCAGGCTGATGTATCAAATTCCTCCGTAGAAATAAGCAGGCGAATACACTGTGCAAAGGTCATTGTAGGTGGCGACACATGTCTTGTGAACGAGAAAGCCATCAAAGACGCATAGACAGGTCAAAACATCAGGCCAATACATCAAACTTCTCTTGAGTTTTGATGCACTGGGCTGACCAGGCTTAGGTGAGAAAGGCAGTTGCCCCGAGTGAACTGGGACAAATTGCTGGCTCAAGCTACTGCACTGAGTGAACTCTTGACCTGTTGCATTATCTGATGCAGTGGGCAGTCTCCCAAAGCTATAAATAGAATGCAGCTACTGCACTGAGTAAACTCTTGACCTATACCTGGCTGCACCTCTTCCAATCCTGGCACTGTGCCAAAGCTATTTTTATAGCTGACATCATCTTGGCTAATGGCCAACATCCAGGCACTGGCATATCTTGGCAATCTGCCAAAGGTAAACCAAATGCTGCCATCTGTTCACAAATGTGGTCCCTACTTGAATTAACTTTGAAATATTTTTTCCCAATACAAAATGCTTTTCAGCTGACTCTTTATAAAAAAAAATCAGCAATATATGAAAAATTATTAAGGATGCATACTGAATGCAAAATTATAATACAAATACATCTCACTGATGGCAAATTCTTGAATTAAGTTGAGTGTGGATACCAATTATTTATAATCCATGTACGGCCGTCTTAATATATATAGAGCTGAACATCTATGATTGTAACATGCCAGATATTCATCCCAATTATTTATAATCCATGTACGGCCGTCTTAATATATATAGAGCTGAACATCTATGATTAACATGCCAGATATGATGAATAATTTATTTCATAAATCTATTTTTTTAAAAGCTTTTAAAAACAATGATGTCAATATTTACCACAGATAACCTGAAATCTAAATGTCTAGTGGCATGATGTAATAGATGCTGATAAAATCTGGTGCCAGGCTAGATGTAACTGCTTCACACAGCTAACATATATGGTAAAATGACTCCATTCAATCTCCAAAAGTCAGCCAAAAAGCATTCATGTGGAACCGTTTGACAATTATTATTAGAATTAGTGTGGGGATTATTCTTGTAAAATATTAAACAAATTGGCTTCAGTGGCGTCAGTCGAAAAACGTTTTGTAGGTTTATAACTCATATAGGAAGATACAGCAAACTGGCCAAGTTCAGCTTCCCGTAACTCAGCCTAAAAGCACTGAACCAAAACCATATGAACAAACTTAAATTATCAACATCTGGAAATAATTAATGTTTGAGATTTAAGAATTTGTCCCAGTGGTTTTTGAGAAGATCTTTGTAGCCACTGAGCTAAAATGGGCTGTTATGGCATATGACTAAATTCAGCTTCACATAATTCAGCCAAAAGTCACTGAACAAAGACCATTTGAACAAACTTCAGAAAGCACTACCCTGGGATCATTTCCGTGCGATATTAAACAATTTGGCCATATGCTTATAAGAAGTTTTTTGTAGCCCTCAGTATGATACTGGCACTAATGACCTCCGGTCAAAAAGAGCTGATGCAGGTGGCGCCGCCAAAACCTCAATTTCAGATAGGACTTATGTGACCAACATTGGCATGAAATTTTGTGATGATAGCTCCAGCCGTTTCTGAGATTGAAATTTTAGTATGCTTTTTTGGCGTCTTGACCCCCCCCCCCCCCCCCCCCCCCTTCCCTTTCTATCGCCGGAACCTTTTTTAAAGGCTTCAGACCAATTTCTGCGGCCTGGTGGACCCCCGCCCCCCCTCCCCCCACACACACTTTCCCAGACGTGGTTACCTTTTTTAAAAGGTTTATCATTAGTTCTCCTGGGTTGGACCCTCTCCTTCTCCTAAATCCGCCCCTAAACATGCATGGCGCACCACCGTCTTGTGAATAGACACAACCGTCAATTTAAGAGAAAAAGCAGGTTGGTTTTTTTTAAATTTTTATGATGTAGCAGAAATTTACGAATGACAGATCTGATAATGATCCCTTCTTCATCCACTTCGACCACACGTATGGCATGCAAGTTATCAGGGTAAAAACTCATGACTCGCCATCAAACATTTTATTGTTCAAAATATTCATGTATACAAAGTATAATGTTTCAATGAGCAGAATATTAATATACAAGTTATTGACTTAACCCTAGTCTGTTATATAACGTTTACAGATGACAACGCAGGATATCTCTATCATTCATGAACGGTATAAAATGCAAACATTTAATCGAGGCTTAAAGATTCCTAAATTGAAGGAAATATCATGCCTGTCATTTGGTGTAATTTTTATGGAATTTTGTGTTCGGTTAAAGGCAAGATCCGGTTCTGAACACCTTTTACCATCCACTGTATACCCAGCTGTTAACTGAGTACCTTTTGCTTGGGTGCTTGGATTCTGAATAACTTTCACCATACACTTAAATTCTTAGTAGTTTTCCCTGAAAAGGCCCAGGTTCTGGGTACCGTTCATTGAAAGGCCCAGGTTCTGGGTTCCGGTCAATGAAAGGCCCGGGTTCTGGGTACCGTTCAATGAAAGGCCCAGGTTCTGGGGAACCGTTCAGCGAAAGGCCCAGGTTCTGGGTACCGTTTAATGAAAGGTCCAGGTTCTGGGTACTGTTCAGTGAAAGGCCCAGGTTCTGGGTACCGTTCTATGAAAGGCCCAGGTTCTGGGTACCGTTCAGCAAAAGGCCCAGGTTCTGGGTACCGTTCAATGAAAGGCCCAGGTTCTGGGTACCGTTCAGCAAAAGGCCCAGGTTCTGGGTACCGTTCAATGAAAGGCCCAGGTTCTGGGTACCGTTCAGCAAAAGGCCCAGGTTCTGGGTACCGTTCAATGAAAGGCCCAGGTTCTGGGTACCGTTCAGCAAAAGGCCCAGGTTCTGGGTACCGTTCAGTGAAAGGTCCAGGGTACACAAAAGCTCTACACCAACCAAGGGTCTGAGCACCTGCCATTGTACATGTAAGCACCAAGGATGACGAGAACAAAAAGTGACAGTGTTACTGGTCTATTTTTGTCATTCATCACTAGACACAGTCAAGTGATTAGTAACATCGTGATTAGTACAGTCAAGTAATAAATTCATGTTACTGCACTAACACCTTGGAAATCTACATGAATAATGAATAAAACCCGTGCATGGCCCTTGTATCAATGTATAATGCTAAACATTCAACAGGAATTTAAGAAAACAAGCACATGTATAAAAAAGCAACAAATAACCAACCAGTTAGGTATCACAAGCACATAGCTTTACATAAATATTGTTTATAAATAAAATTATAATAAAAACAAACTTTATTATTCAATATTCACTGCCCTACATCTCTACTGATCAGTACTCAAATATGGCTGCGGCTATTCTGTCCGCAAAATAAAAGCTGATAACACAAATGTAGGTATTAATATTATAATGTCCTAAAACCGTTGCATATGTTGGACTGTGGCAGTAACGATAATCCAATACTTCTTAAAATTAAAACCCCTAACAGTTTCCCTTAACCGTTTAAAGTTCCATCTATTTAAAACGTTAGGTTGTGAACGATCCCCTCCAATAAGATTTGTTGGCACAATGCGATTAAATCATGTTCATCAAAATACCATACAACTGTCAAGTCGTTTATATGATGCTGTCTCACGCTGATCTATTGTAACATAAAGTGTCAGATTTATTTATTTGAAATTGCCAGATCATTGTGTAGTACTAATAGTGACTTTTCACAAGACAATTTTTCTGGTCTAAGAGCAAAAGCAATGGCCCTAGATGTGATTGGTGTATGGGAGTAAACGGACCTCGTACTGTAGATAGTGATTGGTGACTGGATGTGATGGGTGTATTTAGGTATGGGATGGGAGTACATGGACCTGGTACTGTAGATACAGTGATTTGTGACTGTTTCTCCTGGAGCGCGTTCTGAGGTCGACACCGTAACAGGTTTCACGGGTAAATGCATCAATTATCACTATGGTCACAACCTTTCACTATGATAACAGCTTCAAGCTTTCCTATACACAACTCAATAAATTTGAATAAATATATATATAGCTAATTAATACAGAAAATGTTTCACCTGACAATAGCAGAAAATGTCAGTGATGGACAAAATATTAAACATCAACAAGTGAATTTATAATCTTTGAAGATCAAATACATTCTTAACAGACAACAGCCTTGTTATCACTTACCAGTTACTGTATTTCACAAAACAGAGACATACAAGATTTGCCCCAACTTCTTAAGAAACTTTATAAAAATTTACAATCAAAATAAAATATTTAAAACTAGGCCATCCAGTAACTGTTATTTTAACTGGAAGGCAATGTTAATTGAGGGCATTCGCTGAGGGGGGGGGGGGGGGGCAGGACATTACTGCCTGTTTCCTACCACTTCTTTAAATGACATCATAAACTAATCAGATTAATTTATGCTCATCATTCAAGAGGGAGAGCAGTCACTTAAGTGAGGGATCATACTTGGTCAATCAAACAGACACAGAACTGAGGGATCTAAAATAAAATGGTCTTCAAACAGACACAGAACTGAGGGATCTAACATGGTCAATCAAACAGACACGGAACTGAGGGATCTAACTTAGTCAATCAGACACAGAACTGGGGGATCTAACATGGTCAATCAAACAGACACAGATGTCTTATGTAATTTATTTCTTGTAACAGAATTATGAGATTTATTCTCCCTTAAAATGTTGTTATACTGTTCCTAATAAACTTATTTGAAAAATGTGAATCTTGACATAATAACTGCAAATAACCAGTTATATTTCTTTCTACATGCACTATATTGTTTATCATAAATGTACTGTGGTTGTATACTATCTGTACCAGGCAGACTGCTTTCAGGAATATTCATGTGCAAACCAGAACACTGACAAAAATGCTTGTTTCGCATTAACCACATCAACAATAAGAACGTTACAATAACCCTCATCTGTCCAGCTTATATTTTTTTCTGACTGTCTTAAATTATCAGATATTATTTAATAGTTAAACTTAAAATCTTTGTGTGTTTAATTTAAGAACTAGATAAACTTTCAACAGACATTTTGAAGAATACTTGTCAAACATAACCTATTTACAAATAAATTGTTAAGGACATGCATCTCTTAAATTATTCTGTGTTTAAAGTGTTTAGAGTGGGCCAACCTACTGATCAAGCCTAAGGTTTTAGAGTGGACCAACCCACTGATTTATCCTAAGTGTTAAGAGTGGGCCAACCCACTGAGCAATCCAAAGTTTTCAGAGTGGGCCTACCCACTGAGCAATCCTATGAGACCTGAGTGGGTCAACCAACTGAGCAATCCAACGTGACCTGAGTGGGCCAACCCACTGATTAATCCTAAGAGTTCAGAGTGGGCCAACCTACTGATCAATCCTACATGACCTGAGTGGGTCAACCCACTGACCAATCCTACATGATCTGAGTGGGTCAACCCACTGAGTAATCCTACCTGACCTGAGTGGGTCAACCCACTGGAAAAGTCCTTAGTGATCAGAGTCGGCCAATCTACTACTGGTCAATCCTTGCTGTGATATGTCCAAGGAGAGAAATTAAACCTGAAACACAACTTTACAGGTTTAGTACACTGTTTGGATATTAAAGTTTTACCAAATATCCAATGTCACTGTCTGTCCTTATCATGTTAATGCCATGTAAATATAATATGTAAGGCAACTACACACAGAAGAGAGCAAAACTTTTATTAAAAAAACGGAACCATCCTATTTAATCAGGATTAAAAATATGTAACCCCCCCCCCCCCCACCACCAGATTTCACTAAAAATCTGCATGTAAATGTGCAGAATATGTTTATAAGCACTGATAGGAGCAATCTCCTGACATGACGAGTTTAATTAGTAAAAAACAGTTTAAATGATAGTAAGATGCCTTTGAGGCTATCCACCCAGGTACAGAGGACCTCCAATTTTCTTTATAATACACAATGTAATATTTTTATTATGAAGCATCTATAAATACTGAATGTACAGTTATATTCTGGTAATAGTCCCTGAAATTAGATGCATATTCTACAACATCATTTTAATCAAACTGAAGTAAATTCAGATTTACAACACGTTATCTTATTGCACTGTATAACCTATGTATAAATTAATATTAAACATGTTCAAAAAGGTAACAAAATGTGAAAGGTTGATTAATATTGCAGTTGCTTTAATCATCTCTACAAATTTAATCCTGTTGTTATGACTGGATAAAATGTGGATCATGGATCATGTGGATCACTGATCCAGTGGATCACATGCTGCCCAAATTGGAATGTAAAGAACTCTCTACAATCACATCAGATCTGTCTAACAATATCCAAAAAGCTGAGCAAACAACAAAAATTCATAAGCAAAAAAGTAACCACTGAGTGTGCAAATACAACAATGCCCCTTAAACAATGATCTCCTGCTGTACACAAACTTCCCCAGCAGAATGAGATTATATTAATGGACAGCGACAAAATGGATAAAAATATGACTCTTAATTTAATTTTTAATGCTGATTTCTGCCCCTGTGGTGATCAGGTGCGCATGTATCAAACTCGGGTGGCAGTTATACACAGAATCTCAATCAACGTTCATCGCTCTTCCTCACAGCTTGTGTGATGCTGGTGCACTGATTTGAACATGTTAGTTTCAAACTGGTCTTGTCAAAATTATCACATTTATAAATGTGCAGACTATTACAGTCTGGCATGTCAGTTATTGGTATAGAAACAGTCTGCCATGTCAATTACAGTTACAGTCAGGCATGTCAGTTATTGGTATAGTAACAGTCTGCCATATGAATTACAGTTACAGTCTGGCATGTCAGTTATTGGTATAGTTACAGTTTGCCATAACAATAACAGTTATAGTCTGGCATGTCAGTTATTGGTATAGTAACAGTCTGTCATATCAATTACAGTAACAGTCTGGCATGTCAGTTATTGGTATAGTTACAGTCTGCCATATCAATTACAGTTACAGTCTGGCATGTCAGTTATTAGTATAGAAACAGTCTGCCATATCAATTACAGTTACAGTCTGGCATGTCAGTTATTGGTATAGTTACAGTCTGCCATATCAATCACAGTAACAGTCTGGCATGTCAGTTATTGGTATAGTAACAGTCTGCAATATCAATTACAGTTACAGTCTGGCATACAGTTATTGGTATAGTAACAGTCTGCCATATCAATTACAGTTACAGTCTGGCATGTCAGTTATTGATATAGAAACAGTCTGCCATATGAATTACAGTTACAGTCTGGCATGTCAGTTATTGGTATAGTTACAGTCTGCCATATCAATTACAGTTACAGAGTGGCATGTCAGTTATTGGTATAGTTACAGTCTGCCATATGAATTACAGTTACAGTCTGGCATGTCAGTTATTGGTATAGTTACAGTCTGGCATGTCAGTTATTGGTATAGTAACAGTCTGCCATATCAATTACAGTTACAGTCTGGCATGTCAGTTACCAGTATATATACAGTCTGGTATGTCAGTTACCGGTATATTTACAGTCTGGCATGTCAGTTACCGGTATATTTACAGTCTGGCATGTCAGTTATTGTTATAGTAAGTCTGCCATATCAATTACAGTTACAGTCTGGCATGTCAGTTACCAGTATATTTACAGTCTGGCATGTCAGTTATTGGTATAGTTACAGTCTGCCATATCAATCACAGTAACAGTCTGGCATGTCAGTTATTGGTATAGTTACAGTCTGGCATGTCGGTTATTGGTATAGTTACAGTCTGGCATGTCAGTTATTGGTATAGTAACAGTCTGCCATATCAATTACAGTTACAGTCTGGCATGTCAGTTACCGGTATATTGACAGTCTGGTATGTCAGTTATTGGTATAGTTACAGTCTGGCATGTCAGTTATTGGTATAGTAACAGTCTGCAATATCAATTACAGTTACAGTCTGGCATGTCAGTTACCGGTATATTTACAGTCTGGTATGTCAGTTATTGGTATAGTTACAGTCTGGCATGTCAGTTATTGGTATAGTTACAGTCTGCCATATTAATTACAGTTACAGTCTGGCATGTCAGTTATTGATATAGTTACAGTCTGGCATGTCAGTTATTGGTATAGTAACAGTCTGCCATATCAATTACAGTTACAGTCTGGCACGTCCATTAAAGATAGTCTGGCACGTCCATTGAAGATAGTCTGGCACGTCCATTGAAGATAGTCTGGCACGTCCATTAAAGATAGTCTAGCATGTCCATTGAAGAAACAGTCTGACATGTCCATTAAAGATACTGGCATGTCCTTTAAAGATAGTCTGCCATGTCCATTAAAGATACAGTCTAGTTGGGTCTCCATTCTGTTACAGAAATATCTTTGTTTTGTGCATCAGGTAACCTCACACTAGAAGGCATATAATTGGTTGTTTAGCATCACATGACCACCACATAAGGAGAAATGTGATGGGTTGTTGTGTTTCACATGACCCAAACACCTTGGGCTTTTGTTCATCAGGTAACCTCACACTAGAAGGCATATAATTGGTTGTTTAGCATCACATGACCACCACATAAGGAGAAATGTGATGGGTTGTTGTGTTTCACATGACCCAAACACCTTGGGCTTTTGATCATCAGGTAACCTCACACTAGAAGGCATATAATTGGTTGTTTAGCATCACATGACCACCACATAAGGAGAAATGTGATAGGTTGTTGTGTTTCTCATGACCCAAACACCTGGAGCAAACTGACCACAAACTGAGCAGCAACATTTGTATTAACAGATTCACATTGTTTGTGCATTATCAGTGTCATATAAAAACCTTTATCTATAAAGGTTCTCCAGGAATTAAAAAAAAATAAACACATACACGCAATGCAAATACAACATTGTCAAGTAGTTAGTCTGTAATTACAAATCTGTACATCTGTTTGCATAACTTCATTATCACAGCTGATGAGCACAACCAGTTTTCTTGTGTCCCTAGTATTTTGTCATCCTGATGACCTTGACCCTCATGACCTGATTATGGCTGACATTTTGACCTCTATTTCTACCCTGTGGTCAAGAGCTAGCCATTTGGTGACTTCTGTGGCATCTGTGAATGAAAAAACAAAGAAAATTCTTCAACTTGACAATAAATGACACAGAAAAAACAAGGATGTAGGTTAGTGACCTGCTTTAACATTAGCCTGTGCTGCAATATTGTTCACTGACACCATGACATACTGTATACTGTCACAGTGACACCAGGATGTACCGTATACTGTCATACTGACACCATGACATACTGTATACTGTCACAGTGACACAAGGATGTACCTGATACTGTCATACTGACACCATGACATACTGTATACTGTCACAGTGACACCAGGATGTACCGTATACTGTCATACTGACACCATGACATACTGTATACTGTCACACTGATACCAGGACGTACCGTATACTGTCATACTGACACCAGGACATACTGTATACTGTCATACTGACACCAGGACATACTGTATACTGTCATACTGACACCAGGACATACTGTATACTGTCATACTGACACCAGGATGTTCTGTATACTGTCATACTGACACCAGGACATACTGTGTAGTGACATCCTGACACCAGGACACACTGTATACTTTCATACTGACACCAGGACATACTACATACTGTCCTACTGACACAAGGACATACTGTATACTGTCATACTGACACCAGGATGTACTGTATACTGTCATACTGACACCAGGACATACTGTATACTGTCATACTGACACCAGGACATACTGTATCCAATCATACTGACACCAGGACATACTGTGTAGTGTCATACTGACACCAGGACATTCTGTATCCAATCATACTGACACCAGGACATACTGTGTAGTGTCATACTGACACCAGGACACACTGTATACTTTCATACTGACACCAGGACATACTGTGTAGTGTCATACTGATACCAGGACATACTGTCATACTGACACCAGGACATACTGTATACTGTCATACTGACACCTGGACATACTGTATACTGTCATACTGACACCAGGATATACTGTATACTGTCATACTGACACCAGGACATACTGTGTAGTGTCATCCTGACACCAGGACATACTGTATACTTTCATACTGACACCAGGACATACTATATACTGTCCTACTGACACAAGGACATACTGTATACTGTCATACTGACACCAGGACGTACTGTATCCTATCATACTGACACCAGGACATACTGTATACTGTCATACTGACACCAGGACATACTGTTTACTGTCATACTGACACCAGGACATACTGTATACTGTCATACTGACACCAGGACATTCTGTATCCAATCATACTGACACCAGGACATACTGTGTAGTGTCATACTGACACCAGGACACACTGTATACTGTCATACTGACACCAGGACATACTGTGTAGTGTCATACTGACACCAGGACACACTGTATACTTTCATACTGACACCAGGACATACTGTATACTGTCATACTGACACCAGGACATACTGTTTACTGTCATACTGACACCAGGACATACTGTATACTGTCATACTGACACCAGGACATACTGTTTACTGTCATACTGACACCAGGACATACTATTTACTGTCATACTGACACCAGGACATACTGTATACTGTCATACTGACACCAGGACATTCTATATCCAATCATACTGACACCAGGACATACTGTGTAGTGTCATACTGACACCAGGACACACTGTATACTTTCATACTGACACCAGGACATACTGTGTAGTGTCATACTGATACCAGGACATACTGTCATACTGACACCAGGACATACTGTATACTGTCATACTGACACCTGGACATACTGTATACTGTCATACTGACACCAGGACATACTGTGTAGTGTCATCCTGACACCAGGACACACTGTATACTTTAATACTGACACCAGGACATACTATATACTGTCCTACTGACACAAGGACATACTGTATACTGTCATACTGACACCAGGACGTACTGTATACTGTCATACTGACACCAGGACATACTGTATACTGTCATACTGACACCAGGACATACTGTTTACTGTCATACTGACACCAGGACATACTGTATACTGTCATACTGACACCAGGACATTCTGTATCCTATCATACTGACACCAGGACATACTGTGTAGTGTCATACTGACACCAGGACATACTGTGTAGTGTCATACTGACACCAGGACACACTGTATACTTTCATACTGACCCCAGGACATACTGTGTAGTGTCATACTGATACCAGGACATACTGTCATACTGACACCAGGACATACTGTGTAGTGTCATACTGACACCAGGACACACTGTATACTTTCATACTGACACCAGGACATACTGTGTAGTGTCATACTGACACCAGGACACACTGTATACTTTCATACTGACACCAGGACATACTGTATACTGTCATACTGACACCAGGACATTCTGTATCCTATCATACTGACACCAGGACATACTGTGTAGTGTCATACTGACACCAGGACACACTGTATACTTTCATACTGACACCAGGACATACTGTATACTGTCATACTGACACCAGGACATTCTGTATCCTATCATACTGACACCAGGACATACTGTGTAGTGTCATACTGACACCAGGACATACTGTGTAGTGTCATACTGATACCAGGACATACTGTCACACTGACACCAGGACATACTGTGTAGTGTCATACTGACACCAGGACACTCTGTATACTTTCATACTGACACCAGGACATACTGTAATATGTCATACTGACACCAGGACATACTGTGTAGTGTCATACTGACACCAGGACACACTGTATACTTTCATACTGACACCAGGACATACTGTAATATGTCATACTGACACCAGGACATACTGTGTAGTGTCATACTGACACCAGGACACACTGTATACTTTCATACTGACACCAGGACATACTGTAATATGTCATACTGACACCAGGACATACTGTGTAGTGTCCTACTGACACCAAGACGTACTGTATACTGTTAATCACTTACACACAGCAAAACTGGTACAGTGAAGATCCCCTGTAGAGTTAGTGTAAATTGATAACCTTTTTTCCTTTTCACATCACTGATACGATCATAATACATTCACCATGACTTAAAACAGGGATGAGAGAGGCTCTCCATGGAAAATCAGGAAAGAGATAAGCGAATGCAGGTTATGAGGAAAGTATGCATACTAATAATGTTAGTTGATATGTAAGCATACTGATGGGTCAATGGATGGGTCTCATTGACTGTCAAACAGAGGACATACATACAAAGATTTATGCTATGAGGCCATCAAGGAACAAGGAACCACAGCAATTTTAACAAATCACAGAAATTTTGTACTTGCACTCAGAAAAAAAAAGAATTCCTTTAATAAAAAAAAAAACTCTTATCCTTATCACAATGAAAGTGGCTGTTTGCTGAGATGATTCTAAGTTAATGAAAATTATCTTTCTGAGCAGATAATTTTACATGCTCTCTTAATGAGAACACTGTGTTTTTCTTACCTCCCAGAATAAACTGTAGCTGGAAACCTCTCTGGGCAATACTTTCTCTCCGGGAATGTTTTATTACAAATATGATTGTTGAATCCTGGAGAACACCTTCACCTCTGTCAACCTGGGAACACAAACACATGCACAAATTTCTAAATAAAATAACAATCAATGACAGTAAACTCTGATGGCGCTTGACGAACATTACCAGAATTCCTTGGCTCCTATAAGAGATACTACACATACTTCACAGCATCAGACTCACGTCAGTATGAACCTAACTGTACCTTACTTAATGCTGACTTCAGGTAACAAGTCTGGATTTCTGCTCTCAATATACTGGTCAAGGTTATCCAGATGTTATAGGCATTATGAAGTAATAAGTTATAGTCTCTCAGTCTATGCTGAATTTCTGCCCTGCCTTGTTTTGCTCTAAGTATTCACTAGCTATAATTGATGTGTTTTATATATCATTCTTGAGTGATTACATTCAGGATCACTTTTTTTTCCTAAGAGTGTAACTGATTTTGTCCGCACTCACATCAAAAGCAAGATTTAACGGCAGGTCTCGCTGAGATTCAAGATGACCAGATTTGCGGATAACTCTTCCTTTTGATGGCTTTCTGTTCTGTTGTAGTCGAGGCCGGCTGGAAGAGAATAAAGAACATGCTAATAGTGATATTCTCATGCCATAACACTATATGATTTTGATTAAAGGTAATCCTTGACCAATTAACTTACAAATATGTTTGATAAGATCAGTAATACAGTGCTCTCTCTCCTACAGGACATCATCTGATATAGTAAGGCGTTTATTTCCACTAAAGCTCTCTTGACAAAGTCCTAATCAAAACAGCCCTGTGTCAAAACTGAAAAGTGTTAATCAAAAGGATATGATCATGGTATAAAAATGGTGCTGTCTATGCTGAACAAATAAAAATATACACATTAAGTAGGATAATCAAATTAAAAGTTAACTTCATATTATGTCACCCCATGCATCACACATTTTTATGTACAAAGTTCAGAACAATAAGATAAGCAATTAACAAAGTATCAATTAAGAAATTTTACTACTTTCCTCATGTCTGTATTGAGTTTTGTATGTTATGTATTCATTATCAAACCCAAAGACAAAGGTTATCACAATTACCTATGTAATACACATTACATAAATATACCTGACTTAATAAAAATACACATTAAATAAAAATACCTGACTAAATAAAAATACACATTACATTACATACTTGACTAAATAAAAATACACAATACATAATATACTTGACGAAACAAAAATCTCCTCATCTGAAAAGTGAACATGACTGTAGAGTACATAAAGTAAAGCTCACTTGTCCAGTCTGATTTTACAATATATTTTTCCTTCACCACCAGTCAGGCCTCGGACAGACAGGACCTGACCTTTGACCTGGAAGTACTTGGTTCCTACTTGCTGCCCACCTGGAAAGGATGGATATTAAGAATCAAGGTACCAGTTTAAAATGACACATCTGTACAATAACGTATTCCCTGCTATATTTTATCTTTACCAGCAGAAAGTCAATGTTACGGGCTATATTCTATATAGTCAAAGGATATAACAGTTGATAATTATGATAACCAAATAAACTGAGGATAATAAATATAACTGTGACTGTCTGAGCTGCACAAGTCAATGAAAATTACACTACATTTGTATATATTTAGTAACAACAAAGAAGGATCCATGGGTCATTTTTCTCAGCTCCTGATGAGCACAACCTGTAATTGTAACACTGTTTAATACTGACCGGAAGAATTATATAGTATATTTAAATTATTTTTTAAACAAAAAGCTGACAATGACATCTGAAGCACTGTTTGTCAAATGGTACCTTTCTTCCCAGCTGCCACTGATTTTATCAGAGTAAATTTAAAATCTTTAGATGAATTTCATTAATCACAAGTGTGACCACAATAGTTCTGATGAACAAATCAAGATTTTTTTGTTTACACTTTGATTCCATGGACATTTATTATTTTAAAGTTAAAAATGTTTCATCACAGGTATGAGCTGTTGGTTTTAAGATTTAACTTATCTAAATATAAAGAAATTCTGCTTGTATATACAATTTTGCTCAACTTATACAACTATAAAAGGTGCTCATCCATCTACCGTTTGAAAAAGATTTATGTGATTTCTGGCTTTCTCTGTGTATTTATTAATGATCTAAGGGTAATTTTGCTTGCTTTTGAAAAGTTCTTATTACACCTTTGTGAAGGATGTATGAACTTGTCTATCAACAACATGTTTGTAAACACAGCAATGTTGACAAACGGGAACAAAATGCAACCTAAAGTGGTAGTTTGCATATATGCGGAGGTAGAAAGGTCACTTGTTGCAAAATTGCCTTTTGCAAAGCTCTGGCTTATCTGACTTGCTGCCAGATGCCCTTGTTGACTTTGTTTTGATTATTTTGGCAGGCCCACACATAAAATAAACATGTTGATATACACAAAACAAACATCCTGTATGCATTGATATCTACTTTTTCTGGCCTATTTTGATAAAAGCTCCAAGAGATTACCTTTAGTTTATAAAGGTCAGTTAGGTGATAGGGCCCCTTTAATACATACAAGGAATTCAACTTTTATGCCATTTAAATAAAGTGTTACACAGATTTTACTCAAAATGGACTTATTGTTGTGATACTGGGTAACTTTCACAGACATTTAAACTTCAAACGTTGCATGATAACAATATGTTTGAATGAGGCATATAATTTTTGTTTTAATACTGCTACTAAAATATACATTCAGTAGCTTAGTGCACCAAAATTCTGGTTTTCAAGCTACTCAAATCGCATTTTCATCCTGGCTCACTTGCAATTTTTCCAGGATTTCCCACAAAAAATCTTTATGTCACATTAGTACTAGCTATATAAGGGGGGGTTTATTAAGTCTGATTATTTGTTATACAATTAAGTGTGCCCATGTTCATCCCTGTGGACTGTACAGCCAGCTCTTCTGAAACCAGCATTTCATCATTCCAGACTTTTCTGTACTCGTTACAAGGCACATTTGATATTGCTGATCATTAGGAGGTAAAATAAAGAATAAGTGACTCACCTGTCCGGAAAAGGGAACTTGTCAAGGAGCTGACACTGTAATAAACATCACTGTATCATTAACAAAGAATATCTACATGGAAGTATATACCATTATGCCATATCATAATATTCTGGTTAACAGGGACCAAAAATATGTCACAGTAACCAAGGTCTAACTCAAAAGAAATCTGCAACATTCATTACTTAACTTAGTTAAATATGTTATGGTGAGTTGTCACTGTAGGCTAAATTAAACACATCTATAGGTAATACCAGATCTTATTTCAGAATAAATTACATGGAGCTGATGCTGACAAAAGTCAACGAGCAGCAGCAAAGGCCAGAGTGGATAATTACCACTGAGGGCCATGTACAGATAGATCACAGAACCAGAATGGATAATTACCATGGCAGGCCACATACAGATAGATCACAGAACCAGAATGGATAATTACAATGGAAAGCCACATACAGATAGATCACAGAACCAGAATGGATAATTACAATGGAAAGCCAAATACAGATAGACCACAGGGCCAAAGTGGGTAATTAACATGGAAAGCCACATACAGATAGATCACAGAACCAGAATGGATAATTACCATGGAAAGCCACATACAGATAGATCACAGAACCAGAATGGATAATTACCATGGAAAGCCACATACAGATAGATCACAGAACCAGAATGGATAATTACCATGGAAAGCCACATACATATAGATCACAGAACCAGAATGGATAATTACCATGGAAAGCCACATACAGATAGATCACAGAGCCATAGTGGATAATTACCATGGAAAGCCACATACAGATAGATCACAGAACCAGAATGGATAATTACCATGGAAAGCCTCATACAGATAGATCACAGAGCCATAGTGGATAATTACCATGTTAGGCCACATACAGATAGATCACAGAGCCAGGGTGGATAATTACCATGGAAAGCCAAGTATAAATAGATCACAGAGCCATAGTGGATAATTACCATGGAAAGCAATGTACAGATAGATCACAGAACCAGAGTGGATAATTACCATGGCAGGCCATGTACAGATTGATCACAGAGCCAGAGTGAATAACTACATGGAAAGCCACGTACAGATAGATCACTGAGCCAGAGTGGATAATTACCATGGAGAGCTGCGTAGACATAGATCACAGAGCCAGAGTGGATGAATACCATGGAAATCCATGTACAGATAGATCACAGAGCCAGAGTGGATAATAACCATGGCAGGCCATGTACAGATTGATCACAGAGCCAGGGTGGATAATTACCATTAAAAGCCACATACAGATAGACCGCAGGGCCAAAGTGGATAATTACCATGGCAGTCAACATATAGATAGATCACAGAGCCAGGGTTGATAAATACCATGGCAGGCCACGTACAGATAGATCACAGAGCCAGAGTGGATAATTACCATGGAAAGCAATGTACGGATAGATCACAGAGCCAGAGTGTTTAATTACCATTAATTACCATCACCCTCAGGCAAGCTCATTAACATTCATCCTTATGGGAGAATATTCTAAACAAAGATGGCTGCCACAGCTCTATGTGTACAAGAGGTTACATGAAGCTGCCATTTGCTTGGAACCAAACCGCTGACAACTTACGATTCTAGTGCTGATGAAAGTGAGGATCTTGAGACGGTAGAGCGGACAAATGCATTTTTATTTGATGATCTAAGGCTAGCCACAGATGATGATCTACGATGGCGTAGACCTCCGTGCCGCTCAAGCATGCCGGGATTCACATCACTGGCTGACCTCTCAGGGGCTGAGGTGGAATGTTTGTCATCTCTCCTCGCCTTACCATTTATCTTCAGTAAAGACATAAATATGCAGACTTACCATATTTGTGGACAAAATGCAGGTATAAACCATCAACCAGAGGGTCCAGGGTTTAAAAGAGATTATTATATATAAAAAATAGGGGCTCAGTTCTTAAAGTATAGTTGGTGAACTAAGTGGTTTCAACCAGTCTAAGATACTTAAAAAGTATTTAAAACAGACGTACTGGAATGTAGTATCTGAAATAAGCATATATGGTACAAATTGCCATTAATATTCTGAAATTCAAACTAAATCATGGAATGGATGTTAAGAAGTACCATCTTTACTCACCAAACACCAGACTCATTGATGGAATTATAGTCCAGGTCAGAAAAATTATAACCCTTAGTTTACAATATGATTTGATTGAAGTATACAACACTGTAAAACAATAATCAGCTTCTACCTTTATCAACATTCAACTTATGTGTAACATGTAAATCAAATAAATGAAAATTATATCTTCTAAAACAAATACAGGCAATATGTACATGTGTATATGGTACTTTTCAAATATACTCTTCGTACCTGTATACTGGGGACTGTGTTTTTCTTAAATGCGTCGTCTTCCTCTTCTATAATCGGAGGTGGGACAACTGTGTCGTTTGTCACTGAGACTGAGTTGGGGGTTGAAGGCTAAGAAGAAACATACCATAATAAGCTTATAATAAATCAACAAAATTTAAACAATAATAAATGAAACACAATCAGCTGTGCCATGGAAGTGGGTTTATTGGTGGGGTTTCAATTGTTGTGCTCCCAGTAGAGGTTAGAATTGTGTTAAATCTGGTGCCTGTCAGGTGTCAGCACTGTGGTACATGCGACAAGTGAAGAGTAATGGCAGATCAAATCAACGAAATAAAATCTGAAAATGTCCTTCCTACAAAAATACAGAAATACCTACACAAAAACACTACATGACAGTTGTATCTAGATTCATCTTCAATTAATATTTTGAGTAACTCGAGGCTGTTGCTTCTTTTCACCTGCGTACTCGATAAATTAGAAATTGTCCGCTGACATGCTTGGAATACCTATATTATGAAGGTAAATCGCATATTTGGCTTCCAGTTTCTGAATTGATGGAATACCTACTAGCTTGTGTATTGAGTCTGTGTACTTTACCTGACTTGGAGGATGTTCCTCAGACATCAACTGGATGTAGAGTTGCAGCTGACCAGACTCAATCCTCTGTAACTTGTACCATCGACTCTCCTGTAACACACACAAGGAGACATGATACCCTTAAGGAATGACTTAATGCTGGATAATTTATGCTAGAAATTTTATGTAAAATATAGTAAAATTAGGGACCCACGGTTCTCGACCCTCAGCTGAATTTGTCTATAGGGATATTTTTAAAGAAATTTTTCAGAATGACAGTCCTGTGACCAAAAATTCTTAGAACTTATTATCCTAAAACTTGCAGCATTTAGATTATTGTAACAATCTTTTAAAAAAAGTGATCATGACCTCTGACCAGGTAACCTCAATATCTACAGATTTTCTGACTTTGGGCAAGTACGCAATGTATGAAAGATGGAAAGTTCAGGATGAAAACTTTGATTTACAGAGCATGCAACATCTTTTTAAAGATGTGGCTCCTGTGACCTTCACCTTTGATCTCTGGACCCTGAAAATTGAAATGAATTTACTTAAGTGGTGGGTCATTATTAAATCAAGTTTGAAGCCAATCTGTCTATCCTAAGCAGACACAGTTCTTACTTTAGTGGTGAGCGATATATAAAAGTTATATATATATATATATATATATATATATATGTTATATATAAGTAACATATGAAACTAATATGTCAAACTAAACTGGAGTTACCATCTGGAAACTAATATGTGAAAAGATGGCCCTGTGACCTTGTGACCCTAAATTCATTTATGCTCTCCCCATACTGGCAAGTCAGCTAAATGTGCAAGATGGAAAATTTTGGATGAAAAGCTTGGCTTTAAATGCAGCCAAAATCTTTTTAAATAAGTGAGTCCTGCGACCTTGACCTTTGACCATGTGACCCTAAATTCATTTATGCTCTCCCCATACTGGCAAGTCAGCTAAATGTGCAAGATGGAAAATTTTGGATGAAAGGCTTGGCTTTAAATGCAGCCAAAATCTTTTAAATAAGTGAGTCCTGTGACCTTGACCTTTGACCTTGTGGCCCTAAAATCATATAGATTCTTGTTTTAGTGGTGGGCCATATGTAAGTCAAGTTTGAAATCCATGTGTCAATCCAACCTGGAGTTTTCATCTTGAAACAAATTTGTTTGGATGGACAGATGGACAGACAGACAGACAGACAGACAGGGTGATTACTATAGGGCATCCACTTGTGGTCAATAAACAAACCAGGTTTTGAGATACTAGATGTTATCACAGCTAAGAAACTGACATGATGTTGTCATTTTAGTGTAAAAAAAAATAGAAAAATATATAAAATAACAAAAAAATACAGATGGCGCCACCACTTTTCAGAAACTGACAAAACTAGTCATGGTATTCAAGGCAAGATTCATGACAATCCATGCATTTATTATCAAGATAAGGGTTTTTTATCAAATTTTTTATTATTCTGGGTGGTAATTTCAAGCCCAATGGCTCAGTTGCAGTGACTTTATTTCAGGTTTCCAAGGAGATTTTTGATTGACTTCCCTGGATGTTCACATAAGTTTCTAGGACCAGAAATTACAATTTGTGCCCTGCAAATGGACGGCCGGACAGCTGGATGGCTGGCGGACAACTGACAAAGCACCATTCCTATACCTCAGTTGACTTACAGTCAGCTGAGCTAAAAATTAAGCAAGAAACAGCCATTATGCAAGATTTATGTCAGAGCTATGCAAGAGCTATACAAGATCTTGCTTAATAAAATCTTGCTTTAATATTAAGCAAGAAAATCTCAGTATGCAAGAGTTATGATGGAAATAGAGAGAATTATGTTAAAGAGACATCACATGTGTTTGATTAACAGTCACCACAAGGAGACATGATATAGTCAGCAGGTGTTTGATTTACAGTCATCACAAGGAGACATGATACAGACGTCACATGTTTAATTAACAGTCATCACAAGGAGACATGATACAGACACCACTTGAGTTTGATTAACAGTCATCACAAGGAGACATGATACAGACACCACTTGAGTTTGATTAACAGTCAACACAAGGAGACATGATACAGACATCACGTGTGTTTGATTAACAGTCATCACAAGGAGACATGATACAGACATCACGTGTGTTTGATTAACAGTCATCACAAGGAGACATGATACAGACATCACATGTGTTTGATTAACAGTGATCACAAGGAGACATGATACAGACATCACATGTGTTTGATTAACAGTCATCACAAGGAGACATGATACAGACATCACGTGTGTTTGATTAACAGTCATCACAAGGAGACATGATACAGACATCACATGTGTTTGATTAACAGTCATCACAAGGAGACATGATACAGACACCACATGTTTGATTAACAGTCATCACAAGGAGACATGATACAGACACCACATGTTTGATTAACAGTCATCACAAGGAGACATGATACAGACATCACATGTGTTTGATCAACAGTCATCACAAGGAGACATGATACAGACATCACATGTGTTTGATCAACAGTCATCACAAGGAGACATGATACAGACATCACATGTGTTTGATTAACAGTCATCACAAGGAGACATGATGCAGACATCACATGTGTTTGATTAACAGTCATCACAAGGAGACATGATACAGACATCACGTGTGTTTGATTAACAGTCATCACAAGGAGACATGATACAGACATCACATGTGTTTGATTAACAGTCATCACAAGGAGACATGATACAGACATCACATGTGTTTGATTAACAGTCATCACAAGGAAACATGATACAGACATCACATGTGTTTGATTAACAGTCATCACAAGGAGACATAATACAGACATCACATGTGTTTGATTAACAGTCATCACAAGGAGACATGATACAGACATCAGGTTTGTTTGATTAACAGTCATCACAAGGAGACATAATACAGACATCACGTTTGTTTGATTAACAGTCATCACAAGGAGACATGATACAGACATCACATGTGTTTGATTAACAGTCATCACAAGGAGACATGATACAGACATCACATGTGTTTGATTAACAGTCATCACAAGGAGACATGATACAGACATCACATGTGTTTGATTAACAGTCATCACAAGGAGACATGATACAGACATCACATGTGTTTGATTAACAGTCATCACAAGTAGACATGATGCAGACATCACATGTGTTTGGTTAACAGTCATCACAAGGAGACATGATACAGACATCACATGTGTTTGATTAACAGTCATCACAAGGAGACATGATGCAGACATCACATGTGTTTGATTAACAGTCATCACAAGGAGACATGATACAGACATCACATGTGTTTGATTAACAGTCATCACCAAGAACATGATACAGACATCACGTGTTTGATTAACAGTCATCACAAGAGACATAATAAAGACATCACATGTGTTTGATTAACAGTCATCAAAAGGAGACATGATACAGACATCAGGTTTGTTTGATTAACAGTCATCACAAGGAGACATAATACAGACATCACGTTTGTTTGATTAACAGTCATCACAAGGAGACATGATAAAGACATCACATGTGTTTGATTAACAGTCATCACAAGGAGACATGATACAGACATCACATGTGTTAGATTAACAGTCATCACAAGGAGACATGATACAGACATCACATGTGTTTGATTAACAGTCATCACAAGGAGACATGATACAGACATCACATGTGTTTGGTTATCAGTAATCACAAGGAGACATGATACAGACATCACATGTGTTTGATTAACAGTCATCACAAGGAGACATGATACAGACATCACATGTGTTTGATTAACAGTCATCACAAGGAGACATGATACAGACATCACGTGTTTGATTAACAGTCATCACAAGGAGACTTGATACAGACATCACATGTGTTTGATTAACAGTCATCACAAGGAAACATGATACAGACATCACATGTGTTTGATTAACAGTCATCACAAGGAGACATGATACAGACATCACATGTGTTTGATTAACAGTCATCACAAGGAGACATGATACAGACATCACATGTGTTTGATTAACAGTCATCACAAGGAGACATGATACAGACATCACATGTGTTTGATTAACAGTCATCACAAGGAGACATGATACAGACATCACATGTGTTTGATTAACAGTCATCACAAGGAGACATGATACAGACACCACATGTGTTTGATTAACAGTCATCACAAGGAGACATGATACGGACACCACATGTGTTTGATCAACAGTCATCACAAGGAGACATGATACAGACACCACATGTGTTTGATCAACAGTCATCACAAGGAGACATGATGCAGACATCACATGTGTTTGATTAACAGTCATCACAAGGAGACATGATACAGACATCACGTGTGTTTGATTAACAGTCATCACAAGGAGACATGATACAGACATCACATGTGTTTGATTAACAGTCATCACAAGGAGACATGATACAGACATCACATGTGTTTGATTAACAGTCATCACAAGGAAACATGATACAGACATCACATGTGTTTGATTAACAGTCATCACAAGGAGACATAATACAGACATCACATGTGTTTGATTAACAGTCATCACAAGGAGACATGATACAGACATCAGGTTTGTTTGATTAACAGTCATCACAAGGAGACATAATACAGACATCACGTTTGTTTGATTAACAGTCATCACAAGGAGACATGATACAGACATCACATGTGTTTGATTAACAGTCATCACAAGGAGACATGATACAGACATCACATGTGTTTGATTAACAGTCATCACAAGGAGACATGATACAGACATCACATGTGTTTGATTAACAGTCATCACAAGGAGACATGATACAGACATCACATGTGTTTGATTAACAGTCATCACAAGTAGACATGATGCAGACATCACATGTGTTTGGTTAACAGTCATCACAAGGAGACATGATACAGACATCACATGTGTTTGATTAACAGTCATCACAAGGAGACATGATGCAGACATCACATGTGTTTGATTAACAGTCATCACAAGGAGACATGATACAGACATCACATGTGTTTGATTAACAGTCATCACCAAGAACATGATACAGACATCACGTGTTTGATTAACAGTCATCACAAGAGACATAATAAAGACATCACATGTGTTTGATTAACAGTCATCAAAAGGAGACATGATACAGACATCAGGTTTGTTTGATTAACAGTCATCACAAGGAGACATAATACAGACATCACGTTTGTTTGATTAACAGTCATCACAAGGAGACATGATAAAGACATCACATGTGTTTGATTAACAGTCATCACAAGGAGACATGATACAGACATCACATGTGTTAGATTAACAGTCATCACAAGGAGACATGATACAGACATCACATGTGTTTGATTAACAGTCATCACAAGGAGACATGATACAGACATCACATGTGTTTGGTTATCAGTAATCACAAGGAGACATGATACAGACATCACATGTGTTTGATTAACAGTCATCACAAGGAGACATGATACAGACATCACATGTGTTTGATTAACAGTCATCACAAGGAGACATGATACAGACATCACATGTGTTTGATTAACAGTCATCACAAGGAGACATGATACAGACATCACATGTGTTTGATTAACAGTCATCACAAGGAAACATGATACAGACATCACATATGTTTGATTTACAGTCATCACAAGGAGACATGATACAGACATCACATGTGTTTGATTAACAGTCATCACAAGGAGACATGATACAGACATCACATGTGTTTGATTAACAGTCATCACAAGGAGACATGATACAGACATCACATGTGTTTGATTAACAGTCATCACAAGGAGACATGATACAGACACCACATGTGTTTGATTAACAGTCATCACAAGGAGACATGATACAGACACCACATGTTTGATTAACAGTCATCACAAGGAGACATGATACGGACACCACATGTGTTTGATCAACAGTCATCACAAGGAGACATGATACAGACACCACATGTGTTTGATCAACAGTCATCACAAGGAGACATGATACAGACATCACATGTGTTTGATTAACAGTCATCACAAGGAGACATGATGCAGACATCACATGTGTTTGATTAACAGTCATCACAAGGAGACATGATACAGACATCACGTGTGTTTGATTAACAGTCATCACAAGGAGACATGATACAGACATCACATGTGTTTGATTAACAGTCATCACAAGGAGACATGATACAGACATCACATGTGTTTGATTAACAGTCATCACAAGTAGACATGATGCAGACATCACATGTGTTTGGTTAACAGTCATCACAAGGAGACATGATACAGACATCACATGTGTTTGATTAACAGTCATCACAAGGAGACATGATACAGACATCACATGTGTTTGATTAACAGTCATCACAAGGAGACATGATACAGACACCACATGTGTTTGATTAACAGTCATCACAAGGAGACATGATACAGACACCACATGTTTGATTAACAGTCATCACAAGGAGACATGATACGGACACCACGTGTTTGATCAACAGTCATCACAAGGAGACATGATACAGACATCACATGTGTTTGATCAACAGTCATCACAAGGAGACATGATACAGACATCACATGTGTTTGATTAACAGTCATCACAAGGAGACATGATGCAGACATCACATGTGTTTGATTAACAGTCATCACAAGGAGACATGATACAGACATCACGTGTGTTTGATTAACAGTCATCACAAGGAGACATGATACAGACATCACATGTGTTTGATTAACAGTCATCACAAGGAGACATGATACAGACATCACAGTGTTTGATTAACAGTCATCACAAGGAGACATGATACAGACATCACGTGTTTGATTAACAGTCATCACAAGGAGACATGATACAGACATCACATGTGTTTGATTAACAGTCATCACAAGGAGACATGATACAGACATCACATGTATGATTAACAGGCATAAAGTTTTCTCTCTTGTTTTACCGGTACAGCTTCAGGGTGAATAAAGCAAGATGACTGAAACCTTACTGGATCCATCATTTTTTATGATGTGGCATCATATATATCTAACTAAATGAAATTATTTATTTAATGTATTTTAAGTGTCCTACTGGTAACTGTAAGATCAATGATTGTTTAATAGTAGCATGATGACTGACCAATATGGCATTACAGAAGATATAATGCTAAGTTTACATATAATCTTAATGATTTGTTGACCTTTGACTCACCTTAGTGTTGTGCCTCTTGAGTTCTTCCACAGTGAATGTGATTGAGCCTAAGAAATCCTTCTTAAAGAAAGGATCCTTGTCCCACACCACCTAAGTCAGAGAAACACATATGACCTTGACAAACTCACAAGGGCATGGTATTGATGAAGTCAAATCTGTCATTCAACAGGGGCTTTCAGTGTACATTTAAAAAATACTTTGTTGGTTTGGTTTCAGTGTCAGTTGGGACTAATTTAAGCAATGATTATTTTTATTTAAAATGTTATGTTTGGAATAGATTATAATATAGGCTTGCCAGAAACAATACAATGAGGAGCTGCTCAGATGATAACAGAACAACTCTAAAGGTTAAAACAGTTTTGGAAAACAAATGAAAATTCAGTCATGGCTGGTGACAAAGAGGGACAGGATGTAATGGCTGGTGACAGAGTGAGACAGGACAGGATGGCTGGTGACAGAGTGAGACGGGTCAGGATGGCTGGTGACAGAGTGAGACAGGTCAGGATGTTTGGTGACAGAGTGAGACAGTTCAGGATGTTTGGTGACAGAGTGAGACAGGTCAGGATGTTTGGTGACAGAGTTAGACATGTCAGGATGGCTGGTGACAGAGTTAGACAGGTCAAGATGGCTTGTGACAGAGTGAGACAGGTCAGAATGGCTGGTGACAGAGTGAGACAGGTCAGGATGTTTGGTGACTAGTTTAGACAGGTCAGGATGGCTGGTGACAGAGTTAGACAGGTCAGGATGTTTGGTGACAGAGTGAGACAGGTCAGGATGGCTGGTGACAGGGTTAGACAGGTCAAGATGGCTGGTGACAGAGTGAGACAGGTCAGAATGGCTGGTGACAGAGTGAGATAGGTCAGAATGGCTGGTGACAGAGTGAGATAGGTCAGGATGTTTGGTGACAGGGTGAGATAGGTCAGGATGTTTGGTGACAGAGTGAGACAGGTCAGGATGGCTGGTCACAGAGTGAGACAGGTCAAGATGGCTGGTGACAGAGTGAGACAGGACAGGATGGCTGGTGACAGGGTGAGACAGGTCAGAATGGCTGGTGACAGAGTGAGACAGGTGAGAATGGCTGGTGACAGAGTGAGACAGGTCAAGATGGCTGGTGACAGAGTGAGACAGGACAGGATGGCTGGTGAAAGGGTGAGATAGGTCAGGATGGCTGGTGACAGAGTGAGACAGGTCAGGATGTTTGGTGACAGATAGGTCAGGATGGCTGGTGTTAGAGTGACAGAGATAAGGAATCTGGTGACAGGGTAAGACAGGTCAGGATGGCTGGTGACAGGGTGAGATAGGTCAGGATGTTTGGTGACACGGTTACATAGGTCAGGATGTATGGTGACAGGGTGAGATAGGTCAGGATGGCTGGTGACAGAGTTAGACAGGTCATGATGTTTGATGACAGGGTTAGACAGATCAGGATGTTTGGTGACAGGGTGAGATAGGTCAGGTTGTATGGTGACAGGGTGAGATAGGTCAGGATGTTTGGTGACAGGGTTAGATAGGTCATGATGTTGGTGATAGGGTGAGATAGGTCAGGATGGCTGGTGACAGGGTGAGATAGGTCAGGATGTTTGGTGACACGGTTAAATAGGTCAGGATGTATGGTGACAGGGTGAGATAGGTCAGGATGGCTGGTGACAGAGTTACACAGGTCAGTATGGCTGGTGACAGGGTTAGACAGATCAGGATGTTTGGTGACAGGGTGAGATAGGTCAGGTTGTATGGTGACAGGGTGAGATAGGTCAGGATGGCTGGTGACAGGGTGAGATAGGTCAGGATGTTTGGTGACAGGGTTAGATAGGTCAGGATGTTGGTGACAGGGTGAGACAGGTCATGATGTTTGGTGACAGGGTTAAAAAAATCAGGATGTTTGATGACAGGGTGAGATAGGTCAGGTTGTATGGTGACAGGGTGAGACAGATCAGGATGGCTGGTGACAGAGTGAGACAGGTCAGGATGGCTGGTGACAGAGTGAGACAGGTCAGAATGTTTGGTGACAGAGTGAGACAGGTCAAGATGGCTGGTGACAGAGTGAGACAGGACAGGATGGCTGGTGACAGAGTGAGACTGGTCAGGATGGCTGGTGACAGAGTGAGACAAGTCAAAAAGGCTGGTGACAGAGTGAGACAGGTCAGGATGGCTGGTGACAGGGTTAGACAGATCAGGATGTTTGGTGACAGGGTGAGATAGGTCAGGATGTTTGGTGACAGGGTTAGATTGGTCAGGATGTTGGTGACAGGGTGAGACAGGTCATGATGTTTGGTGACAGGGTTAAAAAAATCAGGATGTTTGGTGACAGGGTGAGATAGGTCAGGTTGTATGGTGACAGGGTGAGACAGGTCAGGATGGCTGGTGACAGAGTGAGACAGGTCAGGATGGCTGGTGACACAGTGAGACAGGTCAGAATGGCTGGTGACAGAGTGAGACAGGTCAAGATGGCTGGTGACAGAGTGAGACAGGACAGGATGGCTGGTGACAGAGTGAGACTGGTTAGGATGGCTGGTGACAGAGTGAGACAGGTCAGGATGGCTGGTAACAGAGTGAGACAGGTCAAGATGGCTGGTGACACAGTGAGACAGGTCAGGATGGCTGGTGACTGACTGAGACAGGTCAGGATGGCTGGTAACAGAGTGAGACAGGTCAGGATGGCTGGTGACAGAGTGAAACAGGTCAGGATGGCTGGTGACAGAGTGAGACAGGTCAAGATGGCTGGTGACAGAGTGAGACAGGTCAGGATTGCATGGTGACTGAATGAGACTGGTCATGATGGTTGGTGACAGAGTGAGACAGGTCAGGATGTTTGGTGAAAGAGTGAGACAGCTCAGGATGGCTGGTGACAGAGTGAGACAGGTCAGGATGGCTGATGACAGAGTGAGACAGGTCAGGATGGCTGGTGACTGAGTGAGACAGGTCAGGATGGCTGGTGACAGAGTTAGACTGGTCAGGATGGCTGGTGACAGAGTGAGACAAGTCAAGAAGGCTGGTGACAGAGTGAGACAGGTCAGGATGGCTGGTGACAGGGTTAGACAGATCAGGATGTTTGGTGACAGGGTGAGATAGGTCAGGATGTTTGGTGACAGGGTTAGATTGGTCAGGATGTTGGTGACAGGGTGAGACAGGTCATGATGTTTGGTGACAGGGTTAAAAAAATCAGGATGTTTGGTGACAGGGTGAGATAGGTCAGGTTGTATGGTGACAGGGTGAGACAGGTCAGGATGGCTGGTGACAGAGTGAGACAGGTCAGGATGGCTGGTGACACAGTGAGACAGGTCAGAATGGCTGGTGACAGAGTGAGACAGGTCAAGATGGCTGGTGACAGAGTGAGACAGGACAGGATGGCTGGTGACAGAGTGAGACTGGTTAGGATGGCTGGTGACTGAGTGAGACAGGTCAGGATGGCTGGTAACAGAGTGAGACAGGTCAAGATGGCTGGTGACACAGTGAGACAGGTCAGGATGGCTGGTGACTGACTGAGACAGGTCAGGATGGCTGGTAACAGAGTGAGACAGGTCAGGATGGCTGGTGACAGAGTGAAACAGGTCAGGATGGCTGGTGACAGAGTGAGACAGGTCAAGATGGCTGGTGACAGAGTGAGACAGGTCAGGATTGCATGGTGACTGAATGAGACTGGTCATGATGGTTGGTGACAGAGTGAGACAGGTCAGGATGTTTGGTGAAAGAGTGAGACAGCCCAGGATGGCTGGTGACAGAGTAAGACAGGTCAGGATGGCTTTTGACAGAGTGAGACAGGTCAGGATGGCTGGTGACAGAGTGAGACAGGTCAGGATGGCTGATGACAGAGTGAGACAGGTCAGGATGGCTGGTGACTGAGTGAGACAGGTCAGGATGGCTGGTGACAGAATGAGACAGGTCAAGATGGCTGGTAACAAAGTGAGACAGGTCAGGATGTTTGGTGACAGAGTGAGACAGGTCAGGATGGCTGGTGACAGAGTGAGACAGGTCAGGATGGCTGGTGACAGAGTGAGACAGGTCAGGATGGCTGGTGACAGAGTGAGACAGGTCAGGATGGCAGGTGACAGAGTGAGACAGGTCAAGATGGCTAGTGACAGAGTGAGACAAGTCAGGATGGCTGGTGACAGGATTAGAAAGGGGTCAGGAAAGCTGGTAACAGGTTGAAACAGGTCATGATGTTTGGTGACAGGGTAAGACAGATCAGGATGTTTGGTGACAGGGTGAGATAGGTCAGGTTGTATGGTGACAGGGTGAGATAGGTCAGGATGTTAGGTGACAGGGTTAGATAGGTCAGGATGTTGGTGACAGGGTGAGACAGGTCATGATGTTTGGTGACAGGGTTAGACAGATCAGGATGTTTGGTGACAGGGTGAGATAGGTCAGGATGTTTGGTGACAGGGTGAGAAAGGTCAGGATGGCTGGTGACAGGGTGAGATAGGTCAGGATGTTTGGTGACAGGGTTAGATAGGTCAGGATGTTGGTGACAGGGTGAGACAGGTCAGGATGGCTGGTGACAGGGTGAGACAGGTCAGGATGTTTGGTGACAGAGTGAGACAGGTCAGGATGTTTGGTGACAGAGTGAGACAGGTCAGAATGGCTCGTGACAGAGTGAGACAGGTCAAGATGTTTGGTGACAGATCGAGACAGGACAGGATGTTTGGTGACAGAGTTAGACAGGTCAGGATGTTTGGTGACAGGGTTAGACAGGTCAGGATGTTTGGTGACAGAGTTAGGCAGGTCAGGATGTTTGGTGACAGGGTGAGACAGGTCCGGATGTTTGGTGACAGAGTGAGACAGGTCAGGATGTTTGGTGACAGGGTGAGATAGGTCAGGATGTATGGTGACAGGGTGAGACAGGTCAGGATGTTTGGTGACAGAGTGAGACAGGTCAGGATGTTTGGTGACAGGGTTAGACAGGTCAAGATGTTTGGTGACAGGGTGAGATAGGTCAGGATGTATGGTGACAGGGTGAGATAGGTCAGGATGGCTGGTGACAGAGTGAGACAGGTCAGGATGTTTGGTGACAGGGTGAGATAGGTCAGGATGGCTGGTGACAGGGTGAGACAGGTCATGATGTTTGGTGACAGGGTTAGACAGGTCAGGATTTATGGTGACAGGGTTAGACAGGTCAGGATGTTTTGTGACAGAGTTAGACAGGTCATGATGTTTGGTAACAGAGTTAGATAGGTCAGGATGTTTGGTGACAGGGTTAGACAGGTCAGGATGTTGGTGAGAGGGTGAGATAGGTCAGGATGTTGGTGACAGGGTGAGATAGGTCAGGATGTTGGTGACAGGCTGAGACAGGTCAGGAAGGCTGTTGACAGGGTGAGACAGGTCAGGATGTTTGGTGACAGGGTTAGACAGGTCAGGATGTTTGATGTTAGGGTTAGACAGGTCAGGATGTTTGGTGACAGGGTAAGACAGGTCAGGATGTTGGTGATAGGGTGAGACAGGTCAGGAAGGCTGGTGACAGGCTGAGACAGGACAGGATGTTTGGTGACAGGGTTAGATAGGTCAGGATGTTTGGTGACAGGGTTAGACAGGTCAGGATGTTTGGTGACAAGGTGAGATATGTCAGGATGGCTGGTGACAGGGTGAGACAGGTGAGGATGGCTGGTGACAGAGTGGGATAGGTCAGGATGTATGGTGACAGGGTGAGATAGGTCAGGATGTATGGTGACAGAGTTAGACAGGTCATGATGTTTGGTGACAGGGTTAGATAGGTCAGGATGTTGGTGACAGGGTGAGACAGGTCAGGAAGGCTGGTGACAGGGTGAGACAGGTCAGGATGTTTGGTGACAGGGTTAGATAGGTCAGGATGTTGGTGACAGAGTTAGACAGGTCAGGATGTTTGGTGACAGGATGAGATAGGTCAGGATGTATGGTGACAGGGTGAGACAGGTCAGGATGTTTGGTGACAGAGTGAGACAGGTCAGGATGTTTGGTGACAGGGTTAGACAGGTCAGGATGTTTGGTGACAGAGTTAGACAGGTCAGGATGTTTGGTGACAGAGTTAGACAGGTCAGGATGTTTGGTGACAGAGTTAGACAGGTCAGGATGTTGGTGACAGGGTTAGACAGATCAGGATGTTTAGTGACAGGGTGAGATAGGTCAGGATGGCTGGTGACAGGGTGAGATAGGTCATGATGTTTGGTGACAGGGTGAGATAGGTCAGGATGTTTGGTGACAGGGTGAGACAGGTCAGGATGTTTGGTGACAGAGTTAGACAGATCAGAATTTTTGGTGACGGAGTTAGACAGGTCAGGATGTTTGGTGACAGGGTTAGACAGATCAGAATTTTTGGTGACAGAGTTAGACAGGTCAGGATGTTTGGTGACAGGGTTAGACATGTCAGGATGTTTGGTGACAGAGTTAGACAGGTCAGGATGTTTGATGACAGGGTTAGACAGGTCAGGATGTTTGGTGACAGGGTTAGACAGGTCAGGATGTTTGGTGACAGGGTGAGATAGGTCAGGATGTTTGGTGACAGAGTTAGACAGGTCAGGATGTTTGGTGACAGGGTTAGTCAGGTCAGGATGTTTGGTGACAGGGTGAGATAGGTTAGGATGGCTGGTGACAGGGTGAGACAGGTCATGATGTTTGGTGACAGGGTTAGACAGGTCAGGATGTTTGGTGACAGGGTGAGACAGGTCATGATGTTGGTGACAGGGTTAGACAGATCAGGATGTTTAGTGACAGGGTGAGATAGGTCAGGATGGCTGGTGACAGGGTGAGATAGGTCAGGATGGCTGGTGACCCACAATCTCCATCTGTTCTCCTTGTGCAGGCATCTGCAACGTGACCCACTCGTCCCACACCGGGTTCAATGTCTTACGTTTAATGCTGCTTGTAAACTTCCTCTCATTGCCAACACGAACCTCACAGAATGGGTCACTGAACCCTGAAAAACACAATGTTAACAAATTCTACAGATTACTGAACCCTGAAATATACAGATGTTTACATATACAATAGATCACTGAACCCTGAAATCTACAGATGTTAATATATATTCGAACAAGGCCTAGAGGCCTAATGCGAATCTGTGCAATGGTTTATACACCAGGTATAATGCTTCAATGCTGGGCCATTACTTTTCAACTAGGCCTACATGTCTTGTATACGACAAAGGTATCAGAGATGTATACATGTGCCCAATTTCAGGCTGATATCCCCCCCTGAGATATAAGCAGGGACAAACACTTTGCAAAAATTATAGTAGGTGGTGCTACCAGTCTTGTTTACAACTGATGTCTTGTTTCAGGCTGATATATGAAATTCCTCTGGAGAAATAAGCAGGCACATTCACTGTGCAAAAGTCATTGTAGGTGGCGACACCTGTCTTGTGAACCAGAAAGCCATAAAAGATGCAAAAACAGGTCAAAATATCAGGCACTGGGCTGACCAGGCTTAGGTGAGAAAGGCAGTTGCCTCGAATGAACTGTGACAAATTCCTGGCTGAAGCTACTGCACTGAGTGAACTCTTGACCTGCACCTGGCTAGACTGAGTGAACTTTTGACCTGTACCTGGCTGCACTGAGTAAACTCTTGACCTGTTGCATAATCTGACACAGTTGGCAGTCTGCCAAAGCTATAAACAGAATCCAGCTACTGTACTGAGTGAACTCTTGACCTATACCAGGCTGCACTGAGTGAACTCTTGACCTGTTGCCTAATCTGATACAGTTGCCAGTCTGCCAAAGCTATAAATAGATTTAGGCTGACATTTGGCCTATTGCAAAATGTGAAAAAGTTGGCAGTCTGTCAAGCTATATAATCTGAAACCTAGTGGCATGATGTTATAGATGCTGATAACAAGTGACCCATGGGTCATGACGCTCAGCTGACTGGGAAGAGATTCGCAAAAGGAAATTTTATCATCAGAATGGTAGTATATACCCATTCAACTGAAGCATCAAACAGATTAACCAACAGGCCAAGATTGTATCTGTATTTATATATCTCAAAAATAGAGAAAAAATGCGTAAACTTTAAAAACTAGAATACAGGTAGTCAACAAGCGACTACGTGTATCCGCCAAAATCAGAGTGGAATGGGTGAAGTGAGGCATGGATTGAGTGGCAAGGGGAAATAGAGTGAAGTGTGTGTCATATCAGCATGGATGTCTGCAGCATAAACTAGAATGTAGGTGGCGCCACCTGTCATAAAATCAAGAAAGCTGTCCAGGATGTATAAACATGCAAAATTTTAGGCAGTTATGTCAAACAACTACAGAGATATGAGTGATTTTAGCCCACGGCAAACAAACAGACAGACGCTGTGCAAAAATGGTTGCAGGTGGCCCCTCAAGTTTTGTGTATGATAAAGACCTATGTGAGATCCATACACATGCAAAATTTTGGCCCAATCGGTCAAACGGTTCCCAAGATATGAGCTTCGATGTCTGCAGTGTAAACTAGAATGTAGGTGGCACCACCTGTCATAAAATCAAGAAAGTTGTCCAGGATGTATAAAACTGTAAAATTTTTGCCAGATATGTCAAACCACTGCCGAGATATGAGTGATATTATCCCATGGCAGACAAACAGACGGACGCTGTGCAAAAATGGTTTTGCATATGAGAAAGAGCTATGTGAGATCTATACACATGCAAAATATTGTCCTGATCGGTCAAACGGTTTCCGAGATATGAGCTTGGATGTCTGCAGCGTGAACGTGAATGTAGGTGGCGCCACCTGTCAAGAATCCAGAAAGCTATCCAGGATGTATATGCATGCCAATTTTCAGGTGAATTAGTCAATTCTCTGCAGAGATAAGAGTGATTTTAACTAAAGCAGACGAACAGATGGACACTGTGCAAACATGGTTGCAGGTGGCACCACCATTTTTTGTGTAAGTTATAAAGCTATCCAAGGGCTACATTTGTATAAAAAATTTATCCTGATCGGTCAAACGGTTCCCGAGATATGAGAGTTTATGTGTGGACACAGACGCACAAATGGACGCTGGGCAGAGAGGAAAGGTCAAAGGTCAACACAAATTGGTTAGGCACCAGTTCACATGTGACCCTATAATTGGTGTAAGTTTTGGAAAAATCTTTCCAGTAGTCTCAGAGGAGTTCTCCAGAAAAGAACGGGCGGCGGCGGAACACCGTCAAAAACATAGTATTTTTCGTTTTGGCGGATACAAAAATACCAGTCTGCAGAAACTAATAAAAACACTTAATGGTCAATATTCATGCAAAGAATCATGCTGATCTCTGCATTAGTTGTTCAGATACTTCAGCTTTTGTATCAAATTTTCCATTATTCTGAGGGATACTTCGGAGTCCTACAGCTTGAAGGATATGGGAAACAGAGACCTAATTTCAGGTTTCCACAGGCACTTTTCATGGGCCTTCTTGCATGACAAGAATGAAGATTCTAGGTCCAGTTGTTACAATTTGTGCCACATTAACAGATAACAGCATCCTTAAAGGTCTAAAAAATAGAGAAAAAAATTCGATAAATTTAATAAAATATAGGTGGCACCACCAGTCTGCAGAAACAGATGAAACACTCCATAATCAATATTCATGCAGAGAATCCTGGTGATCTCTGCTTGAGTTGTTCAGATACTTCAGCTTTTGTATCAAATTTTCCATTATTCTGAGGGATACTTCGGAGTCCTACAGCTAGAAGGATATGGGAAACAGAGACCTAATTTCAGGTTTCCACAGACACTTTTAATGGGCCTCCTTGCATGACAAGAATGAAGATTCTAGGTCAAGTTGTTATGATTTGTACCCTGTTGACAGATAACTACATCCTTAAAGATCAAAAAAGAGATATAAAAATTGTGTAAATTTGAAAAAATACAGGTGGCGCCACCAGTCTGCCGGAACTAATGGAACACCTCTTGATCAATGTGTATGCCAAAAATCATGACCATCAGTGTTGTAGTTATTGAGATGTTGCAGTTTGTTTTTATCAAATTTTCCATTATTCTAGGGGGTAATTGAGAGCCCCACAGCTCAAAGGATATGGGTAACAGAGACTTTATTTCAGGTTTCCATGGAGACTTTTCATAGGTCTCTCACTGTGTCAAGAATGAAGATTCTAGGTCCAGTCTTTATGATTTGTGCCCTGTTAACAGATGTTCACATTTTTAAAGGTCTCAAAAATAGAGAAAACAATTCCTAAAAAATTGAAAAATACAGGTGGTGCCACCAGTCTGCAGAAACTGATGGAACATCTTATGATCAATAAGTATGCCAAAAATCATGACCATCAGTGATGTAGTAAATGAGATATTAAAAATTTTGTATGAAATTTTTTACTATTCTGGGGGGTACTTTGAGGCCCCATAGCTCAAAGGATATGGGTAACAGAGACCTAATTTCTGATTTCCATGGAGACTTTTCATAGGTCTCTCAGTGTGTCAAGAATTAAGATTCTAGGTCCAGTCTTTACAATTTGTGCCCTGTTAACAGATGTTCACATTTTTAAAGGTCTCCAAAAAAGAGAAAACAATTCTTAAAAAATGGAAAAATACAGGTGGCGCAACCAGTCTGCAGGAACTGATGGAAAATCTCATGATCAATATGTATGCCAAAAATCATGACCATCAGTGATGTAGTTAATGAGATATTGGAGTTTTTGTATGAAATATTTTACTATTCTGGGGGGTACTTTGGGGCCCCATAGCTCGAAGGATACGGGTAACAGAGACCTAATTTCTGGTTTCAAAGGAGATTTTTCATAGACCTCTCAGAATCCCAAGTTACAAGATTCTAGGTCCAGCTGTTACGATTTGTGCCTGGTTAACAGACAGACAGACGAACGGACGGATGCCGGACAAAGAGTAATCACTATAGCTCAGATGACTTTCAGTCAGCTGAGCTAAAAACTGGTGCCAGGCTACATGTAACTGCTTCACACAGCTAACATACATGGTAAAATGACTCAATTCAATCTCCATAATTCAGCCAAAACTCACTCATTTGGAACCATAAAAGACAATAATTATAAGAATTATCTAGGGGATTATTCTTGTAAAATATTAAACAAATTGGCTTCAGTGGCATCAGTTGAAAAATATTATGCAGGTTTATCACTCATATAGGAAGATACAGCAAACTGGCTAAGTTCAGCTTCCTGTAACTCAGCCAAAAAGCGCTAAACCAAAACCATTTGAACAAACTTGAATTATCAACATCTGAGGATAATTAATGTATGAGATTTAAGAATTTGGCCCAGTGGTTTTTGGGAAAAAGATTTTTTTTGTAGCCATTGAGCTAAAATAGGCTGTTATGGCATATGACCAAATTCAACTACTCATAACTCAGCCAAAAGTAACTAAACAGAGAGCATTTGAACAAACTTTAGAAAGCACTACCCTAGGATCATTTCTGTGTGATATTAAACAATTTGGCCTTATGGTTTCAGAGAAGTTCTTCTTTGTAGCCCTCAGTATGATACAGGCACTGATGACCCCCGTACAAAAACGGCCAATGCAGGTGGCGCCACCAATACCTCAATTTAAGATATGACTCATGTGACCAACATTGGCATAAAATTTGGTGATGACAGCTACAGCTCTATAAAATCTAATAAATGCAGTTAGCCAAAAATTAAGCAAAATCTGAAATAGTTTTTCAAATGGCTAATTATTTGCATAAAATTTTCATGATGCTAGCGCCTGTTGTTTTCTAGATAGCATGGGTTAACGAACAGATGCCGGACTATGGACGACGGACGCCATACGACGCCACATCATCGCATTAGCTCATGGGTTCGCTAAATATAAACAAAACAGATAACTGAAGAATGATATACATAAATTTTGCATATATTCTACAAATATAAAAAGTCAACCTTTTTACACAGAAATGTTAACATATATTCAAGAAATATGAAAATAAGTCACTAAACCCTAAATATAAAGATGTTTTGATACACGTAGTATTGTGTTAACACAACCTAGATACACTTAAAATGTAGAGATACTCAGAACCTAGAGGCACTCAGAATGTAGAGATACTCATTATCTCGAGACACTCAGAACCTCAAAGCCCTTACCATTACTGTCTTTAGCCACCAGCTCCTTGGCTTTGATTATGTTCAGCTCCATGATTCCATGTCCTGCAACAAATAAGAATTCACAGTGGTAAAAGTAAATGACAACTTAAAATAAGCTCCAGATTACTGAGGACCAGTCAGCTACAGTAAAATATTACTGAGGACCAGTCAGAAACAGTAACAGATTACTAAGGACCAGTCAGCTAAAGTAACATATTGCTGAGGACCAGTCAGCTACAGTAACAGATTGCTGAGGACCAGTCAGCTGCAGTAAAAGATAACAAAAGAGCAGACAGCTACAGAAACAGATAACTGAGAACCAGTAAGGTACAGTAACAGAATACTGAGGACCAGTCAGCTACAGTAACAGAATACCGAGGACCAGTCAGCTACAGTAACAGAATACCAAGGACCAGTCAGCTAGTCACAGATTACTGTGGACCAGTCAGCTACAGTAACAGAATACTGAGGACCAGTCAGCTAGTCACAGATTACTGTGGACCAGTCAGCTACAGTAAGAGAATACTTTAAGGACCAGTCAGCTACAGTCACAGATTACTGAGGACCAGTCAGCTACAGTAACAGATTACTGAGGACCAGTCAGCTACAGTAACAGATTACTAAAGACCAGTCAGCTACAGTAACAGATTCTGAGGATCAGTCAGCTACAGTAACAGATTACTAAAGACCAGTCAGCTACAGTCACTGATTACTGAGGAGCAGTCAGCTACAGGTGCAGATTACTGAGCGTCAGACAGCTACAGTCACAGATAAGTGAGGACCAGTCAGCTACAGAAACAGATAACTGAGGACCAGTCAGCTACAGTAACAGATTACAGAGGACCAGTCAGCTACAGTAACAGATTACTGAGGACCAGTCAGCTACAGTCACAGATTACTAAAGACCAGTCAGCTACAGTCACAGATTACTGAGGACCAGTCAGCTACAGTACCAGATTGCTGAGGATCAGTCAGCTACAGTACCAGATTACTAAAGACCAGTCAGCTACAGTAACAGATTACTAAAGACCAGTCAGCTACAGTAACAGATTGCTGAGGACCAGTCAGCTACAGTAACAGATAACTGAGGACCAGTCAGCTACAGTAACAGATTACTGAGCATTAGACAGCTACAGTCACAGATAAGTGAGGACCAGTCAGCTACAGAAACAGATAACTGAGGACCAGTCAGCTACAGTAACAGATTACAGAGGACCAGTCAGCTACAGTCACAGATAACTGAGGACCAGTCAGCTACAGTCACAGATTTCTGAAGACCAGTCAGCTACAGTAACAGATTACTGAGGACCAGTAAGCTACAGTACCAGATTACTGAGGATCAGTCAGCTACAGTCACAGATTACTTAAGACCAGTCAGCTACAGTAACAGATTACTAAGGACCAGTCAGCTACAGTAACAGATTGCTGAGGACCAGTCAGCTACAGTAACAGATTGCTGAGGACCAGTCAGCTGCAGTCACAGATTACTAAAGACCAGTCAGCTACAGTAACAGATTACTAAGGACCAGTCAGCTACAGTAACAGATTACTAAAGACCAGTCAGCTACAGTAACAGATTACTAAAGACCAGTCAGTTACAGTACCAGATTGCTGAGGACCAGTCAGCTACAGTAGCAGATAACTGAGGATCAGACAGCTACAGTCACAGACTAGTGAGGACCATTCAGCTACAGAAACAGATTACTGAGGATCAGTCAGCTACAGTAACAGATTACAGAGGACCAGTCAGCTACAGTCACAGATTACTGAGAAGTAGTCAGCTACAGAAACTGATTACTGAGGACCAGTAAGCTACAGTAACAGATTACAGAGGACCAGTCAGCTACAGTAGCAGATAACTAAGGATCAGTCAGCTACAGTAACAGATTACTGAGGACCAGTCAGCTACAGTACCAGATTGCTGAGGATCAGTCAGCTACAGTACCAGATTACTAAAGACCAGTCAGCTACAGTACCAGATTGCTGAGGATCGGTCAGCTACAGTAACAGATTACTAAAGACCAGTCAGCTACAGTACCAGATTGCTGAGGATCAGTCAGCTACAGTAACAGATTACTAAAGACCAGTCAGCTACAGTACCAGATTGCTGAGGATCAGTCAGCTACAGTAACAGATTACTAAAGACCAGTCAGCTACAGTAACAGATTACTAAAGACCAGTCAGCTACAGTCACTGATTACTGAGGAGCAGTCAGCTCTAGTTGCAGATTACTGAGCATCAGACAGCTACAGTCACAGATTACTGTGGAGCAGTTAGCTACAGTAACAGATTACTGTGGAGCAGTCAGCTACAGTAACTGACTACTGAGGAGCAGTAGTCCACTGAAGGAATTGACTAGTGAGGACCAGTCCGGGTCAGTGACTAATCACTGAGGATCATCAGCTGCAGCAACTGAAAAACTTCTTTCCATCAGGTACATTCAGGATTCCTGACAGATTCCTCTACAATCCCTGTCAACAGAATAATCTATAAACATTGAATAGTAGCTACATGACTGCAACACATTGAAACAGTCTTCAATTCCGGACTCTAGTCTCATTTGATATGACTGAGAACATGCTGACTGTCTATGACTACAATCTGTTAATGCACCATGTTGATGATCTGCAAATGAACTGTGTTGTTTATCTATGACTGTACTATGTTGTTTATCTGTGACCGTACTGTGTTGATGACCTGTGACTTAACTGTGTTGATATCCTGAAACTGTACTGTGTTGATAACCTGTGACTGTACTGTGTTGATATTCTGTGACTGTACTGTGTTGATAACCTGTGACTGTTCTGTGTTGATATTCTGTGACTGTACTGTGTTGATAACCTGTGACTGTACTGTGTTGATATTCTGTGACTGTACTGTGTTGATAACCTGTGAATGTACTGTATTGATAATCTGTGGATGTACTGTGTTGATGACCTGTGACTTAACTGTGTTGATAACCTGAAACTGTACTGTGTTGATAACCTGTGACTGTACCGTGTTGATAACCTATGACTGTACTGTGTTGATAACCTGTGACTGTACTGTATTGATAATCTGTGGCTGTACTGTTTTGATGACCTGTGACTGTACTGTGTTGACACTCTGTGACTGCACTGTGTTGATAACCTGTGCCTGTACTGTGTTTACAACCAGTGACTGTACTGTGTTGATAACCTGAGACTGCACTGTGTTGACAACCAGTGACTGAACTATGTTGATAACCTGTGACTGAATTGTGTTGTTTACCTATGAATGTACAGTGTTGTTTATATGTGACTGTACTGTGTTGATGACCTGTGACTTTACTGTGTTGATAACCTGACACTGTACTGTCTTGATAACCTGTGACCGTACTGTGTTGATAACCTGTAACTCTACTGTGTTGATAACCTGTCACTCTACTGTATTGATAATCTGTGGCTGTACTGTTTTGATGACCTGTGACTGTACTGTGTTGACACTCTGTGACTGCACTGTGTTGATAATCTGTGCCTGTACTGTGTTTACAACCAGTGACTGTACTGTGTTTACAACCAGTGACTGTATTGTGTTGACAACCAGTGACTGTACTGTGTTGATAACCTGTGACTGTAATGTGTTGACAACCAGTGACTGTACTGTGTTGATAACCTGTGACTGCACTAAGACTGTACTTACCTAGTGACATGATGTCCTATATTCTTACTTTACCATAAATGACTACTTGTCTCCTATACATGTACTTACTTTAACATAACTGTACCAATCCAGTGATATGTCTCCTATACATGTCCTTACTTTACCATGACTGTACTCGCCCAGTGAAATGATGTCTCCTATGTATGTACTTACTTTACCATGACTGTACTCGCCCAGTGATATGATGTCTCCTATATATGCACTTACTTTACCATGACTGTACTCGCCCAGTGATATGATGTCTCCTATATATGTACTTACTTTAATATAACTGTACCAATCTAGTGATATGTCTCCTATACATGTCCTTACTTTACCATGACTGTACTCGCCCAGTGAAATGATGTCTCCTATGTATGTACTTACTTTACCATGACTGTACTCGCCCAGTGATATGATGTCTCCTTTATATGTACTTACTTTACCATGACTGTACTCATTAAGTGATATGAATCCTATACATGTACTTACTTTACCATGACTGTACACATCCAGTGATATGTCTCCTATACATGTACTTACTTGACTATGACTGTACACATCCAGTGATATGATGTCTCCTATGTATGTACTTACCTTACCATGACTGTACTCGCCCAGTGATATGATGTCTCCTATATATGTACTTACTTTACCATGACTGTACTCGCCCAGTGATATGATGTCTCCTTTACATGTCCTTACTTTACCATGACTGTACTCGCCCAGTGATATGATGTCTCCTTTACATGTCCTTACTTTACCATGACTGTACTCTCCCAGTGATATGATGTCTCCTTTACATGTCCTTACTTTACCATGACTGTACTCGCCCAGTGATATGATGTCTCCTATATATGTACTTACTTTACCATGACTGTACTCGCCCAGTGATATGATGTCTCCTATATATGTACTTACTTTACCATGACTGTACTCGCCCAGTGATATGATGTCTCCTATATATGTACTTACTTTACCATGACTGTACTCGCCCAGTGATATGATGTCTCCTATATATGTACTTACTTTAATATAACTGTACCAATCTAGTGATATGTCTCCTATACATGTCCTTACTTTACCATGACTGTACTCGCCCAGTGAAATGATGTCTCCTATGTATGTACTTACTTTACCATGACTGTACTCGCCCAGTGATATGATGTCTCCTTTACATGTCCTTACTTTACCATGACTGTACTCACCCAGTGATATGATGTCTCCTTTACATGTCCTTACTTTACCATGACTGTACTCGCCCAGTGATATGATGTCTCCTTTACATGTCCTTACTTTACCATGACTGTACTTGCCCAGTGATATGATGTCTCCTATATATGTACTTACTTTACCATGACTGTACTCGCCCAGTGATATGATGTCTCCTATATATGTACTTACTTTACCATGACTGTACTCGCCCAGTGATATGATGTCTCCTATATATGTACTTACTTTACCATGACTGTACTCGCCCAGTGATATGATGTCTCCTATATATGTACTTACTTTAATATAACTGTACCAATCTAGTGATATGTCTCCTATACATGTCCTTACTTTACCATGACTGTACTCGCCCAGTGAAATGATGTCTCCTATGTATGTACTTACTTTACCATGACTGTACTCCCCCAGTGATATGATGTCTCCTTTATATGTACTTACTTTACTATGACTGTACTCATTAAGTGATATGAATCCTATACATGTACTTACTTTACCATGACTGTACACATCCAGTGATATGTCTCCTATACATGTACTTACTTGACTATGACTGTACACATCCAGTGATATGATGTCTCCTATATATGTACTTACTTTACCATGACTGTACTGGCACAGTGATATGATGTCTCCTATATATGTACTTACTTTACCATGACTGTTCTCGCCCAGTGATATGATGTCTCCTATATATGTACTTACTTTAATATAACTGTACCAATCTAGTGATATGTCTCCTATACATGTCCTTACTTTACCATGACTGTTCTCGCCCAGTGATATGATGTCTCCTATATATGTACTTACTTTAATATAACTGTACCAATCTAGTGATATGTCTCCTATACATGTCCTTACTTTACCATGACTGTACTCGCCCAGTGAAATGATGTCTCCTATACATGTCCTTACTTTACAATGACTGTACACATCCAGTGATATGTCTCCTATACATGTACTTACTTTAATATAACTGTACCAATCTAGTGATATGTCTCCTATACATGTACTTACTTTACCATGACTGTTCTGGCCCAGTGATATGATGTCTCCTATACATGTCCTTACTTTTCCATGACTGTACACATCCAGTGATATGTCTCCTATACATGTACTTACTTTACCATGACTGTTCTGGCCCAGTGATATGATGTCTCCTATACATGTCCTTACTTTACCATGACTGTACACATCCAGTGATATGTCTCCTATACATGTACTTACTTTACCATGACTGTTCTGGCCCAGTGATATGATGTCTCCTATACATGTCCTTACTTTACCATGACTGTACACATCCAGTGATATGTCTCCTATACATGTCCTTACTTTACAATGACTGTACACATCCGGTGATATGATGTCTCCTATACATGTACTTACTTTACCATGACTGTTCTCGCCCAGTGATATGATGTCTCCTATACATGTACTTACTTTACCATGACTGTACTCTCCCAGTGATATGATGTCTCCTATATATGTACTTACTTTAATATAACTGTACCAATCTAGTGATATGTCTCCTATACATGTACTTACTTTACCATGACTGTACTCGCCCAGTGATATGATGTCTCCTACATATGTACTTACTTTACCATGACTGTACTCGCCCAGTGATATGTCTCCTATACATGTACTTACTTGACTATGACTGTACACATCCAGTGATATGTCTTCTATACATGTCCTTACTTTACCATGACTGTACACATCCAGTGATATGTCTCCTATACATGTACTTACTTTACCATGACTGTTCTGGCCCAGTGATATGATGTCTCCTATACATGTCCTTACTTTACCATGACTGTACACATCCAGTGATATGTCTCCTATACATGTACTCACTTTACTATGACTGTACTCACCCAGTGATATGATGTCTCCTATACTGGCCTGGGAGCTGAGGGACTTCTTGATTGGTTTCATCTGTAGTCAGATAATGACAGCAAATAAACAAAGTTTCTGGTGAACATGGAGAACACCGAGTCAGAACTTAATGGTTACAGAGACAACAAGGACAGAAGATTAAATATTAGTAAAACCTGAAGAAACTAGTTAGATAACTGAGGGTCAGTAAGCATTCTGAAAGAATAGATTAAAAATAAATGTGTATTATTCTGCTCAAGATTAACTAACAATTCTAAGTTCTTAGTTACTTTTTTCTGTTATTCTCTGTATGAAAGACATCATTAGATGTTAAAGTTAACAGTAATACTACTGTAACACTAAAATGTACAGGTGACTGGTAGTTAGTTACTGTGGTATACTAACCGGAAAGATTAATTAATCAATAATTGCAAGGAAAGCTTCAGTACTGCATTAAGCAATTCAGTTTAACACTTTTCCTTTAGGTGACAGGTCATTTTAACAACTAGGTGTAAATTAACAACATGTCACTAACTTTGCCAGGAAACATTATTTGTCTAAAACATCACTTACAATAAATAATAGTGCCAGCTACCTGTTACTGGCATGAAAGTCATTTATAGATAATGTAGAATGATAGATATCTACTTATTTCTATATACACAAACTACAGTAGAGATGAGGTGAGTAGGCATGGAGTAATAGGGTGAATGGACAGTTAGTGACAGGAGCAAAGTGACCTGAACCTCATCACCTATGTGATGTCCATACCACTGTTAGTGTGTGAAGCAGATATATTGACATAAACTAACCACCAGCCATTAGTTATAGAGGTTTATACTATTACGCAAAACAAATTTGAAACCATGAAGTTTGAGAGAGACACCCTTGTGATATTTTCTTCATTGTTAACATAATTTCCACAAAGAACAAAACATAAATAATCCCCAAGCTTAAGAACACATGTTTAATGCATCAATACTGGTCAGTTAGTTTTGTTTGTTTTTCAACACCCATAAAATGGTTATGCAAAGGGATCTGTTTTCTTAAGAAAGTTTATACTGTATATAGCATTCTGCATTTTGTTTCTTATATAAAGTGATAAACAAAAATACTGAGGTTCCCAATTACTGCAGGTATACACTGTATATTAAGTAACATGTCAGCACATCAAGACTTGCCTTCTGTTTGCCGTTTTAGTGTGATAATAGTTTCATGATGAAATTGCAATAATTTACCCTATGCGACTATTTTTAGGTATGTCATATTGCTTTCTTTTGAGAAGGATGAGAGTAATCATGTGTAAGAATAAGTTATTATGAATTTTCAAGGACACCGGTTTTTATATGCATGATGCTAGGTTTTTATACCCATGATGCTAGATAAGACACATAAGTCTTGAACTGTTATTTAGACATAACAGCAAATATTTCAGGTTATAAAGACATTTTGTCTTTCCAGTTGCTGGCAGGGTTTGAAGATCTCTCACCTCAAGAGTCAAACACCTTAACCACTACCCTTCCTCCTAACTCCACCCTCCATTCCTCCTGCAGAGTTCTATGTCAAGAATCTGATTCTATATTTTAATTAGACCTCATTAGAAATAATCTGCTGTTGAATTATACAAGTGACTTTTAGCATATGTCTGAAGATACAGTCATGATAAATTTTACAGATGGTAACAGCATGGTGATGGTTCCAATTAACAGACTACTTGAATAACACAAATCACTGATGATAAACCGGTCACAATGCTGGTCAGGAATGTCATACTCAAGGATTAAGGTGAGTGTGAGGTACAGGTGAATTACTTTGGCTAATTAAAGGTAGGATCATGGGTGACTAAACTGGGTGTTATTACATGTGGGGAAAAAAGGGGGAACATTTTACTGATTAAACATTTTATTCAATTGAATCTGCATCAAATTTGTTTACAGACTATTATGTATTTGGCACTGTTTATTACAGAGGGATAATATCATCTCATTTATGTTAATAATTTTAAGGAGAATGTGAATTATTTAGACAAACTACTTTGTCTACATTTCTTTAGTATGATACTAAATATTGCACATAGTAAACATCTTCAGGTTAAAATCTGTAACACTCGGCTGAAGTACTGGGGATTACAAAACATGCAATGTCAGAGGTAGAGCATGAAAATATTAACAATCAAGGTGTACTTGAAAGGAAACATGTTCTGTGTTAAAGATATGAAACCACTCAGTGTGTCAAGCCTTTCACAGACAGGGAGAATCTACACTAAGTACTTCAGTCTATTCTGACAGGAACTGGAAACAAGTCAATCATTACAAAAATAGTTACACATAAATGATTTTAAGAGGATGGGGGGGGGGGGAGACGCAACAATTTTGAATTTGATAATCCTCAGTTATTTTTTTTTATCAGTTTCTAACTGGTTGGTAACAAAATTTAATATTTACTTCACAATCATATGAAATACAAATTCATTAACTTTAACTCTTGAATCGCTTATTTCATCTGATAACAATGGCTCTGCAGCTTGTTTCAGTATGTGAAAGCCGTGACACAGTGAGTGCTACGTGTACCACATGCAACCCGCCCAGGGTGAGTGATGACGTTGATGACTTACTTGTCCATCTACTAACACATACTCCTCCTCGTCACTCTGCATGCGATCAAATCATCATCACAAAACATCAGGGCACACACAGAAACACAGTCACAAATAACAAGACAGTCATCCCATTAAAAAATAGATGCATCACTATTTTACAGTAACAGCAATTATGATTCATGTATAGAACAGTAGTAACACATATTTAAGTCAGAGCAGAGCTGATAAAAAACAAGGGGCCCATGGTTCACATCGCTCAGCTGAATTCTGGAAAATTTTAGCAAATGCAAAATATACTTATTTCCTTTGGTTTTTCGTATATAAAAGCACTTGAAAAGCTAGGAGGAAATGGCACTGCTAAAATGAAGCCCTGTAAATAATAGGATAATGGACATGAGCCAAAGTATAATAATAAACATTAATTTTATAACTGAAATAAAATGCTGCAAAAAAATTCAACTGAGCATAAACAAAATTTAATAAGCTTGTTTAAACAAATCAGTAATGTATAAATAGCATTTGCATTGTGTAATAAATGAAACGTGTCCTGAAACTATTTAATGAAGCATTAAGCAAACAATGGGCCTAAGAGTTATATGAAAAGATACATTTCATAAAAAAAAATGTTTCAATGTAATTAAGTTTTCAATAATTAAATATATGACCATATGAGCTAAAAAGTTATCCCTCAAAAGTTTGCCCCATATTCCCGATTAACTAAGTTTAACAGTGTTATTCATATTAATGCCGAGCCAACTTTAAGAGATATGAAAGAAATGCTACAAAGTATTTATATGTTATTAAATCTTAAAACATGTCAATAAGCACTTACATTAGATCCTAATATATTATCACATTTGAATATTAGGATTCAAATCCTGATTATTACTAAAAATTCAAAATTGTTCAAGTCTAAAAAAAAGGAATTTTACACTGAAATTATAAGATTCATGTTGTTTGTTAGTCCTGTGTATTGAAGGGGTGGGTGGGGGAGGAGTCTCTGCCGTTACTGCTGGTTGCTGAAAATAATGTGAAATTATAAGATTCATCTTGTTTATTGTACAGGTATGTTAATAAAATAGGGTAGAGGGATGGAGGGAGGGAGAGAGAGAGGGAGGGAGAGAGTGAGAGAAAGGCTCTCTGTGGTTATTACTGCAGACAGCCTGACCAAATTCACCTAGACAGAGAGAGCTGGCCAGGATTGAAGCAATTACATAACAGCCTGGGGAGCTGAAGGATAGCTCTAGCACACTGCATACTACTGATCTGGGCTGGCTTGATGTAACAATACTTGACAAGGTGCTTGAAAACTTGAATAAAATCTACAGCTATTGATCAATTGGTTTCAAATTTCAGATTATTACAGATTAAATCCTTGTGTACAAGCTGTGAATATTAAATCAACAGTGCTTACTGGAAGAAAATGTGCCATGGTCAAATTTGGGCAAAATTCAAGGTACTTATATTTCATTTATGTTAATAACTTACAAAAGTTTACAAAATTTTGATCTAATTTCTGGTATACAATTAAAACCAAGTCCAATATACTTTTATGTTTGAATTAAACTCTCTTGTTTAAAATTATCATTTAATATGATTAAAAATATTTACTGAGATTTGACAAAGTGCATTATGTTTTGGCGCATAACAAAATACTGACCTAATTTCTGGTATATAGACAAATATATTGAGGAATGGTTACATTCAATTTGATCAATATCAGATCAGTGGTTTTAAAAGTATGCAGTCTTGGAAAGTAACAAAGGGTTTTTAATGGAAAATTGAGGTTCTTCCTTAATATCTTAAAGGAAGAAAGTCGTAGTGACCAAATTTTTGGTATGGTAGGATTATACTGGGGGCATCTAACTGTATGCCGAATTTCCAATTTGTAGGTCAAACAGTTTCAAAATGTGCCCTGTTAAAGGATGGATGGTCGGATGGCAAGACGGCCGGACAACAGACCATAGCTAAAGCTTAGATGACTTATAGTCAGCTGAGCTATAAACCAGTAAAACATGCATGATTTATGTTGTAGTCAAAGCAAAAGGGTCCATGCACATTTTATTTTGAACAGTTGTGATCAACATTACAGTCAGGAGGTAGTGGTGCCATAATGATCCATATTACAGTCAGAGCAGTTGTGATTGTAATAAGTCAGAGCAGAGTGATCCATATATATTACATTCAGAGCAGTGATGATCCATACAACAGATGGAGCAGTGGTGTTCCATATATATTATAGTCAGGAGAGTGGTAATCCATACATATTACAGTCAGAGCAGTGGTTATCCATATATATTACAGTCTCAGCAGTGGTGATCCAAACCTATTACAGTACAAGCAGTTGTGATTCATATAACAGTCAGAGCAGTAGTGATCCATATATAATAGTCTGAACAGTTGTGATCCATATTACAGTCAGAACAGTTTTGATCCCTGTTACAGTCAGAGCAGTTTTGATCCATATTACACTCAGTGCAGTTGTGATCCATATTATAGTTGGAGCAGTTTTGATCCATATTACAGTCAGTGCAGTTGTGATCCATTTTACAGTATCAATAGAGCAGTAGTTTACACTTTCCTAAAGAAAGTTACCATAATGACAATGAAATATTTTATCAAAGCTGTAATGATTGGTGTCCAATAAGGTCTGGCAGTAGCCAGTATTCAAGTAGAAAACTGAATATCATATGGATGTACAACAATCAAGTCACTGGTACAGTCATTTTATGTCCAGGTGAGTCTGGCATCCAGCATACTAAAGTTCCAGCAAATGACAATGTAATCATAATACTGAGAAAAATGACAGAATGATTACATAATAAATATTCACAGATAATTAAATATTAAAAGTGGCCATGCTTCCATGCTGAAGCAATGGTCACACTCACACAAATTTCAGCCAAAGCAGATGACAGCTGGTTTTGTGTCACAAAATGAAGAGAATCACAGACATTTGTACAAACATGCTACAAACACACTGAGCATGCAGCATTCAGGCATCTCCTGGTCACCTGGTCACCTGTATGACCACAGAATCTCAGAAAATATGTGCAGTCTTATTACACATCAGGTACCCTGGCTGAAAATTACTGAAATCAAGTCACATGACCAAAGTTCTGCTTGTATGTATGTATGCAGTGGACCTGGTGAATAAGTCAGGCCACCTGGAAATAAGTCAGAGAATCTGAGATGTTTGGTACAGTGTAGTCATTTATCTGCTTTCATAATCAAATGATGGAACAAAAAGTTCCTCAGCAGGTCGTACCATCTTGGTGATGGTGACTGAACGTCTATGACAGTTACAGATCAAAGTGTAACGTACCATCTTGGTCGTGGTGACTTAATGTCTATGACAGTTACAGATCAAAGTGTTACGTACCATCTTGGTGATGGTGACTGAACGTCTATGACAGTTACAGATCAAAGTGTTACATACCATCTTGGTGATGGTGACTGAACGTCTATGACAGTTACAGATCAAAGTGTTACGTACCATCTTGGTGATGGTGACTGAACGTCTATGACAGTTACAGATCAAAGTGTTACAGACCATCTTGGTGATGGTGACTGAACGTCTATGACAGTAACAGATCAAAGTGTTACGTACCATCTTGGTGATGGTGACTGAACGTCTATGACAGTTACAGATCAAAGTGTTACATACCATCTTGGTGATGGTGACTGAACGTCTATGACAGTTACAGATCAAAGTGTTACATACCATCTTGGTGATGGTGACTGAACGTCTATGACAGTTACAGATCAAATTGTTACATACCATCTTGGTGATGGTGACTGAACGTCTATGACAGTTACAGATCAAAGTGTTACATACCATCTTGGTGATGGTGACTGAACGTCTATGACAGTAACAGATCAAAGTGTTACGTACCATCTTGGTGATGGTGACTGAACGTCTATGACAGTTACAGATCAAAGTGTTACATACCATCTTGGTGATGGTGACTGAACGTCTATGACAGTTACAGATCAAAGTGTTACATACCATCTTGGTGATGGTGACTGAACGTCTATGACAGTAACAGATCAAAGTGTTACGTACCATCTTGGTGATGGTGACTGAACGTCTATGACAGTTACAGATCAAAGTGTTACATACCATCTTGGTGATGGTGACTGAACGTCTATGACAGTTACAGATCAAAGTGTTACATACCATCTTGGTGATGGTGACTGAACGTCTATGACAGTTACAGATCAAAGTGTTACATACCATCTTGGTGATGGTGACTGAACGTCTATGACAGTTACAGATCAAAGTGTTACATACCATCTTGGTGATGGTGACTGAACGTCTATGACAGTTACAGATCAAAGTGTTACGTACCATCTTGGTGATGGTGACTGAATGTCTATGACAGTAACAGATCAAATTGTTACATACCATCTTGGTGATGGTGACTGAACGTCTATGACAGTTACAGATCAAAGTGTAACATACCATCTTGGTCGTGGTGACTTAATGTCTATGACAGTAACAGATCAAATTGTTACATACCATCTTGGTGATGGTGACTGAACGTCTATGACAGTTACAGATCAAAGTGTTACATACCATCTTGGTGATGGTGACTGAACGTCTATGACAGTAACAGATCAAAGTGTTACGTACCATCTTGGTCGTGGTGACTTAATGTCTATGACAGTAACAGATCAAAGTGTTACATACCATCTTGGTGATGGTGACTGAACGTCTATGACAGTTACAGATCAAAGTGTTACATACCATCTTGGTGATGGTGACTGAACGTCTATGACAGTTACAGATCAAAGTGTTACGTACCATCTTGGTGATGGTGACTGAACGTCTATGACAGTTACAGATCAAAGTGTTACGTACCATCTTGGTGATGGTGACTGAACGTCTATGACAGTTACAGATCAAAGTGTTACAGACCATCTTGGTGATGGTGACTGAACGTCTATGACAGTTACAGATCAAAGTGTTACGTACCATCTTGGTGATGGTGACTGAACGTCTATGACAGTTACAGATCAAAGTGTTACAGACCATCTTGGTGATGGTGACTGAACGTCTATGACAGTTACAGATCAAAGTGTTACGTACCATCTTGGTGATGGTGACTGAACGTCTATGACAGTTACAGATCAAAGTGTTACATACCATCTTGGTGATGGTGACTGAACGTCTATGACAGTTACAGATCAAAGTGTTACGTACCATCTTGGTGATGGTGACTGAACGTCTATGACAGTTACAGATCAAAGTGTTACAGACCATCTTGGTGATGGTGACTGAACGTCTATGACAGTTACAGATCAAAGTGTTACGTACCATCTTGGTGATGGTGACTGAACGTCTATGACAGTTACAGATCAAAGTGTTACATACCATCTTGGTGATGGTGACTGAACGTCTATGACAGTTACAGATCAAAGTGTTACATACCATCTTGGTCGTGGTGACTTAATGTCTATGACAGTAACAGATCAAAGTGTTACGTACCATCTTGGTGATGGTGACTGAACGTCTATGACAATTACAGATCAAAGTGTAACATACCATCTTGGTCGTGGTGACTTAATGTCTATGACAGTAACAGATCAAATTGTTACATACCATCTTGGTGATGGTGACTGAACGTCTATGACAGTTACAGATCAAAGTGTTACATACCATCTTGGTGATGGTGACTGAACGTCTATGACAGTTACAGATCAAAGTGTTACATACCATCTTGGTGATGGTGACTGAACGTCTATGACAATTACAGATCAAAGTGTAACATACCATCTTGGTCGTGGTGACTTAATGTTTATGACAGTAACAGATCAAATTGTTACATACCATCTTGGTGATGGTGACTGAACGTCTATGACAGTTACAGATCAAAGTGTTACATACCATCTTGGTGATGGTGACTGAACGTCTATGACAGTTACAGATCAAAGTGTTACATACCATCTTGGTGATGGTGACTCAACGTCTATGACAGTTACAGATCAAATTGTTACATACCATCTTGGTGATGGTGACTGAACGTCTAAGACAGTTACAGATCAAAGTGTTACGTACCATCTTGGTGATGGTGACTGAACGTCTATGACAATTACAGATCAAAGTGTAACATACCATCTTGGTCGTGGTGACTTAATGTCTATGACAGTAACAGATCAAATTGTTACATACCATCTTGGTGATGGTGACTGAACGTCTATGACAGTTACAGATCAAAGTGTTACATACCATCTTGGTGATGGTGACTGAACGTCTATGACAGTTACAGATCAAAGTGTTACATACCATCTTGGTGATGGTGACTGAACGTCTATGACAGTTACAGATCAAAGTGTTACATACCATCTTGGTGATGGTGACTGAACGTCTATGACAGTTACAGATCAAAGTGTTACAGACCATCTTGGTGATGGTGACTGAACGTCTATGACAGTTACAGATCAAAGTGTTACATACCATCTTGGTGATGGTGACTGAACGTCTATGACAGTTACAGATCAAAGTGTTACATACCATCTTGGTGATGGTGACTGAACGTCTATGACAGTTACAGATCAAATTGTTACATACCATCTTGGTGATGGTGACTGAACGTCTATGACAGTTACAGATCAAAGTGTTACAGACCATCTTGGTGATGGTGACTGAACGTCTATGACAGTTACAGATCAAAGTGTTACAGACCATCTTGGTGATGGTGACTGAACGTCTATGACACTTACAGATCAAAGTGTTACATACCATCTTGGTGATGGTGACTGAACGTCTATGACAGTTACAGATCAAAGTGTTACATACCATCTTGGTGATGGTGACTGAACGTCTATGAAAGTTACAGATCAAAGTGTTACAGACCATCTTGTTGATGGTGACTGAACGTCTATGACAGTTACAGATCAAAGTGTTACAGACCATCTTGGTGATGGTGACTGAACGTCTATGACAGTTACAGATCAAAGTGTTACATACCATCTTGGTGATGGTGACTGAACGTCTATGACAGTTACAGATCAAAGTGTTACATACCATCTTGGTGATGGTGATCGAACGTCTATGACAGTTACAGATCAAAGTGTTACAGACCATCTTGGTGATGGTGACTGAACGTCTATGACAGTTACAGATCAAAGTGTTACGTACCATCTTTGTGATGATGTTCTTGTTTTTATCTTGGACCTCGTACTGGGCCATGCTGGGAGTATTGTGCTTCATCAGGTCTAGGAGAAAATAAGAAAATATATAAATATAAACAATACAGCAGTGTATCATCCACACCTGGGATCCATTCAAATTTTTTTATTTCTGAATCAATTTCAGCTAAGGAACATTGATGAAAGTTCAATTTAATTCAATTACATTTGTCGTGCTGGGAAAAATATAAAATCCAATTCAATTCAAATAATTTTTTATTCCATGCACATTCAGGTTTTTTCATACAGATGACCTGTATTTATTCACAGATGTGTGTGGTGTACTGAGCTGCCTTGGATACAAATGACCTGTATTTATGAACAGATTTGTGAGGTGTACTGACCTGCCCTGGATACAGATGATCTGTATTTATTATCAGATTTGTTATGATGTACTGCCCTGCCCTGGATACAGATGACCTGTATTTATGAACAGTTTGTGCAGTGTACTGACCTGCCCTGGATACAGATGACCTGTATTTATGAACAGATTTGTTATGATGTACTGCCCTGCCCTGGATACAGATGACCTGTATTTATGAACAGAATTGTGTGGTGTACTGACCTGCCTTGGATACAGATGACCTGTATTTATTCACAGATCTGTGTTGTGTACTGACCTGCCCTGGATACAGATGATCTGTATTTATGAACAGATTTGTGTGGTGTACTGCCCTGCCCAGGATACAGATGACCTGTATTTATTCACAGATTTGTGTGGTATACTGACCTGCCCTGGATACAGATGATCTGTATTTATGAACAGATTTCTGAGGTGTACTGACCTGCCCTGGATACAGATGATCTGTATTTATGAACAGATTGGGTAGTGTACTGACCTGCCCTGGATACAGATGACTTGTATTTATGAACAGATTTGTTATGATGTACTGCCCTGCCCAGGATACAGATGACCTGTATTTATGAACAGATATGTGAGGTGTTCTGACCTGCCCTGGATACAGATGATCTGTATTTATGAACAGATTTGTGTGGTGTACTGACCTGCCCTGGATACAGATGATCTGTATTTATGAACAGATTTGTGATGTGTTCTGACCTGCCCTGAATACAGATGATCTGTATTTATGAACAGATTTGTGTGGTGTACTGACCTGCCCTGGATACAGATGATCTGTATTTATGAAGAGATTTGTGTGGTGTACTGACCTGCCCTGGATACAGAAGATCTGTATTTATGAACAGATTTGTGAGGTGTTTAGACCTGCCCTAGATACAGATGACCTGTATTTATGAACAGATATGTGAGGTGTTCTGACCTGCCCTGGATACAGATGATCTGTATTTATGAACAGATTTGTGTGGTGTACTGACCTGCCCTGGATACAGATGATCTGTATTTATGAACAGATTTGCGATGTGTTCTGACCTGCCCTGAATACAGATGATCTGTATTTATGAACAGATTTGTGTGGTGTACTGACCTGCCCCGGATACAGATGATCTGTATTTATGAAGAGATTTGTGGTGTACTGACCTGCCCTGGATACAGAAGATCTGTATTTATGAACAGATTTGTGAGGTGTTCAGACCTGCCCTAGATACAGATGATCTGTATTTATGAACAGATTGGGTAGTGCACTGACCTGCCCTGGATACAGATGATCTGTATTTATTCACATATTATTGTGGGGTACTGACCTGCCCTGGATACAGATGATACTGGACGGAATACTGCTGACACAACCAAAAGATTTGTGTGGTGTACTGACCTGCCCTGGATACAGATGACCTGTATTTATGAACAGATTTGTTATGATGTACTGCCCTGCCCTGGATACAGATGACCTGTATTTATGAACAGAATTGTGTGGTGTACTGACCTGCCCTGGATACAGATGACCTGTATTTATTCACAGATCTGTGTTGTGTACTGACCTGCCCTGGATACAGATGATCTGTATTTATGAACAGATTTGTGTGGTGTACTGACCTGCCCTGGATACAGATGACCTGTATTTATTCACAGATTTGTGTGGTATACTGACCTGCCCTGGATACAGATGATCTGTATTTATGAACAGATTTCTGAGGTGTACTGACCTGCCCTGGATACAGATGATCTGTATTTATGAACAGATTGGGTAGTGTACTGACCTGCCCTGGATACAGATGACCTGTATTTATGAACAGATTTGTTATGATGTACTGCCCTGCCCAGGATACAGATGACCTGTATTTATGAACAGATATGTGAGGTGTTCTGACCTGCCCTGGATACAGATGATCTGTATTTATGAACAGATTTGTGTGGTGTACTGACCTGTCCTGGATACAGATGATCTGTATTTATGAACAGATTTGTGATGTGTTCTGACCTGCCCTGGATACAGATGATCTGTATTTATGAACAGATTTGTGATGTGTACTGACCTGCCCTGGATACAGATGATCTGTATTTATGAACAGATTTGTGTGGTGTACTGACCTGCCCTGGATACAGATGATCTGTATTTATGAAGAGATTTGTGTGGTGTACTGACCTGCCCTGGATACAGAAGATCTGTATTTATGAACACATTTGTGAGGTGTTCAGACCTGCCCTAGATACAGATGATCTGTATTTATGAAGAGATTTGTGTGGTGTACTGACCTGCCCTGGATACAGATGACCTGTATTTATGAACAGATTTGTTATGATGTACTGACCTGCCCTGGATACAGATGACCTGTATTTATGAACAGTTTAGGCTGTGTACTGACCTGCCCTGTATACAGATGATCTGTATTTATTCACAGATTTGTTATGATGTACTGACCTGCCCTGGATACAGATGACCTGTATTTATGAACATATTTGTTACGATGTACTGCCCTGCCCTGGATACAGATGACCTGTATTTATGAACAGATTTGTGTGGTGTGCTGACCTGCCCTGGATACAGATTACCTGTATTTATTCACATATTATTGTGAAGTACTGACCTGCCCTGGATACAGATGATACTGGACGGAATACTGCTGACACAACCAAAGAACCAAGCTGGGGATCACCCTGGGTCAAGTTCATCACATTGTAGCCCAGTGCAAGGCAGCGACGGACCACACAGGGCTCCTCCTGGTGTCAACATGACAGGACAATGTTATCAGGATAATTCTAACATGCTGATTTTTGTTAAAGCAAAGTTCATCTTTAGCTGTTATTTTATTTTTTCAGATCATTAAGAGACACTGTAGGTTTTAAAGATTTTGCACTCAGAATTTACGGGATTATAACACCTTTTACTTTATTAGCTTAAGAATATCTGAACTGGGTTGGAATTTATTGATTTATAAACACAAGATATACGCAAAATAAGTTATGACTTATTGGTACTGAATATACAATATTTAAAATGTAGATATCATTTTACGGTAAGAATATACAAGGATATATCAAATACTGGGATGTGTACCTATACTTACAGGAGATAAAACAACAAAAGCTGATCCCAGGAAGTCACTCTCACTCGCATCATGGCCATCCCAGTCGTAGATGATGAAAGACAGAATCGTCTGTAACAAAGTCACATAGTGGACAGGTAATGCTGAGACATACCTTTATCATGATTATTTCAGTAACCAGCTTCTGTGGCTCAGGGGGAGAGCGCAGGACTCTAAGCCAGGAGAGCATGGGTTTGAATCTCAGCCGAGGTGGTGAGGTTTTTCATGGTCAGCCCCCACCCAGTGTGAACGCTCTGCAGGCTTAATGGGAAGGCTGTGCCCAAAAGCCATGTATCACACACATACAAGTGCATCTTTGGGGGGTTCCTTGGTGTTATGACCCAGCAATGGGGATGATTACACACCCAGGACCTGCAGGTGCAGTAGACACTGGGCCTGGGTGACACCAGGATACAAAATAAAAATTATAGGAAGCGAGTGCTACCGCCCTGTCAAGTAGTCCCAAACCAAAATGGAAACTCTGCAGATGTACATACTTAGGTTAAGAATTAGATAAGTGAGCATTAAAAAAAAAATAGGCCTTCAGGCCTAATGTGAACCTGTGCAATGGGATTACACCAGGTAAAATGCTTCAATGCTGGACCATTACTTTTCAAGAACATGTGTAACATGTATATGAACAATGCAAGTTCTAAACATTTTGAACAAGAAAAAATTACACAAACATCACTGCTGAAATTCTGGCATGGGTGCACACAACACATAAATGATTGTAGCTGGCACCATCAGTCTTATATACAACGAAAAGATATATACTTATGCCCAATGTCAGACCTATATTTCTTACCTCTCCTGCAAAATAACCAGGGATATACACTGTGCAAAGATTATTGTAGGTGGCACCACATGTCTTGACACGATAAAGCTACCCCGATTTATATAAATATGCCCAATTTTAGGCTGATGTATCAAATTCCTCTGTAGAAATAAGCAGGTGCATACACTGCAAAAGTCAATGTAGGTGGCACCACCTGTCTTGTTAATGAGAAAACCATCAAAGACCATAGGCAGGTCAAAATATCAGGCAAATACATCAAACCTCCCTTGAGTATGATACACTGGGCTGACGAGGCTTAGGTGAGTAAGGCAGTTGCCCCCGAGTAAACTGTGACAAATTGCTGCCTCAAGCTACTGCACTGAGTGAACTCTTGACCTGCACCTGGCTAGACTGAGTGAACTTTTGACCTGTACCTGGCTGCACTTAGTGAACCTTGACCTGTTGCAAAATCTGACACAGTTTGCAGTCTGCCAAAGCTATAGATAGAATGCAGCTACTGCACTGAGTGAACTCTTTACCTATACCTGGCTGCACTTCTTCCAATCCTAGCACTGTGCCAAAACTAATTACAGAGCTGACATCATCTTGGCTAATGGCCAACATCAAGGCACTGGCAATCTGCCAATGGTAAACCAAGTGCTGCCATCTGTACACAAAAGTGGTCCCTACTTGAAATAACTTTGAAATTTATTTTCCCAATACAAAATGCTTTTCAACTGACTTTTTATAAAAAAACAAATCAGGAATATATGTAAAATTATTCAGATGCATACTGAATGCAAAATTAAAATACAGATATATCTCACTGATGGCAAATTCTTGAATTAAGTTAAGTAGGGATACCAATAATTAATAATCCACATACAGTTGTCTTTATATAGCCACAGAGAGCGGAATATCCACGATTGTAACGTTGCCTGGTACGATGAATAACTTAAATCATAAATCTAAATTTTTTAAAAGCTTTTAAAAAAACTTTCTTATCAATATTTACCAAAGATAACCTGAAATCTAAATGTCTAGTGGCATGATGTAATAGATGCTGATAAACTGGGGCCAGGCTAGATGTAACAGCATAACACAGCTAACATAAGGTAAAATGACTAAATTCAATCTCCATAATTCAGCCAAAAATCATTCATGTGGAACCATTAATGACAATTATTATAAGAATTATTGTAGGGATTATTCTTGTAAAATATTTAACAAACTGGCTTCAGTGGCATCAGTTGAAAAACGTTTTGCAGGTTTATAACTCATATAGGAAGATACAGCAAACCCGTAACTCAGCCAAAAAGCACTGAACCAAAACCATTTGAACAAACTTGAATTATCAACATCTGAGAATAATTAATGTGTGAGATCTAAGAATTTGGCCCAGTGGTTTTTGAGAAGAAGATCTTTGTAGCCACTGAGCTAAAATGGGCTGTTATGGCATATGACTAAATTCAGCTTCCCATATCTTAGCCAAAAGTCACTGAACAGAGACCATTTGAACAAACTTCAGAAAGCACTACCCTAGGATCATTTCTGTGCAATATTAAACATTTTGGCCATATGGTTTCAGAGAAGAAGTTTTTTTGTAGCCCTCAGTGTGATACAGGCACTAATGACCCCGTACAAAAAAGGCCATTGCAGGTGGCGCCACCATTACCTCAATTTCAGATATGACTCATGTGACCAACATTGGCATAAAATTTGGTGATGATAGCTCCAGCCGTTTCTGAGACAGAAATTTTAATATGCTTTTTTGGACAGATGACAAAGTTCAACCTCCTGTACCTCAGCCAAAAATCTCTGAACTGGAACCATTCGAACAAAATTGAGAGAGATTGTTCCAGGGATCATTTCTGTGAAATATTGGACAATTTGGCTGGACAATTTCAGAGAAGAAGATTTTTAAAGCTTTTTTAGCTTTTTCCCTATAAGATCTAAGAAAATGCAGTTAGAAAAAAAATAAACAAAATTTGATAGAGTTTTTAAGATGACTGATTATTTGAAAACAATTTGGTGATGACAGCTCGTGCCGTTTTTGAGATAGCATTGGTTAACGTACAGACGCCGCAAAACAAATGACATACTACGGACGATGCCGCACCTTCGCATAAGCTCACAGATTCGCTAAAAAATTTCAGAGCTTCGTGGCAAATGCCATTTTATACTTGCAGTTTTTGCCAATTTGAAAATGTTAGCATGTTTTTTCGTCACATGCAACGTGTACATGGAATGAAGATCATCATAAACAAGATTCCTTTCAATATTGTGGTGCCAACCTTTTGGCTTCGTTGCTTTATCCTTTGGCAATTATAATCAGAACAACATGGTTTCCTAATATCATTTTAACCTTACAAAAAGAAAATTTGTAAAAAACAAAACAAAAGATATTTCATGCGACATCTAGTGAGAAAAAATGCAAGAGATGCAGCAAAGATAATATCGAATATACCCGCCAGGTGGCAATACCAGCTTCAATAAGTTACAGTTCTGTCAACAGCAACGAGATGTTGCCGGTCGGTATTAACGCCATGAAAAGTGAAAATTGCATGCTTTTACAGGAAAACATGATAATAGCTCCCATTTTATCAGTGTTTCAACCCATGTTAACATGTTGATGGTTCTTGACAATTTTCTTAGACTGACCTAATTCTGATGTCAATGTGCCTGATAGTTTGGCAGGGAAAGGCCATTTGAATCTACAGCTCAATGCAACCCATGAAGTGACCTAGTTTCTGGATCACAAGATCACTTGTGCTGTGCCGAATTTCCCAGGACAGCGAAAGATCATAATTTGTTCAGGTTCTAATTGTAAACAGCCGTGCTGAACCAATAAAACATTACATAGTACTAAGCCTAAGTTACAAAGAAGAAAAACTTATTCTGCTGCGTATTTTTGGCGTAGAACACCACATGTAACAGGTATATATGTCATTTTTTTTATTTAAGAAATTTGTATTCTTTTTATACAAAATACTAATACCAATTTCTAATAACTCTCTCTCCAGTGACACACTGATTCATTTATACCAGGTTGCATTAAAATGCATATGCATATGGCGACCGTCATTTGCATGTCATTTGTAAATTAAAGGACCATTCCTGTTTCATATTATATCACACATTTTCCTGTGATTTCTCTCCAGAGAAAATTATTATTACTTAGTTTTTCTTGTCTCTATCTGCAAAGATAGATTATGATATAGTTCATTCTTCCATTCACGCGACTCTACTAACCAAAATGTAGTATGCCCAGCTGCAGTGACCTTGGACTTCCTCACAATCCTTAAGGCCAAAAAATTTGTCCCCTGTTCTCCCAACCCAAAAAACTGTACTGGCTTATACATGGGTCCGGCTTGTACTTGAGACTTTACAGTATAACCTAACATAAAAAATGTCCCTTAAAGGTATTGGATAGTCATGGGACACCTTGAGGATTCTGCAGATATTTGGACACAATTCAGGTGACACTTCTTTTTTTCATGAAATGTCAATTAAGTAATCATAATTAATTTTTTAAAAATTTACTAGACCACAGAGGTCCAGTTATGGTTTGGTATTTATATAAGTTTTGGTGTGATAACAGGTATTACATACCTTGGTAAAGTCTCCAACCAAGAACTCTGCACTGGTCTCCCATCGAGGGTTCCTGGTGCCACACACATAATGTGTTGTCTTTACCTGAAAGATGATCAAACATAACATGTTGTCTTCACCTGAAAAGAGGCTCAAGACATAACATGTTGTCTTCACCTACACAGACAATGAAGACATAATATGTTGTCTTCACCTACAAAGACAATGAAGACATAACATGTTGTCTTCACCTACACAGACAATCAAGACATAACATGTTGTCTTCACCTACACAGACAATCAATCATAACATGTTGTCTTCACCTACACAGACAATCACGATGTAACATGTTGTCTTCACCTACAAAGACAATCACGATATAACATGTTGTCTTCACCTACAAAGACAATTGAGACATAACATGTTGTCTTCAATTATAAGGACAATCAAGACATAATATGTTGTCTTTACCTAAACAGACAATCGAGACATAACATGTTGTCTTCAATTATAAAGACAATAAGGACATATCATTTTGTCTGCACCTACACAGACAATCAAGACATAACATGTTGTCTTCCCCTACACAGACAATCGAGACATAACATGTTATCTTCACATACAAAGACAATCACAACATAAAATGGTGTCTTCAATTATAAAGACAATCAAGACATAACATGTTGTCTTCACCTACAAGGACAATTGAGACATAACATGTTGTCTTCACCTACAAAGACAATCAAGACATGACTTTTTGTCTTCACCTACAAAGACAATCAAGACATAACATATTGTCTTCACCTACACAGACAATCGAGACATAACATGTTGTTTTCACCTTCAAAGACAATCAAGACATAACATGTTGTCTTCACCTACAAAGACAATCAAGACATAACATGTTGTCTTCACCTACAAAGACAATCAGGACATAACATGCTGTTTTCACCTACAAAGACAATCAAGATATAACATGTTGTCTACATCTACAAAGACAATCAAGACATAACATGTTGTTTTCACCTATAAAGACAATCAAGACACCAACAGTTTCAAGCTCTATAACTGGTTCTGTTACATGGCACCATGTGACAGAATTATACAGCTGATGCAGAAGTTTAACTACTGTACTGACCGTGTATTGCAGTTACAATATTATGTTCCTACCTTGTGGCCGTTATTGAAGAGTATGCAGTAAGGATCTGATGTCCCTGTGCGGTCAAGGGCTAGTAGGTTGTTAGCCTCATGAATACATACATACATCACCCCTGCCACTACAAAAACATGTCAATGTTAAATTTAAAGGGTGTACAGGGAAATGCTGATAATAATGTTGCATGCTATTACTATCACCAGTATTATTCTTTCTGTTTGATGTAGGAAATGTCAATATCATCATCAACAACTAATAAAATGTTGATGTGAATTGATTAATCAGTATATCATTATCAGAATTTTATCTTCAGACCCGTCATAGATACAAGTGTAAGTTTGCAGGTTTGTTACTGGATTTCAAATACTTAAGAAACTTGCATATTACTAAGACAGGGGTGTATAACTATGGAAACCCACATGACACCAGTATAAATTTATGTATTTTGATGAAAAATGATTCCTGATATGACAATGTCATTTCTTTACTATATGCTTTCAGGTGAGAAGAACACTGACAAACAACATTGTGACATTAATTTATTATAGAGAGCCTGACCTTCTTGTTCAGCCTTGACCTCTGACATGTGTTCTAAGTTGATGGGAGGGAGTGGTGTGTAGGTCATTTGAAGGTCGAGCATGACTGCTTGGGCACTCTCTCCTTTTGTGCCTTTTTTCTGTAGATGTTCTTCCAGACTGTAGAGTGATCAACCAAACATTGAAGACAGAATGTATAAATACTGAATGTGTATGGTAAATACCAGTCACAGCTCATCAAGTATCTACAGGCACACTGTTACACTAAGCAGTCACAGCTCACCAAGTATCTACAGGCACACTGTTACACTAAGCAGTCACAGCTCACCAAGTATCTACAGGCACACTGATACACTAAGAGTCACAGCTGACCAAGTATCTACAAGCACACTGTTACACTAAGCAGTCACAGCTCACCAAGTATCTACAGGCACACTGTCACACTAAGCAGTCACAGCTCACCAAGTATCTCCAGGCACACGCTTAAACTTAGCAACAGGAGAATAAAATATATATGATATTTTCATGTGTGATAGATAATTATTAACTTGTAAGTAACATAAAAACCTCATCTTCCCCTCTGAACTTAAATTTCCTACATAATTTACATAAGCAAGTTACATCAAACATGAATACAAATATAATTAACAACCGGACCTCACTTATCAAATGGAAGTGTGGTGAATCAATAGAATGTAGCGATATCTGTACAGACATCTTAGCCTTATGTAGAGTGAACTGATCCAAAACAGTTTAATCTGTAACTGAATGTTTAACATAGCCACTGGTCACATGATTCTGATTCACAAATCATAAAGAATTTACAAATTTCAAAATTCAAGCAAGTGTCCAATTATATGCCATCATTTAATCAAATTAAATTATTGCATAGAGGGTTCATTAGAAGTGTAAATTAACATTTTTATCTTTCAGACTGAATAATTCTGAAGTTATATTATATAAATATGTTATATTTTTTCTAATCTAAAGAAGTCATCTAATGATAAGACATCTGAACTGATAAATATCAGATAACACATTGCCACAAGAGTAGTATATGTGGAGACTCACTTTGACTGGTGTTCAAATGGATAATCAGTGAGGGTCAGGTCAAACTGAGCGATCGTGTATGTGGTGAACATGCGCTTGGTTTTACACTTGATCACCAGCTGCAATGTACAATACAAGATCTCCATCGAATGCAATAAAAGTAAACAAATACTGCTTTATACAGTAACCTTGCTCCTTATCAGCTTTAATTCTTGCAATATAACAACAGACATAGAAAGTAGAGAAAGTGAAGCTGTGTATAATAGTTCATATTATAGCCACCAGATGGCATTACAATGTTCAACAACAATATCTCTGAACTCGCTATAACAATGGTTTCTGTTGTTAAAACCAAAGCAGACCATCAAGGCTTGTATAGCACAGTATAAAGACAAAGTCAAACATAAATCAAAGCAGCACACACAAGACACAAACAAATAAAGAAATTATTCTGGTGCCACTTTTGCAATGTCTGTTGCTTGGTGATGGTTTGTTACATCATTTAGCAGAGAAAATAAACAGTTTATCATACAATTTTAATCCAACTGACCTGACTTCACTGATTACAAATATTATATACTTTTGAGCACCCATGGAATCAAAGCCTTTTTGAGGACTTGGGAAAATAAATCTAAATATCAATACCTATGAATATCATATTTAGTACTCATGGGGACCCTGCATTTATTATTATTCTGCATTTTCCAATAAATAACAAGTCCTTTCTAGTGTCCTGCACCAATGGCTACCCCCACCCCCTTTTTTCTTCCTGTGTCTTGTGTTTAAAAACAACAACACTATAACCATTACATGTTGACATAAGCATGTATGTACGAAAACACCCAGCAGCCTGTACTGATCCTGCCAGTACTACCACTGTTATATCTTTATATACAGCAGACAGTGAGGTTAAATCAGCATAGCTGGCCCATGTATTTGTCATTGTCAGGATGAGGTTTTAAGTCTGTAAACAATTTAAAGCTGTATAACTGTTTGACCAATTTACTGCAAGGCCACACATACAGCATGAAGCTATAACAGATATTAATGTCTCATTAACAATGATGACTTGTTTATTTGTCGTTCTGGAAGGTCTCATGTAATTATATAATCTTCACCTTAATTCATTGAATAGACAGTGCCATCTACCTGTGTCCTGAATGAGTGACATGTGTGAGGTTTAACGCTGACTTACCACATCTCGCTTCAGATCATCTACTAACAGAGAACAAGTGTCTTGCCATTTCTGCGGACCTGATGTTGTGCGTGTGTGTTCTTTCTGGTCTCCTAGCACCAGGGAACAGTAGCGCTGGTCCTCGTTGAACACTGCAGAACAGTAAAGAGATGGCTTCATAAGGTATGCCAGTGAAAAAAAAAACATGACTTCCAAGTTAATCATGGCTTCATAAAGTACTCCAGTGAAAAAACATGACTTAAAAGTTAATCATGTTTAATACTACCTTAAAAAGTTAAGATGAATTAAAACATCTTGGTCCTAAAATTATCCTTGCCAGACTTACTAGGAATTGAATAAGCAGTGAACTTTATTATAAAATCATGTTGTTCTATAAATATTCAGACAAAGTGAAAATACAGTTTGACACTCTTTGTCTCCGTGTCTTACCTCTTCTGTGTAGGTACCTATCATTCTGTATTAAGTAAACCCTGTCTCTCCTTTGTAGGTGCATATCCTCCTGTGTTTAGTGCACCCGTCTCTACTTGTCTCTACCTTGTAGGTACATATCCACCTGTGTTTAGTGCACCTTGTCTCGACCTTGTAGGTACATATCCACCTGTGTTTAGTGCACCCTGTCTCTACTTTGTAGGTACATATCCTCCTGTGTTTAGTGCACCATGTCTCTACTTTGTAGGTACATATCCACCTGTGTTTAGTGCACCGTGTCTCTACTTTGTAGGTACATATCCTCCTGTGTTTAGTGCACCGTGTCTCTACTTTGTAGGTACATATCCACCTGTGTTTAGTGCACCATGTCTCTACTTTGTAGGTACATATCCACCTGTGTTTAGTGCACCCGTCTCTACTTGTCTCTACCTTGTAGGTACATATCCACCTGTGTTTAGTGCACCCTGTCTCTACTTGTCTCTACTTTGTAGGTACATATCCACCTGTGTTTAGTGCACCCTGTCTCTCCTTTGTAGGTGCATATCCTCCTGTGTTTAGTGCACCGTGTCTCTCCTTTGTAGGTGCATATCCTCCTGTGTTTAGTGCACCCTGTCTCTACTTGTCTCTACTTTGTAGGTACATATCCACCTGTGTTTAGTGCACCCTGTCTCTCCTTTGTAGGTGCATATCCTCCTGTGTTTAGTGCACCGTGTCTCTCCTTTGTAGGTGCATATCCTCCTGTGTTTAGTGCACCCTGTCTCTACTTGTCTCTACTTTGTAGGTACATATCCACCTGTGTTTAGTGCACCCTGTCTCTACTTGTCTCTACTTTGTAGGTACATATCCACCTGTGTTTAGTGCACCCTGTCTCTCCTTTGTAGGTGCATATCCTCCTGTGTTTAGTGCACCGTGTCTCTCCTTTGTAGGTGCATATCCTCCTGTGTTTAGTGCACCCGTCTCTACTTGTCTCTTCCTTGTAGGTACATATCCACCTGTGTTTAGTGCACCCTGTCTCTACTTGTCTCTACTTTGTAGGTACATATCCACCTGTGTTTAGTGCACCCTGTCTCTCCTTTGTAGGTGCATATCCTCCTGTGTTTAGTGCACCGTGTCTCTCCTTTGTAGGTGCATATCCTCCTGTGTTTAGTGCACCCTGTCTCTACTTGTCTCTACTTTGTAGGTACATATCGACCTGTGTTTAGTGCACCCTGTCTCTCCTTTGTAGGGACATATCCACCTGTGTTAAGTGCACCGTGTCTCTACTTTGTAGGTACATATCCTCCTGTGTTTAGTGCACCCTGTCTCTACTTTGTAGGTACATATCCACCTGTGTTTAGTGCACCCTGTCTCTACTTGTCTCTACTTTGTAGGTACATATCCTCCTGTGTTTAGTGCACCGTGTCTCTACTTTGTAGGTACATATCCTCCTGTGTTTAGTGCACCGTGTCTCTACTTTGTAGGTACATATCCTCCTGTGTTTAGTGCACCATGTCTCTACTTGTCTCTACCTTGTAGGTACATATCCTCCTGTGTTTAGTGCACCATGTCTCTACTTTGTAGGTACATATCCTCCTGTGTTTAGTGCACCCGTCTCTACTTGTCTCTACTTTGTAGGTACATATCCACCTGTGTTTAGTGCACCGTGTCTCTACTTTGTAGGTACATATCCTCCTGTGTTTAGTGCACCCGTCTCTACTTGTCTCTACTTTGTAGGTACATATCCTCCTGTGTTTAGTGCACCGTGTCTCTACTTTGTAGGTACATATCCTCCTGTGTTTAGTGCACCATGTCTCTACTTGTCTCTACTTTGTAGGTACATATCCTCCTGTGTTTAGTGCACCCTGTCTCTACTTGTCTCTACTTTGTAGGTACATATCCTCCTGTGTTTAGTGCACCATGTCTCTACTTGTCTCTACTTTGTAGGTACATATCCTCCTGTGTTTAGTGCACCCTGTCTCTACTTGTCTCTACTTTGTAGGTACATATCCTTCTGTGTTTAGTGCACCCTGTCTCTACCTGTCTCTACTTTGTAGGTACATATCCTCCTGTGTTTAGTGCACCGTGTCTCTACTTTGTAGGTGCATATCCTCCTGTGTTTAGTGCACCCGTCTCTACTTGTCGGTACATATCCTCCTGTGTTTAGTGCACCGTGTCTCTACTTTGTAGGTACATATCCTCCTGTGTTTAGTGCACCCTGTCTCTACTTTGTAGGTACATATCCTCCTGTGTTTAGTGCACCCTGTCTCTACTTTGTAGGTACATATTATCCTGTATTATTAGCACCCTGGGAACATTCCTTGTTTATGTTTGTTAAGTATATAATGAACAGTCATGACTTACCTCCACTCTTGCCAGATTCTCCAGTGAGAGTAATTGTAAGAACACCGTCAGCTGTTAAAACAAGAAAAATAAATTGAATCAAGTAAGCTGTCACTTTATTTTTACTTAATGAACACTCCTTGTGGTTCTGGTGTCATTATAAATAATTCTAAATCTACCTGTCTACCTCAGGATTTAAATATTACACATAAACATGGGACAGGCTGCATAACTCAGAAATTAACCAGTTCTTAGCTATAAACAGTTACAGTGTTGAGGGCAGAATTAACCACAATTACAAAAAAAAAAAAAAAAATTATAGTGTTGAGGCAAGAATTAAATGTTGGTTATAAACCATTACCATGTTTAAACCACAAATTAATGCTGGTTATGCAAAATTAAGGTGCTGAAACCAGAAATAAATGCTGGTTGTATGTAATAAAGGTGTTGAAACCAGATTATAATGCAGTTATAAACAGTTACGGTGTTGCGACAAGAATTTGTGATGTAACCAGCATCTTACACTCAGTTAATGAGAGAATGTAGGTTTTAAATTTAATGAAACATGATAAGAATATGAAGGATTCACTGCTACACAGGTAATGAATATTTGAACATGGTATTACTCTGAATTTATCATTTAATTAGTTTAAAATAGCAATATACTGGCCAAGTGGCTAATTAAGATACCACATCCAATTCATATCATAATACAGAATGTTTCTCTAGATATAATTTTTTCTAATGGATGTAAGGCAATGAGATTGATTAGTTAACACAATTAGTTTAAAGTCCCAGGCACAGAGAAAGAGAGATGTTAAAGGGAGATAATCAGGGAAAACACAGCAAAACATGATGGACTATTCATGTCATGACAAGATCCCCGCTTCAGTAATGTGATTAAACTGAATGAGTCAGCTGAGGTTTAATTTAAAGACAATTAAAAAATCCAATATAATCAAGCTTGCCATGGTAACCATGTACTTTTTCCTAAGACTCCTGCCTCATACATCAATATATACACTGAACAAATGATATAATTTTTCAACTGAGAAATATTTTAATCTGATTGCTGCTGCTGGAAGAAAAGCACTCTTGTTCCAATTTTGGGCTCTATAAATTAATGTGCAAGTTCTGTTCAATACAGAGAACACATTTATCTAGTGTACTGGATCACATTTTCATACAAATTTCCTGTCAGAATGTTTTAAAAGTAACAGACATGAACCAGACAGCAATGTTAATGACATGGTCATTAACACTGCTGTCTGGTACAAGTCTGTTACTTAAACATATCAATATAAACTGGTACTGAAGCATTTTTTTTATCAGGGATAGGTCCATGGCCTGTTGATTGCACTGTCCAGTGAATGAGGGTAGTATTATTTGCCCTTCTAGATTCAAGGCTTTATTGTATCAGCCAAACAGAGTTTTGCGGATACTGTTTTTAAGTTGCATGCCGCCGCGGCTGCCACATAGGTTTCCAGAGAACTCCTCTGTAACCACTGGCCAGAATTTGTTAAAATTCTGAATTATGTGAACTGCTGCGCCTTCATTTATGGTTGACCTCTGACCTTTCCTCTCTGCCCAGCGTCCATTTGTGCGTCTGTTTCCACACATACACCCACATATCTTTGGACTCGTTTGACCAATCAGGAAAAAATATTTTGAACAAATGTAGCCCTTGGATAGCTTTATAACATGCATAGACAAGTGACCCAGGGGTCATGACGCTCAGCTGACCAGGAAGACATTGACAAAAGTAATTTTATCATCTGAATGTCAAATTTGAATGAAATACTTTTTCCAAACTTGACCTTTTGTATAAAATCATCCAATATTCATTGGGGTACTATGGAGCTCTGTAGCATGAAGGATATGGGTAACAGACACCTATTTTCAAGGTTTACAAGATGACTTTTCAGGGGTCTCCCAGCATGTCAAAAAATAAAATTCTAGGTCCAGTTATTATGATTTGTGCCCTGTTAACAAATCCAAATGTTTATTCTGGGGGGTATTTCAAAGCTGCATAGGATGAAGGATATAGGTAACAGAGATGTAATTTCAGGTGCACAAGGAGACTCTTCAGGGGCCTCCCAGCATATCAAGAAAGGAGATTCTAGGTCAAGTCATTATAATTTGTGCTCTGTTAACAGATGACCAAATCTTTATTCTGGGGAGTACTTCGGAGCCCCAGAGCATGAAGGATATGGGTAACAGGGACCTTATTTCGGGTTTCCATGTAGACCTTTTATGGGCTTCCCTGGAGGTGAGGACAGAAGATTCTAGGTCCAGTCATTATGATTTGTGCCCTGTTAATATATGACCAAATCTTTATTCTGGGGGGTACTTCGGAGCCCCATAGCTCACAGAATATGGGTAACAGGGACCTTATTTCGGGTTTCCATGTAGACCTTTTATGGGCTTCCCTGGAGGTGAGGACAGAAGATTCTAGGTCCAGTCATTATGATTTGTGCCCTGTTAATATATGACCAAATCTTTATTCTGGGGGGTACTTCAGAGCCCCATAGCTCACAGAATATGGGTAACAGGGACCTTATTTCGGGTTTCCATGTAGACCTTTTATGGGCTTCCCTGGAGGTGAGGACAGAAGATTCTAGGTCCAGTCATTATGATTTGTGCCCTGTTAATATATGACCAAATCTTTATTCTGGGGGGTACTTCAGAGCCCCATAGCTCACAGAATATGGGTAACAGGGACCTTATTTCGGGTTTCCATGTAGACCTTTTATGGGCTTCCCTGGAGGTGAGGACAGAAGATTCTAGGTCCAGTCATTATGGTTTGTGCCCTGTTTACAGATGACCAAATGTTTAAAGATCACAAAAGTAGAGAAAAAAAATCGTAAAAAAATTTTAAAAATATAGGTGGCGCCACCAATCTCCAGAAATTGATGAAACACTCCATGATCAATATCCATGCAAAGAAACATGGTGATTAATGCATTAGTTGTTCAGATACTTGAGCTTTTGTATTAAATTAGCATTATTCTGGGGGGGTACTTCAGAACCCCATAGCTCAAAGAATATATGTCACAGTGACCTAATTTCAGGTTTACAAGGAGAATTTCCATAGACCTCCCAGGATTTCAAGTAAGAAGATTCCCGGTCTAGCGGTTACGATTTGTGCCCTGTTAACAGATAGACGCCTGGATGGCCGGACGGACGACGGACAAAAGGTGATCCCTACAGCTCAGATGACTTTCAGTCAGCTGAGCTAAAAATTGAAAAAATACAGGTGGCGCCACAAGAATGCAGAAACTGATGAAACATTTCATGATCAATATCCATGCAAAGAATCATGGTGATCAATATAATAATTGTTCAGATACTTGAGCTTTTGTATCAAATTTTCCATTATTCTGGGGGGTACTTCGGAGCCCCATAGCTCAGAGGTTATGGGTAACAGAGACCTAATTTCAAGTTTTTTAAGGAAACTTTTCATGGGCCTCTCAGCATGTCAAGAGAGAAGATTCTAGGTCCAGTTGTTAAGATTTGTGCCATGTTAACAGATGACGGCATCTTATGAGGTCTCAAAAATAGAGAAAAAAATTCGTAAAAATAAAAAAAAAAATACAGGTGGCGCCACCATACTGCAGAAACTGATGACACATTCCATGATCAATATCCATGCAAAGAATCATGGTGATCACTGCAATAGTTGTTTAGATACTTGAGCTTTTGTATCAAATTGTCCATTATTCTGAGGGATACTTCAGATGACTTACAGTCAGCTGAGCTAAAAACACTTAATGGTCAATATCCATGCAAAGAATCATGATGAGCTTCGTATTAGTTGTTCAGATACTTCAGCTTTTGTATCAAATTGTCCATTATTCTGAGGGATACTTCAGAGTCCTATAGCTTGAAGGATATGGGTAACAGAGACCTAATTTCAAGTTTCCACAGGCACTCTTCATAGGCCTCCTTGCATGACAAGAATGAAGTTTCTAGGTCCAGTTGTTGCAATTTGTACCCTCTTGATAGATAACATAGGTGGCGCCACCAGTCTGCAGGAACTGATGGAACATCTCATAATCAATATGTATGCCAAAAATCATGACCATCAGTGATGTAGTTATTGAGATATTGAAGTTTTTGTATGAAATTTTTGACTACTCTGGGGGGGTACTTTGGGGCCCCATAGCTGAAAGGATATGGGTAACAGAGACCTAATTTCTGGTTTCCATAGAGACTTTTCATAGATCTTCTAGTGTGTTGAGAATGAAGATTCTAGGTCCAGTCGTAACTATTTGTGCCATGCTAACAGATGACAGCATCCTTAAAGGTCTCAAAAATAGAGGAAAAAATCGTAAAAAATCTAATGATACAGGTGGCGCCACCAGTCTGCAGGAACAGATGACACATCTCATGATCAATAGTTATGCCACAAATCATGACCATCATTTAAGTAGTTAATGAGATTTTGAAGTTTTTGTATGAAATTTTTTACTTTTCTTGGGGGTACTTTAGGGCTCCATAGCTCGAAGAATATGGGTAACAGAGACCTAATTTTGGTTTCCATGGAGACTTTTCATAGGTCTCTCAGTGTGTCGAGAATGAAGATTCTAGGTCCAGTCGTTATGATTTGTGCCACGTTAACAGATGACAGCATCCTTAAAGGTCTCAAAAATAGAGGAAAAAATCATAAAAAAATCAAACAATACAGGTGGTGCCACAAGTCTGCAGAAACTGATGGAACATTTCATAATCAATATGTATGCCAAAAATCATGACCATCAGTGATGTAGTTATTGAGATATTGAAGTTTTTGTATGAAATTTTTTACTACTCGGGGGGGGGGGGTACTTTGGGGCCCCATAGCTCGAAGGATATGGTTAACAGAGACCTAATTTCTGGTTTCCAAGGATATTTTTCATGGACCTCTCAGTGTGTCAAGAATGAAGATTCTAGGTCCAGTCGTTACGATTTGTGCCATGCTAACAGATGACAGCATCTTTAAAGGTCTCAAAAATAGAGGAAAAAATCGTAAAAAATCGAACAATAAAGGTGGCACCACCAGTCTGCAGGAAGTGATGACACATCTCATGATCAATAGTTATGCCACAAATCATGACCATCAGTCAAGTAGTTTATGAGATATTGAAGTTTTTGTATGAAATTTTTTACTTTTCTTGGGGGTACTTTGGGGCTCCATAGCTCGAAGAATATGGGTAACAGAGACCTAATTTCTGGTTTCCATGGAGACTTTTCATAGGTCTCTCAGTGTGTCAAGAATGAAGATTCTAGGTCCAGTCTTTACGATTTGTGCCTTGTTAATAGATTTTTACATTTTGAAAGGTCTCAAAAATAGAGAAAAAAATTCGTAAAAAATTGAACGATACAGGTGGCGCCACCAGTCTGCGGGAAGTGATGGAACATCTCATGATCAATATGTATGACAAAAATCATGACCATCAGTCAAGTATTTAATGAGATATTGAAGTTTTTGTTTGAAATTTTTTACTTCTCTGGGGGGTAGTTTGGGGCCCCATAGCTGGAAGGATATGGGTAACAGAGACCTAATTTCTGGTTTCCATGGAGACTTTTCATAGGTCTCTCAGTGTGTCGAGAATGAAGATTCTAAGTCCAGTCATTACGATTTGTGCCTTGTTAACAGATGTTCACATTTTTAAAGGTCTCAAAAATAGAGAAAAAAATTTGTAAAAAATCGAAAAATCCAGGTGGCGCCACCAGTCTTCAGGAACTGATGGGATATCTCATAATCAATATGTATGCCAAAAATCATGAACATCAGTGATGTAGCTATTGAGATATTGAGTTTTTGTATGAAATTTTTTACTACTCTGGGGGGGTACTTTGGGGCCCCATAGCTCAAAGGATATGGGTAACAGAGACCTAATTTCTGGTTTCCATGGAAACTTTTCATAGGTCTTCTAGTGTGTTGAGAATGAAGATTTTAGGTCAAGTCATTACGATTTGTGCCATGCTAACAGATGACAGCATCCTTAAAGTTCTCAAAAATAGAGGAAAAAATTGTAAAAAATCAAACGTTACAGGTGGTGCCACCAGTCTTCAGGAACAGATGACACATCTCATGATCAATAGTTATGCCACAAATCATGACCATCATTCAAGTAGTTAATGAGATATTGAAGTTTTTGTATGAAATTTTTTACTTTTCTTGGGGGTACTTTAGGGCTCCATAGCTCGAAGAAAATGGGTAACAGAGACCTAATTTTGGTTTCCATGGAGACTTTTCATAGGTCTCTCAGTGTGTCGTGAATGAAGATTCTAGGTCTAGTCGTTATGATTTGTGCCACGTTAACAGATGACAGCATCCTTAAAGGTCTCAAAAACAGAGGAAAAATCGTAAAAAATCAAACAATACAGGTGGCGCCACAAGTCTGCAGGAACTGATGGAACATTTCATAATCAATATGTATGCCAAAAATCATGACCATCAGTGATGTAGTTATTGAGATATTGAAGTTTTTGTATGAAATTTTTGACTACTCTGGGGGGGGGGGTACTTTGGGGCCCCATAGCTCGAAGGATATGGTTAACAGAGACCTAATTTCTGGTTTCCAAGGATATTTTTCATGGACCTCTCAGTGTGTCGAGAATGAAGATTCTAGGTCCAGTCGTTACGATTTGTGCCATGCTTACAGATGACAGCATCCTTAAAGGTCTCAAAAATAGAGGAAAAAATCGTAAAAAATCGAACAATAAAGGTGGCACCACCAGTCTGCAGGAAGTGATGACACATCTCATGATCAATAGTTATGCCACAAATCATGACCATCAGTCAAGTAGTTAATGAGATATTGAAGTTTTTGTATGAAATTTTTTACTTTTCTTGGGGGTACTTTGGGGCTCCATAGCTCGAAGAATATGGGTAACAGAGACCTAATTTCTGGTTTCAATGGAGACTTTTCATTGGTCTCTCAGTGTGTCAAGAATGAAGATTCTAGGTCCAGTCTTTACGATTTGTGCCTTGTTAACAGATGTTTACATTTTGAAAGGTCTCAAAAATAGAGAAAAAATTCGTAAAAAATTGAACGATACAGGTGGCGCCACCAGTCTGCAGGAAGTGATGGAACATCTCATGATCAATATGTATGACACAAATCATGACCATCAGTCAAGTATTAAATGAGATATTGAAGTTTTTGTTTGAAATTTTTTACTTTTCTGGGGGGGTAGTTTGGGGCCCCATAGCTGGAAGGATATGGGTAACAGAGACCTAATTTCTGGTTTCCATGGAGACTTTTCATAGGTCTCTCAGTTTGTCGAGAATGAAGATTCTAAGTCCAGTCATTACGATTTGTGCCTTGTTAACAGATGTTCACATTTTTAAAGGTCTCAAAAATAGAGAAAAAAATTCGTAAAATTCGAAAAAATACAGGTGGCGCCACCAGTCTTCAGGAACTGATGGAACCTCTCATGATCAATATGTATGCCAAAAATCATGACCATCAGTCAAGTAGTTAATGAGATATTGAAGTTTTTGTATGAAATTTTTGACTACTCTGGGGGGGTACTTTGGGGCCCCATAGCTCGAAGGATATGGGTAACAGAGACCTAATTTCTGGTTTCCAAGGAGATTTTTCATGGACCTCTCAGAATGCCAAGTTACAAGGTTCTAGGTCCAGCGGTTACGATTTGTGCCTGGTTAACGGACGGACAGACGGACAGACGGACGACGGACAAAGAGTTATCGCTATAGCTCAGATGACTTTCAGTCAGCTGAGCTAAAAATGGTGGCACCACCTGCAACCATTTTTACACAGCGTCCATCTGTTCACCTGCCTTGGGATAAAATCACTCATATTTCTGCAGTGAATGCACTTATCCACCTGAAATTTTTTCATGTGTATTCATCCTGGATAGCTTTTTTGATTTTATGACAGGTGGCGCCACTTCATTCATGTTCAGGCGGCAGACATCCAGGTTTATATCTCAGGACTGGTTTGACGTATCCTCCTGAAATTTTGCGTGTGTTAAGATCTCACATAGCTCTTTATCATACACAAAACTGGTGGTGCCACCTGCAACCATTTTGCAAAGCGTCCGTCTGTTAGTCTGCTGTGGGATAAGGTCACTCATATCTCTACAGTGGTTTGACTTATCTGCCTAAAATTTTGCACGTATATACCTCTTGGATAGCTTTCTCGATTTTGTGGCAGGTGGCGCCACCTAGTTTCACATTCAGGCTGCAAATATCCAGGTTAATATCTCAGGATTGTTTTGAAGTATCCTCCTAAAATTTTGCATGTGTATAGATCTCACATAGCTCTTTATCATAGGTAAAACTGGTGGTGCAACCTGCAACCATTTTTGCACAGCGTCTGTCTGTCTGCTGTGGGATAAAATCACATATTTCGGCAGTGGTTTGACTTATCTGCCTAAATTTTGCAATTGTTTACAGGTGGCGCCACCTTTATACACATTTCGGCTGCAGACATCCATGCTTATATGCAATACACCTCTCTCCTTTTCCCCTTGCCACTCAATCCATGCCCCACTTCACCCGTCCCACTCTGATTTTGGCGGATACATGTAGTCGCTTGTCAACTACCCGTATTCTAGTTTCAATATAAATCCAGACATTAAGACATCAGAGCATATGCCTGAGTTTTGTTGAGATTCCACAATTTTTACTAGAGGCTTTGGTGGTGATCAAACCATGTGATGCCGTAACCACAAGCCTGATGTCACAAAATTAATGACTTACGAGCACATGCACATGGATAGTATGCATGAATAATCTAACAAATTAATAATTTGAATTCTGAATGTTGCTTATATAATATTGTAAGTGCATTCAACTACACTGACATCTTTTGCATCATCATGAATCATGTATTTTCTACATTTTCATTATTATTTATTAACAGGCTGTAAAATTACTGCTTACAAACCTTGATAGGCTTAATCCTTGAGTTAATATTCAATATAAATTATTTGAATGTCCATAATTCTAATCTATAATGAGACAGATGTTCACAGGTCATGTGCTTTAGAATTCATAATAATACAAACACTGGTAGAGCTATTCATTAGCGGATGTTTGTGAGAGATAACAGGGACACATAACTTACCTATGATAAGAAGGTATTTTACTATTCATACACTAGAGGTGCTATTATGTTAGGAAGTGCACTGAAGCACACTGAAGCACTAAGAAGCTGGCTGAAGCAGCATTAAAACTGTATTCAATTGTTCAAATTCTAATTATGATAATTACTTAAACTGAAGTATTAAAGAGAAACGTTGTGCATTTCAGGTATTATTTAATTTCTTTTCACTCATGCTTCAGATTGATCATATATTCATACATCATTCAATAAAATTTATAACTACCTTTTGAATTAGGTAGTTGAGGTTGTAAATACATAGTTTATACTGCTGTTCACTGAGGCCTCCTCTGACACTCCTCTCTTACCTTTACTCAGTATAACTTTTACAGTGGTAATATCTATAATTATATGAGTTCAAGGGCCTCTGCCAGAACAAAACCGACCAATGTGAAAAGCAGTGGCATGTATAAGGATATATGTATGATTGAAAGATCTATTTTATCAATGCAAAACACATTAATACAAGCCTTAAGCTGAAAAAAATCCATGTGCTCATATATCACTTAGTTCACATAGACCCTATCAATGAAAACCACCCCTGTGGCCATTTCCATGCATTAATGTACACACATATACGCTGATAGACACATGCAGTGCTGCCACTCTGGATTTGAGGAAAACAGAAAATCTTACAAGAAAAATGTATCAAATTGCCTGAAAAAATGATGAAACAGATAAACCAGTGCCAAATTGCACAATTTCATACATTACAATTTTACTATTTGTGCATTAGGTTTTTAAACAAGCTTCACTGTTTGATATTCACAGTTATATGGTGAGTTACTGCGAACCTTCAGTATTTTATAGTTATCAGTAAAGTAGAACTGTTGAACACTGGAAAGTCACAGCAACGGTGTTGCTGTATAATGCCATTATGATGAAACACTTATAGAGCAAATCGACTGCTCTTAAAAAATTCTGCAATGTATTTATGAACTACATAAATTCACCACACCATATTGACACCATAACTCCCAGATGCTTCCATCATTACAAATAAGGAATAATACACAGACATGAAATATTATGGCTTTGTAGGCAATGGTAGCGCTCATTAAATCATAGAGTTTCCTGATTTGCAAAGCAGCAGAGCCATAACAAAGCTGAGTATCAGTCTAAACCCTAGCCCAGTTCTTACTCATTGCAAAGATTAGCCAATAATATATATAACACTGGCCTGTATTAAATCACAGCTGTGCTCACCAAGTTTCTAAAAAATCCTTGGTCTTGTTCGGTAGGAAGGTGCCTGGTTGAGGCTATATATAGCACTCTGATTGACATTACATGAGGTTGCTCACCAAGTTTCTTATCCTTGGTCTTGTTTGGTAGGAAGGTGCCTGGTCCAGTGGAGGCTAAGCTGATATCCAGCTTGGCAGGGTCAACAAGTGCATGTGTGAGGGCGTCCATCACTAGTGAGTGTATCCAGGACTTGAGCACCGGGACTTCCATGACGTGGAGGGTCTTCAGTACCCGGACAGAGAACCATACTTCAGGTCTGGAACACAAGTTTATCACATGAACAACATGAATATGATGCTAGATGTATCTGTTACAGTTAATTAAACTTAGTTAGACACAAATTCTCTCCCAGTTTGCCAAACAATGAGGTTTGAAGACAGTACACAATATTCACACAAAGATGACTAATTTAGAACCATATATCCTTTGCCCTTCCAACCAATTCATGCAACATAACCATTTGCTTGCCAATCAGCAGGCAGCATAACATTTTTAATAAATCAACCTTTTAGACCATATGCATCAGTAAAATGTTTCATTATTTGGGGTTTTGAACTCTCTCTGTTTGAGTGTTAGAAGTTACTCTGATAATCCACTGCCCGGGGTTCTGTAATACTGTATGTCGCAACTTCCCAAAGTTCTGTTGTGTCAAGGAGTCTTGTTGTGTGACATCAAAATACCTTTATCACTGTAATAAGATTATTTAAGGACAGTCAAGCCCGCTTATTGTCATGTCAGCGGTACATCCCTAAATTATGATAATAACCAGGATGTGATATTATGCGGGCTTTATACAGATGTCCTTTCATGTAAATATTATGCCGCATGTCACAATAACTGAACAAAAGCTGACTCACCAACAGAAAGTCACGTAGCGTCTGGGTCAGGAGGTCAAATGTCTGGAAATATGTGGCACAGTAATATGTGGCACATCGTCCTTATGATATGACTGTTCAGTGAGTGGGCAATGTTAAGCCATTGTCAACTTTCTAAAGTTAGGGTTTTTGATCGAGCATCTTCTCCAGTGCCCTCAAAACCTCTGGCTTTCATGGACCCTTAACCGGGATTTCCATCAAAAAGCACCATTAACAGCTCGGCGAAAGGTCACTGAGGTGTAAACCGCGGCCCTTGCAAAGATCAGTTCACTGTTTATGACGTGTTATCGCAAACATTGGCCTTGTTAGCGTACGAGGAAAAGCAATGATCTGGATAAAGGAGGTTTCCTAAGGCGTTAATTAGCTATGTGACGGTGAGTGACCCGCATGCATCATTGCACCTGCCTGTCGTGCACAGGTGGGAGGTGAGATCATTTGATACACCTGACCGATTACAAGCTCCAGGCCTCACTGATCGCCTTGTTGATGTTTGATGTGATATTAATTGCGAACTGGTATCACTGCCAAGGGTTCCATGGATGACAATAAACGGGATTATGATATAATATTCCATGACATTAAACGGTAAGATTTACCATTGTATATATAGGAAATGGTTTGGGAATTCAGATTTATGTGACAATAAATGAAATTTTCTATTAACTGATATGACACAAAGTGGGCTTGACTGTATACAAGATTACCAATCACTGAATTTTTACAAAACTGACTATTTTTAGCAGAACATTGCACAAGCATTGATGCATGGACTTGATGGACATGTAACCTACCTCCCTGCCATGGCCACTCTAGAAAAGGGTAAGTTCAGACGGTGATCCAGACTCATGGTAGAAACCAAATGTTACCAGCCTGACATTATAAGAATATTGTTTGTGTTGTACAAAGAGTTACCTTGTCTGAAAGGAGAGGACAGCGTTAGAAAAGTGAGGGAAGGCCACTTGGGAGTTCATGTTGAGAGCCATCTGTAGATTACCGTCTAAATGAAGCTTCTCTACAACAACATCCACCGTCAAACCCATCCTGCAAAACACCATATTACGATACTGTAAAATATCATATCATCATACTGTAATACATTATATTATAAAACTGTAATACATCATATAACAAGGGACCCATGGGTCACGGCGCTCAGCTGTTATATATGATAAAAAATATGATTTGGGAAAGAGGCATATGCTGGTTTTGTGTGGTAATAAATATAAGCTTTATTATGAGTTGTTGGTGTTTAGCTTATGTATGATTTTGATAGTATCTTTGGAGACAGGGAAGAGGATTGATTTCATTTATTTTATTAACAAATGGAGTGCTATTGTCACACAGATTTTGACTTGGCCATATAACTTATAAGCAGCACATATAATAAAAGAATTTAACTATTTATTAAAATTTAATAACAAATATTGTGCCAATATAATTTTTATTAAAAATAATAAGAGAATCATGATTTTTTAAATAAAATATAACTGAAATAATTATTAAAATAATATTATAGAATATATGCATTCATGAATACATTTTGAAAGTATTTGCACTGGTATTCAAATACTTTCATTTTTACCTGAATCCATTCTTATGCAAGAAATTTTATAATGGAGTACATATTCATATTCATATTCATATACATTTGCAAAGTATTTGCACCATGTCTGGTATTTATTCAGTTTTAGCCAAACAATGATGCTGAGAATCCAGAATATAAACAAAGGACCCATGGGTCACAACAAAAGTTTGAAATTTTTGCAAATGCAAAATATGAAAAATATTCTATTGTAATGTTTTATATTTATATAAGCATATAAGAAGCTAAGAGGAAAGGGCCCTCCTACTTGGTTATAGTAAAATTCTCAGTATATGATTGCAAACTAATACTCTGACAAGACTGTCATGAAGAAAAACAGTAAAAGTTTTGAGATGCTGTGATGCATATGAAAAATTTACAGATGGACAGGCAAGTGGACAGAATGGACTAATACCTTCATTTCACTTTCAAGGGAATAATGCATTTAAGTTTATATATAAGCCTATTTTGTTTAGCATATCCACTTTTTCATTAATAGTTTTTATCTGATTCATTTTTTTTATTTACAAGTGTTATAAATTTGTAATACCTATAAAAGTTAAAATATAAGTTAAAATATTAGAATTCTAAGTTGCAATCATTATATATCCAGATTGTAGCTCACATTGGGTCATATTATGCATACACATATATTTTATTATTTTTAAATCAAATGTTTAAACTGAATGTAAAAGAAAATAATGCCACAACATGGCATCTACAAAATTATTCCTTGAATTCCTCTAAAAAGTTTTGCACATTGGAGTTTTCAGGACATGCTTAATTTTATTCACCGAAATAAAATAAAAGATTCAGTAAATTTGATAAAATAAAAACATCTTTTCAAATAAAGTATACACACTGTTGGTTGAATGAGGGACAAACAATATCATTATGCTAATTACAATCTCAGCTATAATTAATAACTGGAATTAATAGTCAATTTCACACCTGGTGAAGTTTTATCCTTCTGAAGTAAAACATTATTTATCTAATGAACATCCACACTTTCATAGCAATACATCACTTTGTGGACACAATTAAATGTGCACTTTAATCATTGTAACCCTGGTGGTACAATACAAAATCTAAAATGTAGCATGTCCAAGAATAAAATAAAATACAGAAAATTATAACATTCATCTAGTTTATGCACCAGCTGGGGGGGGGGGGGGGGGTTGAGTGCAGAGCAGAGGAGAAGCCTGCTAGTAGTGGCCAAGCTGGGTCAAGGCAAGCTGCTTGGGGTGGGTTACATAATGCAAGTGAAGGCTGTACTACTAGGTGGGCCAGATGTAAACAACACTTGACATGGTGTATGAAAACTTGAATAAAAGCTACTTTTTTCAAACAATTTCTTTGAAATTTCAGATTTTAAAAGATTAAATCCTTATGTATATATGCTGTGAAAATTAAATCAACAGTGCTTACAGGGAAAAAACGTGCCACTGCCAAAGTTGGACAAAATTTAAGGTATTGATTTTTTATTTATGCTAATAACTTGAAAAATTTGCAAAATTCAGATCTAATTTTGGGCAAACAATTGAATCTTGATTAAATAAAGTTATATTCCTGAAAAAAAGTCTTCAGCTTCAGCAATTCGCATGTTAAGTGAGCAAATATATTTCCTGATTTTTAAAAAATTGCATTATATTTGGGCCTATAACTTCAAAATAATACCCAATACTGACCTAATTTTTTAAATGTGCACAGAAAATGTATGGAAGAATATGAATACTAAATATGATCAAAAACAGATCAGTGGTTTTAATATTAGGCAGACTTGAAGTGTAACAATTGCTTTTTTATGGAAAACGGAGGTTTTTCCTTAATATCTCGAAGGAACAAAGTTCTAATGACCCAATTTTTGGTATGGTAGGAGATTTTGGGGACATCTAATGGTATGCAGAATTTTAGATTCGTAGGTCCAACGGTTTTAAAACGTGCCCTGTTAACGGCCGGACGGCTGGACGGACGGACGGACGACGGTCAAAGGACCACGACTATAGCTCAGATGACTTATAGTCAGCTGAGCTAATAAAACTATAATACACCATATTATTAAACTGTAATACATCTTACCATAATATTGTTACACACCATATCACAGTACTGTCCCTAATCATAAAATAGTATTTACTGCAATTTGCAGTATATATTGCAATCATGCTGCCACTATACTTCAATCCTACAACTTTGTCAGAAACTGATACATGGACCATACTGCTCTTATGTTGCTTCCTAGCAGCAGCTTTTTAGTGTACACTGCTTCCATGCTGTGATCTCTAAGTAACTATTATGCTCCTACTGCTTTCATGCTGTTAATACTTAATCACTGGTAATCCTATACTATTTTCATACTGCCACCCTCTGTCAGTGGTTTCTTCAATTGTTCTCTTTCTGGATTTATGCTGCAATATCTTTGTTGCTTTAATGTTCATACTTCTATCATGCTGTGATACTTTGTAATGTTCTACTACTTCCATACTGCTTTCCCTCTGTCTGCGTTTTCTCTGACAAATGTACATTTCATCTATCGTTCTCACACTGCAATTTCCTGTCTTACCCTGCAGTGATTGGCTAAACTGATTTTGAAGAAAAAAGCAGCCATCTCTGCAAAATTTAGAAATTGTTCTTTGTTAGCTTTTGAAGATGAAGATCTGTGCCAAGGAGTACAAGTAAGAGTAATATTCAAAAGATCCATCATGTTCAAAAGACTCACTGGATTAATTAGAACATACAATCACTTGATGGAAGATAAGGAGGACAAGGAGAGGCCATTTATGTTACTCCCAGCAGTAAGTTTGAACTACATAGCTCATAGTTCAATAAATTGGCATAAATAACATGTAAATATCACAAACACTGCATTTTTTTAAACCATAAATGACATCTTCTTGCCTACTTGGTTTTAATTATGAATAAAATAGTTGGACCACTTGCTTTTTTAAAAGCTGCATCAAATGTGTATTGTTATATTCCATATGTATTTAAATAATTTTAAATATTCCATCAGACTATATATTTCCTTAATTTGTTTATTAAAAGATCTTTTTTAGTTTTAATACCTTGTTATTTAGTATTTCACCACACTGGCTCTTTAGCAGGCATTCTGTTTATATTATATATACATGTATGCAGTACATGAAGCAAACCTATTTTGATGTAAATCATATAATATATGACATGTGTTTTTCAAGAATTTAATAACTACACAGTAATTTCTACAATTATAAGGGAGACCACACTGAAACCATACTTTGCATACTGCAAATATGCTGCATGCCTACTTTTTCCATTCTTCACACTATTCTTCATTCATGCTGCATTAACATACTATTTTCATGCTGCAGGCACAGATTTGAAGCATTTCTTTATTACTGTTTTCATAATGCTATTTATGGTTCAACATGTAAACAAATTTGGAGCTTAGCAACCATTGTTAAAGGGGGCGGGGCTTAAAGCCATGCCATCGGAACTGTCAATCCTGCTGCTTGGTGCTCATGCCAAAGCACACTGACAATTTAAATATTTGAACAAGGGACCTATGGGTCACGGCGCTCAGCTGTTATATATGATTAAAAAATATGATTTAGGAATGAGGCATATGCTGGTTTGGTGTGGTAATAAATATAAGCTTTATTATGAGTTCTTGGTGTTTAGCTTATGTATGATTATGATATTATCTTTGGAGAGAGGGAAGAGGATTGATTTCATTTATTTTATTAACAAATGGAGTACTATTGTCACACAGATTTTGACTTGGCCATATAACTTATAAGCAGAACATATGATATAAGAGTTTAACTATCTATTAAAAAAAATTACAAATATTGTCCCAAATATAATTTTTATTAAAAATAATAAGAGAATCTTATGATTTTTTAAAATGAAATATAACTGAAATGATTATTAAAATAATATTAAAGAATATATTCATGAATGCTTTCATGAATACATTTTGAAAGTATTTGCACTGGTATTCATATACTTTCATTTTTACCTGAATTCCAATTCTTTATGCAAGACATTTTATAATGGAGTACATATTCATATTCGTATTTAAATACAATTGCAAAGTTTTCCCACCATTACTGGCATTTATTCAGTTTTCACCAAACAATTATGTTGAGAATCCAGAATATACAAAATTCACACATTTAAATTATGATCAAGAGTACCTGGTTTTATGGCTTTTATTTATATTAAAAAAATAAAAATGTAAGGCCAAAAAAAAATTAAAGGTATGGTTCTCAGGCACCGCCCGCATCAATTTTAAACCCCCGCATCAAAATTTTTATTTGATTTTCAATAAAAACTTTCCAATTTTGAGCTGCTGCCGCTCCGACATTTCTTTCAAGAAGATTAAACCATACAATTTCCTTTGTTTTGTAGTGCTTTTACTTATTTAGCAAATTAAAACTGTTATTTTCATGCTTTTCCCTTATCATTTGACATTTTTATCGAAGCATACCAAAAAATTTAAAATAAAAAAAGCGCCCGCCCGCATTGATTTCTGAAAAAAAAATGCCTGAGAACCATACCTTTTTTTTATTTTGGCCAAATATATTCATTTTGGACTAATTTCACATCAATGTACACACTAGACACAGTAGGAATCTAGATTAATAATATCAACTGCATCTTTGTCTATCATTAATTTCCTTCATATGATCCCTAATGATTAGTAATGAATAATATGATTTACTTTTTTATCATTAAAATTGAACTGAAAAATACCATAGGTGACTGCATGGTGTTATTTGGAGTACGTGACATTCTATCCATCGATACAAGATTCTTTTATCATCAGTAACTGCAAGTTGATTTCCTGTTATTATAAACTAACAAATTCTTTTTTATTTTTCTTAAATTGTTATTAAAAAACAATAAAAATTTATTAATTTATTGTTAATTGTTATGTTGTTGGTTAAAACTACTAGATGAGTTGGGTTGGACACCTGGATCAACTGTGGCTGGCCATAAGCTGCCTACCTGCAACAGTGTATGGCTCGCCTCAAGCATGCATAATTTGCTGAAAGTTCAACAAGGTCAACGTACAGGTGACTCAAGAGGGGCTGGAGAGAGTTAAGGTCTGACATGGTCTCATAAAAACATTAATAAAAGCTACAATTTTTGGCCAATTTCTTTCAGCTTTCTCAACTAAAAAGCTGAAATCTTTGTGTGCATGATATGAAAATTATATCAACCGTGCTCACAGGAAACAAATGTGCCATGGTCAAAGTTGGGCAAAATTTAAGGCACTAATTTTATATTTATACTAATAACATAAAATTTGAAAAATTCAGGACTAATTTGGAGTATTCAATTGAATCTTGATTAAATAATGTTACATCCCTGGCAAAAAAACTCTAGCTTCAGCAATCCCCTTGTTTAGAGAGTAAATATATTTCTTGATTTTTTACATAGTGCATTATGTTTGGGCCCATAACTTAAAACAATTATGCAATACTGACATCATTTCTGGCATATGCATAGAGAATGTATAGAAAAATATGTATATTATATATGATTAAAGTCACATCAGTGGTTTTGATAATAGGCAGTCTTGAAGTGTGACAATGGGTTTTTAATGGAAAAATGAAGTTTTTCATTAATATCTCGAAGGTATTAAGTCCTAGTGACCAAATTCTTGGCATGGTAGGGAATTTTGGAGACATCTAATTGTATGCCAAATTTTAGGAACTGAGAGCTGAAGCTGGGGAGCTGAGCTCTTGCAAACTGCATAACACTAGCTTGATGTAAACAATTTGTTACATGGTGCTTGAAAACTTGAATAAATTCTACAGTTTTTGATCAACTGGTTTCAAATTTTTGGTGTTAACAGACAAAATGCTATCAAAAACATGCTGCGAAAATTAAATCCACAGTACTTACAGTAAAAAAACGTGCCATGGTCAAAGTTGGGCAAAATTTAAGGTACCAATTTTTTATTTTTGTTAATATTTTAAAAAATTTAAAAGATTTTGATCTAATTTTGGGTATACAATTTAATTTTGATAAATTAAAGTTATATTACTGGAAAAAAAGTCCATAGCTTAAACAAGTTTTGTGTTAAGTGATCAAATATCTTTCCTGATTTTTTACAAAATGCATTATGTTTGGGCCCATAACTTTTTTAAATTATATAATACAGACATAATTTCTGGCATGTACATAGGAACTATATAGAAGAATATTTATAGTAAATATGGGTGAAAACAGATGAGTGGTTTTGATATTAGACAGTCCTGAAGTGTGAAAATAGGTTTTTAATAAAAAATTGAGGTTTTTCCTAAATTTCTCAAAGGAACTAAGTCGCAAAGACCCAGTTTTCGGCTTGGTAGGAGATCTTGGGGACATCTAACATTATGCTGAATTTTGGATTCCTAGGTCTTACGGTTTCAAAACGTGCCACATCTACGGACGGACGGACGGACGGACGGACGGACGGACAGACGGACGGACGACGGACAATGGACCACGACTATAGCTCAGATGACTTATAGTCAGCTGAGCTAAAAACTGCTTTCATATTATTTTCATATTGTTTTTCTGCTGTTCTATTTCTACTGCAGAATTCTGATCATCTAATCTAAAAATTTGAAAGACTGCTTTCATACTGTTTTCATACAATTTTCCTGCTGCTCTTATGCCCATTATCTATGCTCTTACAGCAGCTATTCTGCTTTTCTACTTCTCTGACAGTACTGTCTACTACTTTCAAGCAGCATCTGTATACTGCTTTGCCATGGTTTTCATACTGCAAACTGTTAAATTCTTTCATACAGTTTTTATACTGTTTCAATAATGTTTTAATGATACAATATATCAAAATAATATAATATATCACATCATAATACTGTAATACATCATAAGACTGTAACATATAATAATAATGTAATACATCATACCATAATATGTTGTAATACTACATATCATAGAACTGTAATACTACATATCATAGTAGTGTAATACATAATATATCATAGTACTGTAATGCATCGTCATAATACCATGATACATAATATATCATTGTACTGTAATACTTCATCATAATACTGTAACACATATCATAGTACTGTAATACATCATCATAATACTGTGATACACCATACCATAATAATGTAATCTATCATATCATAGTATTGTAATACATTGTACCATAATACTGTAATACATCATACCGGTATAAAAAAATGTAATTTATCACATCATAATACTGTAATACGTCATAATACTATAACATACAATAACAAGTGACCCATGGGTCATGACGCTCAGCTGACAAGCATGACCTGTATTTAAAGCCTGATGGTATACCATATGGTATCTGACAATACTTGGAAGATGGAAGGTTTGGGATGAAAAGTCTGACTTGAAATGCATCCACAACTTTTTTCAAGAAGTTTGTCTTATGACATTGACCTTTGACCCTAAGACCAAAATATCAAAAGGTTTGTTCCTCTATTGACAAGTAAGGTTTGGGATGATTATTTTGGCTATAAGAATTAATTCTGGGAGGTGCAAACACACCCTGTAACTCAGAGAATATAGGTCACAGTGACCTAATTTCAGATCTGCAAGGAGATCTTTTTAGAACCTCTAAGACTGCATAGGGTTCATGTATCTAGCCCTTACAGTTACAATTTGTGCCCTGCTAACGGCCGGACGGCTGGCCAGAAGGACGAAGGACAAAGACCCATCGTTATAGCACAGCATGACTTAAAGTAAGCTGAGCTAAAAATCACTGAAACTGCACTGACAAAAGGATTTCAAAGGTGGCTAACTGGCAGACATAATGGATTTCTGACAAGTCTGACATTTGATATCACACATCCTACAATAAGAGACCAAACTTGTAGCAAATTCTCCAAAGGATGTTACAGTCATGAATGTCCAAAACAATTCAAAAGGCATTTTCAGGCCCTCATATTAGATTTATAGATATGCAAATGTAAAAAGGGTAAGTCCAATATTTTTTATTATCACTCTGCTTTTCAATGGGATCAGCAGGGTAGGTAAACTGCAAAACCTGAAAGAAATGAAATGCAGAAAGCATGACTAAAGGTCTTGTAATAAAAAAAAAGCCATCCTAAATCCAGGTACACATCCACATAATATGATTACAAACATTTGCTTTAATATCTGGTGATTTATATAAAAATATTCAGATATCTAGGAAACTAAGTTTATTGCTATGATTCCATAAAATAAACTGCAAAATGTTCCCATCATCTTATAAATCAGTAGCTAAACCTTAATACTATACTCTCACAGTCTTAATGCCTGGCTGAAGCATTCCGGCAACAGTGTTTTTGTTATGCAGTAACGAGGTATTTATCACTCAGCCTTATCACTTAACAGGCTGATACAAAAGAGTCATATGTCACCAGCATCACTCACAATTACAGCCACACAGTGAGATGTACCATAACCAATGGTTATATGTACAAGAAAAATAGAGATGGTCTACAAAATAAGTTATTGTGAACATCCCTGACCAATGACCTTGGCCTTTTGCCCACATATCAACTGGATTCTTTCTAAATGTGGGTAACTACTAACCACTTACATCTGGCCGGGTGTAATTACTTGGCAACCAATGAGTGAATAACTTAGACCTGAGTTTCACTTGAAATATGTTCACAAGCATTTAGAACAATATTGTGACCTTGACCTTTGACCTTTTGAACTCAACATCAATAGGCTTCTTCCCCTATTGGTAAGTAAGCCATATATGACAGATGGAAAGTATAGATTGAAAAGTTTGCCTGAAAATGACTCCACGCAAGAAGAGGGTGCTGTGAACTTGACCTTTGACCTCAAAATCAACAGGTCTTTTCCCCTGTTGGCAGAGAAGCGATATCAGTGCTGAAAGGTTTGGAATGAAAGGTCTAGCTTGAAATGTGTCCACAACCTTTTCAAAGAAGTGGATCCTGTGACCCTGACCTTTGACCTTGTGACCTCAACATCTTTAGGATTCTTCTCCCACTTAGTAGGTGAGCTATATGTGAAAGATAAAAGAATTGGGATGAAAGGTTTAGCTTAAAATGCATCCACAGGCTTTCCAAAGAAGTTGGTTCTGTGACCTTGAACTTTGACCTTGTGACCTCAAAATAATTATGATTCTTCCCCTGTTGGTAGGTGAGCTGTATGTGAAAGATGGAAGGTTTGGGATGAAAATCATGGCTAAAAGAATTATTTCTGGGGGGTGCAAACACACCCCATAACTTTGAGAATATAGGTCGCAGTGACCTAATTTCAGGTTTGCAAGGAGATCTTTTTAGAACCTCTAAGACTGCATAGGGTTCATGGCCCTAGCCCCTACGGTTATGATTTGTGCCCTGCTAACGGACGAACGGCCAGACGGACAGACGGAAGGATGACGGACAAAGACCCATCGCTATAGCCCAGCATGACTGAAAGTCAGCTGAGCTAAAAATGCAATACATCATGCCATAATATATTGTAATACATAATATCATAGTACTGTAATACATCTATATATTAATAGCGTAAGGCGATTTTTGTGATTTTCCGTATCTCCTCTGATACCACCGTACGGATTGCCGTAATATTCGACATACATATGCTCTGGGTTTGTCCGAAGAGATTCCGCCCCCTTTTATTTGCAATATTTGTGTATTACCTGCCTAATTAATAATTTTAATATTTGCTCCCCCATGGGCGCCTCTTTTCTTTGTGTCTTCAGCCTGGTAATACAATGGCCACAGAGTGTTTGATGGCGGGACTGAGTTTTTCTCCGGAGGCCCTATCTTGGCTTTTCTTAAATTTGCGGTGACCGGCCCGAAATAATCCCCATTGGTGATCCCTTCTCAAAAGGCAACCTCCGCGCAGGGAAAAGGTCTATTGTGCACAAAGAGATCTTGCATGAGGAAAATGCTCAAAAGGGGGATCTTTCAAAGAATGAAAATTTTCGGAGCCGTAGTGAATGCAGGGTAGTGTGTAAAACCCGAACCCCACGGTCCCTGGACCCCATAAACCAATTTCCTCATTTTCCATTACTTATACCGATAAAAACACCACTATTTTTGATGTAAGGACAGAGTAAAGTCCCTAAATGTTGCACATTTGTAAATGACAAATTCACTGAAAGATTTATAATTACAAAAATATTTCAATGAAGACGGACCTCATTTACTTGAATTTGCCGACTGTTCAATTTTGACGGACCCCGGCCAGTAACCAAAGCTCATATTTTTATTTATGACTAAAACAGGACAAAAATAGCACTCATGTCACACACTAAATATAACATTTGTTATTTTAAATGGAAATATAATAGTGCGGACACAGTGGGGGAGATTTAATTTGAAGTGCACTAACAGCTGAGCGGACCTGAGACTGATATATTTGAGCACTTCCACACACAACAGGTTTTGTGCTCCGTTCATAACAACCATGCAATTTTAAAGTTGGCAATAATATAAATACCGAAAGGAATTTTTGATTACTTGCATTTCAAGCAACTACAGGTTCCAAAATAATGATTTTGTAAATGATTTAAATTATAATACTGTTTAAAACGCTACAAATATGAAATAAATAGCAAATATAAAATTATGAATAAAAACTGAGACAGAAATGTAAAAATACAGATACAAACACAATAATAAATCACAAATGTGTCATGGCTAAACTTGATGTCATATACATGTATGTACTAAAGAAATGGTAAAACAACGAGAAAACGGAGTCCGTGTTATCCGTGAGGTCCGTGCCCCAGGGTCCGTAAGTGTTTTTTTTTAATCAAATTTTGTTGCAAAACAGACTATTTTTTATGTTTTAACCAAACATAATATAAAATATGTCTTTAGATATGCTTATGCTAAAATATTTTGACAAATTACCATGAGAGTTTAAGAATTACAAATTTTTCTTGGGTTCCGGGATCCGGAATGGGATCCGGGTTAAACACACTGCCTGAACGCAGTGACTGACTCACTGGAAAACAGTGGCTCAGCTTTCAAACAGAAAGGAGTGCGTGATATTTAAAAATATATACAGCCATTAAATGTACCAATTAATATAATGCTACCACGAACTTTTGCGCAGCGGGATTGCCCGACTATGTGAGTGCTCAGTTTTTGTGCGTTATAACCGGAATGCAATTATCGAGATCACGTCTCAGCGCTGTACTGTACTACCAGGTTCCTTTACTGGCGGATTAACGGGCGCGGAGGGCAACTTTAAATGGCGATGTTCAGCATAATATATATTTTCATATAAAAATGATTTTATTTAACATATCAAATTCTTAGAAAATTCTCCGGCCAACCTCTCGGCTTCAATTAGAGGTTTATGCATAACACCATGCATATAATGCATCTATATATTAATAGCGTAACGCGATTTGTGTGAATTTACATGTCTCCTCTGACACTATGGTTTGCCGTGATTTTTGACATACATATGCTCCGGGTTTGTCCGAAGGCATTCCACCATTCGGACAAGAACGTATTCGTCCAGGTCATTCAGACTCCGACACAAGGTTAACTCAGAGACAGAACACTTATACCAAATGTCGGATTCAAAGAGACAGTAACATTGTACACCCAAGACATGAAACTATGACAGACTATTTGACATCAGAACTAAATGCTCGCCCAAAACCGTGCGTAGCACGGGTAATTGCTAGTTATATCATAATATTGTAATACATCAATTCATAGTACTGTATTGTAATACATCATAATACTGTAATACATTATAAATATCACAGTCCTGCAATACATCATATCATAATATAATAAAACACAAAATACATCAAGTATTACACATCCATCATCAAACCCATCCTGAAATGCATTATATCATAATAATGTAATGCACAAATACATCATTATACTGAAATACAAGGAATGCATCATAAAACCCTAATGAAGAAACTATATCACAACCTTCAATACAGTAAAAATATGCTTATTATGAAATAAAGAGAATATATTATAAATTGAAATGCAGAGAATAATTCATAATATGTAAATTGTAATACTAAGAAGATATCTGTCTGTAATCCAGCAAAAATACCTCTGTGAATAACCTGTGAGGTGAAAATACCATATTCTACAATAGAAATATATATCAAAGTCTATAATGCAGCAAAAACATAGGACCCTGTATACAACAAAGGCATCATTCAGTACTGTCCTTAACCCAAAGAAACAAGCAACAGTCTGTAATACAACAAAAACATCATATGATATCCTGAATTACAATTACCAGATGACTGCCTTAAATACAGCCCTCATACAACTAAAATATAGCCATCATATAACTGCCTGAAATACAGCCCTCATACAACTAAAATTTAGCCAACATATAACTGCCTGAAATACAGTCATCATGTGACGGTTTTTATATACACACAAATACGCATTAAAATCAATCAATATGCTATACTGTTAAGTATTCATGAGAGCTTGTAGATATAATTGTAATGACTCTCTTAGCTCAACACACGAACCACAAAATTAAAGTAACTGATAAGTGTTCTATTAAACAGACCTGTACTGAAATTAAACTAATACTTACATTTTACCTCCAAGCCTGGTAGCAAACACCATTTTGAAGTCATCACACTGGAGTCCGACATCGGCCTCCACAATGAGGCCATGTTGGCCAAGCTGAGGAAGTCCTGCCGGGGGACGACCCACGGATTGCCACGACAGGGCAGACTTGTTCTCTCCCAATGTGTGCTCAAATACCCGCACAAACTTGATGAACGGGGTGTTGTCACCCAAAGTGAAACTCTTCAGTGTGATGGAATCTACAAGAAAGGACACAGGATATATATTGTATTCTAGTTCACATGTCAAACACCTGCACAAACTTGAACAAGGGACCCATGGGTCACGGCGCTCAGCTGTTATATATGATAAAAAATATGATTTGGGAATGAGGCACTTGCTGGTTTTGTGTGGTAATAAATATAAGCTTTATTATGAGTTGTTGGTGTTCAGCTTATGTATGATTTTGATAGTATCTTTGGAGACAGGGAAGAGGATTGATTTCATTTATTATATTAACAAATTTAAATGGAGTGCTATTGTCACACAGATTTTGACTTGGCCATATAACCTATAAGCAGCACATATAATAAAAGAGTTTAACTATTTATTAAAATTTAATAACAAATATTGTGCTAATATAATTTTCATTTTAAAAAATAATAAGAAAATCATATGATTTTTTAAAATAAAATATAACTGAAATGATTATTAAAATAATATTATAGAATATATTCATGAATGCATTCATGAATACTTTTTGAAAGTATCTGCACTGGTATTCAAATACCTTCATTTTTACCTGAATTCCCATTCTTATGCAATAAAATTTTTTAATGCAGTACATATTCATATTTGTATTCAAATACATTTGCAAAGCATTCGCATCATGTCTAGTATTTATTCAGTTTTAGCCAAACAATGATGTTGAGAATCCAGAATATACAAAATTCACAAATTTAAATAATGATCAAGTACCTGGTTTTATGGCTTTTATTTATATTAAAAAAAATAAATGTAATATATTCACTTTGGACTACTTTCACATCAATCTACACACTAGACACAGAAGGAATCTAGATTAATATTATCAACTGCCCCTTGTCTATCATTAATTTCCTTCATATGATCCCTAATGATTAGTAATGAATAATATGATTCATTTTTATATCATTAAAACTGAATTGAAAAATACCATAGGTGACTGCATGGTGTTATTTGGAATAACATTGACATTGACATTCTATCCATCCATACAAGATTCTTAAATCATCAGTAATTGCAAGTTAATTTTCTGTTACTCATCAACTAACAAATTCCTTTTCTATTAATTTTTCTTTAATTTGTTATTAAAAACCAATAAAAATTTATTAATTTATTGTTTATTGTTATGTTGTTTTTCAAAACAACTACTAGATGAGTTGGGTTGGACACCTGGATCAACTGTGGCTGGGCATTAGCTGCCTGGCTGCCCCAGTGTTTGCCTCGCCTCAAGCGTGCATAATTTGATGAAAGGTCAACAAGGTCAACATACAGGTGACTGAAGAGGGGCTGGGTAGAGCCATGGTCTGACATGGTCTCATAAAAACATTAATAAAAGCTACAATATTTGGCCAATTTCTTTCAGCTTTCTAAACTAAAAAGCTGAAATCCTTATGTGTGCATGATATGAAAATTATATCAACAGTGCTCTCAGGAAATAAACGTGCCATGGTCAAAGTTGGGCAAAATTTAAGGTACTAATTTTATATTTATACTAATAACTTATAAAATTTGAAAAATCCAGAACTAATTTTGGGTATTCAATTGAATCTTGATTAAATAATGTTACATCCCTGACAAAAAATCTCTAGCTTCAGCAATCCTCTTGTTAAGGGAGTAAATATATTTCTTGATTTTTTAAAAAGTGTTTGGGCCCATAACTTAAAACAATTACGCAATACTGACATCATTTCTGGCATGTGCATAGCAAATGTGTAGAAAAATATGTATATTATATATGATCAAAGTCAGATCAGTGGTTTTGATATTAGGCAGTCTTAAAGTGTAACAATGGGTTTTTAATGGAAAAATGAAGTATTTCATTAATATCTCAAAGGAATTAAGCCCTAGTGACCAAATTCTTGGCATGGTAGGGGATTTTGGAGACATCGAACTGTATGCCAAATTTAAGGAACTTAGAGCTGAAGCTGGGGAGCTGAGCTCTAGCAAACTGCATAACACTAGCTTGATGTAAACAATATGTGACACAGTGCTTGAAAACTTGAATAAAATCTACAGTTTTTGATCAACTGGTTTCAAAATTTTGGTGTTAACAGTTGAAATGCTAACAAGAACATGCTTTGAATATTAAATCCACAGCAGTTACAGGAGAAAAACGTGCCATGGTCAAACTTGGGCAAAATTGAAGGTACCAATTTTATATTTTTGCCAATATTTAAAAAAAAATTAACAGATTTTGATCTAATTTTTGGTATACAATTAAATTTTGATAAATTAAAGTTGTATTACTGAAAAAGGTCCCTACCTTTAACACTTTTGGTCTTAAGTGACCAAATATCTTTCCTGATTTTTTTACAAAGTCCATTATGTTTGGGCCCATAACTTTTTAAAATTAAATAATACTGACTTAATTTCTGGCATGTACATAGGAACTATATAGAGGAATATTTATGGTAAATATGAAGAAAACCAGATGAGTGGTTTTGATATTAGACAGTCCGGAAGTGTGAAAATAGATTTCTAATAAAAAATTGAGGTTTTTCCTTAATATCTCGAAGAAACAAAGTCCTATTGACCCAATTTTTGGCATGGTAGGAGATTTTGGGATCATCTAACTGTATGCCGAATTTCAGATTCGTAGGTCCAATGGTGTCGAAACGTGCCAGTCATACGGATGAACTCCGGACGGACGGTCGGACGACGGACAATGGACCACGACTTTAGCTCAGATGACTTATAGTCAGCTGAGCTAACAATGGGGTTTTATCATCCAAGGTGAAACTCTTCAGTGTGATGGAATCTACAAGAAAGGACACAGGATATATATTGTATTCTAGGTCACATGACATACATCCAAGTAAACATGTTCTTGGCAGACCTGTAATATCAAAGTCTAAGAAAGCTGGATACTTTAGCCAGAAATTCTCATCCATTCTTGAAATTTTATGCTGATTCAGCACTTATAATTGAATTTGTTTTATCTGTTTCTCTTGCATGGTTTTAAAAGAAACTACATTTTTCACATTGTTCTTATGATACTGATTGAGAACTTTGTGCTTGTGTGGAGATCTTATCTAATAATGTCACAATTAAAGAGTCTATTCATTCTATTCCTGACACATATATCTGGTGTCGTGGACATGTACCTGAATGGAGGAAGATAAATCAATGACATTCAGCAGAGCACTTCAGCTAAGGTAATCTTTACAATAAGTAATAGAACACATAACCAGAGAAAAAACAGGCTCAGTCATAATTATTTCAACAAAACTGACTCATCAAATGTTCCTTAAGAACTCAAATTTAAATATTTGAGAGCATTTTGTAGGAAGAATGAAATAACATATCAGTACTAGGGTTAATGTATGTTGTATGTCCTGGTGCATTTCTCATAAAGCTGCAGCACAGAGTGTGGATGTTTTATGTAAAACCTGGCTCCTGTAACAGAGCAGTCAGTCTGCTGTATCACCGCCACCTCAGTAATGTACTGCTGGATGATGAGATGGACTTCACATAAAGGGAAAGTTACGAGGAGGAACCAGTCTACAGAGATGAATCCAGCAGGTTAATTGTAAAATAAATAGAATATTTATTGCCATTTAGTGGACAGGAGGCGCTGCACTCAGGGTTCACTAATTACCGCGCCTACAGGTGTCTATTACGTAACTGATCACCAAACGCTGCACTTGTCTCATTATAGCGGCGGCAGCTCGAGAGTTCGCACAGTTAATTTTTATGGTCATTTACCTGTTAAATATGTCGGGGAATTTTGAATTAGAGACTTGGGCAGAGGAAACAAAGCTGTCCCCAAAAACAGTTGAAATATTGAAAACACAGGATATTAGTACAAAGGATACGCTTTTGGCGTTGACGGAGGTGGACTTATCTGAACTCGGCCTGACCGTGGGCAGTAAAACCAAATTGAGGGAAGCAATTGTTCATTTGCGGAATGGACAGAAGGAATACAACCTGGCTAATAAACCGGTAACGACTGCAGAGCTGAGAAAGGACAGTAAACTACAAATGCTTGTTGAGGAGATGGCCGATTCAGGTGCATTTTTTAATGAAGACATACTGGGAACCGCCAGGGAGCAGCCAACAGAGGGACCGCCAAGAAACAGCTCAGCTAAAGGTAAACACTGTTTCCTTATTCCTGACTTTCTAACCAGCCCATTGATAGTATTAGAAGAATCCGACAATCCTCTGTATGGCTCAGATGAGGGCTCCCTTGTATGGCGTTCCAAGAATCGTAAACCTCGCCCAGAAGAAGTCAATTTAGCTCAGTGGATAAGCGCTAGTAACCGGATCCTGTGTAAATTAATTGAGGTGGGCGAAATAAATGACCTACAGCAAGTTAAACAGTACGCATCCTACCAAATAAAGATCGGCGAATTCGCGCAAGTGAACAAAGTGCCATCTGTCATGGTATATGACCACAGGTTCCGCCAGCTACAGTCCGAAAACAATTACTCATGGGAAAAGGATGATGTACATCTTGCCATGTTTCATTTAGAGAAAAGTGAAAAAGTTTTAACAAAGCAAAAATTTGGCCAATACCAACACAAAACAGTACGGCGTGACATAACAGGGGTTGAAATTTGCCGCGATTTTCAGACTGAAAGCGGCTGTAGGCGCCCTTTCTGTAGGTTCAGTCATGCGTGTATGGTCCCTGGATGTCGCCAAAAGCATCCCGAATACATGCACAACAGGTTGGGCCCCAATTATAAATAGGAAATACCGGTCACCAGCCCATTGACGTCTTGTCTGCCAGTATGGAAAGAAGCTTTAGATAAGGATGTAGATAGGGACTTTATAGTTAACGGCATTACCTATGGTTTTAAAATTGTAGATAATAATTCATCCATTACACATGTGGAGTGCGAGAATTATCGCTCTGCTACCAACAGTGCTACAAGAAGCAAAGTTGAAATGCAAATTAGAGATGAGATAAATAAAGGAAATTACTTTCTATGTGCAAAAAAGCCCACTATTGTCAGTGCTTTGGGTGCTATTCCAAAGAAGGATAGTGATGAAATTAGACTGATTCATGATGCAAGTATGCCCCAGTGCGGTTCTCTCAATTCATATGCGTCTCCGGAGTCTGTCTCTTATGAAAATTTAGACACAGCTGTTAAATATATTAATAAGAATTCATTCATGGCTAAAGTTGACTTAAAGTGGGGATACCGGTCTGTTCCGATCCATAGGGATTGTTTCCAGGTTACAGGACTTAAATGGAAATTTTCTGGGGAAGATAAACCTAGATATATGTATGATACGCGGTTGTGTTTTGGCGCAAGTAAAAGTCCTGCGATATTTCAAAGAATTACCAAAGCAGTTGGTAGAATGATGAAAAGAAAGGGGTTTCATGGAATTATTGTATATTTAGATGACTTTTTATTAGTAGAGAACAGCGAGGAAAAATGCAGGAAAGCCTTACATACATTAATTGATCTTCTTACAGATCTAGGATTCTCAGTTAATTGGCGCAAGGTGGTAGCACCTACGAAAATCATCACGTTTTTGGGTATTGAAATAGACTCATCCTTGGAATTGCTGAGAATTCCAAGAGTGAAGCTTTGTGAGATTAAATCATATGTTTGTGCATGGCTAAATAAAATTTCCTTCACCAAACGGCAGTTGCAGCAAATAATAGGCAAATTAAACTGGGTAGCGTCCATTTTTAGGGTGGCACGACCACTGTTAAGAAAACTGATAGATGTATGTAAATCTTTACAAAAACCTTCACACAGAACCAGGCTTAATGTGGAGCTACGGATGGAACTGCGAAGGTGGATATACTTCTTGCAAGGTGACCAATTCAATGGCGTGGCGTACATAAATGTTCGGAAACCACAGCCCGATATCACCATATCTACAGATGCCTGCGATCAGGGCGGCGCGGCGTGGCATCACAATAAGCGGCAGCAACGGAGCGTGGATTGGTTCTATTGCAACTGGACGGCAGACTTCGCATTACTTGACATAGGTGGCAAAGACATTAATTTGAAAGAGCTTTATACAATTTTACTTGCAGTTCGCAGATGGCATAAAGACTGGTATAATAAGAAAGTGGTGGTTTACACTGATAATAATGCTGCTAAATATTGGATAAACAAAGGTATGGGCAAGAACGCGCATGTAAATGTTTGGCTCCAGGAGATAGCATGGTTATCCTTGACTGGTAACTTCTGGTTAACAGCGAAACGAGTGCCCACAGAAAAGAACATCACAGCTGATGCGATCTCCCGGTTTCACAACTTAAACTTTGCTGCTATGGCCCAGGCAATGTTACAGCAGCATTGTGGTATTGATATCGCAGACCATGAATACAAACTTTTTAACCATATGTCAACTGACGCTTTTTTTTGTGTGTTGCAGAACTGGAACAGTGGCAGACCTTGAAACAGGAACTGTCAGCATATCGGAAAGCAGCTTTCGCTGATACCACAAAAGCTACATACAAATGTCACCTCCGTGCATATTTACGTTTTTGTTTGTATTTCAAGTGTACGCCAGTACCTATTGATCGGGAATCATTATTGTTATATGCTGTTTTTTTGGCCAGATCGCTGAAACCAGAGAGCGTGCTACAGTACCTCAATATAGTTAGAATAATCCATCTGGAAGCAGGTATGTCAAATCCTTTAGAGAACAATTATGCTTTAAACATGCTACTGAGAGGAGTACGACGTCGTAAAGGATCGCCTCCTCGGCAGAAATTGCCTATCACGCCAATGATTCTTCGAGACATTAAAAACAGGTTAAATCTGCGGGACTCTTTCCAGGCAACGTTTTGGACAGTGTGTATAGTTGCCTTTCTAACCTTCTGTAGAAAATCTACATTATTGCTCAAGAGCCCTAATAAATTTGACCCGTCTTCTGATTTGACCTCGTGTGATCTCTCTCGTGTGGACGGCGGTCTTGTTCTAAACGTTAAGAGAACAAAAACAGTGCAGTATAAAGAAAGACAATTACAGATCCCTCTTACACAAAACAATGGTGACTTGTGCCCAGTGTTAGCACTGGAAAATATGTGTACGCAGATTGGGGAGGTCGGCAGTAGGCCAGATATACCGCTGTTCGTATATCGACACAAAAGCGGTGGCTTGAAAGTTATGACACACACGCTTTTTAATGATATGCTGAAAAGAACTCTTGAGACATGCGGCTACAATTCGCGCAAATACTCGGGACATTCATTCAGGCGGGGTGGAAGTTGCTTTGCCTTTTTGAATGGTGCACCAGAACTTTTAATCAAAGCGCAAGGGGACTGGCGATCCAACTGTTGGGAAAGGTACATAAACATTCCGTTAGAATATCGCTGGCGCATATCAAACCTGCTGGCATCTAAGATGTAATGAGTTGTGTGACTAAATATTTTCTTATTTTTCAGACATTGTAGTTATTTCATGGTGTTGGGCTCTGGAGGCAGTTTATAACCACCGATTGCCATGTATAACTGCAGCGAATGGAATACAACGTTATAAGCCCAACACCGTCTTGTTATTTATGGACACTAATTGTAAAATAAATAGAATATTTATTGCCATTTAGTGGACAGGAGGCGCTGCACTCAGGGTTCACTAATTACCGCGCCTACAGGTGTCTATTACGTAACTGATCACCAAATGCTGCACTTGTCTCATTATAGCGGCGGCAGCTCGAGAGTTCGCACAGTTAATTTTTTTTTAATTTCACATTTTTAAAGTTTTTAAAGTTATATTGAGCACTTTTATATCTTTATGAGGCAGTTTATAACCACCGATTGCCATGTATAACTGCAGCGAATGGAATACAACGTTATAAGCCCAACACCGTCTTGTTATTTATGGACACTAACAGGGATCATCTCTGTGATTTGTTATCAATGATTCAGTCACAAGGCACTCGGTAAAACCCGGAATATCCGCAGAATATCCTCGGAAATTCCGAGATATCTCGGAATCAAAGATTAAGGGATTTCCCTCGTCGGACGACTCAAGAATGTCAGAAAAAAAGTACCCATACCTAAAGAATGAATAATAATCTTCCCCTTCCTTTTGGATTCAGTTATAATCTTCACATTATTAAGGTACAGCGGATAATTTTATGACCATCTTTTCAAAAGGCTTGGACGCCCCATGTTTACTAATAGTTAGGAAGCGTCAGGAAAATTCCCGGAAAATCCAGCCCCACGGAAACTTAAAACCCACTTAAAACCACATAAGTAAAATACAGTTTCTCCATCTCTGTTGACAAACTTTTTATACCTGTTGCATAACATCTTTTAATTCTTTTACAGCGCATTACTTTCATTATTATTTATAATCTTAGGTCTATAGATTATAATTAATGTATAATGGTGTAATAAAATGTACAAGTATATATAATCGAATAATATATATATATATATATATATATATATATATATATATATATATATGAATATTTAAAATCTTGTACTAATATTCAAACAGCAATATTTATAAATTAATACATATATTGATTCCATATGTAATGATATGTTGATATATGTCAGGGAATGTGTGTGTTAATTTATATCCATATTATCTCAGTGTATTTGTGTTATTTTTACTATTTCTCTGTTTGAACCAAAATCATAAATGTACTAATATTCATTTACTTTTACTGAATGTTGCATTTGTAAATTGTTCATACATAGACACTACGTATAACGTGTAATTCAAGATCATTTCACTTTTCATTTGTAAATATTTCAATAATTGTCACTTGGTATAATATGTATTTGACATGATGAGCATTTCACTTTTCATTATGTAAATATTTCATTTCTTGACATCTGGTGTAACATGAACTTCATTATCAATTTACTTTATATTTGTAATTTGTATTTCATACATTGAATAAACAATAGTTTATTGAATTTCAAATTCATCAATAAGGACTGGAAAACACGGCACAGCCCTATATTAATTCCTCTCCTCTGCATTGTCACCTGGTAACGTACATACTGTATTTCAAGATGATTTCACATTTCATTTGTAAATATAATACATACATTAACACCTGGTATACGGAGTGTATTACATGATCATTTTACTTTTCATTTGTACATAATGCATAAATTGATACTGGTATTACTTGTATTTCAACTTTTAACTTGTCATATGTATATATTTCAAACATTGATAACTGGTATCTGCATGGTGTATTTCGTAAGGTTTAATTTACTTTTAATTTGTAAATATTTAATTTGTTTATTATGGTTCAGTTGTTAATGAATTATTTTTTAAGAAGTTTTCTTCTTTGTTCATTTAACTAATAACAAAATAGAATTTTAATATTGCCAGTGGTAAATGTAGACAAGATTAAATAAGATAAGATAACATTTATTAGCCTTCAGTTCCAGGAATTTGTCGTTGACTTGCAATTCATTACATTAAAATAAATAAGTAAATAGACACATAAAAACAATACATAAACAAGAGACCCAGGGGTCTAATGTTCACTCTATGAATTACTGTGCAATTTGGCAAGTGATTAAAAAATAAATGAATGTGAAAATACCATTCATTCCTTTCCAAGTAAACATTGTCCTATTGCACAAGGTCGGTGGCTTCACCTATATTGTTTATGAGAAAACTTTCCAAGATGACTGCACATGCCAAATTTCAAACCAATACTCCTGAGATATGAGCAATTTTCACCAAAAGCAAATGTATGAATGGACACCACAGGAAAATTATTGCAGATGGCGCCACCAGTCTTGTTTACGAGATTGAGGTGACAAAGATCTATGGACATGCACAATTTCAACCCAATACACTGAACAAACACTAAGACGATCAGATGGCAAATGCAAAGTTGGACACTCCGCAAAAAGTAGTGTAGGTGGCGCCACCTGTCTGGTTAACGAGAAAACTTTCCTAGATGGATAGACATGACAAATTTCAGATCAATACATTGAACCACTTCTGAGATATGAGCAATTTTCACCCACAGCAAATGTACCAGGGATGCCATGGGAAAACAATTGCAGATGGCATCATCAGTCTTGAGTGTAAGTCTTAGGAGTCCAAGATCTATGAATATGCAAAATTTCAGCTAAATATGTTGAACCACTCCTGAGATTGAGGGTTGTTATATAAAAGAAACCCAGGTTTGTACTGCACAGAAAGGTTCTCCATCATTGTTACCTACAACTACATAGGTGAGGGAACAAGTATGCCAGGTTTTGGAAAGATCAGTCCAAGGGTCCTAGAGGAGACTCTGTTTTTGTGGATTATAACAAATAAATACTTAATGACATATTTTGGATAAAAGCAGAAAACACCATTACAGCCTGCTGAAAGTAGCTAAACAGGTGGCACCACCTGGAGGTCAAAATCATTAAGCAGTCACATGATCAATATTCCTGTGAAATTTGAAACTGAAGGCTGCAGCAGTTCCTAAGATATTTGGTAACAGACAATACATCATGTATAGAAACACATCAAGTTCCGTAGTTATGCCATCTTGAAAATCACTTGACTGAATTTATACTCAAATTATTCCTCTTCCTCTAAGGAACTGTTGACTATGACATAAAAGCCAAAGTATTTATACTTTATGACATATCTTGGAAAAAGCAGTAAAGACCATTACAACCTGTAGAAAGAAGGTAAACACAGGTGGCGCCACCTGCAGGTCAAATTATTTAGCAGTCACATGATGCAGTTCCTAAGATAGTTAGTAACAGACAATACATCATTTATAGAAACACATCAAGCTGTCAAATTTTGCAATCGACACAGTTCCATAGAGACGCCATCTTGAAAATGAATTGACTGAATTTATACTAGAATTATTCCACTTCTTCTAAGGAACTGTTGACTATAATATGAAGGCCAAAATTTTATTACTTTATGACTTATCTTGAAAGAAGTGGAAAGGAACATTATGTCCCACAGAAAGTAGGTCAACTTAGCTGGCGCCACCTGGAGGTCAAAATCATCTGGCAGTCACATGATCAATATTCCTGTGAAATTTGAAACTGAAGGCTGCAGCAGTTCCGAAAATATTTGGTTACAGACAATACATCCTGTATGGAAACACATCAAGTTGCTAAATTTTGCAACCCACACAATTTGAAGTTCTGTAGAGACGCCATCTTGAAAATGACTTGACTGAATTTATACTCAAATTATTCCCCTTCCTCCAAGGAACTGTTTGCTATGATATGAAGGCCAAAATTTCAATACTTTGTGACTTATCTTGGAAGAAGTGGAAAAGACCATTTTTTCCCGCAGAAAGTAGGTCAACACAGGTGACGCCACCTGGAGGTCAAAATCATCTGGCAGTCACATGATCAATATTCCTGTGAAATTTGAAACTGAAGGCTGCAGCAGTTCCGAAAATATTTGGTAACAGACAATACATCCTGTATGGAAACACATCAAGTTGCTAAATTTTGCAACCCACACAATTTGAAGTTCTGTAGAGACGCCATCTTGAAAATGACTTGACTGAATTTATACTCAAATTATTCCCCTTCCTCTAAGGAACTGATGGCTATGATATGAAGGCTAAAATTTTAATACTTTGTGACTTATCTTGGAAGAAGTGGAAAAGACCATTTTTTCCCGCAGAAAGTAGGTCAACACAAGTGTCGCCACCTGGAGGTCAAAATCATCTGGCAGTCACATGATCAATATTCCTGTGAAATTTGAAACTGAAGGCTGCAGCAGTTTCTAAGATATTTGGTAACAGACAATACATCATGTATAGAAACACATCAAGCTGTCATATTTTGCGATCGACAGAATTTGAAGTTCCGTAGAGACGCCATCTTGAATATGACTTGACTGAATTTATACTCAAATTATTCCCCTTCCTCTAAGGAACTGTTGGCTATGATATGAAGGCCAAAATTTCAATACTTTGTGACTTATCTTGGAAGAAGTGGAAAAGACCATTTTTTCCCGCAGAAAGTAGGTCAATACAGGTGGCGCCACCTGGAGGTCAAAATCATCTGGCAGTCACATGATCAATATTCCTGTGAATTTGACACTGAAGGCTGCAGCAGTTCTGAAAATATTTGGTAACAGACAATACATCCTGTATGGAAACACATCAAGTTGCTAAATTTTGCAACCCACACAATTTGAAGTTCTGTAGAGACGCCATCTTGAAAATGACTTGACTGAATTTATACTCAAATTATTCCCCTTCCTCTAAGGAACTGTTGGCTATGATATGAAGGCCAAAATTTCAATACTTTGTGACTTATCTTGAAAGAAGTGGAAAGGAACATTTTGTCCCACAGAAAGTAGGTCAACACAGCTGGCGCCACCTGGAGGTCAAAATCATCTGGCAGTCACATGATCAATATTCCTGTGAAATTTGAAACTGAAGGCTGCAGCAGTTCCGAAAATATTTGGTAACAGACAATACATCCTGTATCGAAACACATCAAGTTGCTAAATTTTGCGACCCACACAATTTGAAGTTCTGTAGAGACGCCATCTTGAAAATGACTTGACTGAATTTATACTCAAATTATTCCCCTTCCTCTAAGGAACTGTTGGCTATGATATGAAGGCCAAAATTTCAATACTTTGTGACTTATCTTGGAAGAAGTGGAAAATACCATTTTTCCCGCAGAAAGTAGGTCAACACAGGTGGCGCCATCTGGAGGTCAAAATCATCTGGCAGTCATATGATCAATATTCCTGTGAAATTTGAAACTGAAGGCTGCAGCAGTTTCTAAGATATTTGGTAACAGACAATACATCATGTATAGAAACACATCAAGCTGTCATATTTTGCGATCGACAGAATTTGAAGTTCCGTAGAGACGCCATCTTGAATATGACTTGACTGAATTTATACTCAAATTATTCCCCTTCCTCTAAGGAACTGTTGACTATGATATGAAGGCCACAATATTAATACTTTATGACTTATCTTGAAAAGTCGAAAAGACCATTTCTTCCCGCAGAAAGTAGGTCAACATAGGTGGCGCCACCAAAAGCTTATTTTTGCATGTCCATCCCATTATCAGTAATTCTGCAAAGTTTCATGAAGGTAGCTGCTTTGGCTGTTGAGATATTTGGTAACAGACGGTGGACGGTGGACAGTTGACAGTGGACAGTGGACGGCGGACGCTGCGCCATGGCATAAGTTCACAGAGTGAACTAAAAATACATAAAAATAACACATTACATATTGACTATGCATGTAAAAATAAGCATGTAAAAGTGATAAAAAAGATAATTCTGCAGGTAAAACACATAATACTGTTGAAGCCTCCATGTCCGGCCCCTTTCTTTAGTTGTGGCCTTCCACAATATGAAATAATCTTATTATCAGTAAGAGGAGTATATCTGATAAATCTCAAATTATCTCGCTTTACTGGCAATTTGGCCATATCCTTTTTATCCAGGCCTTCAGTTGTTAATACTCTCCCAGAATTGTCCTAAAACCGCCAGATTTAGGTTAGTCCACCATAAACATTGCCTTCGTACCGGGCCGGTCAGATCTGGCTCGGAAAAACGTAGAATATACATTAATAAGTAGTGGATTAGAACTGAACCCTGTAGAAATAGGAAGATTATTATTCAATCTATAGGTTTAGGTTCTTTTTTCTTTCTGTCATGGGTCATCCGCCTAAGGAAATTGCTCTTACTTTTATTCCGAGGAATCTCGGAAATTCTGCGGATATTCCGGGTTTTACCGAGTGCCCAGTCACAAGGGGACCGGTTCTTACATGTCTTTATACAGTGAAGGCTAAAAGCCTTACACTTTTTATCAGATTTACAAATCCTTTCAAACAGGATTTCTTATAACAAGGCCTACAGGCCTAATGCGAACCTGTGCAAAGTTTAGGAGTATGAATGGAGGTTTATTTTTTAAATTTAATATTGATCCTCCTAAGTCCTGCATATCTACCTTAGTCATTATGATTTCAGCAAAATGGACGTTTCTGAACTGCAAGTTTCGGACTAGGACATTTTAAAACCAAAATATGGGTAGTCAACAAGCCACTATGTGTATCTGCAGAAATCAGAGTGGGACGGGTGAAGTGAGGCATGGATTAAGTGGCAAGGGGAATAGAGCGTGGTGTGTTGCATATTAGCATTGATGTCTGCAGCTTAAACGTGAATGTAGGTGGTGCCACCTGTCATATAATCAAGAAAAATTTCCAGGATGTATAAACCTGCAAAATTTCAGGTGGATAAGTCAAACCACTGCTGAGATATGAGTGATTTTATCCCAAGGCAGATCAACAGATTGATGCTGTGCATACGCGGTTGCAGGTGGCGCCACCAGTTTTGTCTATGATGAAGAGCTATGTAAGATCTATACACAAGCAAAATTTGGCCCAATCGGTCAAACAGTTCCCGAGATATGAGCTTGGATGTCTGCAGAGTAAACGTGAATGTAGGTGGCGCCACCTGTCATAAAATCGAGAAAGCTGTCCAGGATGTATAAACCTGCAAAATTTCAGGTGGATAAGTCAAACCACTGCTGAGATATGAGTGATTTTATCCCAAAGCAGATCAACAGATTGATGCTGTGCATAAGCGGTTGCAGGTGGCGCCACCAGTTTTGTCTATGATGAAGAGCTATGTGAGATCTATACACAAATAAAATTTTGGCCCAATCGGTCAAACGGTTCCCGAGATATGAGCTTGGATGTCTGCAGAGTAAACGTGAATGTAGGTGGCGCCACCTGTCATAAAATCGAGAAAGCTGTCCAGGATGTATAAACCTGCAAAATTTCAGGTGGATTAGTCAAACCACTGCTGAGATATGAGTGATTTTATCCCAAGGCAGATCAACAGATGGACGCTGTGCATAAATGGTTGCAGGTGGCGCCACCAGTTTTGCCTATGATGTAGAGCTATGTGAGATCTATACACATGCAACATTTTGGCCTATTCAGTCAAACGGTTCCCGAGATATGAGCTTGGATGTCTGCAGAGTAAATGTGAATGTAGGTGGCGCCACCTGTCATAAAATCGAGAAAGCTGTCCATGATGTATAAACCTGCAAAATTTCAGGTGGATTAGTCAAACCACTGCTGAGATATGAGTGATTTTATCCAAAGGCAGATGAACAGATGGACGCTGTGCATTAATGGTTGCAGTTGGCACCACCAGTTTTGCCTATGATGAAGAGCTATGTGAGATCTATACACATGCAAAATTTTGGCCCAATCGGTCAAACGGTTCCCGAGATATGAGCTTGGATGTCTGCAGAGTAAATTTGAATGTAGGTGGCGCCACCTGATATAAATCGAGAAAGTTGTCCAGGATGTATAAACCTGCAAAATTTCAGGTGGATAAGTCAAACCACTGCAGAGATAAGAGTAATATTATCCAAAGGCAGATGAACAGATGGACGCTGTGCAAAAATGGTTGCAGGTGGCGCCACCATTTTTAGTGCATGTTATAAAGCTGTCAAAGGGCTACATTTGTGCAAAATTTTTAGCCTGATCAGTCAAACGGTTCCCGAGATATGTGGGTTTATGTGTGGAAACAGACGCACAAATGGACGCTGGGCAGGAGGGAAAGGTCAGAGGTCAACCAAAAATGAGGGTGCAGCAGTTCACATGTGACCTGATGATAAACCGATTCGCTTAATATGCAAACCAAGTTTTTTCAAACAGTTGAAAGATACAGTTCCAATAATCTGGGAATTCTGCTTCTAAAAAATGTGTCCAGACGTCTAGACGCTGTGTCTAGACGTCTAGACACATTGTCTAGACACCCCCCCAGAGCCAGGTCAGTTGCCATGGTGATGTCTGGACCCCACCTGTTTGTACTGAGTGACCTCTTACTTGGCTGCTGAATCTCAGTATGAAGTCAAATCTGTTTTCAAATACAGAAAGCCTTTTTCAATTAGCTACAATGCTTTTTTAAAACTGTATTTACCCAATCTATTCTTATAAAACTGGCAGAACCCTACCATAGAATAATTCTTGTAAAGTTTAAACCAATCAGCTGAACAGTTTCATCATAAATCAGTGTATAAGCTAGAAGAGTTTAAAATTACTTTTTCGCTTGTAAAAAACGCATCAATGTAGGTGGCGCCACCAATACCTCAAAATCAGATAAGACATATGTGACAAACATTGGTATAAAATTTGGTCATTATAGCTCCAGCTGTTTTTGAGATTTTAATTTTAGCGTGCTTTTTTGGACAGATGACTAAGTTCAACCTCCTGTAACTTGGCAAAAAATCTCCGAACTGGAACCATTCGAACAAACTTGAGAGAGATTGTTCCAGGGATCATTTTTGTGAAATATTGGACAATTTGGCTGGACAGTTTCAGAGAAGAAGATTTTTAAAGGTTTTTAAGCTTTTTCTCTATAAAATCTAAATTAATGCAGCCCAATAATAAGCTCCAGGACACCAAGTTTCACATGTGACGAATTTTTACATGTAATTTGGAGATGCTAGCTCCGACAGTTTCTGACTTACAGCCCTGGATGGCGGAAAGCCAGCCCTGGACGGCGGACGGACAACGCTGCGCCATCGCATAAGCTCACAGGTTCGCTAAAAATTATACTGACATGGTTCTACTGGTGTTCTTCATGACACATCTGTATATCTTACCCAATCAGGACTAGTCATAATGTTTCATTATTACCGGTTCTTACATGTCTTTATACAGTGAAGGCTAAAAGCCTTACACTTTTTATCAGATTTACAAATCCTTTCAAACAGGATTTCTTATAACAAGGCCTACAGGCCTAATGCGAATCTGTGCAAAGTTTAGGAGTATGAATGGAGGTTTATTTTTTAAATTTAATATTGATCCTCCTAAGTCCTGCATATCTACCTTAGTCATTATGATTTCAGCAAAATGGACATTTCTGAACTGCAACGGACAACGCTGCGCCATCGCATAAGCTCACAGGTTCGCTAAAAATTATACTGACATGGTTCTACTGGTGTTCTTCATGACACATCTGTATATCTTACCCAATCAGGACTAGTCATAATGTTTCATTATAAATGAACATTCCACATATTATGTGTCTGGCCCCTTAGTTGTGAGTTGTCCCTTCTAACAATCAATTAGCTGAATGGAGAGGTATGGGGATGAAAATGTTTGATTGCTGTGGCTCAGCATCACTGAAAGCACCTGACAGCCACAACCTGTGCTGATGTGGTTACTTAGACTAGAGAGCACCCACAGAGCTCATACCTCTGCCAAGGTCTTACTCTGCATCCCTAATCTGCCCAAAACTTCAACATATCATTCACAAAATGTAATCAATTATTCCTTGCCTTACGGAGAAATTTAATGTCTAGACACACAGAGTGAAAACAGACTAGTGTGTCTGGCTGAACCCTCAAACAGATCAACATCCTGATCTGCCCTAAATATAACTAACCTGCACAAAAATTAAATAAACTGCTCCACATTGCCAAATGGACTATCCTTCCACAAAAATAATTGAGATTTACAGGGAATTGTTGGAGATACTTCATGGACAGCAGTGTAATATGATTCTGAACTGGTGGATCACAGAACTGATTCCACAGCACTGCATCATCACACCAGACATAAACCAACTGAGATTCCATCACTGAAGTGTCGTTACAACCGCCGTATCTCCTGTCCACAGTCTAATCAACAGGAACTGATGGAATGGTCAAAATCTACCCAGTAGGAACACAAAGTAATCAGGAAAACACTTCAGATTCACTGCTCAATGATCATCAGAGACCTGTTAGGTACAAGTAATCTAGAAAATTGACTGTAAGTTGAGCTGTTAGTGAAGCTGTGACAGACACTCGGGCCCCTGGACTGATTACATTGACTGAGTCTGATTACTCTTTTTGCTGATTCCCATCGGTGGATCTCATGGTTGTTCATCACTGTTATGGCCAGGTGTCATCTCAACGGTTCATCAAGTAGTAACAGTGACCGTATTGGCATCACTAACAACCTCTGCCACTGTATAAGCAGTCCCCTGATGGGAACTAAGCCAGCCTTGTGTTATAAAGCAGCAGCATGGCAAAGACAGGGATTAGTCTAATCAAAACCTTCATGTCATAAACATCAGTTGTCCATTTAATCAAGGTAAGCTGTTTAAGTAATGTTGGACAAACTTTTACTTTCTCAAAACCCTCTGCATAATGCACCACTGGCAGAACTCCACCTGTCCAAACACCCTTCAGACAATCCCATCCGGTCTAACTATAAACAGACAAAACCCTCTTGGACAAAATTCCTATGTCAAACCCTAAAAAAAACCCTTAGACCCCCTCTGACAAAACCCCACTCGTCAAAGCCTCCTTAGACAAAATCCTATCAGAAATTGGTCTTTCTGACAAAACCCCACTATTCAAAGCTTCCTCAGAAAAACATCCTCTTGGACATCAGTCCCTCTGACAAAACCACACTCATCAAATCCTCCTGAGACAAAATCCTCTTGGACATCAGTTCCTCTGACAAACCCCTCTTGTCAAAGCCTCCTCAGAAAAACATCCTCTTGGACATCAGTTCCTCTGACAAAGCCCCACTCATCAAATCCTCCTCAGACAAAATCTTTTAGGACATCAATTCCTCTGACAAACCCTAATCTTCAAATACTCCTAAGACAAAATCTTCTTATACATCGTTTCCTCTGAGAGAGGCCTCTTTTCAAAGCCTCCTCAGAAAAACATCCTCTTGGACATCAGTTCTTCTGACAAAACCCCACTCACCAAATCCTCCTCAGACAAAATCTTCTAGGACATCAATTCCTCTGACAAACCCTAATCTTCAAATACTCCTTAGACAAAATCTTCTTAGACATCAATTCCTCTGACACAGCCCCACTATTCAATTCCTCTTTAGACAAAATCCTCTTGGACATCAGTCCCTCAGACAAAACCCCACTGTTCAATTCCTCTTTAGACAAAATCCTCTAGGACATCAGTGCCTCAGACAAAACCCCTCTTGTCAAAGCCTCCTCAGAAAAAAATCCCCTTGGACATCAGTCCCTTTGACAAAACCCCACTCATCAAATCCTCCTTGGACAAAAATCCTCTTTGACATCAGTTCCTCTGACAAACCCCTCTTGTCAAAGCTCCTAAGAAAAAAGTCCTCTTGGACATTAGTTCCTCAGACAAACCCCACTCTTCAAATCCTCCTCAGACAAAATCTTCTAGGACATCAGTCCATCTGCCAAAACCCCACTTGTCAAAGCCTCCTCAGATGAAATCCTCTTGGACATAAGTCCTCTGACCAAACCCTACAAGTCAAAGTGTTCTCAGACAAAACTTCTTGGACATAAGTCCTCTGAAAAAAAAACACACTTGTAAAAGTGTCCTGAGAGAAAATGTTGCTGTACCTTAGTCCCCCTGACAAAACCCTACTAGTTAATTGTCCTCAGACAAAATCTTCTTAGACGTAAGTCCCCCTGATCAAACCCTACTGGTACTCATTAAAGCCTCCTCAGAAAAAACCCTCTTGGCCATACCTTCCTCTGACAAAACCTAGTACCTGGGAAAACCTTTCTCAGTCATAAACATGATCTGTTCTGTCAAAATCACCTTGATCAAAACATTGATACATAGCAACTTGAACCTCCCTTAGTCACAAACCTAATCTGTTAAGTCTATATCCCCTTGAAACCAAAAAAAAAAAAAAACAGTAAATCTGACACACCTCACTTGTAACACACCTACACACCTCACTTGGTCAAAACTGACGAAGCAGCATCTGGTGACCTTCCCTTTAAGAGAAGACCCCTTCTGGTAAAAAATACCCAAAGATAAATGCAAAAAAAAAAAGACAAAACTTAACCTTGTCAAAGCCTTCTTGAATAGTATGGTAAAAGTTCAACCTGTATTAATTTCAAGACTATTTTAATAACATTAAAAACTAAACAGAAGCTACATAAACACTTACTGTTACAGGAATTATTTTAAGTTTTTGTCAAACAAAGTACTGCAGAGCTTTCTAGAACCCACGGGTAGGCATCTCTGACACTTGAAATTTGTTCTGAAAGTCTGATTCTGAGGGTCCAGGTGTCCTAAAGATGTAGTCAAGTCTGGCTGTATAACCAAAAACAATACTAAATCCTGCACCATGGTACATATGGTAAGTTGAGGGCTGGCACATTAAATTTCATATGTCTTCAATGACAGTGTATTATTGATTTGAGGGGAATATGATCGTTAAAACAAGGTGGAATAAACCATAATACACAACACAGTCCCTAAACAAATGATCAAACCAAACATTATAAATATGTACCATATAGTATATAGTATATAGTATATAGTATATAAATTTAACTTTACAAATGTGTACCATATAGTATATAAATTTTGAGACAATAATTAATACTGATTGCTGATCAGGAGAGGATAAAGCAATTACAACAAACATGATTATTCAGCATATTCTTGTATATGCTGAAAAATGTATTTCTGTGACTATACTGCCGTCCCACTGTATTCACTGACATGTAAGATTGATAAGATGCTGAAGATTATGACAGGAAATATTCCACAGTGCCTAGTTTTAATTAATCTGTCTACATTGTTGAAATAAAAATTGTTTATACTCATCAATTTTCAAACAAGAGGAAATATCCTACAGTCACTTCTTTTAATTTATCTATCTGTATTGTTTAAGTAATAAAATCTATTTTACTCCTGTGAACACTCACCAATAAACTTGAGCTTCATGTCCAGTAACAGAGAACTGTTAATACTCACCAATAAACTTGGGCTTCATGTCCAGTAACAGAGGGTTCAGGTGCCTTTTGATCAAGTCCTCAATGCTGCCACTGCTGAACACCCACCTGTAGAATATCAACAAGAACACACCAATAAATTTAAGAGCAATGACACAGTAAAATATATTATCTGCATGATTCAACTAGATATTTCTTAGCATTGCAGGTGCCATAGTATCCCCCAGACAATTAATCCCCCCGCCTCCCTTTAAGAAAAGGCCCCCCATCTTCAGCAGCATATACTGACACTTAGCAAGCGACAATGGTTTCTTCCATCTATCAACTTGAGAACCAATATTTTTCACCAAATATGGGGGCCAATATATTGAATCTCTCTTGAGAAAAGAGCATTAATTTATTTTACAGAAACAGGAAGGTCAGTGGCGCCACCTGTCAGGTTTTCAAGAAAATTTTCAAAGATGGATAGACATGCCAAATTTAAGACAAATACCTTGAACCATTCCAGAGATATGAGCAATTTTCACCAAAAGCACATGTACAGATGAACACCACAGCAAAACGATAGCAGATGGGCCACCAGTCTTGAGTACAAGATGGAGGAGTCTTAGATCTATGGATATGCACAATTTCAGGCCAATAGTACAAATCACTCCTCAGAAAAGAGCATTAATATATTTTACAGAAACGGGAAGGTAGGTGGCACCACCTGTCTGGTTTACCAGAAAACTTTCCAAGATGGATGGACATGCCAAATTTCAGACCAATACCTTGAACCAATCCGGAGATAAGAGCAATTTTCACCCAAAGCACATGTACAGATGGACACCACAGCAAAACGATTGCAGATGGTGCCACCAGTCTTAGTACAAAATGCAGGAGTCCAAGATCAATGGATATGCACATTTCAGGCCAATAGGGCAAATCACTCCTCAGAAAAGGGTATTAATTTATTCTACAAAAACGGGAAGGTAGTTGGCGCCACCTGTATTTCCAAGATGGATAGACATATATAAGTCAAGTTTGAAATCCAAATATCAATCCAAGCTGGAATTATCATCCCGGAACCTAATTTTTGGACAGATGGCTCCTGTGACCTTCACCTTTGACCTTGTGCCCTCAAAATGGACAGGGGTCTTCCTCTATCAGCTGGTGAACTATGTGTGCAGGATGGATCTAGGATGAAAACTTTGGCCTAAAATGCACCCATAATATCTTTAAAGATGTGAGTCCAGTGACCTTGACCTTTGACCTCATGACCCTAGAATCTATAGGGTTCTTACTTTAGTGGTGGGCCATACATAAGTCACATTTAAAATCCATATGGCTATCAACACTGGAGATATCATAAGAGGTGTGTGATTTTCACCAAATACTGAAACATTAAAGGTCAAGCTTAACTCTCACAGTAAAGGTCATGACCCAAATTTAAATACACCTCATCCCATAACCCATCTCTCTACATGTTCATAATATCAAAGAAATCTGTCCATTAGTTTTTTACTTATAATGCTCACAGTACTGTCACATGGCAATTATGGGGTATTAAAAGGCGTAAAAAACAAGAAAAGGATAATAGGTGGCACCATCAATTTCCGGCATATCACAAGGCTATCAAAGATTTTCATTCACCTTGCTTTTTGGACCAGTCCATGCAAGCTTTCTTGAGATATTTAAAAATTTGTATTATTTTCAGCAAAAATGGACCTATTCAAGGTCAAGGTCACTCTCCTGGCAAAGGTCATGACCCCATTTTAAATAGGCTTTATCCTCTTACCTATATATATACAAATGTAAAGTTTTAAAAAAGATCAGTGAAATATTTTTTGAGTAATCCTGCTCACAAGGTTTTTCTGCGGCGGCGGCAGGACCGTTGTGAAACCATAGTATCCGGACTTTGTCTGGGGATACAATAATTAGAAAGCAGCATTCTGAACACACTAACCTTAGATATAACCACCACAAGTATGTCCAAACTCCAAAATCAATCTTCTACCCACAACATTTTCATACCAGATCATGACCTACATCTAGGGTAATTATCTCAAGAAAATATATTAAAATTGTTCATGTTATGTGATTCTGTCCCTGTATCAGTACTTTGTATCCAGCTAGGCCTAGCATACACTAATGACAGATAAATAAGAAGGTTTCACAGTATTCAATATTTGCAAGCCTTCTATGTCAGTTTTTGTATCAGCATGTAATTTTTTGTAAAAGCATGAACTCTTTACTGCCAAGAAGGCCATTAAAATGCAATCACGATTTGCACAGTCTCCCTAATATGACCAAATGATCTAATGAAGCCCATTTTCTGTGTAACTGTTGGAACACCCAACAAAGGGTGAGAAAGATATAGCACTGAAAGAACATTCCCAAAGATGGGGATGAGGGATTTATCCTTTTGTTTACAAAATTTACACTTCTTTGTATCAGTATTGTTTAATTTAGAAAGGAAAGTATTTAATGTGCACTTCTATGCACTAAATAAAATTGGAATATACAAAGTTTTGAAGATATTATTGTTGTGTAAAGCTTTAAAAATCCTTAATTGATAGACATTCTTATCTGAAATATCTAGATCACTTTTCCATTTTGAAATCACTTTATCAGGAATAATTATATGTTTATTTAGACATATATTGTATATTTGGTCTGTACCTTTCTGAATGTTTAAAAATGCTCTTAAATTAAGATTTAATTCAATAGATGCATTTAAAATTATAGTTTCACCCTGTAGAGTTAAACATCTCTATTTTTGTGGTTTGGCTTTTTATCAGACTTGCATAACTAAGAAAATCAATTTTACATTTATATTTATCACAGACTTCTTTGTAACTCATAAAATGAGTTATAACATCTGTGTGTTTTACTAAATCTTTTATGTATATGATGCTATTATGGTAAAACTTTTTGAAAAATAGAGTTCTATTATGTATTTTTTATATGTGAATTAAACCAGACACATTGTGATATGATTTCATTAAAAGAACAAGGTTACAGTAATTGTAGCAACACCAGTGGTACAATATCTCTCTCAAAGGGAGTTATGCAAGTCATAATTCTTCTACATTTTCTGGTGCTAAGTTACAAATGAATGTATTTTCTTTGAGTATTAAAATACTAGGAATAGTCATCTCCAAGCATTTTGGATATTTTTATTTTACACGTGTTTGATCCATGTTGATTTCAGTGCTGCATATTTGGATGAAAGGTGAAACATCTTTAATCCCCCCCCCCCCCTCCCTTTTCAAAAGGTGCAATTAATGTTTGCCTTTTGATCACATCTGCATGTTTACCTCATATAAATTTGTAAATTAGAGTTTCAAGTTGTTCCATTAAAGCCTTACAAGGAGTTGGTAGAACTGATAAATGGTATATTAATTGTGACAGTACAAATGTTTTCAATAAAGTTATTTTACTGAGTGGTGTAAGCTTTCTGGCATACCATATAGATACACCATACCATATACATCACACCATTTTAATTATAAATCATCCCTGAATCCTGAATTATGTTATTAATTGTGTGATTGTCTTTTCGTAAAGGCATTATGACTGTATTGGCTTTATTCATCTTAAGACCTGAAATATGCCTAAAATCCTCAAATAGCTGTACATAAGGTTTTTTCTATACTTTTATGATCATTTACAAATATTGTGGTATCATCAGCATACTGTAATATTTTACTCTCTAAATCATCAATAGTTATACCCTTTATACTTTCATCAAACCATATCGTAATTACTAATAATTCTATACTTAAAATAAACAGGTAGGGTTATAGTGGGCATCCTTGCTTGACCCCTCTTGTAACCAGGAAAAAAAAGGCAAGAAATGTATTTATTTACTGTTTTTATCATAGAGATTGTATTAAGATCAAAGTTCATTGACTGTAATATGTTATAAATATATTTCCATTCTAAGTCATCAAACGCTTTTTTCTAAATCTACTGCCATTAACAATGTATTAGTTTATTTTCAACTGCATATCTAATGAAACTAGTTATCTTGAATTACTGTTTTCATCTATGTATCTGTCTTTCATAAAACCGGTCTGGTCTTCGTTGATTAACTCGGGCAAAACATTTTTATTCTGTAAGCCAGGCTTTTTGTAATGATTCTGTAATCAGTATTTAATAAAGTTAACAGTCTCTAATTTTTCAAATAAGTTAGGTTTTTTATTTCTTTGGTAACAAACTTTTTATAACCTGTCTTTGAGTGATTGAAAATTGACCAACTTTAAATAAATATTTCGAATATAATCAAGCTTCTCTAAATGAAGAAAGTATTTGGTTGGCTTTTCCCCTTATTCATACAATCTGACTAAAGTTAACAGTCTCTATTTTTCAAATAAGTTAGGTTTTTTATTTCTTTGGTAACAAACTTTTTATAACCTGTCTTTGAGTGATTGAAAATTGACCAACTTTAAATAAATATTTCATAGCTTAAAAAAAATATTGTTTGATGTCATTCCAGAAAATTTTGAAAAAAATTCAACTGTGAGACCATCACTGCCAGGAGATTTACCATTTTGCATACTTTTTAAGCTTTTCAATAATTCATGTACCTCAATGTCATCAGCCCATTCTGTATTGACATTTGGTATTTTGTCTGTATATTTTGACTAAAACTTGTTAATGTGACTTAAGCTGATATTATTAGATGTATATAGATGACTAAAGAAACTCTCTTCTGCCTTTAATATTTCTATTGGGTCACTTATTATTTTTATCCATTAACATTTAATTTATTTATGACTTTTCGAATATAATCAAGCTTCTCTAAATGAAGAAAGTATTTGGTTGGCTTTTCCCCTTATTCATACAATCTGACTTTACTTCTTATTATAGTACCTTTTGTTTTTTCTGATATCAGATTTTCTAACTTACGTGTAGTTGATTCCAATTTTTTGATTATCATTTGAGAAGTCTTGAAACCTTTTTATTTCTTTTTCCAGTTCTGCTATCATACATTTGTATTTCTTTTTTAATAAATGAAGAGTAAATAATTGTTGTCCCTTCATAAATCAATTTTATCATGTCCCAGACTAATGGAGGATTAGATGATTCATCATTATCTTTTAATGTGTTTTCAATGCATTCTTTAATTATTTTCACATAATTTTGGTCTTGTAATATTGAATTGTTAAATTTCCAAAAGCCTGGTCCCCTTGTATGATTTTGATTTTCTTATACATAATGTTATACCTTTATGGTCCGTTTTATATCCTGGAACAATGTCTACTTTTTGTGTGAGGCCTAATAGACTTAAGGAAATTAATAAAAGATCTTTCCTTCTAGCACTCAAGGATGGGTTGTTTCTTGACTAAGTATATTTCTGGATGTTTGTATTATGGTGTTGCCAAATGTCAATTATATCTAACTATGTCATCCATTCATTTATTTGTTTACGGGCCAAATTATCATAAGAGTGATATCCACCATATCTGTCCAGTGAAGGTTCCAAAACAATATTCCAGTCACCTCCTATTATAATGTTTTCATTGCATACATTTTCTATTTGGATTCTAATAGATGGTTAAAGAATGTATGTTCTAAAATTTTTGGTGCAGCATATAAATTACATAATGTGAAGCTATCGTTTAGTGTAATATCTAAAATAATATATCTCCCATTGCCATTAGAAAGTATATTATGAATATCTTGGTTGCATGTTTTTTCTTTATCAATAGTGTCACTCTTCCTGAATTATGGCTTCCACTAATTATACTAAAGTTGTGCCCCCACTCAGATCCCCATCTACTTAAATCTTCAGGTACACTATGTGTTTCCTGTAACACTATAATATCTTAGTCAGACCTTCATGAAACAATCAATAAAAAAAAAAACATTTTACTGGTACCAGGCAAAATAAACTGCAATTCCTCCTGTAATATGTCAAACACAAAACAAATCAATACCAGAGGAAAGCTTAAGTTAAGCACAAAACATGCCCATCTTGTTCGCTGCCATGTTAACGTGCTGTCTTGCCAGAGACTTCAGAACATATACAGGTTCATTATTGGTAGGAAGGAATTTTAAGTAATTGTCTGATGTGTGAGAACAGTCATCTATAATGGATATCTAATGCATGGACATGGTAAGCAGGCCTTAATGGAGGTAACTCATGCTGAGGTTATTACAAATTACATTAAGGTAATGACCCCCTGAAAAATCACACCAACTAAAGCAGAGTTGGGCAATATGTATAAAATATACCAAGATACATTTCTTGTTTTAGTTAATATATATCTGATAAATAAATTACATACAGCAATATTTGAAATACTCCCTAAATATATGCAAACATTCATTGTATGCCTCTGAATGTGGTCCTCATTCGGTAACAGTAACATTACCTACCCGGAATACCAGCAGAAGCCGACAAAAGCCCTAAGCCACAAGAACAGTGTTTATGGGTGGTAACAGTAACATGTATGAAATATCTGTTCTCACATGGATGTATATCTGTACATGTCTCTTGTCCAAGTTATAAACTTGAACACCTTGGAATCATAACAAGGGTCATGACATAGCAGTAGTTGTTTAAAAGGATAATTTTATGATATCAGATAATAGGTGATATGGTTTGTGGCCTTGGTGAAGGGATGGGGGGGCCTTGTGACCTTGGACTTTCTTCTTATAACCTACAATTAATAGGATTCGTTACCAACTGATAGGTGAGCCTTATGTGAATAATGAAAGAATTTGGATTAAAAGTTTGGCTTATAATGTGTCCAAAAGCTTTTTAAAGAAGTGGTTCCTGTGACCTTGACACCTGACCTGGTGAACTCAAAATCAAAAGACTTCTTCACCTTTTGGCAGGTGAGCTGTATATTTAAGACTGAAGGAACTTTCTAGAACTTTCTAGGTCAAACAGTTACAATTTTTGTCCTGTTAACAGATAGCTGGGCTGACAAATGGATTAACAGATGACAAAAAAAAGGACCATCACTATACCTCAGTTGACTCAGCTGAGCTAAAAAGGAATCTAATTATTCAGCATGATGTTCACTTGGGCCTGCTTTTACAATAAATAATTCAGGTAAGAGGATTACACTGAGACAGAATGCAGTTTTATAGTTAACAGTAAAAACTCACATAATCTAATAAAATATCTGATTAACTTTAGCCTCTGCAACTGGGGATTAATCTAAAACAGTTATGGCAAATAATCTGAAGCAGGTTGTTAATAGTAGTTTGTTTGGAGAGGTTTACTGCTGGTTTTGTCGCATGCCACAAATCATCCAGGACATTGCTCAGAATGCTGCCAGAAGATGCCACCGCAAGAATTGATTACAGGACTCTCATGATCCTATTGTTGTTTAGTCCGGGAGCACGCAGCAAAACTAATAATCAAAATGGAGCAGGTCTGCAAGCTCAAGAGGCACCTGGTCGCGGTAACCAGAGAAACACAGAGTAATTACTTGTTAAACCAAAGTGCAAGGCTCCAGCCATGTGCAACTTAAGGGTTTACTCAGCAAGATTTAACACCAAGCACCAGGGTAGTTGCATCTTACTTGAGACATTAAGTGTTTTATACAACTATGAACCATTCACTGATGTACTTATGTTTATTCACTCTGTGACTTGTTGTCAAATGACAACAAATTCTGTATATCATGCTGCTCTATGGCTGAACTATCGGCTGCCTCAGGGGAAAGAAACTTGCTATAATATTGTTATCTTTTATAGCAGGTTTGGTTCAGACAGCTCTTTTAGCTTTAAATACATTTTTATACAAGGACAAGGGTTTTGAAGTCAAATAGTATACTTGACTTCTTGTAACTGTCATACGATAGAAACAGATCACTTATCCTCCCAACTCACAGCCCGATTCTCCACTGTTGGGTATTCCCACTGATCTAACTTTTATCTATATCTAATAGTTAGGGAAGAACTACTGTTCTGTAAAACAGAAATACAATTTGGTCATTCCTTCTTGAGTTTTCATATATGAGATTGAAATGCTGATGTCAAAATTTCATAATTTACATATTATTCAAAAGGCATAAAGATATTGCTACAATACATGTTACTGTAATCCTACACTGTAAATGACATATGATATAAAAGTTTCAACTTTCTAAGTCAAAAGTTTATCAGGAAATGTAAATTTTTGCCACAGAAATGTTAGGAATCAGATTTGATATTGGCATTTTGTCTATTTGTATTTACCCATTATAGATAAGAAGATTATTGACTTTTTGAGCAATTTGACCTTGAATAACAGATCACTGAAACTAGGTCAAACTAACTGATCTATAGTAAGGTACATCCTGAGTAAGTACAAATGAAAGAGAGTAAAAATAAGTGGCATTATAATCAGTAGATCAAGAATGTGAAAACAAGTAAACCCACCTATGGTAAGGTGGAGATATAAAAGATGCCCTGTCCATGTTTGGGACAAGGAGCACACTAAGATGCTGTGTCCACATTTGGGGCAGGAAGGGCATTGAGATGCTGTGTCCACATTTGGGACAGGGAGCACACTAAGATGCTGTCTCCATGTTTTGGGCAGGGAGCACACTAAGATGCTGTCTCCATGTTTTGGGCAGGGAGCACACTAAGATGCTGTGTCCATGTTTTGGGCAGGGAGCACACTAAGATGCGGTGTCCACATTTATAGTTGGACACTACATCCAATTTATGGTTGAACAAATACCATTTTTCATTATTCCTTAATATACCACCTCTTCTGAACACTTTTATTTTTGTTTTGTCCATGTTATCTTATACAAAATTCCTATAAATGATTAATTTGTTGGTCATAATATTAGGTAGCTCTTCATTTATGAAAATTCCTTTACAATCAAAGTTGCACAAATTATTACAGTATTCATCAATAAATATAGAAAAAAGTAGAGGACTTACCATACATGTTGTTCCAACAGAACAAGGGAACAAGGGAGGACTTACCATACAGGGAACAAGGGAGGACTTACCATACATGTTGTTCCAACAGAACAAGGGAAATAACTTGTGATTCAAATCATTGTTAACAGTAGAAAAGTATTTATTATGTGTACCTTATAAAAAATATTACACGGCACTCGCCAAATTGAGATGTAGCAACCATAAATTAGCAGTAGAATCAGGTCGACATAAAGGAATTGATAGAGAAGAAAGAATATGCAAATACTGTTACAGTATCTTGGTTATAATATCATAGCAGATGAATGTCATTTTATGTTAGAGTGCCCTTTGTATAATGATCTACGTGTGAAATATTTAAGAAATGATACGCTAAAGCCTGATGAATATAATTTTAAAATAATTTTCAATTTGGAAATTCTGTTAGAAATTTCAAATTTAGCAGCCTTTGTTCACTATGGTTTTATAAAAAGACAAAAAATATTAGATAATTGATATTTATAGCACCACTTTGTAATACATGGGAGAATTTTTAATTATTATTTTTTTTTTTTAATTCTCTCTTAGGAATGTTCTTTTCTATCTTACAGAATCACAAGTATTTATTTTATTTGATATAACTTTGAATGCACATGTTCGTAAGTATTTGTTTGTTAATGTTATGGCAAAATGAATGTTTACAGTTGGAACTTTGGGCCTGAGGCCTCTATTCCTGAATAAACTCTTACTTACATGTGTCCACATTTGGGGCAGGGAGCACACTAAGATTCTGTCTCCATGCCTGGGACAGGGAGCACACTAAGATGCTGTGTCCACATCTGGGGCAGGGAACACACTAAGATGCTGTCTCCATGTTTGGGACAGGGAGCACACTAAGACGCTGTGTCCACATTTGTGGCAGGCCAGGAGCACACTAAGATGCTGTGTCCACATTTGTGGCAGGCCAGGAGCACACTAAGATGCTGTTTCCATGTTTGGGACAGGAAGCACACTGAGATGCTGTCTCCATGCCTGGGCAGGGAGCACACTAAGATGCTCTGTCCACATTTGGGACAGGGAGCACACTAAGATGCTGTCTCCATGCCTGGGGCAGGGAGCACACTAAGATGCTGTGTCCACATTTGGGACAGGAAGCACACTAAGATGCTGTCTCCATGTTTGGGACAGGGAGCACACTAAGACGCTGTGTCCACATTTGGGGCAGGCCAGGAGCACACTAAGATGCTGTGTCCACATTTGGGGCAGGGAGCACACTAAGATGCTGTTTCCATGTTTGGGGCAGGGAGCACACTGAGATGCTGTGTCCACATTTGGGACAGGGAGCACACTAAGATGCTGTCTCCATGTTTGGGACAGGGAGCACACTAAGATGCTGTGTCCACATTTGGGGCAGGGAGCACACTAAGATGCTGTCTCCATGCCTGGGACAGGGAGCACACTACGATGATGTCTCCATGCCTGGAGCAAGGAGCACACTAAGATGCTGTGTCCACATTTGGGACAGGAAGCACACTAAGATGCTGTCTCCATGTTTGGGACAGGGAGCACACTAAGACGCTGTGTCCACATTTCGGGCAGGCCAGGAGCACACTAAGATGATGTGTCCACATTTGGGGCAGGGAGCACACTAAGATGCTGTCTCCATGCCTGGGACAGGGAGCACACTAAGATGCTGTTTCCATGTTTTGGGCAGGGAGCACACTGAGATGCTGTGTCCACATTTGGGACAGGAAGCACACTAAGATGCTGTCTCCATGTTAGGGACAGGGAGCACACTAAGATGCTGTGTCCACATTTGGGGCAGGAAGCACACTAAGATGCTGTCTCCATGTTAGGAAAAGGGAGCACACTAAGATGCTGTCTCCATGTTTGGGACAGGGAGAACACTAAGATGCTGTGTCCATGTTTGGGGCAGGGAGCACACTAAGGTGCTGTGTCCACATTTGGGACAGGAAGCACACTAAGATGCTGTCTCCATGTTTGGGACAGGGAGAACACTAAGATGTTGTGTCTACATTTGGGGCAGGGAGCACACTAAGATGCTGTGTCCACATTTGGGACAGGAAGCACACTAAGATGCTGTCTCCATGTTTGGGACAGGGAGCACACTAAGATGCTGTGTCCACATTTGGGACAGGAAGCACACTAAGATGCCGTCTCCATGTTTGGGACAGGGAGCACACTAAGACGCTGTGTCCACATTTGGGGCAGGCCAGGAGCACATTAAGATGCTGTGTCCACATTTGGGGCAGGAAGCACACTAAGATGCTGTCTCCATGCCTGGGACAGGGAGCACACTAAGATGCTGTTTCCATGTTTGGGGCAGGGAGCACACTGAGATGCTGTGTCCACATTTGGGGCAGGGAGCACACTAAGATGCTGTCTCCATGTTTGGGACAGGGAGCACACTAAGATGCTGTGTCCACATTTTGGGCAGGCCAGGAGCACACTAAGATGCTGTGTCCACATTTGGGACAGGGCGCACACTGAGATGCTGTGTCCATGTTTGGGACAGGGAGCACACTAAGATGCTGTTTCCATGTTTGGGGCAGGGAACACACTGAGATGCTGTGTCCACATTTGGGACAGGGAGCACACTAAGATGCTGTCTCCATGTTTGGGACAGGGAGCACACTGAGATGCTGTGTCCATGTTTGGGGCAGGGAGCACACTAAGATGCCGTCTCCATGTTTGGGACAGGGAGCACACAGAGATGCTGTGTCCATGTTTGGGACAGGGAGCTTACTTAGATTCTGTGTCTACGTTTGGGACAGGGGTTTGGGATGATCAAGGTGTCACACTACCATGGTATGGAAAATGTTAGAAACTTAAACACCTCTGACATGTGGCACCTTAAACCTGTCTGTGGCAGCACAACATAAACACAATGAGATGAGTTTCAATAAGACTGAAGCTATGGCTACACAAGGCAAGAAGTTTTTTCACATATTAGAAAGATAAATAAGCATTTACTTGTGAGACACAGGGAAGGGCATGCTGTATCACTACATAACTACATGGTTATCAGACTGCTGACAGGACAATAAATTCTGAATATAATATATCTCAAACATAAATACAATAAAATGCGTCCCATATAATGCCTTTGATTAATTGCTTTTGCTTTTGATTATATTATTTTTCCCCAACCCAGCTGTTACTCCATGTAAGTAAATTAAGTGTTAAAAAGCTATGATGACTGGGACTACATCTACAAACTAATTATCTGACAGATGTTAAAACAATAACCACATCACAGCCTGGTTGTGACTGATTTAGAACAAAAGTCTATCATTATCCTTGGATGATAATTAGGTCAGCACTCACACAAACTACAAACTAATTTTAACTGTAATCAGATGTGGGAAGCAATAAACATTGAAAAACAGTGAGCTGATTTTAAAATAATCAACATATACTTGATAATCAGAATGTTAACCTGACAATAAGATAACTTATCATCTCCTGTTTTCAGTCAGGTGAACAAAGCCCCAACAGCAATTTCTGTGAAATGTCATCAGAATGAACAGTCAGTGATCCCTGTCTCTGTCCATCAAAAGGACCCTTATGTGTCCCCTGTTACTACTTTGAATAACAAATTTGTCGAAAATTATTAGGTCACTGGCATACATGCATCCCTAGCTATAGTGAATCAACTAAGTTTCATTAGGTTCTGTCATTTATTTTTCTATTCTAATTGAGTGTTCTTCTTGTGTAATACTATAACAATATGTGCTGTAATCAAGTTTAAATGATGCAAAGCATGTGCATAAGAATATTTTCATCTTAATACATATTATATATCTTTCACCTTTAAAGAAATCCACTGTTTCCATGAATTTATCTGTAGGCACTGAATATGATGTCAGAAAAAAAAAGATAAATAGTGATATGATTCTGGTATAAATCAAGCTGGTGGGATCATTTAAATTTGACACAGAGGGTCATGAGTGAACCATTGTGACTGTTGGTGACAGGTCTGTGGTGTTCACGATCAGGTCCCCTGGCACTGCGCAGGTCATTTCAGGTCTGACTGACTTCATGTAGTGAAATCTAGTACAAATCTGCAGCCACATAAATCAGCCTCACAATTTGTAAACTGCCAGCAGATACCCCACAGCATGAAGGTGATGTGCTGGCTCAGCAGACCTGGCTCCAGGACTCAATCAGCAGTCCTCATCATCAGGCATTGTAACGCAATCCCATCTAACTCTCGCTTACTGATTTATTTACACCATTTGTCAAAATTTATTAACAATAATCACTGTCTGAGGAAGGAAAAGGTAACATTTGCTTGAATATATCTGGTGTTAACTATCAAGATGTCTGGATAATTAAAGGAACTAGCTTGTTACTATTCATTCTTTTGTACTGGAAGACCAGTTTAGTTTTTAGTCAGAAATACAACAGATGAAGACTGACTATACTATTTTAAAATAAGTATATTACAGCACACCAAAGACAGGTAAACATTTAGTTGCACAGGTCATAGGAATAACATGCCTGAAGATAACTTGTAAATTAATAAGGAGTAGATCAGACAAAAGTTTACTTCATACTTACCCTACTTACTACATATTTTATTAAGAGAATCAACTGTTTATTGATGCTCTAGAAAAAAATTGAACATTTTGTCTCGGAAAATGTAAAGCAATCACGAAAAATCAAATACTATATATATAAATATTATTGTAAGTACACATTTTTAAAGTGTATCACTGTTCAACAGCAATAAATGTATGTTTTGCTTTGGCACTGACATTTGCATTATCTTGAAACCTAATCTGGAACAGTTTGTCTTCTCTTGCACTGCTTAAAGTGGAACAAAATAGCCACATCACATACTGTGGAGGCAAGTAACAATCTGCTCTGTCTTGATATTCTATCATAGTTGTGAACTGATGCTGTTGAAACAACCCTTCCACAAATAATTTGAAATATATCTGGATTTATGGAGAAATAAGTATAAGGACCATGCAAGGACACCTTAATATCGTTCCCCACAGTTCAAGACCAAAACATGTATATCCATGGCACAGCTACTTAGGAGTTCCGAGACAAAGTCCAGGGCCACCAGTGTCAGTTATAATTGACAGCATACCCCACCTGAGGTTACTGGTGGTGACAGTCTAGTAGACAACTGATGAGCAGAGGCAATGATGATACAATAATGACTGGGATCTAAGTGTTCTTGCTGTACACAATATATATATAAAACATTAGGAAATAAATCAATGTGTTTTAACTATACAATATACACAGGATTACTGCATCCTGTAACACAGTAAGAAATCAATACATTTTATAAATCTGAGAGACTAACAGGGATACAATATGTCACAAAAAGTTAGTTCTTGAAATCACATTATCTTGGGCTGTTAACTTGAAGCAGGCAGGGAGAGATAAAACGAGGACAAACACCTGCTTCAGCAGTGTCTGACAGCATTCATCCATACGCCTGGTAGCAAAGCCACATAAGCCATTCCTTGGCTGATGTTTCTGTCAGCAGTCAGAAACAAGTATCCTATATACTCAGTAGAAATATCAAGTCAGGCAGAACAGTGGTATCTGTACAGTTCAGTGCTGGTGAAAAGGCAATGCTATCAAACCAGCAGACTCCACAACACTGTAATGCAGTGCACAGGACTGAGAGAAAAGTAAACTTGTTTTAACGATTACCACAGTGTACTTTTAATTCAATGCAAAGGATGTCATCAATTACAGTCCACAATATTTATCTTTCATCTTTCACAGAAAACAAATTACAAATGACATGTGATTCACCTTTCACACTATCAGTTCAGTTATGCTTTATACAAAGTTTCTAAGCAAAACAATCCCAACACACAGTCTCAGTAAATCGCATACAGCTATTAACATCTTGTAATGGCTGCATGTTTGTAAACACAGTCCACATGTGTCTGTTTACCATAACAAGGCTGTGTGACTCAAGGTCCCATTGTGAGCCACAGCACATGATGTTTCAGCCAGAGGAAATATGTATTACATTTTTGGGCCAAGTCATTCAGGGCATCTCATGATTGGCAGGTGTTGTGGCTCTCCGTGCTCAGAATCCCATGCGCTGTGTTTATGTTGACATTGTTTAGAAGAGAAAGAAAGCGGTTTCAGGGCAATATTTTGGAGGAACAAATTTATTGAAAGAAAAGAAGTTATTTTTAAGGTCAATTCAACATGCTTCAGGGTTATTAGGCCCCTCTGAAGTTTCTCATTTTCCTGTCTATACTTTCCTGTTCTTTACTTAATGTTTCATCTGTCTAACTCCTTACTTCAAGTAACCTTACTGTTTAAATTCCTTTCTTTATGTTTCTTGCTTCTCCTGTTAACATTCTTAACTTTGTTTCTTTTGTTTAAATTAATTTCTTTATGTTTCTTGCCTCTCCTGTTAACATTCTTAACTTTATGTTTCTTTTGTTTAAATTAATTTCTTTATGTTTCTTGCCACTCCTGTTTACATTCTTAACTTTATGTTTCTTTTATTAAAATTCCTTCCTTTATGTTTCTTACTTCTCCTGTTGACATTCTTTTCTTAGTTTTTTTTCTGTTTAAATTAATTCCTTTATGTTTCTTGATTCTTTTGTCTAAATTCTTTACTTTGTTTTTTTTCTGTTTAAATTAATTCCTTTATGTTTCTTGATTCTTTTGTCTAAATTCTTTACTTTATGTTTCTTCTGTTTATATTCTTTACTTGATTTTTATTGTGTTTATTTCCTCCTTACTTCATGTTTCTTTTTCTTATATTCTTTACTTGATGTTTCTTCTGTTTGAATTCCCTTCCTTCATGTTTCTTTCTTCTCCTGTTACATACTTTTGTTTTTGTTTCTTCTGTTTAAATTAATTACTTTATGTTTATTGCTTCCCCTGTTTATATTCTTTACTTTATGTGTCTTCTGTTTAAATTCCTTCCTTTACGTTTCTTGCTTCTCCTGTTAACATTATTTAATTTATATTTATTCTATTTGAATTCCTTCATGTTTCTAACTTCTCCTGTTGACATTCTTTACTTTATGTTTCTTCTGTCTAAATTCCCTACTTCATGTTTCTTTTTTTTATATTCTTTGCTTCATGTTTCTTCTGTTAACATTCCTTCCTTTACATTTCTTGCTTCTCCTGTTTACATTATTACTTTATGTTTCTTCTGTTTAAATTTCTTCTTTATGTTTCTTGCTTCTCCTGTTTACATTATTTACTTTATATTTCTTCTATTTAAATTCCTTCATGTTTCTTACTTCTTCTGTTGACATTCTTTAATTTATGTTTCTTCTGTCTAAATTCCCTACTTCACGTTTCTTTTTTTATATTCTTAGCCTCATGTTTCTTCTGTTTACATTTCTTGCTTCTCCTGTTTACATTCAGTACTTTAGTTTTCATCTGTTTAAATTAATTCCATTACATTTCCTGCTTCTCCTGTTTACATTCAATACTTTGTGTCTTTTATGTTTTAATTTCTTCCTTTACGTTTCTTGCTTCTCCTGTTTACATTATTTACTTTATGTTTCTTCTGTATAAATTCCCTTCTTCATGTTTCATTTTTTTATATTCTTTGCTTCATGTTTCTTCTGTTTACATTCCTTCCTTAACATTTCTTACTTCTCCTGTCGACATTCTTTACTTTATGTTTCTTCTGTCTAAATTCCCTACTTCATGTTTCTTTTTTTAATATTCTTTACTTCATGTTTTGCTCTGTTTAAATTCCTTCCTTTACATTTCTTGCTTCTTCTGTTTCCATCCTTTACTTTATGTGTCTTCTGTTTAAATTTCTTCCTTTACATTTCTTGTTTTTCCTGTTTACATTATTTACTTTATCTTTCTTCTGTTTAATTCCTGTATGTTTCTGCTGTTTCTTACTTCTCCTGTCAACATTCTTTACTTCATGTTTCTTTTTTTATATTCTTTACTTCATGTTTTTTTTGTTTAAATTCCTTGATGTTTCTTACTTTTATTGTTGACATTCTTTTTATGTTTCTTCTGTCTACATTCCCTACTTAATGTTCCTTTTTTTTATATTCTTTTCTTCATGTTTCTTCTGTTTACAATTCTCCTTCACATTTATTGCTTCTCCTGTTTACATTCACTGCTTTGTTTTTTTTTTCTGTTTAAATTCCTTTATGTTTCTTACTTCTCCTGTTGACATTCTTTCCTTTGATTTTCTTTTATGTTTCTTGTTTCCTCTGTCTCAATTCCTTACAGCATGTTTCTTCTGTTTTTATTCTTAACTTGATTTTTCTGCTGTTTATTTCCTTCCTTTATGTTTCTTGCTTCTCCTGTTTTCATTCCTTACCTTGTGTTTCTTCTCTCTATATCAGGTGATGGATACAGGATATCGGAAGGGAGGGGGCTCAACAACCCAAGCCTGGTACAGGCATGCCCAGAGTGCCACTAGACTATACATAACTGAATAGAACAAGGATGCCTGGAGTGCCACTAGACTATTACATTATGTTACTTCTGTCTATATTCCTTACTTTATGTTACTCCTGTCTTTATTCCTTACTTTATGTTATTTCTGTCTATATTCCTTACTTTGTTACTTCTGTCTATATTCCTTACTTTATGTTACTTCTGTCTATATTCCTTACTTTATGTTACTTCTGTCTATATTCCTTACTGTATGTTATTTCTGTCTATATTCCTTACTTTATGTTATATCTGTCTATATTCCTTACTTTATGTTACTTTTGTCTATGTTCCTTACTTTAAGTTATTTCTGTCTATATTCCTTACTTTATGTTATTTCTGTCTATATTCCTTACTTTATTTTACTTCTGTCTATATTCCTTACTTTATGTTACTTCTGTCTATATTCCTTACTTGATGTTACTTCTGTCTGTATTCCTTACTTTATGTTAGTTCTGTCTATATTCCTTTCTTAAAGTTACATCTCTTTATATATCATACTTTAAGTTACATCTGTTTATATTCCTTATTTTAAGTTATATCTATCTGTTTATAATCCTCATTTTATGTTACTTCTGTCCATATTCCTTACTTTATGTTACTTCTGTCTATGTTCCTTACTTTATGTTACTTCTGTTTATATTCCTTACTTTATGTTACTTGTTTATATTCCTTACTTTAAGTTACATCTGTTTATATTCCTTACTTTAAGTTACATCTGTTTATATTCCTTACTTTAAGTTACATCTGTTTATATTCCTCATTTTATGTTACTTCTGTCTATATTCCTTACTTTATGTTACTTCTGTCTATATTCCTTACTTTATGTTACTTGTCTATATTCCTTACTTTAAGCTACATCTGTTTATATTCCTTCCTTTAAGTTACATCTGTTTATATTCCTCATTTCAGGTTACTTCTGTCCATATTCCTTCTTTATAGTTATCTGTCTTGTCTCTAGTGTGTCTGCTTTATAATGATCATGCCTCACACAGCTGTAATCATGGCTTTCATTTTTTTATGCCAGCGAATGGGGCAATTTCATGAGGAACTATACTATTATTACCAAGTAATAAAATTCTGAAAATAAGATTTTAGATAATAAGAACCAAAACATCAACTTTAGGATAACTCCATCAGTAATCCTTACTGAGTTCACTGATGAAACTATAATTATTGTTCTTAGTTTGTTTTATTATTACGAATATGTTATTACTTCATTCAGACATTTCAAATAGCCAGTTCAATACAATATAGCAAACCAGGTATTTCACAGATTTACCATCATAACATTTATCAGTGCAATTATGTATTATTATGTGTCTGGAATCTTTTCATGGTTGAATACACAAATGTTCATGTAAGTTAGTGAAAGTGTCAACGTAGTATCTCAAGGGTAAATGTACGCTCTTTACACAGAGCTTTACCTATAGGGCTACTACCTATATTGTAAGGCGCTGTTTGTAATGACCTCGTATCCTGAATTGCTACACCAGAGGGGAGCACTGTATTTTTGTCCAATCAGATGAGACCTTGTGCTGGAAGACAAAGCCAAGCAAGGAATACATGGAGCCAATCATGTTTATTTCCTTTTGAGTGACAGCTCATCGCCCCGCTTAACCGTCTGAACAGGCCACAGGCTCAGAGAGAATTGCCGCAGACGTGGTTTGCTCAGGGCCTTGGGCACATAGGATGCTCGGCCGGTGAGCTGTAATTCAAACGAAACATAACAACCATGGCTGCGTGCACACCTTGCTGGCTTGTTTCAGTTCTGCAGACAACAGATACATGGCTACGCTAACACAGTCATAAGGTCATAATCGAATTGGTTGATGATGCGAGAATGCAGAAGAAGTAATTTAAATTCAACCGGAAACTCATCAAGCGGCGCTTGAAGCGCAGCAATGGGCGGAGCCAGGATGCCTGTTGAGTGTTTGTTTATTTGCATCTGATTGGCTGCTTGTCACACCATACGCACGTTTATTTCAGCGGACAACGAACCGCCATCTGGTGTCTAAATATATCATAAACGGTCCAAGCTGGCAGCGTGAAAATCAGTTGCTTCTTAGAAGCGCAAGATTTCCGCTGCCTCGGGAGCGTAGGGTAAATGAATTAATGAATTGTCTTTGACACTTAGCACATCGAGATTAGCAAACTGGCAGGAAGAATAATCATTAGGGTATAATTAACCTGAGAGTGAGAAATGTTCATTTATTTGTATTGTCTTTACCTTCTATACATATATGAGTCACCTAGGACAGGGACAGGCAGTTAAGGTTACAGTTTGGAGTTGGAGTTAAAAGTTACCTTAAGTTGCATTTAGATAGAGAAAATAGCTAGGATCATTGCCAGTAAGTGAAGTCATCATCATTGAGTTAGTTGTTAGAAGAATAAGAGAGACTTTTTTACATGAGTAAAAAGGAATAAACCATTGATACATCATCACCAAGAACACTGTTGCTCCTGGAACTCCCAACCAACAATAATACATCACCGACAACAAACATAAAATCACAACCAGTGATACTATAATTATAGTTCCATAATAAATTTTTGAAGATTCACTGCTTATAAACCTGTATAGTGATACTGCGATTAATGCTATCACCAATAGAAATGTGGGGAGTGTCTTGGGTAATTGGCAAGAAATGGCTGGTATGATTGACCAGGCACTGAGAATAATGGCATTATGAAAACGTGTACATGAAGGGAAGAATTGATGAGATTATTGCAGTCTCGTGCTGTCAGCTCCCAGACAGAACTGACTTGACTTTTACAATCTAAGTGTATTTCAGTAATTATGAGTAATGACATTTCCTTCAGTGTAGAGATAAGTGTATCAGAGCCACTAAGTGATAAACTTAGAGAAAGAAGTTAACAGTGTCAGGAGTGAGTGTGTTGTCTGAGACTGGCAGTAGAATGTGAGAAGATCCTTTGTAAAGGCTCATCTTGTTAACGTGATGGTGATGAATCTCATTCACTGGACTTTTTAGTGTTAATGTTATTACTTTATTCACAAGGAACATCTCTCAAAATGTGCTGATAAGAGTTAACAACCTCTAACTCAGCATTTTCAACACTCTGTTATAGTCAAAGTCCAATAGACATGGTTTCTCAACCATACCAGCTTTAGCACTGTATAACAGGACCTGGGCAAGGGCAGTCAGAACACTGAATTAACACTGACAAACCTGTAGTTAAGCTACATACTCTTTAGTAGATTAAAATGCAGTTATATGTGATGACGAGGTGATTAGTACATGAACAGAGCAGTCAGCTGTGCAACATATTTGTGTTTAATGCAAAATCATGTACTAAACACTATATTGTTGTAATTGTTGAACGCATTGAAATGTAATTGTGTTTATACTCACAGATGATGGCAAAACAGATTTTATAGTGTATGTAGATATGCAGTTCTGTTACTTGTGTTAACTAATGGCAGTGTTTATTAGAAAATATAAGACTGCTACCTTCCACTGGATTGATGTACTTGTTTAAATTGAATATTTGTTGAAATGTTTGGAACTTTGGGCCTGTGGCCTTTTTCCTGAATAAAGTTCTTTTCTGTTCTGTTCTGCAAAATCATGATAATTAAAAGTCATATACAAGAGTTAATTCATTTATACACCTATAGTGTGATAACAAGGGTTTTTAAGGGCAAACTGGAGTAGTTTTTACTGTTTTTAGAAGGTAAATGATATGCTTTACACTGATAGCCTCATGATAAAGATAAAGAAGCAGTCAGAAATAGCATTTTTCAGGTTAAGTTAACTTTCTGAGGGGTATCTGAGAGCAAAATAAGATGTTTGCAGCCTTAAAAAGTGTGAACAATTAAGATCTTTTCCAGGTGTTTTTGACTACAGCTCCCTAAGTTAATCTAACCAAACATGAGGGAGATAGTGAAAATCATGTTTGCAACCATCGCACCAAGAATGAATGCCATGTTCCAAGATTTATTGAATTTTTAACAATAAATTTTAACAGTGGAAAATGAATTTCTATAACTATAAATTTTAACAGTGATAAAATGAATTTCTAACTATAAATTTTAACAGTGGAAAATGAATTTCTAACTATAAATTTTAACAGTGGAAAATGAATTTCTAACTATAAATTTTTACAGTGGAAAATGAATTTCTAGCTATAAATTTTAACAGTGGAAAATGAATTTCTAACTATAAATTTTAACAGTGGAAAATGAATTTCTAACTATAAATTTTAACAGTGGAAAATGAATTTCTAACTATAAATTTTAACAGTGGAAAATGAATTTCTAGCTATAAATTTTGACAGTGGAAAATGAATTTCTAACTATAAATTTTAACAGTGGAAAATGAATTTCTAACTATAAATTTTAACAGTGGAAAATGAATTCTAGCTATAAATTTTAACAGTGGAAAATGAATTTCTAACTATAAATTTTAACAGTGGAAAATGAATTTCTAACTATAAATTTTTCCATTGGGAAATGATATTCTAGCTATGGAAAATGAATTTCTACAAATAAATTTTAACAGTTGGAAATGAATTTCTACCTATAAATTTTAACAATGGAAAATGAATTTCAACCTATAGATGTTAACATCATTAATGAATTTCTACCTATGAATTTAAACAGCAGAAAATAAATTTCTACCTATAGATTTAATGAATTTCTACCTATAAGTACAGTGGACTCTTGTAAGCTGGACACTTAAGGGACTGGAGGATTTTGTGCATATTAATGAGTTGTCCTGTTTAGAGGAGTTTGGCATATTGTGTCAATTTGTTATTGAAAGTTTCTGATATCATTTAGTTTCATTTAAAGTATGCCCAATTTAAAACAGGCTACATAAATATGATTTTCAAAATAGCTTAAATATGCACTTGCAATTTATAAAATATTATTATTTAAAAACAAGGCCTACAGGCCTAATGCGAACCTGTGCATTGAGAAATACACCAGGTATAATGCTTCAATGCTGGACCATTTCTTCTCATGTATATGAACAATGCAAGTACAAAACATTTTGAATAAGAAATAGTTACACAAACATCACTGCTGAAATTCTGGCATGGGTGCACACAACACAAAAATGATTGTAGCTGGCACCACCAGTCTTGTATACAAACAAGTGACCCATGGGTCATGACGCTCAGCTGCCAAGCATGACCTGCGACATCATGGGCTGCGATTCACAACTTCTAGTAAAATTGTTGCAGAACCTTTATGCCAATTTTGTTTAAACTTTCTACGTTGCCATAAATTCTTATCATATATGTCTGGTTAAAACATAGTGAATGATGGTCTGAGGCAAAATGTATGGTTGTTGAGCTGTCAGGAACTAATCCCACAGCCTGCTCGATACCTGTCAGTCTCAAAAGGAATACCACACAGGCCACATATAAGATCAAAATGTAGCAAAAGATCAAGAAAATCCATGCAAGAATTATTGTAAAACGGGTGCTTCCATATTAATTTTTATTCAATACAAGCCAACTGTACTGAGCTTTCATAAATGATGGTCATATTTATTAAGAAATCTTTGACCCAATGCAAGATTACATTAATATACATCCCACTGCATTCACTTTAATAGTTCTTGAGATAATATGTTCTAAAGGAATTTAAAGATGGCTTCCTGGTGGCCATATTGGATTTCTGACAGGTCGGAAATTGAACAACAAACATCCTCTAAAAGGGACCAAACATCATAAAAAAATCACAGAAACTGCCCTGGCAAAAGGATTTCTAAAATGGATACTTGGCAGACATAATGGTTTTCTGACAAGTCTGACATTTGATATCACACATCCTCCAATAAGACACTAAACTTGTAGCAATTGCTCAAAAAAATGTAACAGCTATGAATGTCCAAAACAATTCAAAAGGCATGATCAGGTTGGAGAGCTCTCATATCAGATTTATGAACATGCAAATGTAAAAAGTGCAAGTCCAATTTGTTTTAATTATCAGCTTGCTATTCAATGGGGTCAGCAGGGTAGGTAAACTGCAAAACCTAAAAGAAAAGAAATGCAGAAAGCATCACTAAGAGTCTTGTAATCAAATAAAGCCATCCTAAATCCAGGTACAGACCCACATATTATCAGAACAAACACTTGCTGGTATATCTGATGATTTGTATAATAATATTCAGATATCTAGAAAACTAAGTTTATTGCTATGATTCCATGATATAAACTGCAAAATGTTCCCATCATTTTATAAATCAGTAGCTAAACCTTAACACTTAACTCTCATAGTCTTAATGCCTGACCAAAGCATTCCGGCAACAGTGTTTTTGTTATGCACTAATGATATATCCTTATCACTCCATGAGCTGATACAAAAGGGAGTCATATATCACAAGTGTCACTGACAATTATGGGCACACAGTGAGATGTACCAGTTGTGAGCCCCATGGTTATATATACAAGAAAACAAGAAAAATAGAGATGGTCTACAGAATAAGTTATTGTGAACATCCCTGACCTATGACCTTGGCCTTTTGCCCACATATCAACTGGATTCTTTCTAAATGATGGGTAACTACTAACCACTTACATCTGGCCGGGTGTAATTACTTGGCAACCAATGAGTGAATAACTTAGACCTGCAACCTTTGACCTCCTGACCAGCTGACCTCAAAATCAATTAGTTATTTCTTCATGCAAAAAGACCCATAAATATGAAGTTTGAATCACATTCAGTGATGCATAGATGTGGCATATGTGAAAGACTGAAGGTTTGGGTTGAACAGTTTAACTTGAAATATGTTCACAAGCATTTAGAACAATATTGTGACCTTGACCTTTGACCTTTTGAACTCAACATCAATAGGCTTCTTCCCCTATTGGTAGGTAAGCTATATATGACAGATGGAAAGTATAGATTGAAAAGTTTGCCTGAAAATGACTCCACGCAAGAAAATGGTGCTGTGAACTTGACCTTTGACCTCAAAATCAACAGGTCTTTTCCCCTGTTGGCAGAGAAGCGATATCAGTGCTGAAAGGTTTGGAATGAAAGGTCCAGCTTGAAATGTGTCCACAACCTTTTCAAAGAAGTGGATCCTGTGACCCTGACCTTTGACCTTGTGACCTCAACATCTTTAGGATTCTTCTCCCACTTAGTAGGTGAGCTATATGTGAAAGATCAAAGAATTGCGATGAAAGGTTTGGCTTAAAATGCATCTACAGGCTTTTCAAAGAAGTTGGTTCTGTGACCTTGACCTTTGACCTTGTGACCTCAAAATAATTATGGTTCTTCCCCTGTTGATAGATGAGCTGTATGTGAAAGATGGAAGGTTTGGGATGAAAATTTTGGCTAAAAGAATTATTTCTGGGGGGTGCAAACACACCCCATAACTTCGAGAATATAGGTCGCAGTGACCTAATTTCAGGTTTGCAAGGAGATCTTTTTAGAACCTCTAAGACTGCATAGGGTTCATGGCCCTAGCCCCTAGGGTTACGATTTGTGCCCTGCTAACAGCCGGCCGGCCGGCCAGATGGAAGGACGACAGACAAAGACCCATCCCTATAGCCCAGCATGACTGAAAGTCAGCTGAGCTAAAAAGCTATCAGAGATATATACATATGCCCAATTTCAGACTGATATATCAAATCCCTCCTGAAAATAAGCAGGGACACACATTGTGCAAAAATTATTGTAAGTGGCACCACCAGTCTTGTATACGACAAAGCTAATCGATATGTATATATATGCCCAATTTCACACTGATATATCAAAATCCTCTGTAGAAATAAGCAGGCACATACACTGTGCAAAAGTCATTGTAGGTGGTGACACCTGTCTTTTGAACGAGTAAGCCATCAAAGACACATAGACAGGTCAAAATATCAGGCCAATACATCAAAATTACCTTGAGTCTGATGCATAGGGCTGACCAGGCTTAGGTGAGAAAGGCAGTTGCCCCGAGTGAACTGTGACAAAATTTGCTGGCTTAGGCTAATGTACTCATGCACTCATGACCTGCACCTGGTTAGACTGAGTGAACCCACTGAGTGACACAGTTGGCAGTCTGCCAAAGCTATAAATAGATCCAGGCTGAACTTTGGTGCCAAATCTGAAGCAGTGGGCAGTCTGCTTACACTATAAATAGAATGCAGCTACTGCACTGAGTGAACTCCTGACCCATACCTGGCTGCACTGAGTGAACTCTTGACCTGTTGCCTAATCTGATACAGCTGGCAGTCTGCCAAAGCTATAAATAGATTGAGACTGACCTCTAGCCTGTTGCCAAGTCTGAAATAGTAGCCACACCATTGCATAAGCTCATGCAGGGGCCCTGCCCTGAGGGGCATGACACCCATGAGGTGATCACATGGTGCCCATGAGGTGTTGACATGTCGCCCATGAGGTGATCACATGTCACCCATGAGGTGATCACATGCCTTGTGCTTGCCTTCACTGATTGAACTCTTGACCTATATCTGGCTGCACTGAATGAACTCTTGATCTGTTGCCAAATCTGAAACAGTTGGCAGTTTCTCAACCTATTTAAAGATACAGACACAATCTTGGAGTGTTGGTGAATCTGTTTACACATACTGAAAGACTGGCTAAAATGCTTTTTTTCAAGCTCACATATTCATAAACTTTTTATCAAAATATCTAGAATAATAAAAGATGCAGTCCTCTCATTGTTAAAGGTCCAATAATTCTGCCAAAAATCATTCAAGTAAACTTGAACAAAGGCCACCTAAGAATAATTTTTGTGCAATGTTACAGAAGTTATAATTGAAACACAAATTTTGTGGAAGAACAGTTTTGCAGTCCTCAGTTTGAAATAGACATAATAATGGCCATCAGACCAACAAAAGCTTTTCTGATATGATTGAAAGAACCATGTCCTAGGATAATTCTTTTGACAGATTGAACAATTCAACTTGACAGTTTCATCATTTATACATTTTAAGCTGAAAGAGGCTAAAATTAAGAGGTTTTTGCCCATAAAAAAACGGTCAATGTAGGTGGCACCACAAAATCTGCAATTTCAAATATGAATCATGTGACCAACATTTGCACAACACTTACGAATGCTAGCTTCTGTCATTTCTGAGATTACTATGTCAGTATGCTTACTTGGCCAAATGACTGTTCAAATTTGTTTAACTCCACTAAAATTCATCAAATGCAAACCATATGAACAAACTTTAGAGGGTTTGCCTCTGGAGTCATTCGTGCAAAATACTGAACAATTTGGCTGGACCATTTAAAAGAAGACTTTTAAAGGTTTTTCAGTTTTTCCCTATAAAATCTAAGTAAACTCAGATAGCCAAAAAATAAGCTGAATCCCACAACATTTGATATGTGACAGATTATTACATAAAATCTTGGAATGGTAGCTCCTGCCATTCCTGAGAAATTATGGGTTAATGTACAGATGACCAATGACCCCCGTACAAAAAAAGGTCAATGCAGGTGGCGCCACCAATACCTGAATTTCATATATGACTCATGTGACCAACACTGGCATAAAATTTGGTGATGATAGCTCTGGCCGTTTCTGAAACTGTCATTTTAGTATGCTTTTTTGGACAGATGACTAAGTTCAACTTCCTGTAACTTAGCCAAAATTCACCGAACTTGAACCATTCAAACAAACTTGAGAGAGATGGTATAAAAGATTATTTCTGTGAAATATTGAACAATTTGGCTTTACCGTTTCATCAGAGAAGATTTTTAAAGGTTTTTTACCTTTTTCTCTATAAAATCTGAGAAAATGCATAGTTTTTCAGATGGCTAATTTTTTGTATTAAATTTCATGATGCTAGCTCCAGTCATTTACGAAATAATAATGGTTAACGTACAGACGGCGGACGCCGCAACACCTTCCCATTAGCTCACAGGTTCGCTAAAAATTAACTACAGATGCATATTGAATGCAAAGATATAATACAGATACATCTCACTGATGGCAAAATCTTGAATTAAGTTGAGTTTGGATACCTATTATTTATAATCCATGTGCAGCCCTCTTTATATACCCACAGAGAGCTGTATACCTGTGATTGTAAACATTGCCTGGCATAAGGAATATCTAAAATCATAAATCTACATTTTTTAAAAGCTTTTAAAAAACATTCTTGTCAATATTAACCATAGATATCCTGAAATCTGAATGTCTAGAGGAATGATGTAATGAATGCTGATAAACAGGTGCCAGGCTAGATGTATTTGCTTCACAGATCTTACATATATGGTAAAATGACTCAATTCAATCTTTATAATTCAGCCAAAATTCATTCTTTGGAACCATAAAAGACAATTATTAAAAGAATTATTCAGGGGATTATTCTTGTAAAATATTAAACAAATTTGCCTCAGTGGCATCAGTCAAAAAACATTTTACAGGTTTATAACTCATATGGGAAAATTCAGGAAAATTGCTAAGTTTAGCTTCTCATAACTCAGCCAAAAAATCACTGAACCAAAACCATTTGAACAAACTTCAGAAAGCACTACCCTAGGATCATTTCTGTTTGATATTAACAATTAGGCCATATGGTTTCAGAGCAGAAGTTTTTTGGAGCCGTAAGTATAATACGGGCACTGATGACCCCTGTACAAAAAAGGCCAATGCAGGTGGTGCCACCAGTACCTCAATTGCAGATATGACTCGTGTGACCAACATTGGCATAAAATTTGATGATGATAGCTCCAGCCATTTCTGAGATTGTAATTTTACTATGCTTTTTTGGACAAAGATTGTTCCAGGAATCATTTCTGTGAAATATTGGACAATTTGGCTGAACAGTTTCGGAGAAGAAGATTTTCAAAGCTTTTTTAGCTTTTTCCCAATAAAATCTAAGAAAATGCAGTTAGCCAAAAAATAAGCAAAATCCAAAAGAGTTTTTTAGATGAGTAATTTTTTGCATAAAATTTCCTGATGCAAACTCTTGCCGTTTTCAAGATAGTATGGGTTAACGTACAGACAACGGACGATGGACGCCGGACGACACCACACCATCGCATAAGCTCACAGGTTCGCTAAAAAAAAAAGACAAACATCAGCTAGGCCTTGAAAATAAATCTTGGCAGTTTCTCTTCAAAGTATCATGCTTCATCTTCTAAGCAAGCGGCAGTTCATGGATGGGTTGCTCTAGGCATATTGAAGATTGATTATTGACAGCATGCTGAGAGCATGATTATTTGTCTAAGTAAATGGTCTTCACCACGCATTCACCATAAAAAAGTTTAAACTGTCCCAAACTATAATAATGGCACCCCGGGCCGGACCCAGATCACAAAGCACGAACAGCAGTCTTTGATGGTGCTCTTGAAAAGCTTTTTCAGTTTGAAGGCTTATTTTTTCCTAACTGACCTGCCAATCTTAATTTAATAATGACTGTGTTATCAACACGTATATAGAAATAAACAACAATTTCAATACTGTATATTTACATATAACATTCCAATGGTTCACCAAATTATGCTTGTCCCCGGACTGTCGCTTTGACCAAAACAGGTCATATGAGGTCATGACCTCGGAGCATCATCGCCTATGTCTGTCCACTTCAGAGGGTTGTAATATGTACTGAATATGCTGGCAGGACGAGAAAGTTTGTCCGTTGTCCGAGATAGCGAGTTGTCCGCTTTACTGAGTTTACTTTAAACATAATATAGAGGCAAAATTGAATGGACTGAGATTTAGTGTCCGCATTAGTGAGTTGTCTGCCTTACTGAGTTGTCCGCAAGTAGGAGTGTCACTGAACGAACAGAAGAAAATGAATTTTGACCTATAAATTACACAAATGATATAGCATGGACCCAGTTTCAGGTCAAGATGTCAGGAATATTTGTCTGAATGTTAGGGTTAAGGCTAACCCTAACCCTACTCCAACTTCATCTGTGACATCTTTGCCCCAATAACCAGTGGCTGGCCAGATGGAAGGACAATGGACAAAGACCAAACCCTACGGCTCACAGAACTTAAAGCCGACAAGAAACTATCCACTCATCAAATTCAGGACCAAGACTATCCCCAGTGACAAAATCTCATAAATATCCTGCTTTGTAGTATCACTGACAGACTGATAAAATGCAGAAAGTTCTTGTTTATTGTGACCGTGACAGTATTGTTTCTACACACCTGAGGACACCCTCTTGATTGAGGTCCTGATGCTGCTACATCTCTCCCCTACTGACAAGTCTACATCAGTAACCACTTCATAACAGATCTCGACGTATCTCACAATATAATGGCCAGTATTTGTGCTTCACTTAATAAGTTTACCTCTTTTGAGTGAACAAATGAGCTGTTATATCCAGAATCCTGCTGTTTTAACTATGAAACTGAGTGAAATAATCACAAATTCTTGAAGACTTACCATCTGTTGATGAAGAAGTTTACCCATTCTGTGGTTTCACAGTGGCCCTTGAGCGCCCTCTTGCGGTGGACAACGGCTTCAGCATGACGGATGTGTTGTTCAGTAAGCTGGATGACCTTGCTCCTCCAAATGAGGAACGTCAGCACCACAAGGCCAAATATCCATATAAATGAACACCCAAACAGCCCCAAAATCCATGAAAAAATGACGATGAGAGTCACAAATATGTAGAGCAGCAGCTGCTGGTTCTCTCGTGACACCTGAAAAAGGTCAAGGTCAAAATAAATGTCAAAACCACACCATATTTTTTTATGAAAGAAAAATTTAAAAAGACAGAATTCACCTGAAAAATGATAATCAGAGAAAAAAAAAGTAAATATGAAACATCTGATACCTGAATAAAAGGTTTGCAAGGCCAAGGTCATAACAAATTTGTTAATTAAAAACACAAAGCCAAATTTCCAGGTAAAGAAACACCCAGAAAGACCATAATTCACTAGATGACAAGACCGAGGTCACAAGGTCAAGGTAAAGATTAAGGTCCAAACAAACTGGTGCTTAAAACCAGACAATGCTGTAACCTGAACGTCTAGTTATACCATTCATCAGTATCTTGTCATATTAAACAGATTAGAAGATAACAGCCTCATCACACTTTGTACCCAGCACATGTGAACAAACCATGATAAATTAGTTGTTATGATAACTGCATGGGCAAATATGGCTGTAACCTGAGGTGAGCTGTTCCTACTGGCTCTAAAAATCTAAACTGTTTGTAGAGACACCATAAATACTGACAACAAACTGACAGACAGACAGACCTGCAGTATGTCAGCCTTGTACACAGCACCCTAGACATACACACTACAAACTGACACACACAGAGTAAGTTACAAAAATGTCCACAATAAACACTATATATGGACAAACTGAAATGCTGAAATATGCTAAAATTCTATGGTTTATGCTGAGAAGCACAGTTAGGATGTAAGTTCTGCTCACAGCAGCTTAGGTGTATATTGTACATGAAGTGAAGAAAAGTGTTAAAAATCTGTCTAAAAATGAGTGAATGCTGAATACACCCACGCCTGAAAGCTAAAGCACAGGGAGAAAGGGCTGCCAAGAATATACCATGTGTGGCTATGGAAACCTTTTCTGTTTAATTGTGAATCAGCAATAAGCAGATCTGTGTTGGTAACATACATCAATATGACTGAACTAGTTCTATCTGTATACCAGGAATCTCATCATATTTACTCAGATATATGTAATCTGGTTGGTGTTTATGATGAGATAAATATAGCCTTGTGGATTAAATCAACGAGTGTTAATATTTCCCACACAGTGACATGTATTAAATTAAATAAACAGGAACCATTTACCTTTTCTTTTACAATAAAGACTTATTGTTTAAATTATTTAACTTGTCAGACACTTTGTTAAAATTATTAAAATAATTTTTTGACTGTAAGAGGGTCATCTGTGTATTAAATGCATGCATGCTACACTGACCATGGACTTTTATTATTACCAATTAACTGTTTATTGAAAATTTAATAATAAAATATTTTTTTTTTCAAAATAAACAGATGATGATACATATATAAATAAATTCTGAAAATAAAGTGTTTGGAGCAAAAATAATTTTATCTGAGTTTGACATTACACGTATATAACATATGGAGTTTTAAAAATCATTCATTGGATTACTTTGATATTTCTCAACTTCATTTAAGTAATGAAGTACAGTACAAGTTAGGGTAGTTATTTAAGGCACTGGACTATGGAGCAAAAGAGCCACAATTCCAACACTAAAGAGTCTCAAAGATAAAATGGTAAAACTCCCATGGAACATCAGGTAGTTGCTTTGATGTAATGACAGGTTTTGAAATATAAATTTTCTGTAGCCAATGCTTATAACCTGAAATCCAGAAAGCTTATCATGTAACATATAATTTTTATCAATATTTTTTGCATGGTCACTTGCACCTTCATTTAACAGACAGTGCCACCAACAGGCCATGGACCTATCTTCTAATTATAAAAAGAAAAAAGAAGATTAAAAAAGCTACCTGAGCAGGTAAGAGAAAAGCCACATACCATTCCTGGTGATAGAGATCCACTCAGCTCAGCTTGTAGGATCACTGTTAAGAGGGTATGTCTTGTTACCGAGTGTCAACATACGCTATGAAGCAGGGTGCCTGAGCATTGATTATACCTGTCACAGACCAGCCCTGGCAGCCAGAAAGTGAGCTGGGACATCCTAAGGTTATCAGATGCTCAGCAGTTTAAATATAATCAATATTACAGATACAAGGCTCAGTAACACTGTCACAGTAAACAATGACACTGGTGTACACAGCCTGCCTGGCATGTGAGCAATTTCCAGGACCACTTTTGACAGTTCCCATTAATCACTTATTATTTGAAACGTCTTTATCCTGATCTATATTGGAACTGATGACCTTGGTCTGTTTAAACTGGTGCACGTTTTGAGCTGCTGGTCCCAGACGTCAATCACTGATCACAAACTGTATTGATTACTATATGATTTATACTATATGATCTATATCATACTATGTGATTTATACTATATGATCTATATCATACTATGTGATTTATACTATATTATCTACACCATACTAGGCGATTTATGCTATATGATCTACACCATACTATGCGATTTATGCTATATGATCTACACCATACTATGCAATTTATGCTATATGATCTTCACCATACTATGCGATTTATGCTATATGATCTACACCATACTATGCGATTTATGCTATATGATCTATATCATACTATGCGATTTATGCTATATGATCTTCACCATACTATGCGATTTATGCTATATGATCTACACCATACTATGCGATTTATGCTATATGATCTACACCATAATATGGGATTTATGCTATATGATCTACACCATACTATGCGATTTATACTATATGATCTATACCATTCTATGTGATTTATACTATATGATCTACACCATACTATGCGATTTATACCATATGATCTACACCATACTATGTGATATATATTATATGATCTACATCATACTATGTGATTTATACTATATGATCTACATCATACTATGTGATTTGTACTATATGATCTATATCATACTATATTATACAGATACGTCTTCAACTGAGCTGGCTTTGATTCAGACATGTCTGGCAGGCTCTCATCAAGATGTGACCATAAGAAAACATAAAGAAATTTAAAAAAGAAACTTAATTGATGACAGAACAAGAGAGCACAGACCTCCACCAACAAAAACATCCAGGACTTGATATAATAATCATCTACAAACTTCAATCAAATCTTCCTTGCTACTATGTGCATACATCTACAAGAAATTTAATTAACCTGCGCGAAGCAAAGGTTATTATTTTCATTCAATTCTCTGTGTGTATGCACATGTCCACAGGATATCTGGAGACGGTATAAAGGATGTTATTGAAATTTATCATTTAGGTTGCTGCTGCTCATGTACATGTAAGATTTAAGTTTGTCCCTGGGTGATAACCACATTGGAATTTCATGTTTAATATAAATTCATCTGTATCTGTATGATGATTAATTTGTCTGCCATGCTTTTGTTGCAATTTTTACTGATGAACAATAGATTAGCCATCATGGTTCAAGTAATGCCAGCTATAGTGCATGAAAAATACTTATACATGTATATTAATTTGTGCGAGTGCAGGATTTCTCTGGCTGAGACGTCTGGAGAACAAGGGCCCAGAGTGCCTGATGCTAACATGTGACATGTTCGTATAAAAACATCTTGTAAAACTGTTTGATTCATTTAATTTTCTATTTTAAATAAGAATTTTATCAATGATTACCAGTTTTGCATTGTTTCATAAAATGAACTGCTCAAATTATTTAAAAACAAGAGCAACCCAAAAGCCGAGCTTCCCCACACAAGGGAGCATAATCATACTGGGAGTATTACACTGTGTAAAAATCAGGAGGGAAGCTCTGTGACCTTGATCTCTGACCTTGTGACCTCAAAATTGATAGGGTTCTTCATCTATGGGTGGGGAGGCCATATGTGAAAGATGAAAGGTTTTGGTCAACCAGTTTGGCTTAAAATGGGTCCACAAGCTTTCCAAGAAGTGGGTCCTGTGGCCTTGACCTTTGATCCCATGACCACAAAATTGAAAGGCCTTTTCATCTGTGGGAGAGTGAGCCATATGTGAAGATGAAAGGTTTTGGTCAAATAGCTTGGCTTAAAATTGGTCCACAAACCAATACCAGGACAGACATGCAGACAGACAAATGCACAGACGGATGTGTGAACAGAGGCGTTACTATATCCCCTCCTGCAACTTCGTTGGAAGAACTAGTTTTGAACAAGTTTTGCAAAGTCAAGAAATACATGAGGTCAGCAAGTATGCAAAGTGCACCTGAACAGACTTATCTTTGTTTTGCCTGAAGAAATTGACCTCATCTTCAGAGTGTGGGTGGAAGATCAACCAACCAACCACAAACTGAAAATCAAGTTTATATCTGCAGGCATTTGCATAGAAAGTTTGTACAACTGTGGCTTTTTTTCGATGAATGAATGAAAGAATGATAGAACTAGATATTTCTTGGCACTGCAGGTGCCATAGTATCCCCAGAAAATTAATCCCCCCACCCCCTTTTAAGAATAGGCCCCCCATCTTCAGCAGCATAAATGACACTTGAGAAACTATATTTTTCACCAAATATGGGGGCCAATATGGTTAATCACTCTTGAGAAAAGAGCATTAATCTATTTTACTGAAATGGGAAGGTAGGCGGCACCACCTGTCTGGTTTACGAGAAAATTTTCCAAGATTGATAGACATGCAAAATTTAAGACCAATACCTTAAACCACTTTGGAGATATGAGCAATTTTCACAAAATTCACATGTACTGATGGACACCACGCCAAAACGATTGCAGATGGCACCACCAGTCTTGAGTACAAGTTCGAGGAGTCCAAGATCTATGGATATGAACAATTTCAGGCCTACAGGGCAAATCACTGCTCAGAAAAGGGCATTAATTTTTTCTACAAAAACAGGAAGGTAGGTGGCACCACCTATCTGGTTTACGAGAAAACTTTCCAAGATGGGTGGGCATGCCAAATTTCAGACCAATACCTTGAACCACTCAGAGATATGAGCAATTTTCACTGAAAGCAAATGGCGGATGGACGCCACACAATTACAATTGCAGAGAGTGCCATTAGTCTTGACTACAAGGTGAAGGTATCCAAGATCAATGTACATGCACAATTTCAGCCCAATCTGTCCATTAGTTTTAGACTTATAATGCTCACAGTACTGTCATGTGGCAATGATGGGGTATTAATAGGCACAAAAACAAGAAAAGAATAGAAGGTGGGGCCACCTGTCTTCCGCTGAAGACAAAGCTATCCAAAATCTTCCGCCAATTTGATTTTTAAACCAATCCATGCATCCCTTATTGAGATACTAATGATTTTATGTGATTTTCACCATATATGGTAATATTCAAAGTCAAGGCCACTCTCATAGGAAAAGTCATGACCCCAGTTTAAATATACATCATTCAATAACCAATGTCTATTTATATGCATAATATGAAAGAAATCTTTCCATTAGTTTTTGACTTATAATGCTCACAGTACTGTTCAGTGGCAATGATGGGGGTATTTAGCTGCACAAAAACAAGAAAAGGATAACAGGTGGTACACCACCAGTTTCTGGTACATGACAACACTATCCAAGATCTTCGGTCCAGTTGATTTTAGGATCAATTCATGCAAGATTTCTTGATATTTTAAAGAATTTGTGTGATTTTCCCCAAAATTGGACCTATTCAAGGTCAAGGTCCCTCTCCTAGTAAAGGTCATGACCCCATTTTAAATAGGCTTTTTCCTCTCACCCATATCTATGCTATTGGTAAAGATCTGTAAAGTATTTTTTGAGTTATCACATTCAAACAAATCTCTGCGGTGGCAGCACGACCGTGCTTAAACCATAGTAAAGTCTAGGGATACAATGAGTGACACAGATTGGTCACATGGTATGCACTGGCCACTTAGTGGTGGAGGGAGTGGAGGCATAAAACTACACAAAAAAGTAGTCTTTCCTGAAAAAGCATGCTACTTTTAAAAAGTTAAGAGTGGCAGAATGCATAAATGAAACATAAATAAATGAAATTTTGGATAATTAGGGTTTAGGTACCTGAAACTCAAGTAAACATCATCTTCTTTCTGGTCATTACTCCTGGATATTGTATCACTCTGTGGACTCAGCTTGCCTGCTGTAGGGCAGGGACCATACAACACACCCCCTGTACAGCTACACACCTGCTGTATGTAACAGACAAGAGGACACTGACCTTGGGGGAGTGGGAGCAGTCAGTATCTATCATCATCAAACTCTGTAGCAGGGACCTCAGCCATATACAAAGTGACATTAACTGTTCATACAAGAAACATCTGATTCTACATCATTTTGATTTCAAGACAGATCCTGAATTCCTGTGGTAACATCAGGGTTCCCTGGTTATCTGACTTGTCACAGCTCACTGTATCAGCTAACATCAGGGTTCCCTGCTTATCTGACTTGTCACAGCTCACTGTATCAGCTAACATCAGGGTTCCGGTTATCTGACTTGTCACAGCTCACTGTATCAGCTAGTTAATCTGGGTTTGATACAGCAGTCATGCATTGTCTTGTTGCATCAGTTCTATAATCAACATTCATGAAAACACAAATTGAGTCTATAGGACAATCAGGCACTGACTTGTTTGTACATGATCATGGGATGAGGACAGATATTCAGTGTTTGACTACTTTCCAAGTGGTTATCAGGATTGCTGGGTTTTCACTGTGAGGTAACTGCTATGGGTTTTAGACAGGATTATTTGATGGGTTTACACTGTGAGGTAACTGCTCTGGGTTTCAGGATAGATTTCATGGGTTTTCACTGTGAGGTAACTGCTATGGGTTTTAGACAGGATTATTTGATGGGTTTACACTGTGAGGTAACTGCTCTGGGTTTCAGGATAGATTTCATGGGTTTTCACTGTCAGGTAACTGACCCAGGTTTTAGACAGGATTATTTGATGGGTTTACACTGTGAGGTAACTGCTCTGGGTTTCAGGATAGATTTCATGGGTTTTCACTGTCAGGTAACTGACCCAGGTTTTAGACAGGATTATTTGATGGGTTTACACTGTGAGGTAACTGCTCTGGGTTTCAGGATAGATTTCATGGGTTTTCACTGTCAGGTAACTGACCCAAGTTTTAGACAGGATTATTTGATGGGTTTACACTGTGAGGTAACTGCTCTGGGTTTCAGGATAGATTTCATGGGTTTTCACTGTCAGGTAACTGCTATGGGTTTTAGACAGGATTATTTGATGGGTTTACACTGTGAGGTAACTGCTCTGGGTTTCAGGATAGATTTCATGGGTTTTCACTGTCAGGTAACTGACCCAGGTTTTAGACAGGATTATTTGATGGGTTTACACTGTGAGGTAACTGCTCTGGGTTTCAGGATAGATTTCATGGGTTTTCACTGTCAGGTAACTGACCCAGGTTTTAGACAGGATTATTTGATGGGTTTACACTGTGAGGTAACTGCTCTGGGTTTCAGGATAGATCTCATGGGTTTTCACTTTCAGGTAACTGACCCAGGTTTTAGACAGGATTATTTGATGGGTTTACACTGTGAGGTAACTGCTCTGGGTTTCAGGATAGATTTCATGGGTTTTCACTGTCAGGTAACTGACCCAGGTTTTAGACAGGATTATTTGATGGGTTTACACTGTGAGGTAACTGCTCTGGGTTTCAGGATAGATTTCATGGGTTTTCACTGTCAGGTAACTGACCCAGGTTTTAGACAGGATTATTTGATGGGTTTACACTGTGAGGTAACTGCTCTGGGATTCAGGATAGATTTCATGGGTTTTCACTGTCAGGTAACTGACCCAGGTTTTAGACAGGATTATTTGATGGGTTTACACTGTGAGGTAACTGCTCTGGGTTTCAGGATAGATTTCATGGGTTTTCACTGTCAGGTAACTGACCCAGGTTTTAGACAGGATTATTTGATGGGTTTACACTGTGAGGTAACTGCTCTGGGTTTCAGGATAGATTTCATGGGTTTTCACTGTCAGGTAACTGACCCAGGTTTTAGACAGGATTATTTGATGGTTTTACACTGTGAGGTCACTGCCAATGATTTCAGGGAAGATTATTTAATGGGTTTTCACTTTGAGGTAACTGCTCTTGGTGTTCGGCAGGATTATTTTATGGGTTTTCACTGTCAGGTAACTGACTCAGATTTTGAAGCAGGATTATTTGATGGGTTTTCACTGTGAGGTGACTGCTCTGGGTTTCAGGATAGATTATTTCATGGGTTTTCACTGTGAGATAACTGTTCTGGGTATTTTGCAGGATTATTTCATGGGTTTTCACTGTGAGGTAACTGCTCTGGGTTTCAGGCAGGATCATCATGGGTTTTCATGATGAGGTAACTGCCAATGATTTCAGGCAAGATTATTTGATGGGTTTTCACAGTGAGGTAACTGCCGATGATTTCACGCAAGATTATTTAATGGGTTTTCATTGTGAGGTTACTGTTCTGGGCTTCAGGCGAAATCATTTCATGGGTTTTCTCTAGGAAGTAACTGCCCCAGTCTTAAGGTAGGATTATTTCATGGGTTTTCACTGTCAGGTAACTGACTCAGGTTTTAGACAGGATTATTTGATGGGTTTTCACTGTGAGGTAACTGACCCAGGTTTCAGGATAGATTATTTCATGGGTTTTCACTGTGAGAAAACTGTTCTGGGTTTCAGGATAGATTTCATGGGTTTTCACTGTCAGGTAACTGACCCAGGTTTTAGACAGGATTATTTGATGGGTTTACACTGTGAGGTAACTGCTCTGGGTTTCAGGATAGATTTCATGGGTTTACACTGTCAGGTAACTGACCCAGGTTTTAGACAGGATTATTTGATGGGTTTACACTGTGAGGTAACTGCTCTGGGTTTCAGGATAGATTTCATGGGTTTTCACTGTCAGGTAACTGACCCAGGTTTTAGACAGGATTATTTGATGGGTTAACACTGTGAGGTAACTGCTCTGGGTTTCAGGATAGATTTCATGGGTTTTCACTGTCAGGTAACTGACCCAGGTTTTAGACAGGATTATTTGATGGGTTTACACTGTGAGGTAACTGCTCTGGGTTTCAGGATAGATTTCATGGGTTTTCACTGTCAGGTAACGGACCCAGGTTTTAGACAGGATTATTTGATGGGTTTACCCTGTGAGGTAACTGCTCTGGGTTTCAGGATAGATTTCATGGGTTTTCACTGTCAGGTAACTGACCCAGGTTTTAGACAGGATTATTTGATGGGTTTTCACTGTGAGGTAACTGCTCTGGGTTTCAGGATAGATTTCATGGGTTTTCACTGTCAGGTAACTGACTCAGGTTTTAGACAGGATTATTTGATGGGTTTACACTGTGAGGTAACTACTCTGGGTTTCAGGATAGATTTCATGGGTTTTCACTGTCAGGTAACTGACTCAGGTTTTAGACAGGATTATTTGATGGGTTTTCACTGTGAGGTAACTGCTCTGGGTTTCAGGATAGATTTCATGGGTTTTCACTGTCAGGTAACTGACCCAGGTTTTAGACAGGATTATTTGATGGGTTTTCACTGTGAGGTAACTGCTCTGGGTTTCAGGATAGATTATTTCATGGGTTTTCACTGTCAGGTAACTGACCCAGGTTTTAGACAGGATAATTTGATAGGTTTACACTGTGAGGTAACTGCTCTGGGTTTCAGGTTAGATTTCATGGGTTTTCACTGTCAGGTAACTGACCCAGGTTTTAGACAGGATTATTTGATGGGTTTACACTGTGAGGTAACTGCTCTAGGTTTCAGGATAGATTTCATGGGTTTTCACTGTCAGGTAATTGACCCAGGTTTTAGACAGGATTATTTGATGGGTTTACACTGTGAGGTTACTGCTCTGGGTATCAGGATAGATATCATGGGTTTTCACTGTCAGGTAACTGACTCAGGTTTTAGACAGGATTATTTGATGGGTTTACACTGTGAGGTAACTGCTCTGGGTTTCAGGATAGATTTCATGGGTTTTCACTGTCAGGTAACTGACTCAGGTTTTAGACAGGATTATTTGATGGGTTTACACTGTGAGGTAACTGCTCTGGGTTTCAGGATAGATTTCATGGGTTTTCACTGTCAGGTAACTGACCCAGGTTTTAGACAGGATTATTTGATGGGTTTTCACTGTGAGGTAACTGCTCTGGGTTTCAGGATAGATTATTTCATGGGTTTTCACTGTGAGGTAACTGCTCTGGGTTTCAGGATAGATTATTTCATGGGTTTTCACTGTGAGGTAACTGTTCTGGGTAATTTGCAGGATTATTTCATGGGTTTTCACTGTGAGGTTACTGCTCTGGGTTTCAGGCAGGATTATTTCATGGGTTTTCATGATGAGGTAACTGCCAATGATTTCAGGCAAGATTATTTGATGGGTTTTTACTCTGAGGTAACTGCCAATCATTTCAGGCAAGATAATTTGATGGGTTTTTACTGCTGGGTTACTGCTCTGGGTTTCAGGATAGATTTCATGGGTTTTCACTGTCAGGTAACTGACCCAGGTTTTAGACAGGATTATTTGATGGGTTTACACTGTGAGGTAACTGCTCTGGGTTTCAGGATAGATTTCATGGGTTTTCACTGTCAGGTAACTGACCCAGGTTTTAGACAGGATTATTTGATGGTTTTACACTGTGAGGTCACTGCCAATGATTTCAGGGAAGATTATTTAATGGGTTTTCACTTTGAGGTAACTGCTCTTGGTGTTCGGCAGGATTATTTTATGGGTTTTCACTGTCAGGTAACTGACTCAGATTTTGAAGCAGGATTATTTGATGGGTTTTCACTGTGAGGTGACTGCTCTGGGTTTCAGGATAGATTATTTCATGGGTTTTCACTGTGAGATAACTGTTCTGGGTATTTTGCAGGATTATTTCATGGGTTTTCACTGTGAGGTAACTGCTCTGGGTTTCAGGCAGGATCATCATGGGTTTTCATGATGAGGTAACTGCCAATGATTTCAGGCAAGATTATTTGATGGGTTTTCACAGTGAGGTAACTGCCGATGATTTCACGCAAGATTATTTAATGGGTTTTCATTGTGAGGTTACTGTTCTGGGCTTCAGGCGAAATCATTTCATGGGTTTTCTCTAGGAAGTAACTGCCCCAGTCTTAAGGTAGGATTATTTCATGGGTTTTCACTGTCAGGTAACTGACTCAGGTTTTAGACAGGATTATTTGATGGGTTTTCACTGTGAGGTAACTGACCCAGGTTTCAGGATAGATTATTTCATGGGTTTTCACTGTGAGAAAACTGTTCTGGGTTTCAGGATAGATTTCATGGGTTTTCACTGTCAGGTAACTGACCCAGGTTTTAGACAGGATTATTTGATGGGTTTACACTGTGAGGTAACTGCTCTGGGTTTCAGGATAGATTTCATGGGTTTACACTGTCAGGTAACTGACCCAGGTTTTAGACAGGATTATTTGATGGGTTTACACTGTGAGGTAACTGCTCTGGGTTTCAGGATAGATTTCATGGGTTTTCACTGTCAGGTAACTGACCCAGGTTTTAGACAGGATTATTTGATGGGTTAACACTGTGAGGTAACTGCTCTGGGTTTCAGGATAGATTTCATGGGTTTTCACTGTCAGGTAACTGACCCAGGTTTTAGACAGGATTATTTGATGGGTTTACACTGTGAGGTAACTGCTCTGGGTTTCAGGATAGATTTCATGGGTTTTCACTGTCAGGTAACGGACCCAGGTTTTAGACAGGATTATTTGATGGGTTTACCCTGTGAGGTAACTGCTCTGGGTTTCAGGATAGATTTCATGGGTTTTCACTGTCAGGTAACTGACCCAGGTTTTAGACAGGATTATTTGATGGGTTTTCACTGTGAGGTAACTGCTCTGGGTTTCAGGATAGATTTCATGGGTTTTCACTGTCAGGTAACTGACTCAGGTTTTAGACAGGATTATTTGATGGGTTTACACTGTGAGGTAACTGCTCTGGGTTTCAGGATAGATTTCATGGGTTTTCACTGTCAGGTAACTGACTCAGGTTTTAGACAGGATTATTTGATGGGTTTTCACTGTGAGGTAACTGCTCTGGGTTTCAGGATAGATTTCATGGGTTTTCACTGTCAGGTAACTGACCCAGGTTTTAGACAGGATTATTTGATGGGTTTTCACTGTGAGGTAACTGCTCTGGGTTTCAGGATAGATTATTTCATGGGTTTTCACTGTCAGGTAACTGACCCAGGTTTTAGACAGGATAATTTGATAGGTTTACACTGTGAGGTAACTGCTCTGGGTTTCAGGTTAGATTTCATGGGTTTTCACTGTCAGGTAACTGACTCAGGTTTTAGACAGGATTATTTGATGGGTTTACACTGTGAGGTAACTGCTCTGGGTTTCAGGATAGATTTCATGGGTTTTCACTGTCAGGTAACTGACCCAGGTTTTAGACAGGATTATTTGATGGTTTTACACTGTGAGGTCACTGCCAATGATTTCAGGGAAGATTATTTAATGGGTTTTCACTTTGAGGTAACTGCTCTTGGTGTTCGGCAGGATTATTTTATGGGTTTTCACTGTCAGGTAACTGACTCAGATTTTGAAGCAGGATTATTTGATGGGTTTTCACTGTGAGGTGACTGCTCTGGGTTTCAGGATAGATTATTTCATGGGTTTTCACTGTGAGATAACTGTTCTGGGTATTTTGCAGGATTATTTCATGGGTTTTCACTGTGAGGTAACTGCTCTGGGTTTCAGGCAGGATCATCATGGGTTTTCATGATGAGGTAACTGCCAATGATTTCAGGCAAGATTATTTGATGGGTTTTCACAGTGAGGTAACTGCCGATGATTTCACGCAAGATTATTTAATGGGTTTTCATTGTGAGGTTACTGTTCTGGGCTTCAGGCGAAATCATTTCATGGGTTTTCTCTAGGAAGTAACTGCCCCAGTCTTAAGGTAGGATTATTTCATGGGTTTTCACTGTCAGGTAACTGACTCAGGTTTTAGACAGGATTATTTGATGGGTTTTCACTGTGAGGTAACTGACCCAGGTTTCAGGATAGATTATTTCATGGGTTTTCACTGTGAGAAAACTGTTCTGGGTTTCAGGATAGATTTCATGGGTTTTCACTGTCAGGTAACTGACCCAGGTTTTAGACAGGATTATTTGATGGGTTTACACTGTGAGGTAACTGCTCTGGGTTTCAGGATAGATTTCATGGGTTTACACTGTCAGGTAACTGACCCAGGTTTTAGACAGGATTATTTGATGGGTTTACACTGTGAGGTAACTGCTCTGGGTTTCAGGATAGATTTCATGGGTTTTCACTGTCAGGTAACTGACCCAGGTTTTAGACAGGATTATTTGATGGGTTAACACTGTGAGGTAACTGCTCTGGGTTTCAGGATAGATTTCATGGGTTTTCACTGTCAGGTAACTGACCCAGGTTTTAGACAGGATTATTTGATGGGTTTACACTGTGAGGTAACTGCTCTGGGTTTCAGGATAGATTTCATGGGTTTTCACTGTCAGGTAACGGACCCAGGTTTTAGACAGGATTATTTGATGGGTTTACCCTGTGAGGTAACTGCTCTGGGTTTCAGGATAGATTTCATGGGTTTTCACTGTCAGGTAACTGACCCAGGTTTTAGACAGGATTATTTGATGGGTTTTCACTGTGAGGTAACTGCTCTGGGTTTCAGGATAGATTTCATGGGTTTTCACTGTCAGGTAACTGACTCAGGTTTTAGACAGGATTATTTGATGGGTTTACACTGTGAGGTAACTGCTCTGGGTTTCAGGATAGATTTCATGGGTTTTCACTGTCAGGTAACTGACTCAGGTTTTAGACAGGATTATTTGATGGGTTTTCACTGTGAGGTAACTGCTCTGGGTTTCAGGATAGATTTCATGGGTTTTCACTGTCAGGTAACTGACCCAGGTTTTAGACAGGATTATTTGATGGGTTTTCACTGTGAGGTAACTGCTCTGGGTTTCAGGATAGATTATTTCATGGGTTTTCACTGTCAGGTAACTGACCCAGGTTTTAGACAGGATAATTTGATAGGTTTACACTGTGAGGTAACTGCTCTGGGTTTCAGGTTAGATTTCATGGGTTTTCACTGTCAGGTAACTGACCCAGGTTTTAGACAGGATTATTTGATGGGTTTACACTGTGAGGTAACTGCTCTAGGTTTCAGGATAGATTTCATGGGTTTTCACTGTCAGGTAATTGACCCAGGTTTTAGACAGGATTATTTGATGGGTTTACACTGTGAGGTTACTGCTCTGGGTATCAGGATAGATATCATGGGTTTTCACTGTCAGGTAACTGACTCAGGTTTTAGACAGGATTATTTGATGGGTTTACACTGTGAGGTAACTGCTCTGGGTTTCAGGATAGATTTCATGGGTTTTCACTGTCAGGTAACTGACTCAGGTTTTAGACAGGATTATTTGATGGGTTTACACTGTGAGGTAACTGCTCTGGGTTTCAGGATAGATTTCATGGGTTTTCACTGTCAGGTAACGGACCCAGGTTTTAGACAGGATTATTTGATGGGTTTACCCTGTGAGGTAACTGCTCTGGGTTTCAGGATAGATTTCATGGGTTTTCACTGTCAGGTAACTGACCCAGGTTTTAGACAGGATTATTTGATGGGTTTTCACTGTGAGGTAACTGCTCTGGGTTTCAGGATAGATTTCATGGGTTTTCACTGTCAGGTAACTGACTCAGGTTTTAGACAGGATTATTTGATGGGTTTACACTGTGAGGTAACTGCTCTGGGTTTCAGGATAGATTTCATGGGTTTTCACTGTCAGGTAACTGACTCAGGTTTTAGACAGGATTATTTGATGGGTTTTCACTGTGAGGTAACTGCTCTGGGTTTCAGGATAGATTTCATGGGTTTTCACTGTCAGGTAACTGACCCAGGTTTTAGACAGGATTATTTGATGGGTTTTCACTGTGAGGTAACTGCTCTGGGTTTCAGGATAGATTATTTCATGGGTTTTCACTGTCAGGTAACTGACCCAGGTTTTAGACAGGATAATTTGATAGGTTTACACTGTGAGGTAACTGCTCTGGGTTTCAGGTTAGATTTCATGGGTTTTCACTGTCAGGTAACTGACCCAGGTTTTAGACAGGATTATTTGATGGGTTTACACTGTGAGGTAACTGCTCTAGGTTTCAGGATAGATTTCATGGGTTTTCACTGTCAGGTAATTGACCCAGGTTTTAGACAGGATTATTTGATGGGTTTACACTGTGAGGTTACTGCTCTGGGTATCAGGATAGATATCATGGGTTTTCACTGTCAGGTAACTGACTCAGGTTTTAGACAGGATTATTTGATGGGTTTACACTGTGAGGTAACTGCTCTGGGTTTCAGGATAGATTTCATGGGTTTTCACTGTCAGGTAACTGACTCAGGTTTTAGACAGGATTATTTGATGGGTTTACACTGTGAGGTAACTGCTCTGGGTTTCAGGATAGATTTCATGGGTTTTCACTGTCAGGTAACTGACCCAGGTTTTAGACAGGATTATTTGATGGGTTTTCACTGTGAGGTAACTGCTCTGGGTTTCAGGATAGATTATTTCATGGGTTTTCACTGTGAGGTAACTGCTCTGGGTTTCAGGATAGATTATTTCATGGGTTTTCACTGTGAGGTAACTGTTCTGGGTAATTTGCAGGATTATTTCATGGGTTTTCACTGTGAGGTTACTGCTCTGGGTTTCAGGCAGGATTATTTCATGGGTTTTCATGATGAGGTAACTGCCAATGATTTCAGGCAAGATTATTTGATGGGTTTTTACTCTGAGGTAACTGCCAATCATTTCAGGCAAGATAATTTGATGGGTTTTTACTGCTGGGTTACTGCTCTGGGTTTCAGGATAGATTTCATGGGTTTTCACTGTCAGGTAATTGACCCAGGTTTTAGACAGGATTATTTGATGGGTTTACACTGTGAGGTTACTGCTCTGGGTATCAGGATAGATATCATGGGTTTTCACTGTCAGGTAACTGACTCAGGTTTTAGACAGGATTATTTGATGGGTTTACACTGTGAGGTAACTGCTCTGGGTTTCAGGATAGATTTCATGGGTTTTCACTGTCAGGTAATTGACCCAGGTTTTAGACAGGATTATTTGATGGGTTTACACTGTGAGGTTACTGCTCTGGGTATCAGGATAGATATCATGGGTTTTCACTGTCAGGTAACTGACTCAGGTTTTAGACAGGATTATTTGATGGGTTTACACTGTGAGGTAACTGCTCTGGGTTTCAGGATAGATTTCATGGGTTTTCACTGTCAGGTAACTGACTCAGGTTTTAGACAGGATTATTTGATGGGTTTTCACTGTGAGGTAACTGCTCTGGGTTTCAGGATAGATTTCATGGGTTTTCACTGTCAGGTAACTGACCCAGGTTTTAGACAGGATTATTTGATGGGTTTTCACTGTGAGGTAACTGCTCTGGGTTTCAGGATAGATTATTTCATGGGTTTTCACTGTGAGGTAACTGCTCTGGGTTTCAGGATAGATTATTTCATGGGTTTTCACTGTGAGGTAACTGTTCTGGGTAATTTGCAGGATTATTTCATGGGTTTTCACTGTGAGGTTACTGCTCTGGGTTTCAGGCAGGATTATTTCATGGGTTTTCATGATGAGGTAACTGCCAATGATTTCAGGCAAGATTATTTGATGGGTTTTTACTCTGAGGTAACTGCCAATCATTTCAGGCAAGATAATTTGATGGGTTTTTACTGCTGGGTTACTGCTCTGGGTTTCAGGATAGATTTCATGGGTTTTCACTGTCAGGTAATTGACCCAGGTTTTAGACAGGATTATTTGATGGGTTTACACTGTGAGGTTACTGCTCTGGGTATCAGGATAGATATCATGGGTTTTCACTGTCAGGTAACTGACTCAGGTTTTAGACAGGATTATTTGATGGGTTTACACTGTGAGGTAACTGCTCTGGGTTTCAGGATAGATTTCATGGGTTTTCACTGTCAGGTAACTGACTCAGGTTTTAGACAGGATTATTTGATGGGTTTTCACTGTGAGGTAACTGCTCTGGGTTTCAGGATAGATTTCATGGGTTTTCACTGTCAGGTAACTGACCCAGGTTTTAGACAGGATTATTTGATGGGTTTTCACTGTGAGGTAACTGCTCTGGGTTTCAGGATAGATTATTTCATGGGTTTTCACTGTGAGGTAACTGTTCTGGGTAATTTGCAGGATTATTTCATGGGTTTTCACTGTGAGGTTACTGCTCTGGGTTTCAGGCAGGATTATTTCATGGGTTTTCATGATGAGGTAACTGCCAATGATTTCAGGCAAGATTATTTGATGGGTTTTTACTCTGAGGTAACTGCCAATCATTTCAGGCAAGATAATTTGATGGGTTTTTACTGCTGGGTTTCTGCTCTGGCTTTGAGGCAAGATTATTTCATTGGTTTTCACTGTGAGGTTACTGTCCAGGATTTCAGGCAAGATTATTTGATGGGTTTTCACTGTGAGGTTACTGTTCTGGGCTTCAGGCGAGATTATTTCATTGGTTTTCTCTAGGAAGTAACTGCCCCAGTCTTAAGGTAGGATTATTTCATGGGTTTTCACTGTTAGGTTACTGCTTTGGGTTTTAGGCCAGATAATTTTATGGGTTTTCACTGTGGGGTTACTGCTCTGGGTTGCAGGCAAGGTTATTTTATGGGTTTTCCCTAGGGGGTAACTTCCCCAGGCTTAGGTAGGATCATTTCATGAGTTTTCACTGTTAGGTAACTGATCTGGGTTTTAGGTAGGATCATTTCATGGGTTTTCACTGTGGGGTTACTGTTCTGGGCTTCAGGCAATATTATTTGATAGGTTTTCAATGTCAGGTAACTGCCCTGGGTTTCAGTGAGGGATTATTTCATGGGTTTTTACTGTGAGGTAACTGCTCTGGGTTTCAATGCAGGATTATCTCATGGGTTTTCACTGTGAGGTAATGAACCTAGGTTTCAATGCATGATTTGTATTTATTTACGGATATTCTAGAAACTAACCGCACATATTACAAGTTAATGTAGTACTCAGTGAATTAGCACTACAATGGTCCCCCCTTCCAGCAAACAACATCTCTGCCAAAGAAACTAGAATACGGGTAGTCGACAAGCGACTTCGTATATCCGCCGAAATCAGAGTGGGACAGATGAAGTGAGGCATGGATTGAGTAACAAGGGGAAATAGAGTGAGGTGTGTTGCATATTAGCATGGATGTCTGCAGCTGAAATGTGTATGTAGGTTGTGCCACCTACCACAAAATCCAGAAAGCTATCAAAGTTGTAAACAAATGCAAAAAGTCAAACCATTGCCGAGGTGCAGGTGGCGCCACCAGTTTTGCGTATGATAAAGAGCTATGTAAGATCTATATACATGCAAAATTTTGGCCCAATCCGTCAAACGGTTCCCGAGATATTAGCCTGGATGTTTGCAGCATAAACATAAATGTAGGTGGCGCCACCTGCCACAAAATCCAGAAAGCTATCCAAGATGTATAAACCTGCAAAATTTTAGGCAGAAAAGTCAAACCAGTGCAAAGATAGGAGTAATTTTATCCCATGGCAGACAAACAGACGAACGGTGTGCAAAAAAAGATTGCAGGTGGCGCCACCAGTTTTGCGTATGATAAAGAGATATGTAAGATCTACATACATGCAAAATTTTGGCCCAATTGGTCAAACGGTTCCCGAGATATAAGCCTGGATGTCTGCAAAGTAAACATAAATGTAGGTGGCGCCACCTGCCACAAAATTCAGAAAGCTATCCAGGATGTATGAACCTGCAAAATTTTTGGCAGATAAGTCAAACCAGTGCAAAGATAGGAGTGATTTTATCCCATGGCAGACAAACAGACGAACGGTGTGCAAAAAAGAATGCAGGTGGCGCCACCAGTTTTGCGTATGATAGAGCTACGTAAGATCTATACACATGCAAAATTTTGGCCCAATCGGTCAAATGATTCCCATGATTTAAGCCTGGATGTTTGCAGCATAAACATAAATGTAGGTGGCGCCACCTGCCACAAAATCCAGAAAGCTATCAAAGAGGTATAAACCTGCAAAATTTTAGGCAGATAAGTCAAACCAGTGCAAAGATAGGAGTGATTTTATCCAATGGCAGACAAACAGACGGACGGTGTGCAAAAATGATTGCAGGTGGTGCCACCAGTTTTGCGTATGATAAAGAGCTATGTGAGATCTATGCAAAATTTTGGCCCAATCGGTAGAACGGTTCCTGAGATATGAGCTTGGATGTCTGCAGCATAAACGTGAATGTAGGTGGCCCCACCTGTAATAAAATCAAGAAAGCTGTCCAGGATGTATACACATGCAAAATTTCAGGTGGATAAGTCCATTCAATGCAGAGATATGAGTAATTTATCCCAAGGCAGATGAACAGATGGACACTGTGCAAAAAATGGTTGCATGTGGTGCCACCATTTTTTATGTATGTTATAAAGCTATCCAAGGGCTACATTTGTGCAAACATTTTTTCTGGATCGGTCAAACGGTTTCCGAGATATGTGGGTTAATGTGTCATAACAGACGCACAGATGGACGCAGAGCACAGAGGAAAGGTCAGAGGTCAAAACAAAATCGGGGCGCAGCAGTTCACATGTGACCCGAACATAATCCCTGGTTTCGTAAAATTCCGCCCAGGGGTTATGGAGGAGTTCTCCGGACACCTACGCAGCGGCGGCGGCCGGCTGAAAACATAGTATCCGCAAAACTCTGTTTTGGCAGATACAAAAATGGTCCGTAACTGCAGGTGGTCATTTGAGCAAGGAACATGTAATCTGACCTAAGATGGCTGTTGCAACAAATTTTTTCAAGATAGTGGCCATCTTGCTCATCGCTGGATTGATGTTGTGATTTGACATTTTTCAAAATGTTTTAAATAAAGAAATTATACAAAGATGTTTAATAAAGATTTGTTACTCAAATTTAAGTATGCTTTCTTTTATCCTGAAAAAGACATCTGACATTGTTTTGACATCATGCAATTTGACATGGATTCCTCAGACCTTGTGCCACAAGCAGAAAAAAAAAACAATTTACAAGTAAATATTACATGGGGAATAAATACATAAAGAAATGCAAGAATTCAGTCAGAATTTTTTCCATCAGACTTCCGACCAGATTTTTTGGTCAGACTTCATTATATTTTCACATATTCAATAATAAATCTGTGTGCTGTTTATGTCAGTCAATTTGTCACAAACATGTGTCTACTGCAAGGCACAAGAAAAGGTGGCCAAGAAGGTGGCCCTGGTAAGAATATGGCCATATTATGCACGGTAGGAGCACCAACAGGGCCATCATCACCGCCAACAACTACACTGCTGTTATTACCCTATTATTGCTGGTTCATATAATGGCCAGTCTCTAATGGCCTTACAAAGCAGGTGAAATTGTTACTTTTGACCCAAAATTGGTAGTCAGTAGTCACATATGGCAGATGGTCAGTTGGTCAAGGGACCTTAAAACTGTTCACTTGATCTCTTGATTAGTGAGTCCCTCGCACCAGGGACCTCTCTATTTTCATTTGCTCTATACCATATTTTGCCACTATTATATGCTATACATTGACTTTTTATCACTGTAATCACTAGGCAGTACTGACCTTCAGATAGTGTGAGCCATTGGTTTCTTCAGGGTCAGCAAGGATGCTGTCCTGTTTATGAATGTGTAGCTTCTCCTTCTTGCCCTCCATGATTCTACATCACCCTCATCAGCGCATGTTTTAACAGGCTGAAACAAGAAAAAAGACATTACATCACCCTCATCAGTGTATGTTTAAACAGGCTGAAACCAGAAAAAAGACATTACATCATCCTTATCAGCACCTGTTTAAACAAGCTGAAACAAAAAAAGACAGTACATCACCCTCATCATCGCATGTTTAAACAGGCTAAAACACAAAAAAAGACATTACATCACCCTCATCAGCACATGTTAAAACAGAATGAAGCAAAAACAAGGGACCCATGGGTCACATTGCTCAGCTGAATTTTGGAAATTTTTAGTAAATGCAATATTTATTAACTTCTTTTGTTTATATATATATATATATATATATATATATATATATATATATATATATATATATATATATATATATATTAGCATTATATGCTTAGGGTGCAGATAACAACGCGGTAGTGAGGCGTAACATTTATTTTACTAATGTGAACAAAACCTGTAATTATAAACGAGGGCCGACAGCAGGCCCAAAGAAAAAAAAATACAAACATATATTATTACAGCAAACCATTGCTTAAAAGGAAACAAGGAACAAGTGACCCATAGGTCATGACGCTCAGCTGCCAAGCATGACCTGCGACATCATGGGCTGCAATTCACAACTTCTAGTAAAATTGTTGCAGAACCTATATGCCAATTTTGTTTAAACTTTCTTTATTGCCATAAATTCTTATCAGTGAATGATGGTCTGAGGCAATATGTATGGTTATTGAGCTATCAGGAACTAATCCCACAGCTTGCTCGATACCTGTCAGTCTCAAAAGGAATACCACACAGGCCACATATAAGATCAAAATATAGCAAAAGATCAAGGAAATCCATGCAAGAATTATTGTGAAACGGGTGCTTCCATATTAATTTTTATTCAATACAAGCCAACTGTACTGAGCTTTCATAAATGATGGTCATATTTATTAAGAAATCTTTGACCCAATGCAAGATTACATTAATATACATCCCACTGCATTCACTTTAATAGTTCTTGAGATAATATGTTCTAAAGGAATTTAAAGATGGCGTCCTGGTGGCCATATTGGATTTCTGACAGGTCGGAAATTGAACAACAAACATCCTCTAAAAGGGACCAAACATCATAAAAAAATCACAGAAACTGTCCTGGCAAAAGGAATTCTAAAATGGATACCTGGCAGACATAATGGTTTTATGACAAGTCACACACCCTCCAATAAGACACTAAACTTGTAGCAATTGCTTCAAAGAATGTAACAGTTATGAATGTCCAAAACAATTCAAAAGGCATGATCAGGTTGGAGAGCTCTCATATCAGATTTATGAACATGCAAATGTAAAAAGTGCAAGTCCAGTTTGTTTTAATTATCAGCTTGCTATTCAATGGGGTCAGCAAGGTAGGTAAACTGCAAAACCTAAAAGAAAAGAAATGCAGAAAGCATCACTAAGAGTCTTGTAATCAAATAAAGCCATCCTAAATCCAGGTACAGACCCACATATTATCAGAACAAACACTTGCTGGTATATCTGATGATTTGTATAATAATATTCAGATATCTAGAAAACTAAGTTTATTGCTATGATTCCATGATATAAACTGCAAAATGTTCCCATCATTTTATAAATCAGTAGCTAAACTTAACACTTAACTCTCATAGTCTTAATGCCTGGCCAAAGCATTCCGGCAACAGTGTTTTTGTTATGCACTAATGATATATCCTTATCACTCCATGAGCTGATACAAAAGGGAGTCATATATTACAAGTGTCACTGACAATTATGGGCACATAGTGAGATATACCAGTTGTGAGTGCCATATGGTTACATATACAAGAAAACAAGAAAAATAGAGATGGTCTACAAAATAAGTTATTGTGAACATCCCTGACCTATGACCTTGGCCTTTTGCCCACATATCAACTGGATTCTTTCTAAATGATGGGTAACTACTAACCACTTACATCTGGCCGGGTGTAATTACTTGGCAACCAATGAGTTAATAACTTAGACCTGCAACCTTTAACCTCCTGACCAGCTGACCTCAAAATCAATCAGTTATTTCTTCATGCAAAAAGACCCATAAATATGAAGTTTGAATCAAATTCAGTGATGCATAGATGTGGCATATGTGAAAGACTGAAGGTTTGGGTTGAACAGTTTCACTTGAAATATGTTCACAAGCATTTAGAACAATATTGTGACCTTGACCTTTTGAACTCAACATCAATAGGCTTCTTCTCCTATTGGTAGGTAAGCCATATATGACAGATGGAAAGTATAGATTGAAAAGTTTGCTGAAAATGACTCCACGCAAGAAGAGGGTGCTGTGAACTTGACCTTTGACCTCAAAATCAACAGGTCTTTTCCCCTGTTGGCAGAGAAGCGATATCAGTGCTGAAAGGTTTAGAATGAAAGGTCTAGCTTGAAATGTGTCCACAACCTTTTAAACTAGAATATCAGCAAAAGCTGACAAAAGCCCTCAGCCAAAAGAACAGTGTTTAGAGGTGGTAACAGTAACAATTACTAAATATCTGTTCTCACATGGTTGATATCTGTACATATCTCAGTTATAAATTTAAAATGGAGAGGTATGTACCATGATTCATAACAATCCACCAAATGCTTCCTTAAAAATAAGCTTCTAAGTTTTATTCTATTATAAGCTCTGTGACCTTGAAAAGTAGGTCAAGGTCACCCATGTTCGAACATGAACGAGATTTTTGTCAATATACATCTTCACCAAAGAAATAAAATTCCTATTGTGAATCCTTTTAGAGATATCCCGCTCACAAGGCCAAAGCTGAAAAATCCAAGAAAAATTCAATAAAAAATCAGAAATTGCAGGTGGCGCCCCCAAACTTGTGCAGCAGTTACAGACCATCAGTCCCTATGATCATAGTAAGTATTGTGAAAATCCATCCAATGGTTCCTGAGAAATAAGCTTCTAAATGTTTTTTCTATAATCAGCTCTAAAACGTAGAAAAATAGGTCAAGGTCACCCATCTTCAAACTTGACCGAGATTTTGTCAATATACATCTTCTCCGAAAAAATAAAATTCTTACGGTGAATCCTTTCGAGATATCCCACTCACAAGCCCAAAGTTGAAAAATCCGATAAAAATTCATTAAAAATCAGAAATTGTAGGTGGCGCCACCAAACTTGTATAGCAGGTACAGACTATCAGTCCAAATAACCATAGTAAGTTTTATGAAAATCCACCCAATGGTTCCTGAGTAAAAAGCATCTAAGTGTTTTTTCTATTATCAGCTCTAAAACGTAGAAAAATAGGTCAAGGTCACCCATCTTCGAACTTGACCGAGATTTTGTCAATATACATCTTCTCCGAAAAAATAAAATTCTTACGGTGAATCCTTTTCGAGATATCCTGCTCACAAGCCCAAAATTGAAAAATCCGATAAAAATTCATTAAAAATCAGAAATTGTAGGTGGCGCCACCAAACTTGTATAGCAGGTACAGACTATCAGTCCAAATAACCATAGTAAGTTTTGTGAAAATCCACCAAATGGTTCCTGAGTAATAAGCATCTAAGTGTTTTTTCTATTATCAGCTCTAAAACGTAGAAAAATAGGTCAAGGTCACCCATCTTCGAACTTGATCGAGATTTTGTCGATATACATCTTTACCGAGGAAATAAAATTCTGACGGTGAATCCTTTTCAAGATATCCCACTCACAAGGTAAAAGTTAACGGACGCCGGACGGACGGACGGACGGACAGCTTGGGTGACGACAATAGCCCATCAGCCTAAGGGCTGAGGGCTAAAAAAGTGGATCCTGTGACCCTGACCTTTGACCTTGTGACCTCAACATCTATAGGATTCTTCTCCCACTTAGTAGGTGAGCTACATGTGAAAGATCAAATAATTGGGATGAAAGGTTTGGCTTTAAATGTATCCTGAGGCTTTTCAAAGAAGTTGGTTCTGTGACCTTGACCTTTGACCTTGTGACCTCAAAATAATTTTGGTTCTTCCCCTGTTGGTGGGTGAGCTGTATGTGAAAGATGGAAGGTTTGGGATGAAAATTTTGGCTATAAGAATTATTTCTGGGGGGGTGCAAACACACCCCATAACTTCGAGAATATAGGTCGCAGTGACCTAATTTCAGGTTTGCAAGGAGATCTTTTTAGAACCTCTTAGACTGCATAGGGTTCATTGCCCTAGCCCCTATGGTTACGATTTGTGCCCTGCTAACGACCGGATGGACGGCCGGACGGACAGACGGAAGGACGCCGGACAAAGACCCATCGCTATAGCCCAGCATGACTGAAAGTCAGCTGAGCTAAAAATGATATTATACTTGATCACCCATCGAGTCGTGTAATGTAAAAGAAAGGGTGGGCAGGGAAGGACAACAAAACAAGTGCGTTTTCAGCGTGGACCTGAGCTGAACGATCCTGCCCTTGCGCCGGGATTAGTCATGGACGACGGCACAATGAATGGAGCTGTACGTGTCTATATTACTGCCCCGCAAATAATAATAATTAACACATTTAATAAACACTTATATGCTTAGGGTGCAGATAATAACACGGTAGTGGGGCTCAACATTTATTTCACTAATGTGAACAAAACCTGCAATTATAAACGAGGGCCGACAGCAGGCCCATGGGCGTCTATGGTCGCCCTTTGCCCTGTTAATTATATTTAAATTATTTTATCATACTAGATAATATTTTGAACATAAGGAAGTCTTTGAGAAGATATAGAAACATGATAAGACTTCATAAGAAGCTTACGGGACAAGCCGAGGAGCATCTCCACAGGTGGTATTATGTATCGTTGATAAGCATTGCTCTTCCAATGCCTAACAATTTAATTTCCCAGTCATTGAGCCTCGCTGCCGCTGCTGTTGTTGCACCCCCCCCCCACTCTAAAGCTATGGCTAGTGTACTGTTCTGGGTCAATACCTGCGAGTGCTAGATAGAGCCTGGTCTGTCTTACAAACATACCCCGACTAAGTGTCGCACCGTTTGGATATACGAAGGTATGGGACAAACTTTGACGCTCGGTGACATTAAGTATCATGTATACCCTCATTGCGCAGCATGCGCATACTCTATGGCCGTTACATGCCACATAAACTTTAAAACCTTTGTTACGATGATCAGTTTTTGACAATTTTATGAAAACCTGCATGTATGTCAACCCATCGGCTGATGCCCCAAATACAACATCCTGATTGGTAAGATGCACATATGGGTTAAATTCCCGTAATGACGGTATAGTAAATTCTGAAACTCTCAGTAAGTGGGCTAATGTCATAGCTGCCCACAATAATTTTGCTTGATATGTATCATCAATAAGAGGAAACAGTTTTTGGAGTATTTGAACTGTAATAGGTAATTTTGATTTGGTTGAACCTGACTGGTACTCAACCGCTCTTAAAGCAAGTTTTAGTCTGGGGGCAGAAGTTGGGGGCGGAGAATGGCCTGACAATACATGCAAACCACATATCGAGGCGATATGCACATTTATAGTATTAAACTTGAATCTTTTCACTTTGAAGCAATGTGTTACATATAAGAGAAGTGTCTCTTCTGAACATGGCATAGCAATGAGTCCATAATGCTCGCAAAACTGCAAGTACTGTTTTTGTGTTGATGTATATGTGCAGATTGTATTTGGTCTATTACCATGCCTCACCAGATGGCTACACTCCTGGCAGAGCTTCTCTGCGGTCAGATATGTCCCTGAAATTAACAAACTTTAAATACAATAATTGTCATTCAAAATACACCAGTGAATTTGGTATTGTAGGATAAACATCTGATTGAGGTACTGGTTTCCTAAATGTACCTAGCTGGAGCCGGCTGAGACTGTCCACAGCACTGTTTTTAACACCGGGCACGTGATATGCCCAGTATTCAATGTTATTACTTGCACATATGAAAAACATAGCACTAACTAATTGCATAATTTCCGGCAACTTACTAGAACCAGATTGCAGAATCTGGACAGTGATATTATCACAATGAAATAGCACACGTTTCCTGCACAACATGGTATGCAAACTTTACATATAATCAGTAACAAAACACCCTTTTGGATATACCCGGAACAAATAAATAACCATCCAAAGTCTCAAGATTGAAAGTCTAGAGGAAGAGTAAGAGTCTAATTTGTATAGCACAAAGGCACCCCTTAGTAGCAGTGGTAGCAGATGTAAATCAAGCAGCCATGTTTGAACAGACGACAGGCTGTATCTGAGTACTCAGGTGGATAAAGACCCATATATACAAAAATTAATACATTACAGCCACTTAATTAATATGTTAACCTGCTGTGGATATACCAATCAAACAGACTAAATGCATTTTTTATGCTGACATCATCCAAATAATAGGTGAGAAGCTGTCAGTTTAAAAGTTAGTTCTAACTTTTTGTTTCGATATCGGAGTGTATGGATACTGATACCACTACCAGCGATGTCAGTTCTGCTGGTATGGTATATATACCGCTAGTCCTATCCAGTCTTGTCAGAATTCTGTCCTTTCAAAATTATGTCCAACTGATAACCAGATCCCATCAGAAAAATCCTTATAACAGTATGTCCTATCAGAATTATGTCCTATCAGAATTATGTCCTATCAGAATTATGTCCTATCAGAATTTCATGAATTCTGGTGTCAGATCACAAACATATCTATACATATCTCCTGAACTTAAATTATTTTGTATCCTTAATTTCTGAATACAAGATGTTTTAAAAATCTTGTTCTTCAGACTTACACAGAGTAACACTTTCCAGGTAAAATGTCACAGAAACTTCCCACAGCAGGTCTAGTCACTGGCACAGCAGGACATGGAGGTTTATCAGTTCCCTGTAAATTAACACAGCATTATCAGGATCAATTCCTCCAGCACAGGCTGGGAGGCTCAAGGAAGACATTACCATTGACAGGCACTGGAAGACCTTGCTGTAAGGAAAAGGGATCATTACGCACTCACAACTATTGTTCTGGGACTGACAAGGCCAATGAAAATGCCAGGCCTGTTTGAAGATGGTCTCATTAATTTTCACGTCATGTCTCTATGGGTATCTTAGTCTTGACTGATCTTGTTCCTTTGTGACCTTGCTTGGTTCAATCAGCAGCGCTCACCCTATCTGTGTGAGAGAAATACCAGAGGACCCTCGGAGCAGACACTTTGCTGATGTCTTGAACTGTGACAAAATGATTTATGTTTGAATGTTTGAGGCATGAACTGTGACCCAGTGATTTATGTTTCAGGCATAAACTGTGACACAGTGATTTACGTTTGAATGAGCGAGGCATGAACTGTGACACAGTGATTTATGTTTGAATGAGCGAGGCATGAACTGTGACCCAGTGATTTATGTTTGAATGATTGAGGCATGAACTGCGACACAGCGATTTATGTTTAAATGAGCGAGGCATGAACTGTGACCCAGTGATTTATGTTTGAATGAGCGAGGCATGAACTGTGACACAGTGATTTATGTTTGAATGATTGAGGCATGAACTGTGACACAGTGATTTATGTTTGAATGAGAGAGGCATGAACTGTGACCCAGTGATTTATGTTTGAATGATTGAGGCATGAACTGTGACACAGTGATTTATGTTTGTATGATTGAGGCATGAACTGTGACCCAGTGATTTATGTTTGAATGATTGAGGCATGAACTGTGACCCAGTGATTTATGTTTGTATGATTGAGGCATGAACTGTGACACAGTGATTTATGTTTGAATGATTGAGGCATGAACTGTGACACAGTGATTTATGTTTGAATGAGCAAGGCATGAACTGTGACACAGTGATTTATGTTTGAATGAGCGAGGCATGAACTGTGACACAGTGATTTATGTTTGAATGATTAAGGCATGAACTGCGACACAGTGATTTATGTTTGAATGATTAGGGCATGAACTGTGACGCAGTGATTTATGTTTGAATGATTGAGGCATGAACTGTGACACAGTGATTTATGTTTGTATGATTGAGGCATGAACTGTGACCCAGTGATTTATGTTTGAATGATTGAGGCATGAACTGCGACACAGTGATTTATGTTTGAATGAGCGAGGCATGAGCTGTGACCCAGTGATTTATGTTTGAATGAGGGAGGCATGAACTGTGACCCAGTGATTTATGTTTGAATGAGCGAGGCATGAACTGTGACCCAGTGATTTATGTTTGAATGAGCGAGGCATGAACTGTGACCCAGTGATTTATGTTTGAATGATTGAGGCATGAACTGTGACACAGAGATTTATGTTTGAATGATTGAGGCATGAACTGTGACACAGCGATTAATGTTTGAATGAGAAGGCATGAACTGTGACACAGTGATTTATGTTTGAATGAGCGAGGCATGAACTGTGACCCAGTGATTTATGTTTGAATGAGCGAGGCATGAACTGTGACCCAGTGATTTATGTTTGAATGATTGAGGCATGAACTGCGACACAGCTATTTATGTTTAAATGAGCGAGGCATGAACTGTGACCCAGTGATTTATGTTTGAATGAGCGAGGCAAGAACTGTGACACAGTGATTTATGTTTGAATGATTGAGGCATGAACTGTGACACAGCGAATTATGTTTGAATGATCGAGGCATGGACTGTGACACAGTGAAATATGTTTGAATGAGCAAGGCATTAATTGTGACACAGTGAAATATGTTTGAATAATCGAGGAATCAACTGAGACACAATGAAATGTTTGAATGAGGCATGTTATTTCAGTATTATTAGTGAAGTCTTTCCTTAGAAATCCAAACTTACTTTGTATGACATCAGTAATGTACACAGTATTCCATTATCATGAATCAACAATATGTACCAGACTGCTATGCTGGTGGCTGATTAAGGTGATTGAGGACATTTGTCAAGCTTGACAAATGACTAGCAAAGACCCATCTTTACAGCCCAGCATGACTGGAAGAAAGCTGTGCTAGAAAGGTAAACTTATGATAAAGCTGACATAGCGCCATTTCAGCCTTCTGACATCAGAGAGTCTATGGCCAGCATACTTGCTGTCAGAGTGCTGTTACTTCCTTCAACAAGGAACAGGCTGTAAGGTGCTATGAGGATGCAAATATTTTTGTTATATCTGACAACGCCTTATGGCCTAACATGGGCCAGAAAAATTCTGTTTGCACTCAGCATACTGGTAATCCACATGTTTATTGAATTTCTGACCGCATGAATAAGAGCATGGCTCGCATGGTCTCTGGACACAGCCAATTTGTATGCAAAACAGAAAATGACTCATAGAGACAGAGTTTCAGTTTGGGGTGTGAGTTCATATGCATTTTTTTTTGTGTCAATCCATCATATATTGTATCCTTATGATTTTTTTTTAAATATTTTTTGGTGGAGGTAACCACCCTAATTTTTTTATGCTAACTTAACTACGTATATGTACATCTGCAGATTTCCATTCCAGTTTTGGACTTCGTGACAGGGCAGTATCACACTCTTCCTCTCATTTTATATCCTGGTGTTAACCAGGCCTGGTGACTACTGCACCAGCAGGCCCTGGGTGTGTAATCGTCCCCATTGCTGGGTCATACCACCGAGGAACCCCCAAAAGGCGCACTCGTTTGTGATTGAAACCTGGCTGTTGGGCACAGCCTTGTCATGAAGCCTGCAAAGTGCTCACCCTGGGTGGGGGCTGACTATGAAAAGCTCACCGCCTCGGCTGAGATTCGAACTCACTATCTCCTGGCTTTGAGTCCTGTGCTCTACCCCTGAGCTACAGAAGCCGGTATGTATCCTTATGCTAAGATTATGGGCTGTTTACCAGGGTAAGAATGCAACCTGATGAAGGACCGCTGCGATGCAATCCTCCTCAATAAGGCTTGTATCAGGACTCAAGTTAGGCTTACCAGCCCAATATAAATGTCTACTGAGTCTGTTGTCACAGCTACAGCTGATATGGCTATATTTAAGTAACATGTATTTAAGTATGATGAACTGAATACAGAGTAAATACTGTCTGTCCATGTTGAAATTAGGGTTATAGAGTTTACATGCTATGAGACAAAGTCTGCTGAATAAGCCATAGGTTGAGGTTACAGTTCTGCAGTCATCTGATACCAGGCTTCACACCTACTCCCTGCAGCTGATGTTCATGGAATTACTGGCACAGAACTGTGGCAGGATAATTACCAAGTTTGCTAAATTCATCAACTAAAGTTCAGGTTACTGAGTACATAAAGGAGACATGTGACTTAACCTTGATGCCTCAGTCAGATACAGTTCACCACAATAAGTACATGATATCAACTGTTTCTACAGTAGCTGTTTTATTGTGCCTTTTGCTGGGTATGAGGCTATTACTGTGTAATCAGACTGATGTACTCTATTTGATAGGAAAGTGGCCAAACATTGCTGAGCAAGGGGTCATTCACCAGTCCTATATATGTAAACATGATCAAAAGTTTACAAGCATTATCGCCGTATCCTATGCATCTGTGGAAGATGCAATTAATATCATCCAAAACATGGGTCCTACAGTTTATTTAGCAAAGGCGGACATAGAATCGGCATTCAGGCTTCTGCCTATCAAACCTTTTCGAGGAATTTAGCACAGCTCTGCACTATATAGTCAGTTCCAAACAAATACCAGGTAGAATAGTACACTACCTCGATGATTTTCTTTTTATAGGCCACAACAAAGAAGCTTGTCAAAATTTACTAGATACATTTCATAGAACATGCGATTCATTAGGCATTCCCCTGGCTAAAAACAAAACAGTAGGCCCGAAGCAAAGGCTATCATTCCTAGGGATCGAATTAGATTGCAAGTCGAAAACTGCTAGGCTTCCCAATGATAAGGTTTTACAGTGCAAAAACCAACTATCTTGCTACATGAAGAAAAAGAAAATTACACTAAAAGCCCTGCAGTCATTAATCGGCCTGCTCAATTTTGCCTGCTCGGTTATCCTCTCAGGTAGAGCCTTCTTAAGGAGGTTGATAGATAAAACCATGGGTTTACAGAAACCATTTCATCACACTAGATTAGGTCATGAGGAAAGATCGGATCTCAAACTTTGGCAAGAATTCTTAGTCCACAACAATAGGAAAAGCTTCTTTTTAAATCGGGAATGGGATACTTCAGACAGCCTCATGTTGCATACAGATGCAGCGAAAGGCTTAGGCTATGGCGCAATTTTTGGCAGGGATTGGTTTTTTGGGCAATTTCCAAAAGAATGGGAAAATGCAGACATAGTGACCCTAGAACTCATACCAATTGTCATGGCCCTGCAGTGCTGGGGCCAGCAACTTAAAAACAAATGGATTCTTATCTTCACTGACAATCAGGCACTTGTTTTAATCATAAACAATCAGTCATGCAAAGAAAAAACAACTATGAATTTAATCAGACAATTCGTATTAATTACATTACAATATAACATTCTGTTTAAAGCTAAGCATATTGCAGGGAAAATGAACTCAGCAGCTGATGCATTGTCTCGATTGCAGGTTTCCAGGTTCCGCAAACTGGTGCCAGAAGCTCGGCAGATACCAATGCCAGTCACATGCCCAGCCAGGTATTCACACTTTTAAGACAGGGGGATACCTTGGTTGGGCAAAGCCTTGCTCCATCCACGAGGGAGGCTTACTCAAGAGTATGGGATTATTTCATATTCTTTTGCACCAACATTGGTATGCCCCATTGGGCACATACACCGGTGTCACCATCGGTCTTATTTATATTCTTAACAGATTGTTTTACAGATGGGTTGTCTGGCTCATCCCTTGCTACATATTCTTCTGCTATATCCTACGTTCATAAGTTATCAAACCTCCCTGACCCTGGCTCATCATTAGCAATTCGAAAACTCATAGTTGCGGCCCAAAAGAGTGCCCAAAATAATGACATACGCTGTCCAATCACAAAGCCCATCTTGTCAAAATTAGTAAATGCAGTTCCGGTAACTTCTACCTCCGCATACTGTCGGTAGATGTACCCAGCTCTATATCAGATTTGTTTTTTTCGGATTCTTTAGGCTAGGAGAGCTGGTCGCAAAGACTAAGGAACACCTCGGCACGGTAATACAAATTCAAAATGTAATGACTATTTCAGAAAACGGCATCCCTATAAGACAACACTTTAAGCTAATTCATGCAAAAACAGTTAAGGCTGGTCAGTACCAGCAAGTAGTTATAGCGGCACAGCCGGGCAATCATTGCCCCGTAAGATCACTTTTGGCCTTTTTGCAATTCAGAGGGAACCAAAATCGTCCATTATTCTGCTTACAAAACCTCAAACCACTGCTCAGAAATCAAGTAGAGAAACAACTAGCTAAAGACCTCAAATTCATTCACCTAGACCCCAAACAATTCAAAGGCCACAGCTTCCGCATTGGCGCTGCCACGGAAGCTGCGGTCGCAGGTCTTAGCAACGCTCAGATAAGATCTCTTGGGAGATGGCACACAGATGCTTTAAAAAAATACATCAGATTACATGCAGTTCAAAGCTAACACAAAACTTCTACCTTGGGTGGGGTTACCACTTCGTGGTAGTGGCATTATTATACCCCACCTTCCTTGGGGCAAATTAATAGGACATATTTCAAGGGCATATTTATTTTTGTATATCATGTCATATAAATTGCATGTAGTTATATTTTTGTAAACAACCAATACCTGTCAATTTGTAATTTTGTGTATGTGTTAATATAGCTGGCAGCGACAAGCTGCTCAAACGCAAACTGGTGTTGTTTTGTCTCCCCAAAGAACATAGCAAGCTAGATGTTTGTGTGTGTGAGAGAGTGCATAAACTAAAGCCATCAGAGTAGTCTATGGATGGTTTTTACTGTGTAATCAGACTGATGTACTCTATTTGATAGGAAAGTGGCCAAACATTGCTGAGCAAGGGGTCATTCACCAGTCCTATATATGTAAACATGATCAAAAGTTTACAAGCATTATCTGGCACTGCTTACTATCCATTTGGCTGTCCAAAACTTACTCAGAGCAAAGCTAGTGCAGTAAACATTGGGTGCAGTCAGACTTTGGGTAGAACTCAGAGAGCACATAACACCATCACACCTGAAATTTTATTCATTCAGAATGTCAAACTTGCCCAAAATCCTCTAAGTGATTTAATCTACCTACAAGACAACCGTTATTCACTGAAGTTGAAGGGTGGATGCGGTGATTACTAGAAATAATGAGAGATTAATCAATATTAAAACTATACTCTGCAAACTGTGTGTCCAAAAAAAAAGAATAACATTATTTTTAATGTGTGAGTGAAGATTATACTTATACCATTAAAAAGAAACATACTGCACCAATCCTTATGTCATGTCATCAAGATCGATTTAGTACTACAAGTAATCACATACACATTGAAGCAACAGTGGATAAAACATGGCTGAAATGTATTTATTCAAATTCACTGGGCTCAAACTTTATTACTTTTACGATAAATCAATTTGAACATTTGAATTGAACTCCTTATAAATTAAGAACATAAATGCTGTGGCACTAGTCCTATACAACAGATAAACTTAACTTTCCAAGATCAATGAGCACAAAAATTTCAGCACAATCTGATTGAGAATAACAGACATATTTGATCTTCAGTGTGAGTTTTCAGGCACACATACAATACTGAGTCCTAATTTGGACTAAAGCACTCATTCTGATTACCAGGACTTAAGTTCAGTAGCTGAATTTTCCTTTCAGCCCTAAGCAAGTCAATTTCATAAAACTTTTCATGATGACAGATTTATATTTACAACATTATTACATTTTCAGATTCATGGAATATTTTTATTAACATCCTAGAGGTATTAATCTGCTAAAATATTTTTTGTTTTGAAGCTCCATGAAAACAGTTCACTGACAACCAGTGGTAGTTTTCATAAAGATCTGGCCATCACTTATTTGGATGTCAAATTGGAAGGTTACTTGTCTTCCATTCATGAAACATGCCCTGTTACTGACCATTTGGACACATGGATGACAAAGATAAGCCTTTACTGCTACAGCCCAGCACAGCCACAAGTGGTCTGTGCTAAAAATGTCAGTGAGTCAAACTAGTAAAGACTGATAAATAACTGTCTACTGTTGTCACTGTACAACACCAACAGCTGGAGCATAAACACTGATATAAACCCAGTAAACCTGACCTCTGTATGACAGAGGTCAATGAAATATGTATAACTTACAGGAATGGTACTCATGCTCAGTAAAGGCCAATCAGGCACTGTGCTGGTACTATACATTACCAAAAACTACAAGCTGTAACATAGAGTTTATCAAGTACAACACACCTGGCCCTGTGCAGACACACACACTCCACTGTGACCTGGGAATGTGCATCTAAAATCAAGGCTCCTATGAAGCATGAAAATCACTGACATTTGACCATTTACCCATTAAGCTACTATTAGTTCAGCTACCAAGACCTGCTACAGACAACACACAAAACTTAGACTGCATATATACTGAGCTAACAAACAACACACAAAACTTAGACTGCACATATACTGAGCTAACAAACAACACACACACTTAGACTGCATATATACTGAGCTAAGCATGTCAGCTGCTGACATTTTTTTTAAATATCAAGTTAGGCTACACCAACATAAATTATAATATTGTTCTATGGAACCACTGCTCCCTATATTTTATGGACCTCTTTTTCAATGAGTAAGATGTCCCCAATTTCAACAAGCTGCTATTTGCTGCTCTTGCCTGCTCCCTTCAAAGAAATTACTATGTGTATTAATAATGCAAATTTCATTCACAAATGTTTTATTGACAATGGATTAAACTCACTGTTCATATAAACCGGTCAAGAATTGTTGCACATGTGTATCCTCCCTGCCAGTTACTACAATTTAAAATTATGTCTTTACAAGAAAATCAATAAAAAAAAAGAAAGAAATAGGTGCCTGCTCACTCAATATATAAGGTCTGAAAATGGGAGGGAATGATTGATTTTTTTGTGCTTGGCCTAAATGCCAGAAATGATTACTAGTAAGATTATCTGCCATTGTGTCTTCCAGGAAAAAAATATAAAAAACACTGCGTGGTCATTATGCCTGAACATATTGAAAAAAATACCACCGTGCCTTTCTGAACCAAAATTATATTCTGTAAAGCATTTCTGCGCGAACATTAAACAAACTAACCTTCTTGAATGTAACTGTAAAACAAAGAAGTACTCCAGTGCTTTCATATATCTCCAGGTATTTCTGAGTGATCCTTTAATGCCAGCATCTTAACAGGACATCATTATCACTGCACCTTTACCTAAGCCTTGATTTAGTGTATGTTCATATCACTGTCTTTATGGATGAGCACCTTTACCTAAGCCTTGATTCAGTGTATGTTCATATCACTGTCTTTATGGATGAGCACCTTTACCTAAGCCTTGATTCAGTGTATGTTCATATCACTGTCTTTATGGATGAGCACCTTTACCTAAGCCTTGATTCAGTGTATGTTCATATCACTGTCTTTATGGATGAGCACCTTTACCTAAGCCTTGATTCAGTGTATGTTCATATCACTGTCTTTATGGATGAGCACCTTTACCTAAGCCTTGATTCAGTGTATGTTCATATCACTGTCTTTATGGATGAGCACCTTTACCTAAGCCTTGATTCAGTGTATGTTCATATCACTGTCTTTACGGATGAGCACCTTTACCTAAGCCTTGATTCAGTGTATGTTCATATCACTGTCTTTATGGATGACAAAATAATGTAAGCAGCAGGTGGTCATGACCGGGTGGCTATCAGCCAAGGCAGCATGTGACAGCCTGTTCTTCAAATTTATCTGGTAATATGTCAGACTGCTGTAGACAGCACCCATTTCTACAGCCAGTGAATCCCCAGCTGGCCTCATACAGTACCAGGTAGCTGAGTGGATGAGAGTACAGATATATCTGGAAATCATAATAATAAATTCCAATATAAATCTGTCCTGATGATGAATAATAATACTAGTGTTATACTGCTAAGTCTTCAATTAATTACAAATTAACCTGTTGATCTGATTCTCAATTCTATTACTGTAAACACTCATAATATTCAATCAGAGATGTGTATATATACCAAACGTTTCTTCCTGTATAATGCTAAGATGAGCATTATACTTAGGAATATACAAGGACCAAGTTCCTGTGCTTACATGTTATGAATGATACAGGATGGCAATCCTTGTGAATGATAATGCTCACTGCATTATTTCAACTGATAACATTTCTTTGGGTATAAGCTTTTGGTTGAAAAGGTGAGAAAATGATTGTAAATGCAGTGATTGAAAATAATCAGTCAATAAACACCAACTTTGATTATCAAATAATGACTAGCTTCTATTCAATGCATCAGTTATTCAGTGCAATTTTAAAACCCAAACTAGTTGGCTGGCGTTGCGCACAACCATTTTAACAAAATACAATATAGGTGTATAGAGAACAAACTGTGTATAGTACTATGCAAGAAATAAATCTGCCAACATCTCAAGCTCACTTACTGTACAAAGGATCATGATCATGACATTTCTCTAGAGTCACTACATCTGTAATCTGTACATGCTCTCCCTCTCTTTAGCACCGAGGAATCAGCTTTCTTATTATTAACAAACATCATGCAGTAACTGACAAGAAAACCTGAAATGTTGATAAGACTGTGATATTTCTGGATGTATATCTGATCCCTTAACTTGGCAATACCGTTCATTTAGTTTTCCCTTACACTGTTACACAGCATTCTTCACAAAGCCCACAGTAAACTGCTTCCAGCAACTTGAAAAAAGTATCATATCTGAAACCAAATCTTGCCTGACCTACAATAACAGAGCCGTATCACTTAACTAGGATCAGAAAAACAGCTGAGTACATTGAACAACAATAGCTCTGTTCTTGACTGAAGGGCAGGAAACCTGAGAAAATACCACAGAACAAAGAGCAGAAAAATATAATGAGATTAATTCATCAAATGCCATTCTCTCATACATCATACCAACTCTAAGATACATCTTTCATGGCTGACAAAAAGCCAGCTACAAAACACTAGCAGGACCAAGCAATGGCAAAAACACTTAATAATACATCTCTACCAGAAAACATAATAATCTTTAATTTACTTTTTCATATTGCTAAAGTAATAATTTTTATCCATTGTCATATCACAACCAAATCAGATCTATGAAATTAACAATCCCTGCAAGATACAAATTGCTTTTACCTGGGACAAAAGTCTAAGGTACAACCATAGCTGGGACAGTCCATGTCTCAGGTTGATTAAATTCCCAGAGGACAAAGAAGACATCAGAGAAGAATATTTCAAATCTTCTGCTGTTTCATTCTGTCTGGTAATGTCAAAGTCCTGAGGAAGCCAGCTACCTGAGCTGGGTGAGGCAATAAGCATGTCACTCACATCATAACTGTATCACTATTTGATGAATGTAACAATAAACCATCAGACATGCAATAACCAGGAGACATCCAGACTGTCCCCGGTAAATACTAACTATACACCTGGAATTTGATCAAACTGTCTGTGGACATAATTCTGATATTCAGATAGTGAGCATTTTGCCAGGTGACATTTTGTAGTTGTTGATACCCTAGGCATCTTTTGTTGCCTCTGCCAAGAGTGTGCATTAATTCCCATTTGTGTGGTGTTTGTGTGTTTGTTCACAACATAACTCAGGCAATCATGAACTGAATCATATGAAATTTTTCAGGGCACCTTAGGAATAGGCCAAGAAGAATAAATTAGATTTTGGTGTGGGTCCAGCTCATGATCCAGATCCGGGAAGGACTTCAAGGAATATTCACAGAGGTGCAGTCAAATATGCTCCATTGAACATGGGAATATGGATTTAATACTGTGGAAGTGGTTTTGTTAGTTGGGTTTTAATTTTCCCACTTTTAGCAGGAGCTAGATTTAAGCTAAATTAGAACTTGCATTATTTCGATGCTTGGAAGGCTGCAGCATTCTCGCCTGACACATAGTCACGTGGCCTGACTTGGGTCTAAATATATATAATCCCTCCATGCAGGGTCTCTTGAGTTGAGGCTTCTTCAGCTAGAATGTTAGAGTAGTCATGTTGTCATAAGAGGTTATAGGAAGTGATATCTCAGCTGAAATCCACTCAAATTAATAGTGATTTGTAGAAACAACTGTAAAACAAGACCTTTGGAATCCCTTCCAAATGACCTGGGAGTACGATGGCCCTGTGGCAGTACCATTGCATCATAAAATGTGATTAGTCCCGGTTAATTATGTATTGTTTTAAACTTTGCAGTCACAGTATTCTGTCACCCGTAGTATGTACCTAGTCACCCAGTCTGTTAGGTAGGAGGTAGGTTGTGCTACAAACCTGTCTTTTATATAATTTTTAATAATTCGATACAAAATAAACTACCTATCCATACTGATTTGCAGGAAAATTCTATAAATTTTGAAATTGCGCTATGAAAAAAAGAGCAAAAATTCAGACACAATAAATTAACCACTTCCACAGTATGTGAATGCAAACACTTGTTGGGGAATATATGCACCACTGAAACCTGGGAATATGGTCCAATAAGTAAATGAAAACACAGGTTGCAGAGTACCCCACATTAATTTAAGGTCCGCCCACATGGCTGAGGCTAGGATTCATGAGAATGCATATTTCTAGTGGTATTATCTTTCAATTACAAAAAGAATTTAAACACATTCATTGTTCCACAGAGTCCTCACTAAATCATTATAATATTCTGCCTGTAGTTCGTATTGTGGTATGACCAAATATTTACTCAACTAAATTATTATAATAAGTTCATGAAAATGGAATCCCAACAAGAAAATGCTCAAAGATGAGACCATAATGAAAATTTAAATCCATGCATATTGTGTCACAAGGCAATAATAAAACCTGATACCTGAAGCTGGGGATAAACAGACTCAACAACACAGAATATCAGTCTGGTTCATGTTCACATAACAATTTGTGTCTAGACTTCTTCACATGATAAAGGTGATCACAGCACTGAGACAGCCAGACAGTACCTGCCTAATCAACTGTGTCATACTCCTCATTCATTGGAAAATTAATCAGATCCCAGGCCGCTCAGACGTTCCTAACACAAACAACAATAATATATTGAAAGGGAAGGTTACAAGAAAGTGAGAGTGTCTATTGGGTGTGAACCTTGGCTATAATCTATGGTCCACAGCCCACAGTTATCTGTGTATTATCAATAATGTTATAAAATTTGTCATTATCAAGTAAACTGATTTAATTTAACTATGTCTCTGGACCTAAGTAAGCTTTTTGTCTCTATCTAATTGTTCTTATTGTAGCTCACATTCACAATAGTAATTAAACCTGTAATAAGCTGTGTTTCAATGTACTCATATATGTGTATATGAGTGAAACTTAGCTCATATGATCTTGTCACTGTAGTGTTTACATGTGTGTGTATATATGCGTATGTACACAAAAAGTGTTACAGGATTAATTTTCACAAACAGGATCTCATGATTAAAAGGCATCAGTTCAGCAGCTTTTGGGGAAGACCTGTAAGATATACCATACCACTATACAGTGATGAAGACTCGAGTTCGGACTTGAACTCGAGTCCAGACTTAAGTCCACTTTTAAGACTTGGACTTGAGGGTGCTGGACTCCGACTTGTGTTGTGACTTAGACCTAAGGACTTGAGAAATCAAGACTAAGTCCATCTCAAGTCAAGTAGAAAAGAAATTGCAGTCACATATAATATACCAAAGATTGTACACATGGTTGAACAAATAACAGAAAATTACAAAAAATAAGACTATACATAATAATTTTGAGCTTTGCATCAAGCGCTAAATGTAATTAAACATTAAAGTAAAGGGCACTTGTACACCAAAATAAAGTTTGCATGATTATCTCAAATATCCCTTTTGTTATTAGAAGATTTGTATTGATTCAGACTGGCTGCAATTAGGGTTGGGGCCAGGTACATGTGACGGTACCTGGGTACAGGTACTTGCAAAGTGGTCAGGTACAGGTACAGGTACAGCATATTTGTAAAGTACCATGGTACAGGTACAGATACTTTAAAAATACCTAGGTACAGGTACAGTATATTTGTAAAGTACCATGGTACAGGTACAGATACTTTAAAAATACCTAGGTACAGGTACAGGTACAGCATATTTGTAAAGTACCATGGTACAGGTACAGATACTTTAAAAAATACCTAGGTACAGGTACAGGTACAGTATATTTGTAAAGTACCATGGTACAGGTACAGATACTTTAAAAATACCTAGGTACAGGTACAGGTACAGCATATTTGTAAAGTACCATGGTACAGGTACAGATACTTTAAAAATACCTAGGTACAGGTACAGGTACAGCATATTTGTAAAGTACCATGGTACAGGTACAGATACTTTAAAAATACCTAGGTACAGGTACAGTATATTTGTAAAGTACCATGGTACAGGTACAGATACTTTAAAAATACCTAGGTACAGGTACAGTATATTTGTAAAGTACCATGGTACAGGTACAGATACTTTAAAAATACCTAGGTACAGGTACAGTATATTTGTAAAGTACCATGGTACAGGTACAGATACTTTAAAAATACCTAGGTACAGGTACAGTATATTTGTAAAGTACCATGGTACAGGTACAGATACTTTAAAAATACCTAGGTACAGGTACAGTATATTTGTAAAGTACCATGGTACAGGTACAGATACTTTAAAAATACCTAGGTACAGGTACAGTATATTTGTAAAGTACCATGGTACAGGTACAGATACTTTAAAAATACCTAGGTACAGGTACAGGTACAGCATATTTGTAAAGTACCATGGTACAGGTACAGATACTTTAAAAATACCTAGGTACAGGTACAGGTACAGCATATTTGTAAAGTACCATGGTACAGGTACAGATACTTTAAAAAGTACCTAGGTACAGGTACAGGTACATTTTAAATATATACAAACTAATGACAATTGCATTAAATTCATCTAGAAATGCAACAATTAGTTATAATAGAATGACAGAATATATCATTAAAAAGTATTAAATGATCACTTCCTATGTCATCTGGAAAAATACAACCCTGGCCAATGTAAAGGATTGCCTTTAGTAAATGTGATAAATGAACGAAGCTGAAAAAGTTTACAAAGGTAATAATACAGAAATATAAAACTTTCATAAAATTTCTATATTTCAAATCAAGTTTTGACCCTTCAGAGTAATGGTTTAAAGTCAAAATCTCTTTAAAGTTAAACCACACTTTAAAGTAGAGGCTAAATAGCTTGACTCATAGGGAAATCTTACAATCAATTTTATAGATTAACATCATGACAATATTACATACAAAATAAGAAGTAATAATAAGCATGTTTATGGCAGAAAGTCACACTGAGGATGTTCTGAGCACCTGCAAGTAATGCGTGAGCTGGGACTTTTTTCTTTAAAATTGGAAGTTCTGCTTTTGTTTGGCTTATGTTGAGAGTTCAGTGATATAATTTGTATTTTCTTTACTTCTACATTTTTCCTACACAAATATTCTTTATAAGCATGGCAGAAAGTCACACTGAGGATGTTTTGAGCACCTGCAAGTAATGCGTGAGCTGGGACTTTTTTCTTTAAAATTGGAAGTTCTGCTTTTGTTTGGCTTATGTTGAGAGTTCAGTGATATAATTTGTATTTTCTTTACTTCTACATTTTTCCTACACCAATATTCTTTATAAGCATGGCAGAAAGTCACACTGAGGATGTTCTAAGCACCTGCAAGTAATGCGTGAGCTGGGACTTTTTTCTTTAAAATGGGAAGTTCTGCTTTTGTTTGGCTTATGTTGAGAGTTCAGTGATATAATTTGTATTTTCTTTACTTCTACATTTTTCCTACACCAATATTCTTTATAAGCATGGCAAAAAGTCACACTGAGGATGTTTTGAGCACCTGCATGTAATGCATGAGCTGGGACTTTTTTCTTTAAAATGGGAAGTTCTGCTTTTGTTTGGCTTATGTTGAGAGTTCAGTGATATAATTTGTATTTTCTTTACTTCTACATTTTTCCTACACCAATATTCTTTATAAGCATGGCAGAAAGTCACACTGAGGATGTTTTGAGCACCTGCAAGTAATGCGTGAGCTGGGACTTTTTTCTTTAAAATGGGAAGTTCTGCTTTTGTTTGGCTTATGTTGAGAGTTCAGTGATATAATTTGTATTTTCTTTACTTCTACATTTTTCCTACACCAATATTCTTTATAAGCATGGCAGAAAGTCACACTGAGGATGTTTTGAGCACCTGCAAGTAATGCGTGAGCTGGGACTTTTTTCTTTAAAATGGGAAGTTCTGCTTTTGTTTGGCTTATGTTGAGAGTTCAGTGATATAATTTGTATTTTCTTTACTTCTACATTTTTCCTACACCAATATTCTTTATAAGCATGGCAGAAAGTCACACTGAGGATGTTTTGAGCACCTGCAAGTAATGCGTGAGCTGGGACTTTTTTCTTTAAAATGGGAAGTTCTGCTTTTGTTTGGCTTATGTTGAGAGTTCAGTGATATAATTTGTATTTTCTTTACTTCTACATTTTTCCTACACCAATATTCTTTATAAGCATGGCAGAAAGTCACACTGAGGATGTTTTGAGCACCTGCATGTAATGCATGAGCTGGGACTTTTTTCTTTAAAATGGGAAGTTCTGCTTTTGTTTGGCTTATGTTGAGAGTTCAGTGATATAATTTGTATTTTCTTTACTTCTACATTTTTCCTACACCAATATTCTTTATAAGCATGGCAGAAAGTCACACTGAGGATGTTTTGAGCACCTGCATGTAATGCATGAGCTGGGACTTTTTTCTTTAAAATGGGAAGTTCTGCTTTTGTTTGGCTTATGTTGAGAGTTCAGTGATATAATTTGTATTTTCTTTACTTCTACATTTTTCCTACACCAATATTCTTTATAAGCACGGCAGAAAGTCACACTGAGGATGTTTTGAGCACCTGCATGTAATGCATGAGCTGGGACTTTTTTCTTTAAAATAGGAAGTTCTGCTTTTGTTTGGCTTATGTTGAGAGTTCAGTGATATAATTTGTATTTTCTTTACTTCTACATTTTTCCTACACCAATATTCTTTATAAGCATGGCAGAAAGTCACACTGAGGATGTTTTGAGCACCTGCATGTAATGCATGAGCTAGGACTTTTTTCTTTAAAATGGGAAGTTCTGCTTTTGTTTGGCTTATGTTGAGAGTTCAGTGATATAATTTCTATTTTCTTTACTTCTACATTTTTCCTACACCAATATTCTTTATAAGCATGGCAGAAAGTCACACTGAGGATGTTTTGAGCACCTGCATGTAATGCATGAGCTGGGACTTTTTTCTTTAAAATGGGAAGTTCTGCTTTTGTTTGGCTTATGTTGAGAGTTCAGTGATATAATTTGTATTTTCTTTACTTCTACATTTTTCCTACACCAATATTCTTTATAAGCATGGCAGAAAGTCACACTGAGGATGTTTTGAGCACCTGCAAGTAATGCATGAGCTGGGACTTTTTTCTTTAAAATGGGAAGTTCTGCTTTTGTTTGGCTTATGTTGAGAGTTCAGTGATATAATTTGTTTTTTCTTTACTTCTACATTTTTCCTACATCAATATTCTTTATAAGCATGGCAGAAAGTCACAATGAGGATGTTTTGAGCACCTGCATGTAATGCATGAGCTGGGACTTTTTTCTTTAAAATGGGAAGTTCTGCTTTTGTTTGGCTTATGTTGAGAGTTCAGTGATATAATTTGTTTTTTCTTTACTTCTACATTTTTCCTACACCAATATTCTTTATAAGCATGGCAGAAAGTCACACTGAGGATGTTTTGAGCACCTGCATGTAATGCGTGAGCTGGGACTTTTTTCTTTAAAATGGGAAGTTCTGCTTTTGTTTGGCTTATGTTGAGAGTTCAGTGATATAATTTGTATTTTCTTTACTTCTACATTTTTCCTACACCAATATTCTTTATAAGCATGGCAGAAAGTCACACTGAGGATGTTTTGAGCACCTGCATGTAATGCATGAGCTGGGACTTTTTTCTTTAAAATGGGAAGTTCTGCTTTTGTTTGGCTTATGTTGAGATTTCAGTGATATAATTTGTATTTTCTTTACTTCTACATTTTTCCTACACCAATATTCTTTATAAGCATGGCAGAAAGTCACACTGAGGATGTTTTGAGCACCTGCATGTAATGCATGAGCTGGGACTTTTTTCTTTAAAATGGGAAGTTCTGCTTTTGTTTGGCTTATGTTGAGAGTTCAGTGATATAATTTGTATTTTCTTTACTTCTACATTTTTCCTACACCAATATTCTTTATAAGCATGGCAGAAAGTCACACTGAGGATGTTTTGAGCACCTGCATGTAATGCATGAGCTGGGACTTTTTTCTTTGAAATGGGAAGTTCTGCTTTTGTTTGGCTTATGTTGAGAGTTCAGTGATATAATTTGTATTTTCTTTACTTCTACATTTTTCCTACACCAATATTCTTTATAAGCATGGCAGAAAGTCACACTGAGGATGTTTTGAGCACCTGCAAGTAATGCGTGAGCTGGGACTTTTTTCTTTAAAATGGGAAGTTCTGCTTTTGTTTGGCTTATGTTGAGAGTTCAGTGATATAATTTGTATTTTCTTTACTTCTACATTTTTCCTACACAAATATTCTTTATAAGCATGGCAGAAAGTCACACTGAGGATGTTCTGAGCACCTGCAAGTAATGCGTGAGCTGGGACTTTTTTCTTTAAAATGGGAAGTTCTGCTTTTGTTTGGCTTATGTTGAGAGTTCAGTGATATAATTTGTATTTTCTTTACTTCTGCATTTTTCCTACACCAATATTCTTTATAAGCATGGCAGAAAGTCACACTGAGGATGTTTTAAGCACCTGCATGTAATGCATGAGCTGGGACTTTTTTCTTTAAAATGGGAAGTTCTGCTTTTGTTTGGCTTATGTTGAGAGTTCAGTGATATAATTTGTATTTTCTTTACTTCTACATTTTTCCTACACAAATATTCTTTATAAGCATGGCAGAAAGTCACACTGAGGATGTTTTGAGCACCTGCAAGTAATGCGTGAGCTGGGACTTTTTTCTTTAAAATGGGAAGTTCTGCTTTTGTTTGGCTTATGTTGAGAGTTCAGTGATATAATTTGTATTTTCTTTACTTCTACATTTTTCCTACACCAATATTCTTTATAAGCATGGCAGAAAGTCACACTGAGGATGTTTTGAGCACCTGCAAGTAATGCGTGAGCAGGGACTTTTTTCTTTAAAATGGGAAGTTCTGCTTTTGTTTGGCTTATGTTGAGAGTTCAGTGATATAATTTGTATTTTCTTTACTTCTACATTTTTCCTACACCAATATTCTTTATAAGCATGGCAGAAAGTCACACTGAGGATGTTTTGAGCACCTGCATGTAATGCATGAGCTGGGACTTTTTTCTTTAAAATGGGAAGTTCTGCTTTTGTTTGGCATATGTTGAGAGTTCAGTGATATAATTTCTATTTTCTTTACTTCTACATTTTTCCTACACCAATATTCTTTATAAGCATGGCAGAAAGTCACACTGAGGATGTTTTGAGCACCTGCATGTAATGCATGAGCTGGGACTTTTTTCTTTAAAATGGGAAGTTCTGCTTTTGTTTGGCTTATGTTTAGAGTTCAGTGATATAATTTGTATTTTCTTTACTTCTACATTTTTCCTACACCAATATTCTTTATAAGCATGGCAGAAAGTCACACTGAGGATGTTTTGAGCCCCTGCATGTAATGCATGAGCTGGGACTTTTTTCTTTAAAATGGGAAGTTCTGCTTTTGTTTGGCTTATGTTGAGAGTTCAGTGATATAATTTGTATTTTCTTTACTTCTGCATTTTTCCTACACCAATATTCTTTATAAGCATGGCAGAAAGTCACACTGAGGATGTTTTGAGCACCTGCAAGTAATGCGTGAGCTGGGACTTTTTTCTTTAAAATGGGAAGTTCTGCTTTTGTTTGGCTTATGTTGAGAGTTCAGTGATATAATTTGTATTTTCTTTACTTCTACATTTTTCCTACACCAATATTCTTTATAAGCACGGCAGAAAGTCACACTGAGGATGTTTTGAGCACCTGCATGTAATGCATGAGCTGGGACTTTTTTCTTTAAAATGGGAAGTTCTGCTTTTGTTTGGCTTATGTTGAGAGTTCAGTGATATAATTTGTATTTTCTTTACTTCTACATTTTTCCTACACCAATATTCTTTATAAGCACGGCAGAAAGTCACACTGAGGATGTTTTGAGCACCTGCATGTAATGCATGAGCTGGGACTTTTTTCTTTAAAATGGGAAGTTCTGCTTTTGTTTGGCTTATGTTGAGAGTTCAGTGATATAATTTGTATTTTCTTTACTTCTACATTTTTCCTACACCAATATTCTTTATAAGCATGGCAGAAAGTCACACTGAGGATGTTTTGAGCACCTGCATGTAATGCATGAGCTGGGACTTTTTTCTTTAAAATGGGAAGTTCTGCTTTTGTTTGGCTTATGTTGAGAGTTCAGTGATATAATTTGTATTTTCTTTACTTCTACATTTTTCCTACACCAATATTCTTTATAAGCATGGCAGAAAGTCACACTGAGGATGTTTTGAGCACCTGCATGTAATGCATGAGCTGGGACTTTTTTCTTTAAAATGGGAAGTTCTGCTTTTGTTTGGCTTATGTTGAGAGTTCAGTGATATAATTTGTTTTTTCTTTACTTCTACATTTTTCCTACATCAATATTCTTTATAAGCATGGCAGAAAGTCACAATGAGGATGTTTTGAGCACCTGCATGTAATGCATGAGCTGGGACTTTTTTCTTTAAAATGGGAAGTTCTGCTTTTGTTTGGCTTATGTTGAGAGTTCAGTGATAAAATTTGTTTTTTCTTTACTTCTACATTTTTCCTACACCAATATTCTTTATAAGTATGGCAGAAAGTCACACTGAGGATGTTTTGAGCACCTGCATGTAATGCATGAGCTGGGACTTTTTTCTTTAAAATGGGAAGTTCTGCTTTTGTTTGGCTTATGTTGAGAGTTCAGTGATATAATTTGTATTTTCTTTACTTCTACATTTTTCCTACACCAATATTCTTTATAAGCATTGCAGAAAGTCACACTGAGGATGTTTTGAGCACCTGCATGTAATGCATGAGTACGGACTTTTTTCTTTAAAATGGGAAGTTCTGCTTTTGTTTGGCTTATGTTGAGATTTCAGTGATATAATTTGTATTTTCTTTACTTCTACATTTTTCCTACACCAATATTCTTTATAAGCATGGCAGAAAGTCACACTGAGGATGTTTTGAGCACCTGCATGTAATGCATGAGCTGGGACTTTTTTCTTTAAAATGGGAAGTTCTGCTTTTGTTTGGCTTATGTTGAGAGTTCAGTGATATAATTTGTATTTTCTTTACTTCTGCATTTTTCCTACACCAATATTCTTTATAAGCATGGCAGAAAGTCACACTGAGGATGTTTTGAGCACCTGCAAGTAATGCGTGAGCTGGGACTTTTTTCTTTAAAATGGGAAGTTCTGCTTTTGTTTGGCTTATGCTGAGAGTTCAGTGATATAATTTGTATTTTCTTTAGTTCTACATTTTTCCTACACAAATATTCTTTATAAGCACGGCAGAAAGTCACACTGAGGATGTTTTGAGCACCTGCATGTAATGCATGAGCTGGGACATTTTTCTTTAAAATGGGAAGTTCTGCTTTTGTTTGGCTTATGTTGAGAGTTCAGTGATATAATTTGTATTTTCTTTACTTCTACATTTTTCCTACACCAATATTCTTTATAAGCACAGCAGAAAGTCACACTGAGGATGTTTTGAGCACCTGCATGTAATGCATGAGCTGGGACTTTTTTCTTTAAAATGGGAAGTTCTGCTTTTGTTTGGCTTATGTTGAGAGTTCAGTGATATAATTTGTATTTTCTTTACTTCTACATTTTTCCTACACCAATATTCTTTATAAGCATGGCAGAAAGTCACACTGAGGATGTTTTGAGCACCTGCATGTAATGCATGAGCTAGGACTTTTTTCTTTAAAATGGGAAGTTCTGCTTTTGTTTGGCTTATGTTGAGAGTTCAGTGATATAATTTCTATTTTCTTTACTTCTACATTTTTCCTACACCAATATTCTTTATAAGTATGGCAGAAAGTCACACTGAGGATGTTTTGAGCACCTGCATGTAATGCATGAGCTGGGACTTTTTTCTTTAAAATGGGAAGTTCTGCTTTTGTTTGGCTTATGTTGAGAGTTCAGTGATATAATTTGTATTTTCTTTACTTCTACATTTTTCCTACACCAATATTCTTTATAAGCATGGCAGAAAGTCACACTGAGGATGTTTTGAGCACCTGCATGTAATGCATGAGCTGGGACTTTTTTCTTTAAAATGGGAAGTTCTGCTTTTGTTTGGCTTATGTTGAGAGTTCAGTGATATAATTTGTTTTTTCTTTACTTCTACATTTTTCCTACACCAATATTCTTTATAAGCATGGCAGAAAGTCACACTGAGGATGTTTTGAGCACCTGCAAGTAATGCGTGAGCTGGGACTTTTTTCTTTAAAATGGGAAGTTCTGCTTTTGTTTGGCTTATGTTGAGAGTTCAGTGATATAATTTGTATTTTCTTTACTTCTACATTTTTCCTACACAAATATTCTTTATAAGCATGGCAGAAAGTCACACTGAGGATGTTCTGAGCACCTGCAAGTAATGCGTGAGCTGGGACTTTTTTCTTTAAAATGGGAAGTTCTGCTTTTGTTTGGCTTATGTTGAGAGTTCAGTGATATAATTTGTATTTTCTTTACTTCTACATTTTTCCTACACCAATATTCTTTATAAGCATGGCAGAAAGTCACACTGAGGATGTTTTGAGCACCTGCATGTAATGCATGAGCTGGGACTTTTTTCTTTAAAATGGGAAGTTCTGCTTTTGTTTGGCTTATGTTGAGATTTCAGTGATATAATTTGTATTTTCTTTACTTCTACATTTTTCCTACACCAATATTCTTTATAAGCATGGCAGAAAGTCACACTGAGGATGTTTTGAGCACCTGCATGTAATGCATGAGCTGGGACTTTTTTCTTTAAAATGGGAAGTTCTGCTTTTGTTTGGCTTATGTTGAGAGTTTAGTGATATAATTTGTATTTTCTTTACTTCTACATTTTTCCTACACCAATATTCTTTATAAGCATGGCAGAAAGTCACACTGAGGATGTTTTGAGCACCTGCATGTAATGCATGAGCTGGGACTTTTTTCTTTAAAATGGGAGATTCTGCTTTTGTTTGGCTTATGTTGAGAGTTCAGTGATATAATTTGTATTTTCTTTACTTCTACATTTTTCCTACACCAATATTCTTTATAAGCATGGCAGAAAGTCACACTGAGGATGTTTTGAGCACCTGCAAGTAATGCGTGAGCTCGGACTTTTTTCTTTAAAATGGGAAGTTCTGCTTTTGTTTGGCTTATGTTGAGAGTTCAGTGATATAATTTGTATTTTCTTTACTTCTACATTTTTCCTACACCAATATTCTTTATAAGCATGGCAGAAAGTCACACTGAGGATGTTTTGAGCACCTGCATGTAATGCATGAGCTGGGACTTTTTTCTTTAAAATGGGAAGTTCTGCTTTTGTTTGGCTTATGTTGAGAGTTCAGTGATATAATTTGTATTTTCTTTACTTCTACATTTTTCCTACACCAATATTCTTTATAAGCATTTCAGAAAGTCACACTGAGGATGTTCTGAGCACCTGCAAGTAATGCGTGAGCTGGGACTTTTTTCTTTAAAATGGGAAGTTCTGCTTTTGTTTGGCTTATGTTGAGAGTTCAGTGATATAATTTGTATTTTCTTTACTTCTACATTTTTCCTAAACCAATATTCTTTATAAGCATGGCAGAAAGTCACACTGAGGATGTTTTGAGCACCTGCATGTAATGCGTGAGCTGGGACTTTTTTCTTTAAAATGGGAAGTTCTGCTTTTGTTTGGCTTATGTTGAGAGTTCAGTGATATAATTTGTATTTTCTTTACTTCTACATTTTTCCTACACCAATATTCTTTAAAAGCATGGCAGAAAGTCACACTGAGGATGTTTTGAGCACCTGCATGTAATGCGTGAGCTGGGACTTTTTTCTTTAAAATGGGAAGTTCTGCTTTTGTTTGGCTTATGTTGAGAGTTCAGTGATATAATTTGTATTTTCTTTACTTCTACATTTTTCCTACACCAATATTTTTAATAAGCATGGCAGAAAGTCACACTGATGATGTTTTGAGCACCTGCATGTAATGCATGAGCTGGGACGTTTTTCTTTAAAATGGGAAGTTCTGCTTTTGTTTGGCCTATGTTGAGAGTTCAGTGATATAATATGTATTTTCTTTACTTCTACATTTTTCCTACACCAATATTCTTTATACATACTAGACAACAGGTATCTACATGGGGCATAAAAGCAATGCTGTCCATATCCTTTGCTCTTACCCTTTATATCTGATAAAGCCACAATGTACAGGCTTGAGGTAGCTAGGCCAGCATGCTACTACCCCAAGTCCACTCAAGTTCAAAGGCTACAGGGTTGAAAGCTTAGTATTTATCACTGCCTGGTTAAGGTAACTGTCCTGGGGGGATGACAGCTCAGTACCTTACTTGACCAAACCTGATGTCCATTTCCAGTATCTAACCAGTAATTCACATAACTGTGAATTGTGTACCTAGATACAGATACAAGTACCTGACCCCAACCCTGGATACAATCAGACTCAAAGGTGGATTTGGACTTTAACTTCAGAGACTCGGACTCAATTGGCCTAGACTTGGATTTGCACTTGGACTCGGATTGTGTGGACTCGATTACATCAGTGCCACTATATATACAGCATATACTGTTGCTATTGTTCAGACATATACACCTATAGGTCTACATGGAAACACAGCTTTATTTTACTCCTCCTGCAGAATTTGGTGAAAGACAAACAAAACATTAGTGAGTAGCCATGACATTTTTATTATCACCACAACCATTTTTTTCTCACTTCATCAAAAAAAGCAAATTAGTCATATATGTCAACTGATCATGTCAACTATATTTGTTAGCATTACTGTAAGTAAAGTTCTGCTACTTTAAGCCTTTTCTGTCACAATCAGCTCGTTCATACTGACCTTGTTATTATATAAAGCTGACAGATGGAATCTGTGAAGGTTAATGACTGAGTGCACTATGATTAATGAGAGAACATTACATAGCGATTATAGTGTAGATCCAGATGAAGTCCCTGGATACCTTGTTGGTAATCATTCTTGCAGCTTATCAGTTAACATACACACAAATTACTGTTAAACAGCAAAATACACATTTTGGCTTTATCTTAACCAATCCAGTTGAACGGTTCACAACCCTGTTTCTAGCTCTCTTTGAACACATTTGTTCTGATTGAGCATGTTACACGTTCTGACTGAACACGTTACACCTTCTGACGGATCATCAAAATTACATATTCTGGCTGACCTCCACAGCTATGTTCCTTTCACTGTGTTTTGCTGGGGCGGAGGGGCGCTAGGTGCCCATCTGTCTCTCATGCAATTATATATATACATATACTAGCACATCCCATCCATATCTGATTAACATGAATAATTTACATGGGATGTGTGAACATGTATGATCTTATCTGTCATTTTATTAACATGCTGATTAATAAGACATCTTTTAACTGGCTGTGCATTATTAATTACACATTTAACATGGCAGACCTTCTGTGCTATGTATCATCTTCCTCTGGGAAGTACAAACACACCTGGCACAGAAGATCTCCCGACAAGCTTTCCTATGGGATTCCTTATTCAACTGACAACTACTCTAACATTAAATCCTTATCTGCTTCATTTGATACTGACACCTGCCTCACTTATTCATTCTAGCAGTTGATTGCAGCCATACAGGAACCAGATAAAACTTCCTTACTGTATCCATTTGCTTCAGACATTCAGACCAGAAATGATCAGTTATTGGAATTCAGGCTATGTACCTGATGATGTTACATATGTATGACAGACAAACATGGTAATGCAACGAATGTATGAGTGAGAAATGTTAACCAGCTGTTTATATTACTACCATTATCTCATACATTAACAGCTAAAATCCTCATTCCCCTCTGACATGATATTTGTCAACTTCTGTGACATGTTTGTAAGGTGTAAAATGATGGATTACCTGGTCTGTAATGGCTTAGGTCACCAACCTGTCCAGATTCCTTCAGAAACCTATAAGTTTTATCCTGCTACCAGTTGCTGAGATGGCGAATGTTATGCTGAATGATTTCACTCTCTCAGGAACATGTTTAACCAAGCATGTCCATTCTGTCTCAAGGCAGAGCTCACCAAGGCGTTGAGGTTAAATATAATGGTCACACATTTTTAGTTGCTACTCATATGAAGTAACAGTATTTCCTGGTGTCTCATGCATCTACATCACAGGTCATTACACACGATGTACAGGTAACAAGAGTTACACAGACACCCAGTGAAATACATGCATCATCAAGTGGGAAGACCCAAAGCACCCATCTCAAAAAATTTTTGTCAAGTAAACAAAACATCTATTAATCATATATTACATCTGTGTGTAATAAATAAGTGATTAAGACTGTTATTGTTTCCATAAATTACTATCATGTCAAAAAAGCTCACATCAATTACATAACAAATATTTTTGTATAATTGGGTGTATGAGGTAAATAAATGAATTATAATAATTCTCAGGCTCTAACCCCCCCCCCCCCCACACACACACACATCACATCTTATTATTGCCTATCAGTGTCATGTGATGTACTGGCAACATGCCAATACAATCCTTACTAAAAGAAAACTCTGACTGCTGTATCTGTCAATTGACCTCACTACCAGAGCCCTTATGCCTCGTCCTATTGACCAAATTATTATAATGAGCCCCCAAAATGATCCTATACAGAAAGTCTTCCTTCTGTGAAAGCTGTTTGGACAATAATGACATCATAAAGGTTAATGACGTAGACGTTGCACTGACTGACATCATCAACTAAAATCGAAGCACTGATGAATATATTGCAGTTATTGTGAACCGTCTTGCAATATTTGGATTATTTGTCTCATACTAATTACATGCCATGCAGGTAACACATTTTATTCACTCTGTAGTTGGAGGAATGGCTCCTGCAACCTTTGGCCTAGAACCTTTTATACTGTCTCCTTTGTATAAAAAAATATAGAGGAAAACATATGTACATGGGTACTGGTACATATTATACATGTTCTGTTTGGGAGAAATCTCCCAAATTATGCAGATTTTATTATTGTCAGGTGACTCACAGGTATACAGTAATATATATCGGCAACATGATTGGCTGCACGGAACAATTATGTTCATGATTAATCATTAAGTGAAAATGCTATTAAGATGAACTAAAGTTCATGATAAGGTCAATTTCCTTCCTAATGATACCTGAAACATTTTTTTTATGCTAATAAGGTCATGAAATTCTCTCATGAATATATTCTTAACTATACATTCCTTCCAAATTTTGTATAAATTCAAATTAGACATCATTTACTATCTCATATTTTCAAAATTGGTTGTAATTATATGTCAATGCATCAGAAACAATATTCATAGATATTTAAAAATAAAATAAATTAAATTAAAAGCCAACCATCCGCATCATTTTCTGAAAAAAGTGCCTTAGAAACATATACTTAACTATTTTAACAAAATTCATGAAGAGCTCTAATACAGGAATATAAATTCTGTGCTGATTATCATTGAGTGAGGAGGGAGACCATGACCCAGTGTAACTCATTTTAAAGATGACTTCATATTATACCATGCAGTGTCAAAGTCCAAGAATCATGCTTATATTAATCATGACAAAGGTGTAACACACCTGCCGGCTGGGTAGAGGTATATATATATTTACAGGTCTACAAATCATGAGACGAAGCCAGCACTGTTTTATGACATTGTGATTCCATACTAAAACTGCCCAGGCAACCACAGTATATATATAAAGAGAAGATAATGACAACCTACCAATGGGAGAACTGACGGATACACACTGCTTCCTTACCTGTCATAGCACACCTGTGACCCTTCTCAATATAGTGACAACCATAGTGAAAAAAGCCTGATAGCTGCTTCACTGAACTTTAGTTCTCTACTGGAGCTGGTTATCTGTAGGTCTGATAGTGATGTTTGTACAAGGTTTACTGGTTGGTTCTTTTATTACAGTGTAGCACTATTGAACATGCTGGCAGAAACCCTTACCTGCATGAGTGTATGAAATTTAAAGGAAACCAACAAATAACTGAGTGTGCAATACATAAGGAATTAGTTTTAGTAATGCAGTCCTGTCTTTATTGAGATAGTATTTGCTGCAAATTGGAAGTTTTCAGTAAAATGTCTGCAACTGAGTATTAATGTGTCCTCTGACAGAATTACATTTACAATTTTCTCTAAAACTTATCTTGTTTTACAACTAACTGGTGGCTAGTTAATGCCAGGCAAGATGGAAATTGTTCACTCATGTCATGATTAATTAGAGTCAAAGAGCTAAGAAAGGTTTACACGTGTACCTAAAGACAAAACTATGTAAATTTTGCAATGTTCAGTTAGAATGAAGTAATGTTCAATGTGTAATGAATCTGTAACTGAGCTGTTCAACTGTGAAATTGCACATGTGACATTTAGCAGAATAAAACAATATTAAACTTTACAAGAAATTCTCCTAAGTCATATCTGTGTGTTATCAATAATATTAATTCTTATGTGGTATTAAAATATGGATATGTAAGTCATTGATTGTATTAATTACATGCTCAAACAGTGCACATCACATTTTACAGTTTATACATAAATAGGCCTGTTAGGTACACTGCTGTTCATGCATTCATAGTAAACAGAAGGTAGTTCTACAAAAGAAATGCTTATTAATATGTGCTTTATAATAAATATGTAATGAATGTGAAAATATTTTCCCTGCATTTTAATACTCAAGTTCATATTATGGACCTGTATGATAATAATGATGTACAAATTGCACACAGACCTGTACATGTATTTGTTATGGGTTAATAGATATTTGCACATAACAACACGTGTACATTTATCCCAACTCTGTTTTTTATCCAGCCTTTACAAACAAAGTATGTACATATTATGGTTATACATGGGAATCATGCAGGTAAGTCTATGATATCCAGGAAGAGATTACTATAAGACAGTTATATGAGTTATTCTGATTGAGGATTATAACCATATACTGACATCAAAACATTCATGCTGTGTATCTGTGTCAGAACCTTAACATGAAAACCTGTATCCTACACAAGTCAAACTGTGCAATGACAAAAGCATATGACCATACATGAGTGACACATCCCATACGCTGACATTGCTGTAATCACATTAATCAGCCAAAGAGAAGGAAAATATTAGTTTCAATAAATGAAACTATCAGTACAGGAAGAAGCCAAGAAATGTATATTCACATCAAGACAATGTCAGATGGATATACTATATATGTATATTTATGTGTTTGTGCATGTTTGTGTGTGTGATGCTCAATGTGTATGAAGCTAAAAGCTGAACAAGAAAAATATGTGCCAATCTGTACAGCAAAGGAAGCCATGTTAACCCAACAGTTAATATCTCTGTATATAACACAGTCCATAATTAATAGTATCAATAAAGTCTTAATTGACAGCAGAAGATTGATTTAATCAGTGTCTATCTCAGATAATTAAAACAGTAAAGAACTTCTGAATATAAACACATCAATATTGATTGTACCCAGGACCGTGCCTGGTTTAAGGAATGCAAGCCGTTGAATAACTTACAAAACATGATGTTACCTGGATCCAGGGACACGGATCAGTCAAAAGACGGATCAAAATCCAGGATCTAAAGACAGATCAGGATTAACCTTGTGGTAGGTTCAGTCACAGGACAGGCTGTGACAGCATCTCCTGGCTATAACTACCGAGTCAGTCAAGACCTTGCCTGAGCAGCTAGCTGTCTGCAGACTGCTGCCACAGACAACCCAGTGTGTTTCATGTCTGACCTTATTTTTATCCGAGCTCTGCATCACAGCAGCTTTATGTATTAACCACTGTGCCTCTCCTCAGTATCCAGTTTAATCTGACTTAATACTTCAGATCTGTCCCTTTTGTTTCATTATCTATACAAGTTCTCAAACACTTGTATCACACACATTTAATTGTTATTGTCAATGTTGAAGTTACCATTATTATTATTATTGGTATTATTAATATTTTAATTATTATTTCTGCACATGATAAGATTCTTGGTAAAACTTTTACCCAATATCTGCTTCTTGAATCATGATTCACCACAGGCGCTTGAATTGCTATTAGTGTGGATTTCGGTTAAATTTGTGACTTTTCGGGTACATTTCCTTGTAACTATTATTTATCAGACCATTTCATAGCGTTTTTCGCACTATATGGTCCATCTCTTTATTTATTTACTTCATATTTGAGATGGGCAGGCAAGAAGACCCTGTCTTTAGGCCCGACAGCCATGGCACATCAGTATCAGGCTAAATTTGAAGTACATGCAAGACTGGCTGAACCATTGTTAGGTCAGCAGTGTCACCATCTGAAGACTCCAGTAGTAGACATATCAACAAATCAGAAAGTGCGTCCTCGATTGCTATGCCATTGCTGTCAGACCTAACGACGAACATGATGGCAGAAGTAGTTTGAATGTGATGGCAGGAGTAGGTTTAATTACTATGTGATTACAATATGTGTGAATTATAAATGTGTGAATTAACCTACACATGTTGTTAAATAAACTAAAATTGCCATTAAATTGAACCTTCTCCTGTCATCACATTAAAACTTCTTCTGCCATTATGTTCATCTACTTTTGCCATTATGCTGACCTATTCCTAACATCACATTAACCTGCTTCTGCTATCACATTAACCTACTTTTGCATTCACATAGTAATTGAACCTTCTCCTGTCATCACATTAAAATTACTTCTGCCATTATGTTCATCTACTCCTGCCATCATGCTGACCTATTCCTACCATCACATTAACCTGCTCCTGCCATCACATTAACCTACTTTTGCATTCACATAGTAATTGAACCTTCTCCTGTCATCACATTAAAATTACTTCTGCCATTATGTTCATCTACTCCTGCCATTATGCTGACCTATTCCTACCATCACATTAACCTGTTCCTGCCATCACATTAACCTACTTTTGCATTCACATAGTAATTGAACCTTCTCCTGTCATCACATTAAAATTACTTCTGCCATTATGTTCATCTACTCCTGCCATTATGCTGACCTATTCCTACCATCACATTAACCTGCTTCTGCTATCACATTAACCTACTTTTGCATTCACATAGTAATTGAACCTTCTCCTGTCATCACATTAAAATTACTTCTGCCATTATGTTCATCTACTCCTGCCATTATGCTGACCTATTCCTACCATCACATTAACCTGCTCCTGCCATCACATTAACCTACTTTTGCATTCACATAGTAATTGAACCTTCTCCTGTCATCACATTAAAATTACTTCTGCCATTATGTTCATCTACTCCTGCCATTATGCTGACCTATTCCTACCATCACATTAACCTGCTCCTGCCATTACATTAACCTACTTTTGCATTCACATAGTAATTGAACCTTCTCCTGTCATCACATTAAAATTACTTCTGCCATTATGTTCATCTACTCCTGCCATTATGCTGACCTATTCCTACCATCACATTAACCTGCTCCTGTCATCACATTAACCTACTTTTGCATTCACATAGTAATTGAACCTTCTCCTGTCATCACATTAAAATTACTTCTGCCATTATGTTCATCTACTCCTGCCATTATGCTGACCTATTCCTACCATCACATTAACCTGCTCCTGCCATTACATTAACCTACTTTTGCAATCACATAGTAATTGAACCTTCTCCTGTCATCACATTAAAATTACTTCTGCCATTATGTTCATCTACTCCTGTCATTATGCTGACCTATTCCTACCATCACATTAACCTGCTCCTGCCATCACATTAACCTACTTTTGCATTCACATAGTAATTGAACCTTCTCCTGTCATCACATTAAAATTACTTCTGCCATTATGTTCATCTACTCCTGCCATTATGCTGACCTATTCCTACCATCACATTAACCTGCTCCTGCCATCACATTAACCTACTTTTGCATTCACATAGTAATTGAACCTTCTCCTGTCATCACATTAAAATTACTTCTGCCATTATGTTCATCTACTCCTGCCATTATGCTGACCTATTCCTACCATCACATTAACCTGTTCCTGCCATCACATTAACCTACTTTTGCATTCACATAGTAATTGAACCTTCTCCTGTCATCACATTAAAATTACTTCTGCCATTATGTTCATCTACTCCTGCCATTATGCTGACCTATTCCTACCATCACATTAACCTGCTCCTGCCATCACATTAACCTACTTTTGCATTCACATAGTAATTGAACCTTCTCCTGTCATCATATTAAAATTACTTCTGCCATTATGTTCATCTACTCCTGCCATTATGCTGACCTATTCCTACCATCACATTAACCTGCTCCTGCCATTACATTAACCTACTTTTGCAATCACATAGTAATTGAACCTTCTCCTGTCATCACATTAAAATTACTTCTGCCATTATGTTCATCTACTCCTGTCATTATGCTGACCTATTCCTACCATCACATTAACCTGCTCCTGCCATCACATTAACCTACTTTTGCATTCACATAGTAATTGAACCTTCTCCTGTCATCACATTAAAATTACTTCTGCCATTATGTTCATCTACTCCTGCCATTATGCTGACCTATTCCTACCATCACATTAACCTGCTCCTGCCATCACATTAACCTACTTTTGCATTCACATAGTAATTGAACCTTCTCCTGTCATCACATTAGAATTACTTCTGCCATTATGTTCATCTACTCCTGCCATTATGCTGACCTATTCCTACCATCACATTAACCTGCTCCTGCCATCACATTAACCTACTTTTGCAATCACATAGTAATTGAACCTTCTCCTGTCATCACATTAAAATTACTTCTGCCATTATGTTCATCTACTCCTGCCATTATGCTGACCTATTCCTACCATCACATAAACCTGCTCCTGCCATCACATTAACCTACTTTTGCATTCACATAGTAATTGAACCTTCTCCTGTCATCACATTAAAATTACTTCTGCCATTATGTTCATCTACTCCTGCCATTATGCTGACCTATTCCTACCATCACATTAACCTGCTCCTGCCATCACATTAACCTACTTTTGCATTCACATAGTAATTGAACCTTCTCCTGTCATCACATTAAAATTACTTCTGCCATTATGTTCATCTACTCCTGCCATTATGCTGACCTATTCCTACCATCACATTAACCTGCTCCTGCCATCACATTAACCTACTATTGCAATCACATAGTAATTGAACCTTCTCCTGTCATCACATTAAAATTACTTCTGCCATTATGTTCATCTACTCCTGCCATTATGCTGACCTATTCCTACCATCACATTAACCTGCTCCTGCCATCACATTAACCTACTATTGCAATCACATAGTAATTGAACCTTCTCCTGTCATCACATTAAAATTACTTCTGCCATTATGTTCATCTACTCCTGCCATTATGCTGACCTATTCCTACCATCACATTAACCTGCTCCTGCCATCACATTAACCTACTATTGCAATCACATAGTAATTGAACCTTCTCCTGTCATCACATTAAAATTACTTCTGCCATTATGTTCATCTACTCCTGCCATTATGCTGACCTACTCCTACCATCACATTAACCTGCTCCTGCCATCACATTAACCTACTTTTGCAATCATATTACATCACATTAACCTACTCCTGTCATCATTTGAACCTATTCCTACTGTCACATTCTTGCCATTTCCTTGAACTCTTCTTGTATTCACTACAACCAACTCCAACCATCACACTGAAGTTACTTAAAAATCACATTTGACTTGAGCCTGCAATCACATCCAACCTGCCTCTAGATAAAATTTAACCGACTGCTGGTTTCTCTTCTGGTGACAACAATCATTCTTACCATCACATGGAACCTACTCCAACTGTTGCATTAACCAATGCTTGACATCCGATTAAACCTTCAATTGCCATCACATTGAACTTCCTCCCATCACATTTAACCTATTCCTATCATCACATCTAACATATTCTTGTCATCAATGTGACGAACTCCAGCCATCATATTGAACTTACTCCTACATACAATCACATTCAACCTACTCCAGCATCCTATTTAAGCTGTTCTTGCCATCACAGAAACAAACTCCTATGAATACATTAACCTGCTCCTGTCTTCACATTTAGTTACTTTTATGATAATTAACCCTATATGTCACCTACGTTATCCCATTCTTGCCATCATATTAACCTACTCCTACTATCACATTTAACTAAAGTTAAAGTATAAAGTTTAACTGGCTCCAGGTCTACCTTCTGGTGACCAAAGGGAAGCAGGCTCACAAAGCCCAAGTGACAAAAAGAAACCAACAGACCAAGTGACTTCAGGACCACTAATACCAGTTACTTTAGGACAACAAAGGTCTAATAATCATATATGTTGTGTGTAATTCACTCATTTTTTGTAATCATTTGTGGTGTTTGGTTCACATATTTCCTGTGTGGTTCACATTGTGGTTATCACATAATTTGTGTGCGGTTCACAAATGTTGGCAACAGTACTGTTAGCATGATCATATATATTTGCCTCTTTATTTTTTATTGACAGATAAATTGACTGAACACTGGCAGAAGGTCACTGAATGAAATATCAATTAAATAAAATATCATGTCAAAAACAGACAAAATGGAATTCTGGGAGCTCCGGAGTGACTTGTAATTGTTTCATATTGGCTTCCCTACGGTACAACCTGGCACAATAGATAGTTTAATCAATAAAAGAGTTCATAAATTCCCATTTCAACATCCTTTCACTGGCATTCTGCAGTAGATTTATAAAACACTATGTTTCTGTTAGTCACCTTTCAAGGGAGACCGGAGTCAGCCAGCCCCATGTGATGAGCCCCCGGGTCAATACCAGCCTCCACATAACATCCTCACATCTATCAAACTTTCTTTTTTATAAACTGGCCAAACTATGACTACTGTAGTACAGGTTGCATCAATATAAGCACTAGGCATGTACAGACAGAGAATACTGAACATAATTATTTATCACAGACAATAATCCAGTCTGATATACAGCTGTCAATCTTGATAAATCTAATTGTCCTTAGTGTTGAAGCCAGGGTTAATGCATTATAATTATACACATTAAATAGTAATCCTAATAGGAGGAGTAATACAGTCAGCTGGTACAGTCTCTCAGTCCACTGCATCTCATACACTATGTGTCAGCATCAGATCTTGTGAACAAGAAGAAGAATCAAATATCTAAGACTGGAGAAAATGCTCCAAAACAAAGCTTCACTCAATGTTACAAATCTTACAGATGATATGATAAAATAATTGGCCGATACTCAAAACATAGTACACTATCAAACAGATTTTGGGTGTTGGGTTTATTCAGGTGTTTAACAAATGGGCCTTGGACAGGTTAATAGGACAACATCTGCAATGTTTCTATGTGTGCTTGCATTAATACTGTGCCACTTGTAAATATCAAACTGTTTGTTAACGTTGTACCACTTTTCATTCCTGGAGTACTTGTCAATACTGCACCATGTGTCAATACTGCACCATGTGACAATACTGCACTATGTGTCAATACTGAACCATGTGTCAATACTGAATTAACCACTTGTCAATACTGTATCACTTGTCAATACTGTAACACTTGTAAATACTGGACCACTTATCAATACTTGGTTACTTACATGTCAATGATGAACCACTTGTCAAAAGTGTACCACTTGTAAATACTAGACCACTTATCAATACTTGGTCACTCACTTGTTAAAAGTGTACCACTTGTAAACATTTTGTACTGGACCACTTATCAATTCTTGGTCACTTACATGTCAATGATGAACCACTTGTCAAAAGTGTACCACTTGTAAATACTAGACCACTTATCAATACTTGGTCACTCACTTGTTAAAAGTGTACCACTTGTAAACATTTTGTACTGGACCACTTATCAATACTTGGTCACTTACATGTCAATGATGAACCACTTGTCAAAAGTGTACCACTTGTAAATACTAGACCACTTATCAATACTTGGTCACTCACTTGTTAAGAGTGTACCACTTGTAAACATTTTGTACTGGACCACTTATCAATACTTGGTCACTTACATGTCAATGATGAACCACTTGTTAATACCGCACCACTTGTCAATACTAGACCACTTATCAATATTTGGTCACTTACATGTCAATAATGAACCACTTGTCAAAAGTGTACCACTTGTAAATACATTTTGTACTGGACCACTTATTGATACTTGGTCCCTTACTTGTTAATGATAAACCACTTGTTAATACCGCACCACTTGTCAATACTGGACCACTTATTAATATTTGGTCACCAACATGTCAATGATGAACCACTTGTCAAAAGTGTACCACTTGTTAATACTGGACCATATATCAATACTTGGTCACTTACATGTCAATGATGAACCACTTGTCAAAAGTGTACCACTTGTAAATACTGGACCACTTATCAAAATTCAGTCACTTATGTGTCAATAATGAACTACTTGTTTAAATTGTACCACTTGTCAATACTGGACCATTTATCAATATTTGGTCACTTACATGTCAATGATGAACCACTTGTCAATACTGCAACACTTGTCCATACTGGACCACTTATCAATATTTGGTCACTTACATGTCAATAATGAACCACTAGCTGGTTTTGGGTAGGGTTTTAACAATTCATTATCTCAGGATATGACACATATCACAATTCTCCCCTCATGATTCAATAAACAACATGACACACACATATATAAGGTATATTTAAGGTCTATCAAAGTTTAGATTCAGAGCCAGTATTTGTTCTTGTTGTTTGAAATGGTTTTGTAAGCGAGTTCATACCACAAGAGTCCCAAGTCTGAGTCCAAGTCAAAATCTGAGTCCTTTAGGTTTGAGTCCAAGTATACCTCCCTTGAGACAGAGTCCTCTGGAAGCCAAGTCTATGTCCATTAAAATACCTATTTGTGAAAAGCAGATTAACATGGAAATTTGGGCTAATAATGTGTATTTTTACATATGCTGCTGCATTTTTATGACATGGGTTCATAGTTTAAACATGGATTACCTTGAATTTTTTTTATATTAAGCTCTCTGTATTAATTTCCTTTTTTTAAATTTTTAATAATACCTATTATCTATTAGCACCTCATATATATATATATATATATATATATAACTCTGGAGAAAAACAATACTAAAAATTCACAACAGTCTGTTTCACGGGATGCGACCCGACCATCAGGTGAATATGGTTAGAATGAAGCTAACGGCGTGGTTTGAAAAGCCGAGACTTTATGAGATTACGAGATTATGCTTTGTGCAATTCGGGGTGAGGGTGGGGGGGGGCACGTGAAAGACTGACACTGATCCTATTGTCCACGGGGGCACAATAGGGTTGGTCGGGGTACACGTGCGTTACTGGAACATAACAGGGCAAAAAGGTTATTTTAATGTTTATATATAATATAATATAAAGATATATACCAGGATGCTCAATTAGCATATTAAACTGATTATTAATAGGGTCTATGAAGCAGTGAACATATTAGTAGTATACATATGATATATATACACATATACTATGAAAATACACAATATACAAGGCACAAAACAATATAAGAGGCAAATGTACTATACTATACTCATACCAAGTGGAATCCACTCGGTAAACTCACCATGCTGTAGTGGTAACGTCATGTCCCTCAACACTGCAAAGCAGTGAGAGAACAACTACCTGAACAGGTAAGTCTGTCCAGTGGATCCTTGTTGGGGGGGGGAGGGCCGTTGAATATTAGTACGAATGCTAGGTTTTAAAATATTTCAGAGTGAATTTGTTTTGATGGCGGCACTTGGAGAGAATTTCAGCTCTTGAGTTCAACAATGATCCGGGGGGGGGGGGGGGGGGGGGTGCATTGCTATAAGTAGCTTTTCAGACAAGCAGAGATCACACTTCCTAGTGCCACAGAAGTAAGGTGCTGCCTTGGCAGATATTTCCCAGGAGAGCTTGTAATTGATATTGTTGTCTTTTAGTGACCAAATGTGTTTAGATTGGGGGGGGGGGGCGTTGCTATAAGTAGCTTTTAGACAAGCAGAGATCACACTTCCTAGTGCCACAGAAGTAAGGTGCTGCCTTGGCAGATATTTCCCAGAAGAGCTTGTAATTGATATTGTTGTCTTTTAGTGACCAAATGTGTTTAGACAGTTCAGTATTTTTAGCGTGGGATCTGTTACGAAAGGATTGCTTGTGGTTATTGTATCTTGTCTTGAAATCACCTTCAGTACACCCTATGTAGTGTTTCACGTCATTGTCTGTTCTAACTGTTGCCTTATAGACAATGCATCTCAGCTGACACTGACCATTCATAGGACATTCGTTTTTTTTTACGACAGTTGCATTGTTTTTGAGGTACATTCACAGCATTGTCAGTATTTAAAACCTTCATATTATGTTTGTTGATCAGGTTAGACATGTTGGGTAGACAGCTATAGCTAATTTTCAAATTGTTCCTGTTGAATAACCTGTGGTACCTGTGATGTTTAGGGAAGTGTTTTTCAACTAGTTTCATGAATTGTCTGCCAATGTTGGTTTTTACATGATGGCTGTAGGGGGGATTGAACCATATTATTTTCCTTTTCCTGTTTCTTTTGCTTTCACTGTGGGTTCAACATATTTCAAGCTTTCTGAGAACCCGCTTTTCGATAAAGCTTTGTCATACATGGGTTTGGCTTTCATAAATAACTCTTCATTGCAGGAGTTGTCAGAAACACGCTTGCTGATCATCATAGGTCAGGGGCGGATCCAGGATTTAGGAAAAGGGGGGGGTCCAACCCAGGAGGACTAATGAAATTCCTAAAAAAAAAGGTCATCAGGTTTGGAAAAGGGGGGGTCCAGGCGGAAAATTACGTCCAAAACCCCTTAAAAAAGGTTGCTTCGGGTGAAAAAGGGGGGGTCCAGACCCCCTAGACCCCCCCCTGGATCCGCTTCTGTAGGTATCTGCCTAATAATAGCTGGGTGGTGATTGGATTGTGCGTGGATGTAGAGCGGGTCATTGTTCGGTTTTCTGTAAGGGTAGAAGATGTCATTTTGGAGGTCAAATGACACATCTTAGAAATCTGTGCAGGTCAGGTTAGTTTCGATGGTTATTTTTAACCCAACGTTGGAAAAGAGTTTGATCATTTGTTTACGGGTGCTGTCAGCTTTGGATCCAGACATGTTGGGGAAACAACCAAAATCGTCATCTCGATACAGGCCTAGAGCATTTTCACCAAATTCCTTTTTCAACATATCTAGGTTGTAAATACCAACAATTTCGCATACTTCAGCGCCATCAAAACTGCCCATGGTAACGTCAAAACTAGTATGATCTTTTTTCACCCAGGTGTTATCGTTGCTAAACAGTAAGCTTTTCCTGCTGTGCAGGATGGTTTTGATAACATCCTCTGGAATGGAGACCATGGTTTTGGCAAATTTGAGGGCTTTCATGAGTAGATCTTCTGTGATCGAGGGGTAAAAGTCAACGATATCAAACTTTGTGAACTTAGATTTTTGTTTCAGCTTCAATTTCTTGAACCAAGATATTACCTGTGCGGTATTTTGCCACTGGTTGAGTTTGGTGTTCAGTCTCAGTTGGCTATTAATTTTTTCCAAGTGCTTTTTGCTAATGATACCTATTTCAGATTTTGCTGGATTTATCAATCTACACTTGGGGTTTTGTTCAAAATTATCCTTGTGGTCTTTCAAGGTAATGTAAACATTGCGCTCGGCCATGACTTCGATGCGGTCTGCTAGGTTAAGTGAACCGGCTATTTCTTTGGCTTCTGTACTGATATTTTTACAGATGTTTTTGTCTGCTTTTTTGTATGTTTTAGTGATGTTTTCTGTAAGAAGTTTATTGTAGTATTCTTTTGGCATACTGTACAGGTTGGTGGTCTTATCTGCCTGTACTAGGAGATTGTCAGATTGTCTGATGGTCTTGATGTCATTGGCCATTTGTCTCTGGAATGCTTTGTGTGAGTGCTGGAATTCAATGTTCCGGACCATTTCATAGATATCACTTTCAAATGCCCTGAGGTGTTCGCTATGAGGGGGTGAATATGTGGTTTTGAATCCATAGTTTTGTTTAGCTGAAGTTTGACCAGGGTTTTCGTAATGGAATGCCTTCCATCGCATTCTTCGAAGTAGGCTTTCAACTTTACTTATCAGGGATTTGGTGTAGGACAGATTACTAGGAATGGGGATGTTTTTCAAAGAATAGTCAAAGTTAGCTTTGTTCATTCTGTATATGTTATAAGTTGATTTTCGGGACAGGGTGGGTTAACAAAAGTGCTCGACAACGTACCTGTCGCTGGAGCTGGAGTAGAAGGTAGTGTTACCCTCCGATGTAAAGTGCTCTATGGCCTACAGACTATTATATATATATATATATATATATATATATATATATATATATATATGTAACGGGAGCCTGTAACCATATCTGCTTTAGATCATAGGCTATCATCATTTCAGTACTTCTCCACTCTTCAGTTTTTAGTCCATTATTTACTTCTGTTTTCTAGTCGGACATCGTAACATTTCATTTATTTGGAATTATTTTCTTTAAGGTGTTACAGTGCCACCTGTAGTCGGGTAAGGCCAGTAATTGGTAATATTTAATGCCCAGTTCAGCCATGGTGCCACGTTGTTAGTATTAGTGCCTAGTTTGGCCATGGGGCCATGTTGTTAGTATGGCCAGTAATTGCTAATATTTAATGCCCAGTTCAGCCATGGCGCCACGTTGTTAGTATTAATGCCCATTTAGGCCCTGGGGCCACGATATAAATAACTATAACATCATAATGTCATATAACTGTGTATATTCTGTATATTTTTGCCATGTTGCATGGACCTAATAGTTCTTTTATTGTATGTTTAAGTTCATAATAGAAGTCCATAAACTCTGGCATTCAAACTTTGAGGACAGTTGTGCTTTGTCAATTCTTGCAGATTAAAGCAATGTGTCACTGTCACATACTGTCCTGGGTCGTCTTTTATTCTCCACGAAGTGTGTGCCTGTTGAGCACTGTCACATATAAATATATATATATATATATATATATTTATTTATATTTATATTTATTATATATATTATGTTAAAATTTGTTCTCATCCTGTCATTTATGACAAATGTAAACTACAGGCAAAATATAACTAGTCAAAAGAAAAATATTATGTAATCCAAGATTTCTAGTAATGACTTGTCTGTTCCGATCATACAGCATCACATCACCTCAACCAGTAGGAGAAAACAACAGTAAGACTGTGGCTGCTGTTATAATAATCAAAAGGGCTGCTGGGTATAGGGCTGTGTATGTACATGTGCAGGGCTTGTACTGCAGGTGAACAGCCCTAAAGTACTGGTGGTCTAGTACAGTCAAATGTGAGTGTTTTACATGTGGTTGTCACAGGTAGTGTATGACCCTGCTTTATCCTGGGATGTGACTATGTGACAGTGTGTACAAGTAGAGTACAGTGACAAGTGGGGTAATGAGAGGGACCTGTACTTACCGTGTACCACAGCCACGGGGTCCCTGCTACTTTGCTCCCACTGCTGTACCCTCCTCACACACCTGAAATGAAGAAACAGTCCAGGAATAATTGAGTTGTGTCTGCTGCTGTGTCAGTCACAACCAGCATCAGCTGCTGCTTATGACAGCAGAGAAATCAGCACGCCACAGGAACACAAACTCCCAGTGAGGACAGACCTGCCACTCTGTCTGATCAATGAGCTCACTATATTTTATGACACTTGGCCTACTCAGACAGATTATACACAAGAGGCTTGTTAATTAATCTCTCTGCTGCTGCTTGCTTGGAACAGTCAGGGTAATCATTTCTGTGTTACAACTTACAACTCTGTCAATTACGGTACATGCATGGCAGCTGATATCATATATACAGAACTACTGGTATTTACACTAGTCTTCCTCCATCATATATATATAAACATGGAGCACATCAATTATTGTATGTATAAGATAAGGACCACACTTCCTGTTGTGAAGCTGTGTGCACATGAACTGTATCCATAGTAGTATGCCATCAATGTTATATCACATTCCATCAATCTTTAATCTACAATGCTTATACATGTGCTAAAAATATTTATTAAAAATTTAAAAGAGACCAGTATTAGAACTGTGTATCTGGAGTGTGTGTGTGTGTGGGGGGGGGGGGGCTCTCTCCTGATTTAAGAACCTGGTTGATTTGTTTTATTTTACCAAATAACTGACAGTTAAAACATATCAGTTTGATGCATTACATCAGTTAACAGTATCTGTGTGTGTCTATGCATACAGTATACACAGGGAAATGAGATCAGGCATATATAAAAGATAGATAGAAAGATAAAGATGAACAATTAGTTTCTGCTGACATGGACATAAAATTATTTTGGGCAACTTTTATTCTATTTGCTCACATCTTTTCTTCTCACTAGCCTGATTGGGTGCATGACAAAAAGCGCACTGGACAAAAAGCCAACGGGACAAAAGTATGTGAATGAAATACAGAAACATTTTAAATTACCCATGGCAAGTTAAAATTCACCAAGAATCAGCCTTGAATTCTGACAGCACCATGGCAAGTATATATAAATATATCTGTTATACTGTGGTTGCCTTTTAGGTTTCAAATTCGTGATATTTGCAAAAGAGGAATTAACAAGAAAATAAATCCTTTGTGAATAAGAGGTCCGATCATCAAAGGCAAGTTGAAAGGTAAACAAGGGACCAATGGGTCACTATGCTCAGCTGAAGTTGACCTTGAAGGTAAAAGTCTAAAATAATATCAAATGGAGATAAAGTCTGAGAGGAAGAGGTTATATTGGCCATGGTTGGTTGTTATGATTGGTTTGTATTGATGAGTAAGAAAATGTTGCAAATAATATTTTGTGATCTAACCATGTGTTTCCTAATGCTGAAACTGAATCATGTGAGCTGTCTGTAAACATCAGATTGATACTATTATTACCATGACCACTGGTTGGATTGATAGGCTGTTGACAGTTCAGCAGTTCACACATTTGTTCAATTAAGGCCAAAAAAAATTAAAGGTATGGTTCTCAGGCACCACCCGCATCAATTTTAAACCCCCGCATCAAAAATTTTTATTTTGATTTTCAAAAAAAACTTCCCAATTTTGAGCTGTTGCCGCTCCGACATTTCTTTCAAGCAGATAAAACCATACAATTTCCTTTGTTTTGTAGTGCTTTTACTTATTTAGCAAAATACAACTGTTATTTCCATGCTTTTCCCATATCATTTGACATTTTTATCGAAACATACCAAAAAAAATTTAAAATAAAAAAAGCGCCTGCCCGCACTGATTTATGAAAAAAAAGTGCCTGAGAACCATACCTTATTTTATTTTGGCCTAAATCCTATTTTTTATTATACCAATTTTTTTCAATTTTATCAAAGGTATACAGGTACAATATAACTAACGTCCCTAGTCCACAGGTGCAAGGATTTGATGGGGGGGGATATATATACATGCAGGATAATCCGATATAAAACTTAATTCAACAGTGCTTACAGGAAAAAAGTTTATTCATATGAATATTTAAAAAAAGGCAGAAATGGAAAATCAAAGCCAATCACTTTATTTCCCATTCTTCTGAGGCAGAAAAATAATGTACAACTGTTTGCTTTAGATCATAATATTTTTATTTCATCAAATTTTTTAAAGTTTATAAATTTTACATATTGACAGTATAACATATATATCTAAATATAAAAGCTGATTCACAATTCTAAACTGAATTAACATTTATCCCAAATTTTGTCAGATAACATCACATTATATGCATACAGATGTAAATAACACTTGATTCAGAATTCACAATTCTAAAGTGCACCTTTATTTATCCATAATTTGGCTCATATATTATCAAATTATGCATACTGATGGGTTTAATTATATTTTAATTCACTTAAATTATTTAAAAGGAAAATTTCTTTAAAAATGCTACATTACTAAAATGTGGCATCTTCTGGACTAATTGTCCATTGGAGTGGAAACAGCTTTACAATTAAAGAAATACAGTTATACAGAAATACACTTGTTGAGTGTGTGTGTGGGGGGGGGGGGGGGAGGGGTTGAGGTGACATGAGAATAACTACACCTGTGACAGCAGGGGATCTCCCCCAGTGACCAATTACAAATCAGGTACCTTCAGTGAAGGAATTAGGCTACCTGCAACTTGACAATACAACTTGCAAGTGAATACAAAAGAGTATCCAAAAAATTCAATAACTAGCCCAATCTTTGAGCTTTTATTAGCAAATTTCAGAATTTAACAGATTATATACTTATGTGTTCATTGCTCTGAAAAAAAAATAAAATGTACTTACAGGAAAAAAATATGCCATAGGAAATTGAAGGAACTGATTTTATTTTTATGTAAATGACTTGAAAAAATTACATGATTCTGATCTAATTTCAGGTAGAAAAACCTGAAAAGAATCCATCAAGCAACAACAAGGGTCAGATAACCTGCTGTGATGAACCTGGAAGAATCCACCATGTAACAACAGGGATCAGATAACCTGCTGTGATGAACCTGCAAGGATCCACCATGTAACAACAAGGGTCAGATAACCTGCTGTGATGAACCTGGAAGAATCCACCATGTAACAACAGGGGTCAGATAACCTGCTGTGATGAACCTGGAAGGATCCACCATGTAACAACAGGGATCAGATAACCTGCTGTGATGAACCTGGAAGGATCCACCATGTAACAACAGGGGTCAGATAACCTGCTGTGATGAACCTGGAAGAATCCATCATGTAACAACAGGGGTCAGATAACCTGCTGTGATGAACCTGGAAGAATCCATCATGTAACAACAGGGGTCAGATAACCTGCTGTGATGAACCTGGAAGAATCCACCATGTAACAACAGGGGTCAGATAACCTGCTGTGATGAACCTGGAAGAATCCACCATGTAACAACAGGGATCAGATAACCTGCTGTGATGAACCTGCAAGGATCCACCATGTAACAACAAGGGTCAGATAACCTGCTGTGATGAACCTGGAAGAATCCACCATGTAACAACAGGGGTCAGATAACCTGCTGTGATGAACCTGGAAGGATCCACCATGTAACAACAGGGATCAGATAACCTGCTGTGATGAACCTGGAAGGATCCACCATGTAACAACAGGGGTCAGATAACCTGCTGTGATGAACCTGGAAGGATCCAACATGTAACAACAGGGGTCAGATAACCTGCTGTGATGAACCTGGAAGAATCCATCATGTAACAACAGGGGTCAGATAACCTGCTGTGATGAACCTGGAAGAATCCACCATGTAACAACAGGGGTCAGATAACCTGCTGTGATGAACCTGGAAGGATCCATCATGTAACAACAAGGGTCAGATAACCTGCTGTGATGAACCTGGAAGAATCCACCATGTAACAACAAGGGTCAGATAACCTGCTGTGATGAACCTGGAAGAATCCATCATGTAACAACAGGGATCAGATAACCTGCTGTGATGAACCTGGAAGGATCCACCATGTAACAACAGGGGTCAGATAACCTGCTGTGATGAACCTGGAAGGATCCACCATGTAACAACAAGGGTCAGATAACCTGCTGTGATGAACCTGGAAGAATCCACCATGTAACAACAGGGGTCAGATAACCTGCTGTGATGAACCTGGAAGGATCCACCATGTAACAACAGGGGTCAGATAACCTGCTGTGATGAACCTGGAAGGATCCACCATGTAACAACAAGGGTCAGATAACCTGCTGTGATGAACCTGGAAGAATCAAACATGTAACAGCAGGGATCAGATAACCTGCCGTGATGAACCTGGAAGTATCCACCATGTAACAACAAGGGTCAGATAACCTGCTGTGATGAACCTGGAAGGATCCACCACGTAACAACAGGGATCAGATAGCCTGCTGTGATGAACCTGGAAGGATCCACCCTGTAACAACAGGGGTCAGATAACCTGCTGTGATGCACCTGGAAGGATCCATCATGTAACAACAGGGATCAGATAACCTGCTGTGATGAACCTGGAAGGATCCACCATGTAACAACAAGGGTCAGATAACCTGCTGTGATGAACCTGGAAGAATCCACCATGTAACAACAGGGATCAGATAACCTGCTGTGATGAACCTGGAAGTATCCACCATGTAACAACGAGGGTCAGATAACCTGCTGTGAGGAACCTGGAAGGATCCACCATGTAACAACAAGGGTCAGATAACCTGCTGTGATGAACTTTGAAGAATCCACTGGTCATGTAACAACAGGGATCAGATAACCTGCTGTGATGAACCTGGAAGGATTCACCATGTAACAACAGGGGTCAGATAACCTGCTGTGATGAACCTGGAAGGATCCACCATGTAACAACAGGGGTCAGATAACCTGCTGTGATGAACCTGGAAGGATCAACCATGTAACAACAAGGGTCAGATAACCTGCTGTGATGAACCTGGAAGAATCTACCATGTAACAACAGGGATCAGATAACCTGCGGTGATGAACCTGGAAGTATCCACCATGTAACAACAAGGGTCAGATAACCTGCTGTGATGAACCTGGAAGGATCCACCACGTAACAACAGGGATCAGATAGCCTGCTGTGATGAACCTGGAAGGATCCACCATGTAACAACAGGGGTCAGATAACCTGCTGTGATTAACCTGGAAGGATCCATCATGTAACAACAGGGATCAGATAACCTGCTGTGATGAACCTGGAAGGATCCACCATGTAACAACAAGGGTCAGATAACCTGCTGTGATGAACCTGGAAGAATCCACCATGAAACAACAGGGATCAGATAACCTGCTGTGATGAACCTGGAAGGATCCACCATGTAACAACAAGGGTCAGATAACCTGCTGTGATGAACCTGGAAGGATCCATCATGTAACAACAGGGATCAGATAACCTGCTGTGATGAACCTGGAAGGATCCACCATGTAACAACAGGGGTCAGATAACCTGCTGTGATTAACCTGGAAGAATCCATCACGTAACAACAGGGATCAGATAACCTGCTGTGATGAACCTGGAAGGATCCATTACGTAACAACAGGGGTCAGATAACCTGCTGTGTTGAACCTGGAAGGATCCACCATGTAACAAGAGGGGTCAGATGACCTGTTGTGATGAACCTGGAAGGATCCGCCATGTAACAACAGGGGTCAGATAACCTTCTGTGATTAACCTGGAAGGATCCACCATGTAACGACAGGTGTCAGATAACCTGCTGTGATTAACCTGGAAGGATCCAACATGTAACAACAGGGATCAGATAACCTGCTGTGATTAACCTGGAAGGATCCACCATGTAACAACAGGGGTCAGATAACCTGCTGTGATTAACCTGGAAGGATCCACCATGTAACGACAGGTGTCAGATAACCTGCTTTGATTAACCTGGAAGGATCCAACATGTAACAACAGGGGTCAGATAACCTGCTGTGATGAACCTGGAAGGATGAACCATGTAACGACAGGAGTTAGATAACCTTCTGTGATTAACCTGGAAGGATCCACCATGTAACGACAGGTGGCAGATAACCTTCTGTGATGAACCTGGAAGGATCCACCATGTAACAACAGAGTTCAGATAACCTTCTGTGATTAACCTGGAAGGATCCACCATGTAACAACAGGGATCAGATAACCTGCTGTGTTGAACCTGGAAGGATCCACCATGTAACAACAGGGATCAGATAACCTGCTATGATGAACCTGGAAGGATTCACCATGTAACAACAGGGGTCAGATAACCTGCTGTGATGAACCTGGAAGGATCCACCATGTAACAACAGGGGTCAGATAACCTGCTGTGATGAACCTGGAAGGATCCACCATGTAACAACAGGGGTCAGATAACCTGCTGTGATGAACCTGGAAGGATCCACCATGTAACAAAAGGGCTCAGTTAACCTGTTGTGATGAACCTTGAAGGATCCATCATGTTTTCTGTACCTTGTAAGATCCTCAGTCCCTGGATTATTTGTAGAACTTTATCTTTCAACATATATTATGCCCTTATTTCAGTATCCAAAAACTGATCTTGGTGACATATACCTGGAGGTCTTGACTGGTCAACAGATGGTCCAGTATTTTCAGTATTGATCAGCTTCTCCTGTGCCCACCAGTACAGGCCAGCTGGACTTAATACCTGTAGAGCTTACAGTAACCAAACAAACATCCTGGCCATGTCTGATGGCTGGCCCTAGCCACACCACAACTCAGCCAGGTCAAGAGCTCCTAAACAACTAGTTCTGTCTCTTAAAAATCTGCTCAACCCAGCCCCTCTTGATGTAGACCTGTAGGTAATGACAGACTTGGTATTCTCTTAGTGGCTCTCCCGACAACTTCAGCGTTAGTTTTGGGTACAGGGGTTCAGTATTTAATATATACACTAACAGATCAATAAGGAGCCAGGTGTACTGGTGTACCTCACCACTAGGTTGTTCTCCTCCAGTCAGGGAACAGTGGCAGTATTGACTGTGGAGCCTGGGTGTACCAGTTGTGTGGTACAGTACAGTACATGTAGCAGAGTCAGTGACCAGGCTATATATTCAAATTACCACCCTGCTGCTGGTGGGGCTGCCCTGCTGCAGATGACACAGACCTGACAAATAAGAAATAAAAAATATCTGATGAAGAAAAGAACAGAGCATACAGGATAACTACTAAACTAAAACACATGTAGGATTTCTAAAATGATTGAGAAAACAACATCACAGAAACATTGTTAAAATTTACAGAGCTGTTATAAGTTAGAATTAATTGCAATGTAGTTATTAGTATTAAGACAAGATTCACTTTACTGCCAGTCCCTAGGTTAATGCACTTGTTAAAAGTTACAGGTGATCACCATGGCTTTGTTTTGGTTGAAGTAGGTCCTTAACCTCAGCATGCTCCAATCACTTGACTAGCTAGGTCCTGTGGTAAGGTGCAGACACTCACACGACACAGGGCCACTATAAACTTGTTACTCGCTGGTCAAGTAGGTCTTTACACTAATAAGCTGAAATTAAGTTATCTAAGTTCACTAATTACAAGTGCAGACAGTCACCTGGACTACTGTAAGTTTCATTCTGGTCAAGTGGACTAAGTACCATGGTGCCGGCACTTGCTGTAGTTACTGTTACTCTTGCCCTAGTTGATTAGGATATGGCTGCATCATTAGAGCTACTAGGGCCAAATGTTGGCTCCCTGCTATACCAGTATAATGTTACCCCTTTGGGCCAAGAGACCAACTTTTTTTTCAAAAAGTCAGTTTTTTTTATGATAATGAAGATTTAAAATCTACCTTGACAAAATTTATGAGATTATGATATCTGTATCAACAAGTGACTAAAGGGTCATGATGCTCAGCTGACCACCAGGCAATTTTAGATTAACATTCACAACAGGAATATATATCATCTGAAAGTCATATTGAGATCAACTTCAAATGTAATCTTGAACTTTGACCTTCTTACAGTCGACAGGGTTCTTTCATGTTGAGTCACACATGTGCAGACTGAATCCACTCATTTCTTGTCTATACAGGTTGTACAAGAGAAGAATAAGAGCAAGGTCAAGGTCACCAGTTTTCAAACTACACTGAGGACTTAATTGACTGAAACACTTTGTCTTTCAAATTTGGGGACAAAATAGAAGTTATCACATTCACAAGAAACCTTTAAGATGATGAATTATAATTCAGCTGATTTGACCTTGTAGATCAAGGTTAAGGCCATCAGTTTTTCAAACTCTTCTGAAATCATGGCCAAAGCAAAGTGGAGTGTCAAATTTAAAGAAATATGCTGTGCTTCAAAAGTTAAAGACCTCATAGTATTCCTAAAGGAATGCAGGTTTGAGCAAGACTGATGTCAATGACAATGACAGATGATGAGGCTGAGAGCAATATGTTAAAAAACAAAATATTAATCACACCAGGCTCAGGATACTAAATAAATCCAGACTGAGAAACTGACACCTTTGTTGTTATATTATATGGCATTCTTTGTCAGGAACTGAAAAAACTAATCATGTTCAATGAACATATGAGGTTTGAGGACACTAGGTGAAACCTAAGATGAGAAAATGGCACCTTGCTGTAATCTGAAAAGGAAAAAAATTAGGGGGGGAAATGTGTGAAAAATAGAAAAATATAGATGGCATCACCAGACGTCAACAAATGATTAAATTAGTCATGAACATTAAACATATAAGGTTTCAGGACATCAGATGAAACCACAGCTGAGAAACAGACACCTTGCTGTTATTTGGCAGTCTAAAAAAAAGGAAAAAAATGTGTGAGAAACTTAAAAAAATACAGGTGGTGCTACCAGTCTTCAGGAACTGATTAAACTAGTCATGGTCAATATTAAAGGCAAGATTCTGGGAGCTTTTGTATCAAAATTTGAATTATTCTGGGAGGGTGGGGGGGTACTTACAACCCCTTTGGCTCAAAGAATATAGGCAGCAGTGACCCCATTTCAGGTTTCCAAGGAAATTTTTTATCAATCCCCTGGACTTTCACCTAGAAGCTTCTAGGGTCAACGGTTATGATTTGCACCCTTTTAACGGACAGCCAGACGGGTAAAAGATGAAGGGTGATCGCTATAGCTCAGATAACTTACAGTCAGCTGAGCTAAAAACAGGCATTGTAAGCCAAGTTTTGGACCACACTCCTATCATATGTCAGAACTTTCTTAAATTTTTTGTGGCCTCCCTAAAAACTTAAAGATACCAGTACCCAGGGAGTTCCCAGCGGACATTACCTAAGGTTATAACTGATGGAGTTCCTGACATTCCCTAAGGTTATAACTGATTTCCATACACAGGACTCAAATGCATGAGGTTTATTAAAATAAAAAAAAAAGGTTATTCTTGATAATAAACATTATTCTTAATACAGACCTCAGCAATGCCAGTGTTAAATGATGTTGTCAAATGTCATGATTATTATGGATATCAGAAACCATCCAAACCTCTTCAAATAGTGATACAGGGATGTTTTATTACTGGGATATCCTAAACATAATACAAGCCCTCAATGCTGTAATCATCATATATATCTCAAAGTCAAATTGGCCAATATATATGCTAACAACTCCTGAGCTTTTCAAAAAGATGTATTTCTCATGCGACCTGACAGTTTATTTATAACTAGAATACGGGTAGTCGACCAGCAACTACGTGTATCCGACGAAACCAGAGTGGGACGGGTGAAGTGAGGCATGGATTGAGTGGCAAGGGGAAATAGAGAAAGGTGTGTTGCATATTAGCATGGATGTCTGCAGCCAAAATGTGTATGGAGGTGGCACCACCTGACACAAAATCCAGAAAGTAATACAAGTTGTATACTATTACAAAATTTTAGGCAGATAAGTCAAACCAGTCCTGAGATATAAGCCTGTATATATGCAGCCTGAACGTGAAAGTAGGTGGGGGCCATCTTCACACAAAATAAAGAGAGCTATGCAAGATGTATATTAGTGGTGCGCGTCGGTTCCTTTTTCATAATCGATCACCGGTTTAGGCAAACTGATCGATGATCGATTATTAATCAGTTCAGACAAATAAAAAGAAATGTGCAATTATCTGTGAAAATGTACTCTCTTAAGCCAGCCGGCATGTCTTAGTAATTCTACCTGACGAAAAGAAGTTTTTGCTTTTTTTTATATTTTCCTTTTATCACTAAGATATGCTATTAAAGTTTCATTTTAATTAATTATAGTAATCAAGAATTAAACCACAGTCCAGGACATCTACTTGCTGGCCCTCAGGAATACTCCCGCATATCATTTGAACTTCACCACCAGGACTTTCATTTTATAAAAATTAAGATGACTGCCAACATGCATACTGGTTTCACAGGCCTGCCAGAAAAAATATAGGCCCATATAATTTTTGGTAAAAATTAAACAAATAAGTAATTGAAAGCTAAAAATAAAATTACTCATGCGGCAGCAGCACTGATATAAGTTGTGGAGATTATTTTTAAGAGAATCTTGCACAATTGGTATAGACCTGGAGCATTATGGAGCATTTTAAGGCCATACCGCCCATATTTTGCAATGAACATCTTGTTAGAAAACTCTCCGCTAATTCTGCAGCTCCCTGCCAGTTCACAGAAGTTTAATAAGTCCTCCCTTCTCTCATCTACCATGTCATACTTAGTTATATACAGAGGTTATTTGGGAACACAGACTCATTATATGAAGCGAGTGAAGTTGTAAAAATGGAAGAGTAATTTTTCGCCTATAAATTAAAGACATTCTGGTAGAAACAATCATGCGTAAGATGTAATCAATAGTTGCCTTTCGTAATCTAGCGCTTCAAAGTGCCAGCAAACCGACTGACTTTCGAAAAAAAAACTTGATGATCGGCCCACCACTAATGTTGTTACAGGTGCTCTTTTTATTGTGTAACAAGGGCATAGCTGGTGTTGTTGTTGCACTTTGTTTCATCATTACTGGTTGAACTCAAGTTGTCATGCTGGCTGGGGGGTTTTCATGCCTGGCCGAGGTCCCGTGATGACCCTGGTATGTAAGGATACACACGGCAATGTTTTCTAGAGAATTCCTGAAATGCCTGTTTACTGTGTTATGTAGGATCCTTAAGACTGTTTGAGAAGTGTGAAGGTATATAAAGGTGCTGTGTTTTAGAACCAGAAAGAGAGCAGAGCAGATTCCAGTGGACGCAGAAGCGTGTGTCAGTTTCTAGGACCTTATCCGACAAATGCGGCAGTTATAGATTTTCTAAGACTTTCTCCTGGATTTTGTGCATTTGGACTTCAGTTTACTTTCTGGAATTTTGCAAGAGCTTTACACTGGGCTGTCATTCTCAGAGAGTATACATTTAAAGAACTTATCCTTGTAGCGGTGTTGGTATCCAGGTACTGTGCACATTATTTTCTGTGTGATTGTATTGATTTGTTGCTATATCGCTGTTTTACTGTATAATTGTATTGATTTAGTGTATTGTATTGTTAGGATTGTTTTAAGAATAAATTATAGTTATTTGTTAACAAAACAAGTGGCCCATGGGCCATGACGCTCAGTTGAATTCAAGGAATGTTGAACAATGAGCTAAATGACTGCCAGAGTGCAAACAAATCATGAATTTTGTGAAAAGTCCTTAGAAATGGGTTTCAGTGGGCTTTTGGACAGATGACAACTTCATTTGAAGGTCTCATAAATAGAAAAAAAAATGCGTAAAAATTTGAAAAAAATACAGGGAGTGCCACCAGTCTGCAGGAACTGATGAAACACTCCATGATCAATATATATCCAAAGAATCATGGCTATCAAGGCATTAATTATTCAGATACTGGAGCTTTTGTTTGTATCAAATTTTTAATTATTCTTGGGGGTATTTATGAGCCCTATAGCTCGGGGAATATGGGTAACAGAAACCTAATTTCGGGTTTCCAAGGAGATTTTTCATTAGTCTCCCTGGATGTTAAGTAAGAAGATTCTGGGTACAGCAGTTACAGTTTGTGGCATGTTAACAGATGACCACTTCATTTGAAGGTCTCATAAAGAGAAAAATTGCCTAAAAAATTGAAAAAATATACAGGTGGCGCCATCAGTTTGCAGGAACTGATGGAACACTCCATGAACAATATGCCTGCAAAGAATCATGGAGATCAATGCATTGGTTATTCAGATACTGGAGTTTTGTATCAAATTTTTAATTATTCTGAGGGGTACTTACTACGAAGAATATGGGTAACAGAGACCTAATTTCATGTTTTCACAGAGACTTTTCATGAACCTCCCTTGATGTCAAGTTAGAAGAATCTAGGTCCAGCGGTTACGATTTGTGCCCTGTTAACAGATGACACCTTCTTTGAAGGTCTCAAAAATAAAGAAAAAATTTCGTAAAAATTGAAAAAAATACAGATGGTGCCACCAGTTTGCAGGAACTGATGGAACATCCCATGATCAATATTCATGCAAAGAATCATAGTGATCAATGCAGTAGTTATTCAGAGACTTGAGCTTTTGTATCAAATTTTGCATTATTCTGGGGGGTACTTCCGAGCCCCATAGCTCCAAGGATATGGGTAACAGAGACCTAATTTCAGGTTTTCAAGGAGATTTTTCATGGACCTCCCTAGATATTAAGTTTGAAGATTCCAGGTCCAGTGGTTACGATTTGTGCCCTGTTAACAGATGACAGTTTCATTGAGGTCTGAAAAAAAAGAGAAAAAAATTGGTAAAAATTCGAAAAAATACAGGTGGCACCACCAGTCTGCAGGAAATGATGGAACATCCCATGATCAATATTCATGCAAAAAATCATGGTAATCAATGCAGTGGTTATTCAGATACTTGAGCTTTTGTATCAAATTTTGCATTATTCTGGGGGAGTACTTCGGAACCTCATAGCTCCAAGGATATGGGTAACAGAGACCTAATTTCAGGTTCTAAAGGAGATTTTTCATGGACCTCCCTGGATATTAAGTTTGAAGATTCCAGGTCCAGTGGTTACGATTTGTGCTCTGTTAACAGATGACAGTTTCATTGAGGTCTGAAAAAAGAGAAAAAAATTTGTAAAAATTCGAAAAAATACAGGTGGCATCACCAGTCTGCAAGAAATGATGGAACATCCCATGATCAATATTCATGCAAAGAATCATGGTAATCAATGCAGTGGTTATTCAGATACTTGAGCTTTTGTATCAAATTTTGCATTATTCTGGGGGGTACTTCCGAGCCCCATAGCTCCAAGGATATGGGTAACAGAGACCTAATTTCAGGTTTTCAAGGAGATTTTTCATGGACCTCCCTGGATATTAAGTTTGAAGATTCCAGGTCCAGTGGTTACAATTTTGGCCCTGTTAACAGATGACAGTTTCATTGAGGTCTGAAAAAAAGAGAAAAAAATTTGTAAAATTCGAAAAAATACAGGTGGTGCCACCAGTTTGCAGGAACTGATGGAACATCCCATGATCAATATTCATGCAAAGAATCATAGTGATCAATGCAGTAGTTATTCAGAGACTTGAGCTTTTGTATCAAATTTTGCATTATTCTGGGGGGTACTTTCGAGCCCCATAGCTCCGAGGATATAGGTAACAGGACCTTATTTCAGGTTTTCAAGGAGATTTTAATGGACCTCCCTGGATATTAAGTTTGAAGATTCCAGGTCCAGTGGTTACGATTTGTGCCCTGTTAACAGATGACAGTTTCATTGAGGTCTGAAAAAAAGAGAAAAAAATTGGTAAAAATTCGAAAAAATACAGGTGGCACCACCAGTCTGCAGGAAATGATGGAACATCCCATGATCAATATTCATGCAAAAAATCATAGTGATCAATGCAGTGGTTATTCAGATAAGTACTTGAGCTTTTGTATCAAATTTTGCATTATTCTGGGGAGTACTTCAGAGCCTCATAGCTCCAAGGATATGGGTAACAGAGACCTAATTTCAGGTTCTAAAAGAGATTTTTCATGGACCTCCCTGGATATTAAGTTTGAAGATTCCAGGTCCAGTGGTTACGATTTTGGCCCTGTTAACAGATGACAGTTTCATTGAGGTCTGAAAAAAAGAGAAAAAAATTGGTAAAAATTCGAAAAAATACAGGTGGTGCCACCAGTTTGCAGGAACTGATGGAACATCCCATGATCAATATTCATGCAAAGAATCATAGTGATCAATGCAGTAGTTATTCAGAGACTTGAGCTTTTGTATCAAATTTTGCATTATTCTGGGGGGTACTTTCGAGCCCCATAGCTCCGAGGATATAGGTAACAGGACCTTATTTCAGGTTTTCAAGGAGATTTTAATGGACCTCCCTGGATATTAAGTTTGAAGATTCCAGGTCCAGTGGTTACGATTTGTGCCCTGTTAACAGATGACAGTTTCATTGAGGTCTGAAAAAAAGAGAAAAAAATTGGTAAAAATTCGAAAAAATACAGGTGGCACCACCAGTCTGCAGGAAATGATGGAACATCCCATGATCAATATTCATGCAAAAAATCATGGTGATCAATGCAGTGGTTATTCAGATAAGTACTTGAGCTTTTGTATCAAATTTTGCATTATTCTGGGGAGTACTTCAGAGCCTCATAGCTCCAAGGATATGGGTAACAGAGACCTAATTTCAGGTTCTAAAAGAGATTTTTCATGGACCTCCCTGGATATTAAGTTTGAAGATTCCAGGTCCAGTGGTTACTATTTGTGCCCTGTTAACAGATGACAGTTTCATTGAGGTCTGAAAAAAAGAGAAAAAAATTGGTAAAAATTCGAAAAAATACAGGTGGCACCACCAGTCTGCAGGAAATGATGGAACATCCCATGATCAATATTCATGCAAAGAATCATGGTAATCAATGCAGTGGTTATTCAGATACTTGAGCTTTTGTATCAAATTTTTCATTATTCTGGGGGGGACTTCGGAGCCCCATAGCTCCAAGGATATGGGTAACAGAGACCTAATTTCAGGTTCTAAAGGAGATTTTTCATGGACCTCCCTGGATATTAAGTTTGAAGATTCCAGGTCCAGTGGTTACGATTTGTGCCCTGTTAACAGATGACAGTTTCATTGAGGTCTGAAAAAAAAAGAGAAAAAAATTGGTAAAAATTCGAAAAAATACAGGTGGCACCACCAGTCTGCTGGAAATGATGGAACATCCCATGATCAATATTCATGCAAAAAATCATGGTGATCAATGCAGTGGTTATTCAGATACTTGAGCTTTTGTATCAAATTTTGCATTATTCTGGGGGAGTACTTGGGAACCTCATAGCTCCAAGGATATGGGTAACAGAGACCTAATTTCAGGTTCTAAAGGAGATTTTTCATGGACCTCCCTGGATATTAAGTTTGAAGATTCCAGGTCCAGTGGTTACGATTTTGGCCCTGTTAACAGATGACAGTTTCATTGAGGTCTGAAAAAAAGAGAAAAAAATTGGTAAAAATTCGAAAAAATACAGGTGGTGCCACCAGTTTGCAGGAACTGATGGAACATCCCATGATCAATATTCATGCAAAGAATCATAGTGATCAATGCAGTAGTTATTCAGAGACTTGAGCTTTTGTATCAAATTTTGCATTATTCTGGGGGGTACTTTCGAGCCCCATAGCTCCGAGGATATAGGTAACAGGACCTTATTTCAGGTTTTCAAGGAGATTTTAATGGACCTCCCTGGATATTAAGTTTGAAGATTCCAGGTCCAGTGGTTACGATTTGTGCCCTGTTAACATATGACAGTTTCATTGAGGTCTGAAAAAAAGAGAAAAAAATTGGTAAAAATTCGAAAAAATACAGGTGGCACCACCAGTCTGCAGGAAATGATGGAACATCCCATGATCAATATTCATGCAAAAAATCATGGTGATCAATGCAGTGGTTATTCAGATAAGTACTTGAGCTTTTGTATCAAATTTTGCATTATTCTGGGGAGTACTTCAGAGCCTCATAGCTCCAAGGATATGGGTAACAGAGACCTAATTTCAGGTTCTAAAAGAGATTTTTCATGGACCTCCCTGGATATTAAGTTTGAAGATTCCAGGTCCAGTGGTTACTATTTGTGCCCTGTTAACAGATGACAGTTTCATTGAGGTCTGAAAAAAAGAGAAAAAAATTGGTAAAAATTCGAAAAAATACAGGTGGCACCACCAGTCTGCAGGAAATGATGGAACATCCCATGATCAATATTCATGCAAAGAATCATGGTAATCAATGCAGTGGTTATTCAGATACTTGAGCTTTTGTATCAAATTTTTCATTATTCTGGGGGGGACTTCGGAGCCCCATAGCTCCAAGGATATGGGTAACAGAGACCTAATTTCAGGTTCTAAAGGAGATTTTTCATGGACCTCCCTGGATATTAAGTTTGAAGATTCCAGGTCCAGTGGTTACGATTTGTGCCCTGTTAACAGATGACAGTTTCATTGAGGTCTGAAAAAAAAAGAGAAAAAAATTGGTAAAAATTCGAAAAAATACAGGTGGCACCACCAGTCTGCTGGAAATGATGGAACATCCCATGATCAATATTCATGCAAAAAATCATGGTGATCAATGCAGTGGTTATTCAGATACTTGAGCTTTTGTATCAAATTTTGCATTATTCTGGGGGAGTACTTGGGAACCTCATAGCTCCAAGGATATGGGTAACAGAGACCTAATTTCAGGTTCTAAAGGAGATTTTTCATGGACCTCCCTGGATATTAAGTTTGAAGATTCCAGGTCCAGTGGTTACGATTTGTGCCCTGTTAACAGATGACAGTTTCATTGAGGTCGGAAAAAAGAGAAAAAAATTTGTAAAAATTCGAAAAAATACAGGTGGCACCACTAGTCTGCAAGAAATGATGGAACATCCCATGATCAATATTCATGCAAAGAATCATGGTAATCAATGCAGTGGTTATTCAGATACTTGAGCTTTTGTATCAAATTTTGCATTATTCTGGGGGGTACTTCCGAGCCCCATAGCTCCAAGGATATGGGTAACAGAGACCTAATTTTAGGTTTTCAAGGAGATTTTTCATAAACCTCCCTGGATATTAAGTTTGAAGATTCCAGGTCCAGTGGTTAGGATTTGTGCCCTGTTAACAGATGACAGTTTCATTGAGGTCTGAAAAAAAGAGAACAAGGGACCTATGGGTCACGACGCTCAGCTGTTATATATGATAAAAAAAATATTATTTAGAAATGAGGCACATGCTGGTTTTGTGTGGTAATAAATATAAGCTGTATTATGAGTTGTTGTTGTTTAGCTTATGTATGATTTCGATAGTACCTTTGGAGACAGGGAAGAGGATTGATTTCATTTATTTTATTAACAAATGGAGTACTATTGTCACACAGATTTTGACTTGGCCATATAACTTATAAGCAGAACATATAATATAAGAGTTTAACTATTTATTAAAAAAAATACAAATATTGTCCCAAATATAATTTTTATTAAAAATAATAAGAGAATCATATGATTTTTTAAAATGAAATATAACTGATATGATTATTAAAATAATATTAAAGAATATATTCATGAATGCATTCATGAATACATTTTGAAAGTATTTGCACGAGTATTCATATATTTTCATTTTTACCTGAATTCCCATTCTTTATGCAAGAAATTTTATAATGGAGTACAAAATCATATTCGTATTTAAATACAATTGCAAAGTATTTGCACTATGTCTGGAATTTATTCAGTTTTCACCAAACAATGATGCTGAGAATCCAGAATATACAAAATTCACACATTTAAATAATGATCATAAGTACCTGGTTTTATGGCTTTTATTTATATTAAAAAATAACTGTAAAAAATTCATTTTGGACTAATTTCACATCATTGTACACACTAGACACAGCAGGAATCTAGCTTAATATTATCAACTGCATCTTTGTCTAATTTCCTTCATATGATCCCTAATGATTAGTAATGAATAATATGATTTACTTCTTTATCATTAAAATTGAACTGAAAAATGCCATAGGTGACTGCATGGTGTTATTTGGAATATGTGACATTCTACCCATCGATACAAGATTCTTATATCATCAGTAACTGCAAGTTAATTTCCTGTTATTACAAACTAACAAATTCCTTTTCTATTTTTCTTTAATTTGTTATTAAAAACCAATAAAAATTTATTAATTTATTGTTTTTTGTTATGTTCTTGGTTAAAACTACTAGATGAGTTGGGTTGGACACCTGGATCAACTGTGGCTTGCCATAAGCTGCCTGGATTCCATGTATGCCTCGCCTCAAGCGTGCAAAATTTGATGAAAGGTCAACAAGGTCAACATACAGGTGACTCAAGAGGGGCTGGAGAGAGCCAAAGTCTGACAGGGTCTCATAAAAAACATTAATAAAAGCTACAATTTTTGGCCAATTTCTTTTTAGCTTTCTAAACTAAAAAACTGAAATGCTTATGTGTGCATGATATGAAAATTATATCAACAGTGCTCACGGGAAACAAACGTGCCATGGTCACAGTTGGGCAAAATTTAAGGTACTAATTTTATATTTATACTAAATAAAATTTGAAAAATTCAGAACTAATTTTGGGTATTCAATTGAATCTTGATTAAATAATGTTACATCCCTGACAAAAAAATCTCTAGCTTCAGCAATGCTCTTGTTAAGGGAGTAAATATATTTCTTGATTTTTTACAAAGTGCATTATGTTTGGGCCCATAACTTAAAACAATTACACAATACTGACATCATTCTGGCATGTGCATAGAGAATGAAAAATATGTATATTATTTATGATTAAAGTCAGATCAGTGGTTTTGATATTAGGCAGTCTTGAAGTGTAACAATGGGTTTTTAATGGAAAAATGAAGTTTTTCATTAATATCTCGAATGTCCTAGTGACCAAATTCTTGGCATGGTAGGGCATTTTGGAGACATCTAACTGTATGCCGAATTTAAGGAACTTAGAGCTGAAGCTGGGGAGCTGAGCTCTTGCAAACTGCATAACACTAGCTTGATGTAAACAATATGTTACATGGTGCTTGAAAACTTGATTAAAATCTACAGTTTTTGATCAACTGGTTTCAAATTTTTTGTGTTAACAGTTGAAATGCTAACAAAAACATGCTGTGAAAAATTAAATCCACAGTGCTTACAGGAAAAAAACGTGCCATGGTCAAAGTTGGGGAAAATTTAAGGTACCAATTTTTTATTTTTATTAATATTTTAAAAAATTTAAAAGATTTTCATCTAATTTTGGGTATACAATTTAATTTTGATTAATTAAAGTTATATTACTGGAAAAAAGGTCCATAGCATTAACATTTTTTGTGTTAAGTGATCAAATATCTTTTCTGATTTTTTACAAAATGCATTATGTTTGGGCCCATAACTTTTTTTAATTAAATAATACAGACATAATTTCTGGCATGTACATAGGAACTATATAGAGGAATATTTATGGTAAATATGAGGTAAAACAGATGAGTGGTTTTGATATTAGGCCGTCCTGAAGTGTGAAAATAGGTTTTTAATAAAAAATTGAGGTTTTTCCTTCATTTCTCAAAGGAACGAAGTTGCAAACACCCAGTTTTCGGCTTGGTAAGAGATCTTGGGGACATCTAACATTATGCCGAATTTTGGATTCCTAGGTCTTACGGTTTCAAAGCGTGCCACATCTACGGACGGACGGACGGACGGACGACGGACAATGGACCACGACTATAGCTCAGATGACTTATAGTCAGCTGAGCTAAAAAAATTGGTAAAAATTCGAAAAAATACAGGTGGCACCACCAGTCTGCAGGAAATGATGGAACATCCCATGATCAATATTCATACAAAAAATCATGGTGATCAATGCAGTGGTTATTCAGATACTTGAGCTTTTGTATCAAATTTTGCATTATTCTTGGGAGTACTTCGGAGCCTCATAGCTCCAAGGATATGGGTAACAGAGACCTAATTTTAGGTTCTAAAGGAGATTTTTCATGGACCTCCCTGGATATTAAGTTTGAAGATTCCAGGTCCAGTGGTTATGATTTGTGCCCTGTTAACAGATGACAGTTTCATTGAGGTCTGAAAAAAAGAGAAAAAAATTTGTAAAAATTCGAAAAAATACAGGTGGCACCACCAGTCTGCAGGAAATGATGGAACATCCCATGATCAATATTCATGCAAAAAATCATGGTGATCAATGCAGTGGTTATTCAGATACTTGAGCTTTTGTATCAAATTTTGCATTATTCTGGGGAGTACTTCGGAGCCTCATAGCTCCAAGGATATGGGTAACAGAGACCTAATTTCAGGTTCTAAAGGAGATTTTTCATGGACCTCCCTGGATATTAAGTTTGAAGATTCCAGGTCCAGTGGTAACGATTTGTGCCCTGTTAACAGATGACAGTTTCATTGAGGTCTGAAAAAAAGAGAAAAAAATTTGTAAAAATTCGAAAAAATACAGGTGGCACCACCAGTCTGCAAGAAATGATGGAACATCCCATGATCAATATTCATGCAAAGAATCATGGTAATCAATGCAGGTGTTATTCAGATACTTGAGCTTTTGTATCAAATTTTGCATTATTCTGGGGGTACTTCGGAGCCCCATAGCTCCAAGGATATGGGTAACAGAGACCTAATTTTTTAGTTTCCAAGAAGACTTTTCATTGGCCTCTCTGCATGTCAAGAAAGAAGATTCTAGGTCCAGCCGTTATGATGAGCTTCAATGCATTTGTTGTTCAAATATTTGAGTTTTTGTATCAAATTTTCATTATTCTGGGGGGTTCTTCAGAGCCCCATAGCTTGAAGAATCTTGGTAACAGAGACCTAATTCCAGGTTTCAAAGGAGACTTTTCATGGCCCTCCCCGAAACTATAAGTTATAATATTAGAATTGTTGCAAAAGTTGCAATCATCATATATCCAGAGTGTAGCTCATATTGGGTCATATTATGCATACACATATATTTTATTATTTTTAAATCATAAATGTTTAAACTGAATTTAAAAGAAAATAATGCCACAACATGACATCTACAAGAATATTCCTTGAATCACTATTAAAAAGTTTTGCACAATGGAGTTTTCAGAACATGCTTAATTTTATTCACCAAATTTGATAGATTCAGTAAATTTGATAAAATAAAACATCTTTTCAAATAAAGTATACACACTGTTAGTTGAATTAGGGACAAACAATATCATTGTGCTAATTACTATCCCAGTTTTAATTTATTACTGGAATTAATAGTCAATTTCACACCTGGTGAAGTTTCTACTCCTCTGAAGTAAGGAATTACTTATCTCATAAACATCCACACTTTCATAGCAATACACCACTTTGTGGACACAATTAAATGTACACTTTAATCATTGTAACCCTGGTGGTACAATACAAAATCTAAAATGTAGCATAGCCTAGAATAAGAATGAATTAAATACAGAAAATAATAACATTCATCTAGTTTATGCACCATCGGGGGGGGGGGGGTGCAGGGCAGAGGGGAAGCCTGCTGGTAGTGGCCAAGCTGACCCAAGGCAAGCTGCCTGGGGTGGGTTACATAATGCAAGAGAAGGCTGTACTACTAGGTGGGCTAGATGTAAACAACACTTGACATGGTGTATGAAAACATGAATAAAAGCTATTCTTTCCAATCAATTTCTTTGAAATTTCAGATTTTAAAAGATTAAATCCTTATGTATATATGCTGTGAAAATTAAATCAACAGTGCCAAAGTTGGACAAAATTTAAGGTATTGATTTTTTATTTATGCTAATAACTTGAAAAATTTGCAAAATTCAGATCTAATTTTGGGTAAACAATTGAATCTTGATTAAATAAAATTATATTCCTGAAAAAAAGTCTCTAGGTTCAGCAATTCTCATGTTAGGTGAGTAAATATATTTCCTGATTTTTCAAAAAATTGCATTATGTTTTGGCCCATAACTTCAAAATAATACCCAATACTGACCTAAATTTTGGTATGTTCATAGAAAATGTATGAAAGAATGTGAATACTAAATACGATCAAAAACAGATCAGTGGTTTTGATATTAGGCAGCCTTGAAGTGTAACAATGGCTTTTTTATGAAAATGGAGTTTTTTTTTCCTTAATATCTTGAAGGAACGAAGTCCTAATGACCCAATTTTCGGTATGGTAGGAGATTTTGGGGACATCTAAAATTATGCCAACAGCCTGGGGAGCATAGAGATGTGCACTGAATGACCTACATTCATCAAAGTGGACTGCTTGGCAATGTAAGAGAATACAACAAGAGCCTCCAAAAAAATTCAATAACTAGCCTAATTTTGCAGCTTTTATTTTCAAATTTCAGATTTTAACAGATTAAATCCTTATGTATACATGCTGTGAAAATTAAATCCACAGTACTTACAGGAAAAAAAACGTGTTGTGGCCAAAGTTGGGCAAAATTTAAGGTACCAATTTTATATTTTTGCCAATATTTAAAAAAATTTAACAGATTTTGATCTAATTTTTGGTATTCAATTAAATTTTGATTAATTAAAGTTGTATTACTGGAAAATAGTCCCTACCTTTAACACTTTTGGTCTTAAGTAACCAAATATCTTCCTGATTTTTTTATAAAGTCCATTATGTTTGGGCCCATAACTTTTTTAAATTATAAAATACTGACTTAATATCTGGCATGTACATAGAAACTATACAGTGGAATATTTATGGTAAATATGAAGAAAACCAGATGAGTGGTTTTGAAATTAGGCAGTCCTGAAGTGTGAAAATAGATTTCTAATAAAAAATTGAGGTTTTTCCTTAATATCTCGAAGGAACGAAGTCCTATTGACCCAATTTTCGGCATGGTAGGAGATTTTGGGGACATCTAACTGTATGCCGAATTTCAGATTCGTAGGTACAATGGTGTCGAAAAGTGCCAGTCTTATGGACGGACATCCGGACAGACGGACGGACAGACAGACAGATGGACGGACGACGGACAATGGACCATGACTATAGCTCAGATGACTTATAGTCAGCTGAGCTAAAAACATAATCAGGACTTATTGCTATGACACACACAGAAAGACTGGGATGAAGGAATCCATCTATTGCTGTTTGCTGTCAGAGAATCCTTTCAAGAGTCCTTGGGTTTCAAGTCCGTTTGAACTAGCTTTTGGACACTCCGTTTGAGGTCCATTGAAACTGCTTAAAGAAAAACTCTTGTGTGAAAATCCTGATTCTCTTAGTCTACTGCAGTATGTCTCAGACTTTCACAATAAACTACACAATGCTTGTGAGATTGCGAAGTCAAATCTAAAATCTGCAATTAAAAAAGTAAAATGAAAACAAAGTATGACAAGTCAGTGATTTAAATTACATACTGTTGACACCAGATAGACGTAAGAAGAAACAACTGTGCCATGTTAACATGTTGAAACCATATTATGACAGAAATAGCACATCAGATGTTGCACAAAATGTTACTGCTGTTAACTGTATAAAAACTGACCCTGACCAAAAAAAGTAGATACTGATTGTAGACATTCAGTGTGGTACAGTACCATTAAAAAACTCAGACCTGCATAAAAACCTGGATGCCAAACTTTCACACCTTACCGCACAACAACAACAAGATCTCAAGAACCTGCTGCAGAATTATGAACATTTGTTGGGTGACATTCCAACGCGAACTAACATGTTGTGCCATGACATCAATGTTGGCGAGGCAAGCGCAGTCAAGCAACATCCATATAGATTGAATCCAGAGAAGCAAAAGTATCTACAGGATGAGATTCAATATTTGCTGGACAATGATTTTATTGAACCTAGTAACAGTAACTGGAGTTCACCATGCATTCTTGTGCCAAAACCTTGTAAGATTTGGCATGATAGGTTGTATATTCTTGTATTTCATGTCACACTTAATGAGTTCAATGGGCTTCTCTCTCCCATTTGCAGCTGTTCTCAATAATAGGAATATTTTAATTGGCCAGTATAGGGGGTGGAGTTCACCTCACCCATCTGACCAATGGAATGAATGGGTGATGTTATTGGTTATATTCAAATGAGAGAGAGAACAAAAACCATGGGATAATTATGTGTGGGCGAGATTTCCACTTTGTCGACTCGGCACCTAGGACAGTTTCTGTGTATGGACATTTTTATCATATACTTAATACAAGAAGAATAAAAAATGGTTACCTAAGTTACCAAATTTGTGTGTTGTGGCTGTGTGCCACAAGTGCCACAAACTTGCCTGGACGAGAGCGTGAGTGGGAGAAAGACGAAGTTTATATAGTAAAGTAACATAAGTTTACAACCTGATGGAAGTTACCATATGTGCACAGATTATTGAAAACTGAACTCTGTCACCAAGACTGACACATTCCCAATTCCGAGGATCAATGATTGTATTGATAGAGTCGGTAGCTCCAGATATGTCTCCAAGTTTGATTTGTTAAAAGGATTCTGGCAAGTTCCGCTGACAGATTGAGTGAAAGAAGTGTCCGCATTTGTGACGCCGCAAAGGAATGTACCAGTATAAAGTTATGCCGGTTGGCATGAAGAACTCGCCAGCCACGGGCCAGCGCCTCATCAATATGGTTGTCAAGGACATTCAGGGCTGTGACATATATATTGATGACCTTATTGTGTACAGGGACACCTGGGAGCAACATCTGCGAATTCTTCGCGACCTCTTCGAAAGACTCAGTGAGGCATGCCTGACCGTCAACTTAGTAAAATCTGAGTTTTGTCATGCACAAGTAAAATTTTTTGGTCATATTGTAGGGCAAGGTCATGTTAAACCTGTTGATGCTAAGATAAGTGCTATTTCTGCATTTCCTAGACCAAAAAACAAAAAGCAAATAATGCATTTTCTTGGTATGGTTGGGTACTACAGGAAGTTTTGTCCAAATTTTGCTGCTGTAGCTGAACCTTTGACAAATTGTTAAAGAAGAAACAAAAGTTTGTATGGAAAGTTCAGTGTGAAAATGCATGTCAGAATTTGAAAGCAATTCTGCAAAGATCACCAGTTTTAGCAGCTCCAGACTTTTCTGTACCTTTTAAGTTAGCTGTAGATGCTAGTGATACTGCTGCTGTGTTGTTACAAGAAGGCAATGATGGCATAGATCATCCAATTTGTTATTTCTCAAGAAAGTTTAAGGCAAACCAGAAAAACTACTCCACTATTGAAAAAGAATGTTTGGCTTTGATTTTGGCTTTGCAACATTTTGAAGTATATGTTACTTCATCAGTCAGGCCTATCATTGTCTTCAGTGATCACAATCCCCTATCATACACATTAGAGGGAAAGACAATGTACATGCTGATTGCTTATCGAGATGTTTATGAAATGTTGTAAACAAGATGTTTATGTGATGTTGTAAATAAGATGATTTTTGAGATGTTGTAAACATTTAGTGATTGTGATCGCAAAAAGAAAGTTTTCCAAGAAAACTTTTTTTTTTAAAACTTTCTCCTGGATTTTGTGCATTTGGACTTCAGTTTACTTTCTAGAATGTTGCAAGAGCTTTACAATGGACTGTCATTCTCCGAGAGTATACATTTAAAGAACTTATCCTTGTGGCGGTGTTGGTATCCAGGTACTGTGCACATTATTTTCTGTGTGATTGTATTGATTTGTTGCTATACCGCTGTTTTACTGTATAATTGTATTGATTTAGTGTATTGTATTGTTAGGGTTGTTTTAAGAATAAATTATAGTTATTTGTTAACAAAAAACCACTGACTTCTTTATTAATTCCCCTAGACATTTCACGCTGCCTAGTGTTACAGAATCTGATTTTTATTTTTTATCTCTGTTACAGAATTTGTGTTCATCACCCATACGTGATCTGTTTATATTAGATTCCGTAACAATGTATATACATGCAAAATTTAGGCAGATAAGTCAAACCACTGCAGAGATATGAGTGATTTTATCCCACAGCAGACAAACAGACGGATGCTGTGCAAAAAGGTTGCAGGTGGCACCACCAGTTTTGCGTATGATAAAGAGCTATGTAAGATCTAAACACATGCGAAATTTCAAGAGGAAACATCAAACCAGTCCTGAGATATAAGCCTGGATGTCTGCAGCCTGAACATGAATGTAGGTGGCGCCACCTGTCATAAAATCAAGAAAGGTATCCAGGATGAATACACATGCAAAATTTCAGGTGGATAAGTCCATTCACTGCAGAGATAAGAGTGATTTTATCCCAAGGCAGATGAACAGATGGACACTGCAAAAATGGTTGCAGGTGGCGCCACCATTTTTAATGTATGTTATAAAGCTATCCAAAGGCTACATTTGTGCAAAATTTTTTCCTAATTGTCCACATGAGTCTGAAGATATGTGGGTTAATGGGAGACGCACAGATGGACACACTGGAGAGAGGAGAAGTCAGAGGTCAACGCAAAATATTTTTGCACCAGTTCACATGTGATCTGATAATCGTGTAAAGTTTCGGAAAATCTGTCCAGTGTTCTAAGAGTTACATCACAAAAGTCACATTATTTTCAAAAAGCTGCTTGTAGAGTGCTCTCTCTCAGACACAAACATACACACACATAAAACATTTCATAATGTAGCCTTATAATTCAATTTCTGACATAAATATGACCCCATAAGAGTCAAAATGCTTGTAAACCTCCCTTTTCAGCCATATTGTTTAATATGTGTTGTTAGGCTACTATTCTTGATCTTAAATAATTTTTTGACAGGTTAAGTTTATTATTTATGCTAGTATATGTGTTAATGCTTTCTGCCAACTGTTGTAATAGTAAGTGTTGTTGAACCCACTGCAAGGAGTATATATACTCGTTTGTTCTATTCTCATTACATCATACACGATTGAGTATTTCAGGCCTAAAGGCCTTTATGCTCGAGCAGTTAACCCAAATGGCCTTTACATGTTTCTGTATTACTATTAGAGTTGGTAGCCGTGAAAAACTTGACTCAGTTAGGACCCCCTACTCAGTCATGACGCAAGCCAAATTGAGAACCGCCCTGCAAGTCCACGCCACGCTATATAACCGTATCTCCGCATACAGTCAGCAGGCAGACCGCAGGCAGAAATCTCCCATACATGCAGAACAATATATGAATATATTGGGTTATAACGGAATATTTCACACACATGGTAGGCATCGTTGGAGAGATAAAAAACTTATTAAAAGGTCTAGTGGGTTTATTTGAAGTGATACGATACTTATAAGCAATGAGGCATTGTCAAAAATGACGAAAATATTTGCATCCTCATGGGGCCTTATAATGCAATCCTCAGAGTTAGATGTACAGGCACTCTGGCAAGCCAGTGATCTGGCCATAATGTCAGAGGGCCGATCTGGCGCTATAGAGTTGGTTGAGTGATAATTGCCATTAGTCCCTTTTTGCCTGAGCAGTTGACCATAATGGCCTTTACATGTATGTGTATTTCTATTACAGTGGGCTGATTGGTGATTGCCTGTAGACCTTTATGCCTGAGCAGTTGACCAGAATGGCCTTAACATTTTTGTGTACTACTATCAGAGTGGGTTGTGTGATCATGGCCTGTAGACCTTTATGCCTTAGCAGTTGACCAGAATGGCCATTACATGTTTGTGTATTACTGTTAGAGTGGGTTGAGTGATCATGGCCTGTAGACCTTTATGCCTTAGCAGTTGACCAGAATGGCCTTTACATGATTTGTATAACTATAAGGGGGGTTGAGTGATGATTGCCTGTAGACCTTTATGCCTGAGCAGTTGACCAGAACGGCCTTTACATGTTTTGTATAACTATAAGGGGGGTTGAGTGATGATTGCCTGTAGACCTTTATGCCTGAGCAGTTGACCAGAACGGCCTTTACATGTTTTGTATAACTATAAGGGGGGTTGAGTGATGATTGCCTGTAGACCTTTATGCCTGAGCAGTTGACCAGAATGGCCTTTTAAATGTTTTGTATAACTATAAGGGGGGTTGAGTGATGATTGCCTGTAGACCTTTAAACCTGAGCAGCTGACCAGAATGGCCTTTACATGTTTTGTATAACTATAAGGGGGGTTGAGTGATGATTGCCTGTAGACCTTTATGCCTGAGAAGTTGACCAGAATGGCCTTAACATGTTTTGTATAACTATAAGGGGGGGTTGAGTGATGATTGCCTGTAGACCTTTATGCCTGAGCAGCTGACCAGAATAGCCTTTACATGTTTTGTATAACTATAAGGGGGATTGAGTGATGATTGCCTGTAGACCTTTAAACCGGAGCAGCTGACCAGAATGGCCTTTACATGTTTTGTATAACTATAAGGGGGGTTGAGTGATGATTGCCTGTAGACCTTCATGCCTGAGCAGTTGACCACAATGGCCTTTACATGTTATGTATTACTATAAGGGGGTTGAGTGAGGATTGCCTGTAGACCTTTAAACCGGAGCAGCTGACCAGAATGGCCTTTACATGTTTTGTATAACTATAAGGGGGGTTGAGTGATGATTGCCTGTAGACCTTTAGGCCATCCTTAAAAAGTTCTGTGTTGGGGCTAACCCGGCCGGTCGTGTTTTTTGGCTGCGGCTGGAATTTTTTTTTGACATATCTGCAAATTAATATTTTTTATATGATCTGTTGCAAGCACCTGGGCCCGTAAAAATCTGCCTTTATGTGCTAGAAAAATAGTCCTTCTATTACATTTTAGATGCACTTAATTTCCATAATGAAAGGTATTAACCAACGTCGCCGATCGTTTAATTTGAGCCCTAACAATTAGTCAGGTTGTGCCTATATATTTACACGTGGAACGATCGCTACACTCTACGCGAGAGTAGAAAAACTGCCGGGAAACCGCCATCAAATTTTGTTGTTCTGGCGAAACAGGCTGAAAAAAATATTGAGACATTAGAAATGGTTCTTATTTGATTTCAAATAAAGCGGAAGCTTACCGCTGTCGCATTAACTGATTAAATGAAAGTTCTCTCGACATTCATACTGTCAACTGACCAATGTTGGCATTTAAACCATGTGACACGTTGATTTGCATAAACACGTGCCTGGCCCACGCAAACGTTCTTGTTATTGGCGGAGCGGTCACGCGTCATACCAGAGAGCCAATAAGAGGTCCGTAGTAAAAGTTCACCCCATATGACTTCATTCATCACTATTTTGGCGGGAAAATGTTCACTGACATCGTGTCGCTTACGCTGGTTATAATTTTTCAGCAACACTAACGGTGGCACCGTGAGTAGGCCTATATCAAGCAAATGAAGCGGGCCTATTTAATGGAATCTGCAACTGACGATGTGTAACGCACGATCTCCACAAATCAGATGTTTGGTATCACAAGAATTGCGTGATTTCGTCAGTTCTGTGGCGATCATGACAGGGTTTTGCGAGGTGTCTGACGCACCGTTTCTACCGGCCACAGCTGATCAGAACAGGCATAACATATAAGCGACTGTCTTTTTTTTTGTTGTTGTGATTCTTTTTAACTGCCTTTGTAAATTTATTTCATTTTATTAATAGCTTTTATAATAAACAGATATTTCCTGACCGTACAGCATTTCTTGTTTAGACGTAGACGAGATAGAGATCAACATTGCTCGCTCGTTCATTAATTACAGAAAAATACTAGAATATCAGCAAAAGCTGACAAAAGCCCTCAGCCAAAAGAGCAGTATTTATGGGTGGTAACAGTAACAAATATTCATGAATTATTTGTTCTCACATGGATGTATATCTGTACATATGTCTTTAATTTGTTCAAGTTGTGAATTGGAACTAGAGAGGTAAGAACTTTGTAAGTCTGGCCCCAGTCTTTGTGAGTCATGCAGCACTTACGAGATCATCAAGGTCAATGACCATTCCATATTCCAAAACAATCCATCCAGTGGTTCCTTAGAAATAAGCTCCTCAGTTTTTTTCTATTATAAGCTCTGTGACCTTGGGTCATCCATCGTGGAACTTGACCGAGATTTTGTTGATATGTATCAGCACCAAAGCAATGAGATTTCTGTGTTGAATACTTTTGGAGATATCCTCCTCACATGGTAAATGTTTACACACGCCGGTTATTTTCTATAATTCGCTCTAAAACGTCGAGAAATAAGTCAAGGTCACCCATCTTCGAACTTGACCAAGATTTTGTTTGTATATACATCAACACCGAAGAAATAAAATTCCTAATCAGGGTACCGACATCCAATATATGGTTTCATCTTTCAAAAAGTACAGTTTTACATATATTTATATAAACATTTTATATATATTCTACTACCTTATTAGGCATTGACTATTACTAAAGAGTTCATTTATTACCGTCCTTCTTAATTATACCTCTTCACTTGCAAAGGAAATCTCAAACTGCACTCATTCCTACAATGCTGGCACTCGCATACAACACAAAATAAAATTGTCTGCAAATTCATGTGAGATCCAGAACAAGGCTTTCAGGCCTAATGCGAACCTGTGCAATGGGATATACATCAGTTATAATGCTTCCATGATAATATGCTTGACCATTATTGGAAAAGTACTTGATAACTTTTCAAATACGTGAATGTTTGACATGTACATGTTCAAAGCATGTACTAAAACATTTTAAACCCAAGTACAGGATTTTAAGCCTGTAATAAAACAAAATCTGTTCAGAGATACCTTGTTGTGCATGTTTCAATTGTATCGAGGCAAGGAATGAATGGAGTACGGGTATGTAATTTGACATAAACCTCGCATATGCTAATATCGGGTAAAAAAAGGTGTAGTAAACTCCAGATCCTCCTTTAAAAAAAATATTTTTTTCCTCCCTACCTGATGACTTTTTTTGGACCAATGTTAGCCCCAACACAGAAATTTCTAAGGATGGCCTTATGCCTGAGCAGTTGACCAGAATGGCCTTTACATGTTTTGTATAACTATAAGGGGGGTTGAGTGATGATTGCCTGTAGACCTTTATGCCTGAGCAGTTGACCAGAATGGCCTTTACATGTTTTGTATAACTATAAGGGGGGTTGAGTGATGATTGCCTGTAGACCTTTATGCCTGAGCAGCTGACCAGAATGGCCTTTACATGTTTTGTATAACTATAAGGGGGGTTGAGTGATTATTGCCTGTAGACCTTTAAACCTGAGCAGCTGACCAGAATGGCCTTTACATGTTTTGTATAAGGGGGGTTGAGTGATGATTGCCTGTAGACCTTTAAACCTGAGCAGCTGACCAGAATGGCCTTTACATGTTTTGTATAAGGGGGGTTGAGTGACGATTGCCTGTAGACCTTTAAACCTGAGCAGCTGACCAGAATGGCCTTTACATGTTTTGTATAACTATAAGGGGGGTTGAGTGATGATTGCCTGTAGACCTTTAAACCTGAGCAGCTGACCAGAATGGCCTTTACATGTTTTGTATAACTATAAGGGGGGTTGAGTGATGATTGCCTGTAGACCTTTATGCCTGAGCAGTTGACCAGAATGGCCTTTATATGTTTGTGTATCAGACTCATTTAGAGTGGGTTGAGTGATGAAGGTCTACAGACCTTGAATGAGACATACAAAGGAGGTTCAAACTCATTTGAGCAGTTCTGACATGCAAAAAGCACAATGAAAAAACAGTGTATTCTCAGAACTAATTGATGCAATTTCTAGCAGAAATCTGGAAGAGCAATAAAATCCCACAACATCTTTAATCACCTTGAATAAGTACACATGTATATTATAACACAAACCTGACTGAAAAAAGGACCCTGTGGGTACAATGAGAAAAACAAAATATACAATTTTTCAACTAACAGGAAAGAAACAAAACTGTAGTACAATATGCAAATAGTGCATATATATTTTATCCATTACTTTTCAAATAAACATTTGTGAATGAAATTATTTACTCTTGGTATAACCTCATGAAAAAAGTGGCAATAAATACAGAGCCTCTGGTTATACTGAAGGACTTAAATAACTTTAAATTGGTTAAATATTCAGTCAGTTGCAGCATTTGTCATGTGGGGCATATATCTCAAAGCTTTAATTGGTGATACATACGATCATACAATATTCGACATAATAATTAAAATAAACGCCCTGGGGACTCTGAACATTAATTGATGTTTAACAACTTTATTGTACCCAAAAAGCACCTTATATTTTTCCCATATAACTTATACTAGGTTCAGATGCTGTTTAAGCTCCCTGTGGCAGTTAAAGGTGATCACACATCACCAAGGCCCCCCCCCCCCCCGCGTCAAAGATTCATCCAGTGCAGTCTACCGACAATTTGGACCGCAGCAACAATCTTTTGATTGCTAGTGATCCCAATGTATGCCTCCCTAAGCTCTTACTGTTAGACTAATGAGCAACTAAACTTAAAAGTGACAGTATCAGAACGCTGAGTGACATGCGTGTCAGAGACAAACCGCTGCATTAAGTGAGTGTTCGTACCTGAGCAGCTGACGTCTGCTGATGTTTGTTGTTGTGTACGCTGACATGTGCAACTAAGAATCCTGGGATAGTGGCAACAGCCAATGAAATAAAGCGATTGATTTCACATTGTCCAAACAGAGTGCTTGTTTCTTGTTCACCAATCAGCGACTTTGGCACTGAATTCAAACAACAAGGCGCACGTTTTATGGTCCGCCAGCGAATCCTACAATCCATATGCCGTGTATTTTATTTCATTTCACGTAATTTTAAGCATCATGTTCATCATGGATCCAGCAAATATAGATAACATGAAATACAATGAACTCCGCAAAATGGCCAAAGAACTTGGGATCCGGGCCAACATGAAGGTAAGACCAGCACCACTGATCGGTTCACCCTCGATCGATCACAACAGACTGAACAGTAACACTTGGTTGAACTGAAGAGTCCGCTGAAAAAGTCCAAAACACCAACAGGTCAAGTTGGTTCAACACTGGCAACAGAAACTCTCACTTCAAGGCCTGAATCTGAACTTATCTTCTGTTAGCCATTCTCTAACTTTGAGAAATGAAATCACTGATAAATCTGATAATAGTTTTAATAGAATAATACCTCTTCATCTTAAAATTGGCCGAGGCTATCGGCACGACCGTCGTACCGATAAGAAGTACAATCAGCACGACAGCCTCTCATATTATAATATAAAACCTAACCACTGCTAATAATATGGCTGGTAACAGACACCTCAGCACAACAGAACTATTTGAAAGTTGTAGATGCTGGGTTATTTACGTAAACTTAATACTTACATAAAGTTACAAGTTAGACACAATCGGTGCTCTGGAAAAGCCTGGGCCGGGCCTATTACACGAATATTCCTTGGCCAGCTGTCATATAGCAAGTACTTTGTGTAGTTTGTGGTATGTTTATTTCTGTTAATGAGTTTTGTTTTGTATCAGTTTCCCAAAAATTATAATTCCTCTGATACTTGAAGTAATTATTTTATGAAAATCTAAAATATATTTAGTGTACGATACATTGGAACACACGGCTGTCGTGCGGATAAGAAAGCTAATCCGCACGACAGTCGTGCGGATAGACACTACCCTTAAAATTACATGAAGGCTGAAGGCTGCCGGCTGTACGTTTAACACTATACTCTATAGTACTCTGTTCCAACACCCCTGTCTGGCCCCCCTAAACACTAAAAACACCAGTGTTTTGGGTATCTGTGACGAAACACCGGGTTAGCCTAAATACCCAAAACACTGGTACGTTTGACGAAACACCCTTTTAAATTCGAATTTGAAGTAAAACATTTGTATCATTTAATAAATCATCATCTGTTGGATATGTTAATACAGAATTTGTGCCACTTTTCTTTAAAATTAAAGAAAGTGTTTTGTACAATTGACAAGTGTGCTGCTTGATTGCGACTTGCTCCACTAGGGTGCAGGGTCATAGCTGGCATAAACGGCTGCCGTGGGCGCCGCTGAACCGAACACGACACGAAACACTCGTTTTTATCTTTATGACATGAATTTATGAAACAATATTGCAGAGATATATTCATCAGATGATTATCTATTGATTGGTGCTACGTTTTTGGTTCAGGTTCAAAGTGAAGTGGGTGTTTTGTCACAGATACCCAAAACACCGGTGTTTTGGGTGTTTAGGGGGACCGCGAAACACCCACTGAACCAAAAACGTATGACCAGTTGATAGATAATCATCTGATGAATATATCTCTGCAATATTGTTTCATAAATTCATGTCATAAAGATAAAAACGAGTGTTTCGTGCCGTGGTCGGTTCACCCACGGCAGCCGTTTATGCCAGCTATGACCCTGCCCCCTAGTGGTGCAAGCCCCAATCAAGCAGCGTTCTTGTCAATTGTATAAAACACTATTGCTTTCTTTAATTTTACAGGATAGTGGCACAAATTCTACATTAACATATCCAACAGATGATGATTTATTAACTGATACAAGTGTTTTGCTTCAAGTTGGAATTTAAAAGGGTGTTTCGTGGTGTTTCGTCACACGTACCAAAAACACCAGTGTTTTGGGTGGTTAGGTGAAGTAATGAATCTTCTTAGAATCTTCTGTCTTGACATACAGGGAGGTCCATGAAAAGTCTTCTTGGAAACCTGGAATTAGGTCTCTGTTACCCACATTCTTCAAGCTATGGGGCTCCAAAGTACCCCCCCCCCCCCCCCCCCCCAGAATAATGAAAAATTTGATACAAAAGCTCAAATATCTGAAAAATTAATGCATTGATCACCATGATTTTTTGCATAGATATTGATCATGGAGTGTTTCATCAGTTTCTGCAGACCGGTGGTGTCACCTGTATTTTTTCGATTTTTTGCAATTTTTTTTCTCTATTTTTGAGACCTCAAAAGATGCCGTCTCTGTTAACAGGGCACAAATACTAATGACTGGACTTAGAATCTTCTGTCTTAACATGCAGGGAGGTCCATGAAAATTCTTCTTGGAAACCTGGAATTAGGTCTCTGTTACTCATATTCTTCAAGCTATGGGGCTCCGAAGAACCCCCCCCCCCCCCACCCCCAGAATAATGAAAAATTTGATACAAAAGCTCAAATATCTGAACAATTAATGCATTGATCACCATGATTCTTTGCATAGATATTGATCATGGTGTGTTTCATCAGTTTCTGCAGACTGGTGGCGCCACCTGTATTTTTTCGATTTTTTTACCATTTTTTTTCTCTATTTTTAAGACCTCAAAAGATGCCGTCTCTGTTAACAGGGCACAAATCGTAACCGCTGGACCTGGAATCTTCTCACTTTACATTCAGAGAGGTCAATTAAAAGTCTTCTCGAAAACCTGGAATTAGGTCTCTGTTACCCATATTCTTCAAGCTATGGGGCTCGGAAGTACCCCCCTAAAAAATGAAAAATTTGATACAAAAGCTCAAATATCTGAACAACTAATGCATTGATCACCATGATTCTTTGCATGGATGTTGATCATGGAGTGTTTCATCAATTTCTGTAAACTGGTGGGGCCACCTGTATTTTTTTTTATTTTTTTTACGATTTTTTTATCTATTTTTGAGACTTAAAAGATGCAGTCTGACATCTGTTAACAGGGCACAAGTCATAACATTTAGACCTAGAATCTTCTTTCTTGACATGTTGGGAGGTCCATAAAAAGTCTCCTTGAAAACCTCAAATAAGGTCTCTGTCACCCATATTGTCTGAGCTATGGGGCTCAGAAACACCCCCCAGAATAACAAAAAAATTGATACAAATGCTCATGTATCTGAACAACTAGTGCATTGATCGGCATTATTCTTTGCATGCATATGCAATATGGAGTGTTTCATCAGTTCCTGCATGCAAACTGGTGGTGCCACCCGGACTTCTTTGATTTTTTTCGCATTTTAAGCTTTATTTTTGAGACATTCAAAGATGTGGTCGTCTGTTAACAGGGCACAAATCATAACTATTTGAGCTTGAATCTTCTTTCTTGACATCCTGGGAGGTCCATAAAAATCTCCATGGAAACCTGAAATTAGGTCTCTGTTACCCATATTCTCTGAGCTATGGGTGTTAGAAGTACCTCCCAGAATAACTAAAATTTGATACAAAAGCTCCAGTATCTGAACAACTATTGCATAATGACCCTGATTCTTTGCATGCATATTCATCATGGAGTGTTTCATCAGTTCTTGTGGACTGGTGGCACCACCTAAATTTTAAAAAAAAAATTTTTAACACATTTTTTTTTCGCTAGGCCTATTTATGAGACCTTCAAAGATGCCGTTGACCCTTAACAGGGCTCAAATTGTAACCATTGGTCCTAGAATCTTCAAACTTGACATCTAGGGAGATCTGTGGAAAGTCTCCTTGGAATGTGAATTAAGGTCTCTGTTACCCATATTTTCTGAGCTATGGGGCTTATAAAAACCCCTCAGAATAATTGAAAATTTGATACCAAAGTAGGGCACAAATCATAACCAGGGGGCCAAATCTTCTAACTTGACATCCTGAGAGTTCCTCAAAAGTTCTCCCCAGAAACCTGAAATTGGGTCACAGTGACCCATTTTCTCAGAGTTTTAGGGTATGTTTGAGCATCCCAGAAATAATGCAAAATACACACAAATTGCCAGATTCCTCAAGAAAGGCTGGTTGGATTGTCATCAAATTTGTTTTTATGGGTTTGGTCTTGATGAACTTAAGCTAATATGCATGAACAATGATGCCACCTATCTTAATTAGTTGTCTGTGCAAGGACATATTATCAACATGTCAGTTGGCTGAGCATCATGACCCATGGGTCACTTGTTTTTGTGTTGTGTGCACCCATGCCAGAATTGCAGCAGTGATGTTTGTTATATTGTTTCTTGTGTGTTAGTACTTGCATTGTTCATATACATGTTACACATGTTCTTGAAAAGTAATGGTCCAGCATTGAAGCATTATACCTGGTGTAATCTCATTGCACAGGTTCGCATAAGGCCTGTAGGCCTTGTTTTTCTTAAATTCAATATTTAGCTGAATTTCTTGGCCATTTAAAAAAAATATATAATTTTTTCACATTTAAATATTTCAAGTTTTTATTTTATTCAAGTGTAAATTCTTGTTGCATCTCACACTGGTACTAACACAAAACTAATGTTGCAGGCTGACAAACTACGCTATGCCCTGAAGGAGCACTTCACAAAAACAAATGAAGCAAAAAGCAGCATTGTGCAGGTGAGTTGAATATTTTAAGTGTTGATGCATATAACTACTAGATATGTTTCACAAACCACACTTTGTGCTGACTAGTATGCTGTCATCCAGATCTGGTCATGTATTTATAACACATTTCCAACAGACTATGGTAACCATTTGTTCTGTGTTTTCTTTTTGTTGGCATCTCTGTTTTCTCTTTGTTGGCGTGTCTGTTTCTTTTTGTTGGCATGTCTGTTTTCTTTTTGTTAGTGAGTCAATGTTTTCTTTTTGTTGGCCTATCTATGTTTTCTCTTTGTTGGTGTGTCTGTTTTCTTTTTGTTGGCATGTCTACGTTTTCTTTTTGTTAGTGAGTCTGTGTTTTCTTTTTGTTGGCATATATGTTTTATCTTTGTTGGTGTGTCTGTTTTCTTTTTGTTGGCATGTCTATGTTTTTTAGTTGGCATGTCTATGTTTTCTTTTTGTTTGCGAGTCAGTGTTTTCTTTTTGTTGGCCTATCTATGTTTTCTCTTTATTGGTGTGTCTGTTTTCTTTTTGTTGGCATGTCTACGTTTTTTAGTTGGCATGTCTATGTTTTCTTTTTGTTTGCGAGTCAGTGTTTTCTTTTTGTTGTCCTATCTATGTTTTCTTTTTGTTGGTGCGTCTGTTTTCTTTTTGTTGGTGTGTCTGTTTTCTTTTTGTTGGTGTGTCTGTGTTATCTTTTTGTTGACATGTCTATGTTTTCTTTTTGTTTGCAAGTCAGTGTTTTCTTTTTGTTGGCCTATCTATGTTTTCTCTTTGTTGGTGCGTCTGTTTTCTTTTTGTTGGTGTGTCTGTTTTCTTTTTGTTGGTGTGTCTGTGTTATCTTTTTGTTGACATGTCTATGTTTTCTTTTTGTTTGCGAGTCTGTTTTCTTTTTGTTGCCCTATCTATGTTTTCTTTTTGTTGGTGCGTCTGTTTTCTTTTTGTTGGTGTGTCTGTTTTCTTTTTGTTGGTGTGTCTGTGTTATCTTTTTGTTGACATGTCTATGTTTTCTTTTTGTTTGCGAGTCAGTGTTTTCTTTTTGTTGGCCTATATCTATGTTTTCTCTTTGTTGGTGCGTCTGTTTTCTTTTTTGGATGTGTCTGTTTTCTTTTTGTTGGTGTGTCTGTGTTATCTTTTTGTTGACATGTCTGAGTTTTCTTTTTATTTGCGAGTCAGTGTTATCTTTTTGTCGTCCTATCTATGTTTTCTCTTTGTTGGTGCGTCTGTTTTCTTTTTGTTGGTGTGTCTGTTTTCTTTTTGTTGATGCGTCTGTTTTCTTTTTGTTGGTGCGTCTGTTTTCTTTTTGTTGGTGTGTCTGTGTTATCTTTTTGTTGACATATCTATGTTTTCTTTTTGTTGGCCTATCTATGTTTTCTCTTTGTTGGTGTGTCTGTTTTCTTTTTGTTGGTGCGTCTGTTTTCTTTTTGTTGGTGTGTCTGTGTTATCTTTTTGTTGACATGTCTATGTTTTCTTTTTGTTTGAGAGTCAGTGTTTTCTTTTTGTTGGCCTATCTATGTTTTCTCTTTGTTGGTGCGTCCGTTTTCTTTTTGTTGGTGCGTCTGTTTTCTTTTTGTTGGTGTGTCTGTGTTATCTTTTTGTTGACATGTCTATGTTTTCTTTTTGTTTGCGAGTCAGTGTTTTCTTTTTGTTGTCCTATCTATGTTTTCTTTTTGTTGGTGCGTCTGTTTTCTTTTTGTTGGTGCGTTTGTTTTCTTTTTGTTGGTGTGTCTGTGTTAATTTTTTGTTGACATGTCTATGTTTTCTTTTTGTTTGCGAGTCAGTGTTTTCTTTTTGTTGGCCTATCTATGTTTTCTCTTTGTTGGTGCCTCTGTTTTCTTTTTGTTGGTGTTTCTGTTTTCTTTTTGTTGGTGTGTCTTAGTTATCTTTTTGTTGACATGTCTATGTTTTCTTTTTGTTTGAGAGTCAGTGTTTTCTTTTTGTTGGCATATCTATGTTTTCTCTTTGTTGGTGCGTCTGTTTTCTTTTTGTTGGCATGTCTACGTTTTTTAGTTGGCATGTCTATGTTTTCTTTTTGTTTGCGAGTCAGTGTTTTCTTTTTGTTGTCCTATCTATGTTTTCTTTTTGTTGGTGCGTCTGTTTTCTTTTTGTTGGTGCGTCTGTTTTCTTTTTGTTGGTGTGTCTGTGTTATCTTTTTGTTGACATGTCTATGTTTTCTTTTTGTTTGCGAGTCAGTGTTTTCTTTTTGTTGGCCTATCTATGTTTTCTCTTTGTTGGTGTGTCTGTTTTCTTTTTGTTGGCATGTCTACGTTTTCTTTTTGTTAGTGAGTCTGTGTTTTCTTTTTGTTGGCATATATGTTTTATCTTTGTTGGTGTGTCTGTTTTCTTTTTGTTGGCATGTCTATGTTTTTTAGTTGGCATGTCTATGTTTTCTTTTTGTTTGCGAGTCAGTGTTTTCTTTTTGTTGGCCTATCTATGTTTTCTCTTTATTGGTGTGTCTGTTTTCTTTTTGTTGGCATGTCTACGTTTTTTAGTTGGCATGTCTATGTTTTCTTTTTGTTTGCGAGTCAGTGTTTTCTTTTTGTTGTCCTATCTATGTTTTCTTTTTGTTGGTGCGTCTGTTTTCTTTTTGTTGGTGTGTCTGTTTTCTTTTTGTTGGTGTGTCTGTGTTATCTTTTTGTTGACATGTCTATGTTTTCTTTTTGTTTGCAAGTCAGTGTTTTCTTTTTGTTGGCCTATCTATGTTTTCTCTTTGTTGGTGCGTCTGTTTTCTTTTTGTTGGTGTGTCTGTTTTCTTTTTGTTGGTGTGTCTGTGTTATCTTTTTGTTGACATGTCTATGTTTTCTTTTTGTTGCCCTATCTATGTTTTCTTTTTGTTGGTGCGTCTGTTTTCTTTTTGTTGGTGTGTCTGTTTTCTTTTTGTTGGTGTGTCTGTGTTATCTTTTTGTTGACATGTCTATGTTTTCTTTTTGTTTGCGAGTCAGTGTTTTCTTTTTGTTGGCCTATATCTATGTTTTCTCTTTGTTGGTGCGTCTGTTTTCTTTTTTGGATGTGTCTGTTTTCTTTTTGTTGGTGTGTCTGTGTTATCTTTTTGTTGACATGTCTAAGTTTTCTTTTTATTTGCGAGTCAGTGTTATCTTTTAGTCGTCCTATCTATGTTTTCTCTTTGTTGGTGCGTCTGTTTTCTTTTTGTTGGTGTGTCTGTTTTCTTTTTGTTGATGCGTCTGTTTTCTTTTTGTTGGTGCGTCTGTTTTCTTTTTGTTGGTGTGTCTGTGTTTTCTTTTTGTTGACATATCTATGTTTTCTTTTTGTTGGCCTATCTATGTTTTCTCTTTGTTGGTGTGTCTGTTTTCTTTTTGTTGGTGCGGATGTTTTCTTTTTGTTGGTGTGTCTGTGTTATCTTTTTGTTGACATGTCTATGTTTTCTTTTTGTTTGAGAGTCAGTGTTTTCTTTTTGTTGGCCTATCTATGTTTTCTCTTTGTTGGTGCGTCCGTTTTCTTTTTGTTGGTGCGTCTGTTTTCTTTTTGTTGGTGTGTCTGTGTTATCTTTTTGTTGACATGTCTATGTTTTCTTTTTGTTTGCGAGTCAGTGTTTTCTTTTTGTTGTCCTATCTATGTTTTCTTTTTGTTGGTGCGTCTGTTTTCTTTTTGTTGGTGCGTCTGTTTTCTTTTTGTTGGTGTGTCTGTGTTATCTTTTTGTTGACATGTCTATGTTTTCTTTTTGTTTGCGAGTCAGTGTTTTCTTTTTGTTGGCCTATCTATGTTTTCTCTTTGTTGGTGCCTCTGTTTTCTTTTTGTTGGTGTTTCTGTTTTCTTTTTGTTGGTGTGTCTTAGTTATCTTTTTGTTGACATGTCTATGTTTTCTTTTTGTTTGAGAGTCAGTGTTTTCTTTTTGTTGGCATATCTATGTTTTCTCTTTGTTGGTGCGTCTGTTTTCTTTTTGTTGGCATGTCTACGTTTTTTAGTTGGCATGTCTATGTTTTCTTTTTGTTTGCGAGTCAGTGTTTTCTTTTTGTTGTCCTATCTATGTTTTCTTTTTGTTGGTGCGTCTGTTTTCTTTTTGTTGGTGCGTCTGTTTTCTTTTTGTTGGTGCGTCTGTTTTCTTTTTGTTGGTGTGTCTGTGTTATCTTTTTGTTGACATGTCTATGTTTTCTTTTTGTTTGCGAGTCAGTGTTTTCTTTTTGTTGGCCTATCTATGTTTTCTCTTTGTTGGTGCCTCTGTTTTCTTTTTGTTGGTGTTTCTGTTTTCTTTTTGTTGGTGTGTCTTAGTTATCTTTTTGTTGACATGTCTATGTTTTCTTTTTGTTTGCGAGTCAGTGTTTTCTTTTTGTTGTCCTATCTATGTTTTCTTTTTGTTGGTGCGTCTGTTTTCTTTTTGTTGGTGCGTCTGTTTTCTTTTTGTTGGTGTGTCTGTGTTATCTTTTTGTTGACATGTCTATGTTTTCTTTTTGTTTGCGAGTCAGTGTTTTCTTTTTGTTGGCCTATCTATGTTTTCTCTTTGTTGGTGCCTCTGTTTTCTTTTTGTTGGTGTTTCTGTTTTCTTTTTGTTGGTGTGTCTTAGTTATCTTTTTGTTGACATGTCTATGTTTTCTTTTTGTTTGAGAGTCAGTGTTTTCTTTTTGTTGGCATATCTATGTTTTCTCTTTGTTGGTGCGTCTGTTTTCTTTTTGTTGGCATGTCTACGTTTTTTAGTTGGCATGTCTATGTTTTCTTTTTGTTTGCGAGTCAGTGTTTTCTTTTTGTTGTCCTATCTATGTTTTCTTTTTGTTGGTGCGTCTGTTTTCTTTTTGTTGGTGCGTCTGTTTTCTTTTTGTTGGTGCGTCTGTTTTCTTTTTGTTGGTGTGTCTGTGTTATCTTTTTGTTGACATGTCTATGTTTTCTTTTTGTTTGCGAGTCAGTGTTTTCTTTTTGTTGGCCTATCTATGTTTTCTCTTTGTTGGTGCCTCTGTTTTCTTTTTGTTGGTGTTTCTGTTTTCTTTTTGTTGGTGTGTCTGTGTTATCTTTTTTTTGACATGTCTATGTTTTCTTTTTGTTTGAGAGTCAGTGTTTTCTTTTTGTTGGCATATCTATGTTTTCTCTTTGTTGGTGCATCTGTTTTCTTTTTGTTGGCATGTCTACGTTTTTTAGTTGGCATGTCTATGTTTTCTTTTTGTTTGCGAGTCAGTGTTTTCTTTTTGTTGTCCTATCTATGTTTTCTTTTTGTTGGTGCGTCTGTTTTCTTTTTGTTGGTATGTCTGTTTTCTTTTTGTTGGTGTGTCTGTGTTATCTTTTTGTTAACATGTCTATGTTTTCTTTTTGTTTGCGAGTCAGTGTTTTCTTTTTGTTGGCCTATCTATGTTTTCTCTTTGTTGGTGCGTCTGTTTTCTTTTTGTTGGTGTGTCTGTTTTCTTTTTGTTGGTGTGTCTGTGTTATCTTTTTGTTGACATGTCTATGTTTTCTTTTTGTTTGCGAGTCTGTTTTCTTTTTGTTGCCCTATCTATGTTTTCTGTTTGTTGGTGCGTCTGTTTTCTTTTTGTTGGTGTGTCTGTTTTCTTTTTGTTGGTGTGTCTGTGTTATCTTTTTGTTGACATGTCTATGTTTTCTTTTTGTTTGAAAGTCAGTGTTTTCTTTTTGTTGGCATATCTATGTTTTCTCTTTGTTGGTGCGTCTGTTTTCTTTTTGTTGGTGTGTCTGTTTTCTTTTTGTTGATGTGTCTGTGTTATCTGTTTTTTTACATGTCTATGTTTTCTTTTTGTTGGTGTGTCTGTGTTATATTTTTTTTTACATGTCTATGTTTTCTTTTTGTTTGTTTAAATTCTAACTAATGACTGTCAGTAGAGCACAAACCTCCACCAAGACAAAGCATTCTGCTTCTTTATCCAGAACAGCCCCAAATTGTAATAGTCTTCTCTGGCCTCATATCCCCACACTCTACACAGTATTTTTGCAGTACACCCATAAGGTGATGATGATGGTGATGATGATGATTGTTGATCAATTTCCAGAGATAATATGTTGTTGGCAAAACCCTATGTCCTTTATTTTACTTTTTATTTAGTCTATAGTATTAAAGCATATTTTTGTTCACAAGACTGCATGACTACCCTGCTGTAATTTTCTTTTCACAGAAAGAAACTGGATTTGAAAGACAAAAACCTAGGAGCATTGTCTGTCTCTTAATCAGTGAATGACAGTCTGTCTGATTAGATTGGTCTTTTCTAAGTAGAACTGCTGGATCTTATAGAAGAATTAGAAAGTTCTAAACTAAGTTACCTCTGTTATATTACCTGGTATATGTTGTTACCACTAAGAAAAAGTATAAATCTGTTCCTATAAATATCACATTTAAATGAAGAGTTAAAATAGCATTTGATTGTATATTGTTTCACTTGTAATAGTAGGCACTTTAATCATCAGAGATTATACATAATATTAACTAAACTAGTAATATGTCAGTCAAGTTTGGTATGTCCTAAGAAACCAAGGAAAACGTGATGGTTAAAAAAACATACACTGCTATGAGTAATGCAAATGTGTGTGGACTTGGTATGGGACTTATAAAATCAATACCACTAACACAGTCATGTGCATCTCTGTGCTCATCCAGCTGTTTGTTCCACTTGGTGGGTAAGTTTATGATGTCAGGACCTTGCAACATTTACCCTTTTCAGTCTGATGTATACAGATCACAGATATATGAGTAGATGTGAAAACTATTCATTCCTCTATTCAGGGGTTTAATGATTTTAATCCATGAACTGTAACTGAGAACATTTGAATTGTTTTTACAGTGTATCCCCAGAGAAATTGCAAAATGAGTCAAATCAAGATTTGGCATCAAACCATGCCAAGTAATAATCAGTGTGTAATTAGTTTGCAAACCTTGTGCATTACATAATTCATTGTAAGACATAACCCTAAGGCATGTTGATTAATGTTATTACATAATACCAGTATTTTGTTTTAAATATGTTTCAGTATCAATGACACTGTTTCATATGCATTAAATTGTGAACCTTTGGACCCCTGACTTTAACCGTATTCCAATGAGGACAGCAAATTACTGGATACCAAATATTATACTGTGGTTGCCTTTTTGTTTGCGAGGGTTTTGATTTCACGATTTTTGCGGATGGGAAATTGCAAAAATCTTATTGCCCTTCTTATTTAGTGTACCCAATACTTGTTTCGGAATAGGTTAGAACAGTGAGAAATTTTATAATAAGTTACATCCATGCAGGTATACGGAAAACGTTCCCTTAAATTTGAACTAAACTACCGGTGCTGTGTGTATGGGCCCATCGTTATATGAGAAGAATATCACAAACTCATAACTTATTCTCATTTTATAATACACACAGGTATAGCTTTACCAAAGATTTGATATAGGTTCTGGTTAGATCTTGAAAATGAACCCTTGCGAAACATTAAAAATGGAGAAATCATGAAATTTCAGCCTCACGAATATGAAGCCAACCACAGTATTTATTCTCTCTATTTCTGTTTGTCTTTTTAAGGCTTCTCATGAAATTTGTGAAATGGTGGTATGGCACAACTTGGGCAAATATTTGTGCTCAAATTTCTTGTATAAATTGTACGCTTTCAAGCAGTCAGATGATCATTATAGCCCTAATCTTTTTACATGTGCGTTAGAAAACAGTATATGTTTGTTTGATGCAGCAGCAGGACACCGCAACGCCCCCTGTCTCCAGGAAAAGGAAGCATGATTCTACTGGTGTTGTAACTCCTAAACCACAACCAATGACAAATGTCCGTGGATCAGCAAACAAAAGCAAGGCAACTCCTGTACAGAAAGTACAAACTCCCAATCAGGTGCCGAGTGGGAAAGTCACGCCTCTAATGCAGAAGAGACCAGCCTCCTCAAAGAAGACTCCAGTGGGTACCTCTGGTGGAGTTAAAGTGAAAAAGCCTGCATCTGTCACCAGGACAGGATCACAACAGAAAAAGTCAGCAACCAAAGGAGAAAGAGTATTAAAGTCTGCCACCAGGAGGAGCCCCAGGGCTGCACTTACACCTGAAATAGTAAAGGTCAGTCTGGTGACACAATGAAGTCACTAGATTTTTGCTGAATGTTTTATTTTTAAAAACTCCACCTGACTCTGCTTGATGACATTGAAAATCCTAATGACTATTAATGACATCATCTGGGTCCTCAACATTGTATCACAATTTATTAGCATGTCCAGTCATCATGTATTAACTGCCATGTATTCATAATCTTTTTTTTTTATCATAACAATCTCATAAATGCAATTTCCTTAAATTTTGCTTGCTTTTGAAACCAGAGGCACAAAATGATCTTGTGCAATGCATGCCTAAGATAAGAAAATTATATGTTCACTCCAGAAATCGCAGCAGAAGTCCCCTGAGGAGCGCAGACAGAGCCGTCGCAGTACGTTTGAGTTGAAGGAGGGGCCGAGCAGTCCCGCTGTCAAGAGCATGTTGGACGCGATGAAACCGGAGACCATGACAGACGATCAGATGAAGGACAGTCTGATGAAGGAGCTGGACAAGCGTGCTCAGCAGCAGCAGCAAGGTCAGTGGCTGCCAGCAGGAATCTAGATGCTAATACTGTGATCTGCTTCATGTTTGCGTGGATTTTGAATTTTTGGTATTCTTGAAGGGGAAATTTTCCCAAAAAATAAAACCTTCATGAAAAAAACACCCCATCTATACAGGGAAACAGTCATTTTTACTGTAGCTTTATTGGCATCTCATCTAAACCATCCATGCTTCTAGCATTGAATTTTTACAGATTGCCATTATAAATAATAACTTATACTTAATGTTACCCATATATAAAAAACTGGTTTTATATTTAAAGCCAGATACTTTTGAATTATTTCTCAGTAATGAACAAGAAGTTCCATTTGTTTGGTGTCACATTATATCCTGGTCAGACTGTCAGAATTTTGTGCTTTTTGAACAATTTATAGGTGGGTATATTCTGTACAGGTTATTGCTTGGTGAGACAGCAAAAAGGAAAAACCCTCACACAAGGCTGAAAAAGTAAAAATCACACAGATTTAGCCCCTGTTTGTAACTGATTGTTATATACATCATCCATCATTTAAGAAAGTTTTTTATGTTTACATTAAGGAATATAACAGTATTATTGTAACGGCCAAAACAAAGTTTTGGGGAATACTTGTTTTTGACTGGGTTCTGCTGTCTCCGCTGCAGCGGTCATTTCTGGAGAACTCCTCTAAGAGTCTTGGACCTATCTTTCGAAACACGCCTTTTTATTTGCTCACCTATGTTGTTGTGCCTAACAAAGACTGGTGGCGCCACCTGCAGTTTTTCTTGTGGAGTTTGAATCTTGGTGTCTTTTTGATAACAGCCCATATCTTTGAAGTGATTCAATGTATTGAGCTGAAATTGCCTGTCCTTAGATCATGCATAGCTACATCTCGTACTCAAGACTGGTGGAGCCACTTATAATGATTTTTGCGTGGCTTCCATCCATGTTTTTGCCATTTGTTCGTCTTAGTGATTGGTTCAACGTATTGGCCTGAAATTGTGCATGTCTATAGATCTTGGATACCTCTAGATCATATTTAAGACTGGTGGTGCCATCTACAATCATCAATTACGTGTAGCTCCATTCATATATTTGCTTTAGGTGAAAATTGCTCATATCTAAGGAGTGGTTCAATGTATGGGTCTGAAATTTTTGCATGTACATCCATCTTTGAGAGTTTTCTCTGAGACCAGACAGGTGGCACCACCTACCTTACCATTAGAGAGGGGTGTTAAAGAGGGGTACCTGTTCAGTCAACCCATTATACATAGGGGTAACACATGACAATACAACACATACTTCAAGACCTTTGGCTATCCGCAATTGTTTTCGTGTGGCGTCCAACCGTCCGTTTGCTTTGGGTAAAAATTGCTCATATTTAAGGAATGGATTGATGTATCAGCCTGCCTGACATTTTGGCATGTTTATCTGTCTTGGATAGCTTTGTTGTAGACCAGACAGGTGGTCACCTGCTGTTCTATTTTTATAGAATACATTGATGTACTTTTTCTCAGTAGTGGGTCAGTGTCTCGGCCTGAAATGTTGCATGGTGTTTCCATCTGTAGATCTGTTTTTGCTCATATATGAGGAGTTTAATTAATTGGCATCAATGATGCCACAAATTTGGAATCATGTCATGCCTCTTTGATATGGCGGATACACATAGGCACTTCTTGACTACCTGTATTCTAGTTTTTCCACATTATTATTATTATCATTAAAATTATTAATTATTATTTGATATCACTATAATTGTTAATATTATAAGATTTTTGTTATATTCTGACCTTTTTCAAACTTGTCCTGATGGTGAAAAGCTTGAATTTTTGTACTGTAGGCCCACCAGCCCTTAGGTTTGAACTTGCACAGAGGAACACTGATACAAATAAATAAGGCAGTGAAAAACCAATGCTAGCCATCCTGATGCTGTAATGTATCAGATGTGATGTCATGACTTAAAATATTACTGGAAAGTGGGATGTTTTCGTCAGTGACATAACTGGCAATTTCATTTAAACTGGTGTCTTAGCATTAGTTATATCAAAAGAATGAACAGAGGGTGAGCCAGTTGGTCACTTCTTCATATTTACATCCTGTAATTCAGTAAGCTGAATAGATACCAGTTTTGCGTAGAGTTTTTACACCATTTATATCAGTGTTATCTGGATGAAGCCACTTCTGTGACAGCTGCACCCAAAAAGTCTTCTGTAGCCCCATTTCACTGATTATAGCCCACACAGAGGATGTCTTCACTTCACTCTTGTGGGATTCTTGAGCAATAACCTGCCCTGAGATTCCTGCGGTTATGGGTTCATGGAAAACCTAAACTTTTTTTTTTTTTTTTTTTCTTGAGTCCTGCCACAAGTGACCACCATGTAAATGTGATCAGTCTTTGATAAAACTCTTGACCAGTCACTAACTTATACAATTGACCATCTCACAGAAACCAAAGAGAAGCCAGCTGGAGCCAGCACAGCAGGAGGTACACAGATCCCACGCTTTGTAGCGTACCTGGCAAAGAAACGGGAACAAGCCAAGGAGATACAGAAAGGCAAATCTCCAGGTAAGATTCACAACCTGTTAACTGTAGATACCTGAAACATCAGAAACAGAAGAGTCAAAACATCCATACAGACAAATCTCCAGGTAAGATTCAGGGCTGTATCACATCACCTAATCAACTGTTCCTACCTGCGCACTAGAAACAAGAAGAGTCCAAAGATATATACAGACAAATCTCCAGGTAATGAAGAGTGCTTATCATGTCAAAAAGTGATAAATTAAACTTTTATTACCTACTTATTCAAATGATCATCATGGTGTATATATTGATGCACATTATGCAAGTATCTCTGATTCATAATAATTCAGAAAGATTTCAAAATACTTTTATTGCTAAACTATTCTGCTCTTTATCTTACCTTTAATCTTCTGTGAGGCAGGATTGTTTCATAGTGCATACACTTATCTGTTACATAACTCTGTATGGCACCATGGTTTATTTTATATATTTTTTTTAATGATAACATTTTGTCAACAGGAAAAGACTGGGCAAAGATCCATCAGAAACAGTTTGACCAGATGGATTCACTGGACACGTACATGGAGAAAAAGAGGAAGCGCACTGCATCTACAAATATGGATGTAAAAAGAATTAAAGCTTTAGCAGAGAAGAGGCATGGCCAGAAGAGGGCAGCACTTATCGACTCAATGAAGAAGAAAACACCAGGCACAGTGAGTTTTTGCGTTGTTATTGTTGCCAGGGGGTTTTACCGTTTAGATGCAACTTGTTCTGTATTCATGATACAAGAAGATAATGATCTTCTGGTTCCAGGGAATACCAGGAAAATATCCATCTCTTGATTAGATTCTAGTTAGCAGAGAAGCAATTATAACAGGTAGTATTAAAAAATGTTACAACATTATTTAAGAAGTTTGGATCAATCTGGAACTGTGGGACAGGTGTGATTTTTTGTGTGTGTTAAACTGTTTTTAAACAGTTTTTAAATTTCACTCAGTAAAATTAGTTTATTCTGCACATGATTCCTGTTTCTCCCTCAGTTCAGGTCATAGTTTTATTTCTGTTGATATCAGGTCAGTTTCACTATGTTGATTTAGGTCAGTTTTACATTATTTTGATATCAGGTCATAGTTTCACTCCCTGTTGATATCAGGTCACAAGTTCAGTTTCTGTTGATTTCAGGTCATAGTTTCACTTTCTGTTGATATCAGGTCATAGTTTCAGTTTCTGTTGTTAACAGGTCATTATTTCACTTTGTTGGTTTCAGGTCATAGTTTCACTTTCTGTTGATATCAGGTCACAGTTTCACTTTTTGTTGCTATCAGGTCATAGATTCACTTTCTGTTGGTATTAGGTCATAGTTTCACCTCTGTTGATTTCAGGTTATAGTTTCACTTTCTGTTGATATCAGATCATAGTTTCACTCACTGTTGATATCAGGTCATAAATTCACTTTCTGCTGATATCAGGTCAAAGTGTCAATTTCTGTTGATATCAGGTCATAGTTATTTCAGGTCATAGTGTCAGTTTCTGTTAATATCAGGTAATAGTTTAACTTTGCTGATTTCAGGTTAAAGTTTCATTTTCTCTTGTTATAAGGTCAATTTCACTTTGTATATTTCAGGTCATAGTTTCACTTTGTTGATATCAGGTCATAATTCACTTTCTGTTGATATCAGGTCATAGTTTCACTTTGTCGATATCAGGTCATAGGTTCATTTTTCTGTTGATATCAGGTTATAGTTTCATCAGTTCTTAGTTTCATGGTTTCATTTTACACACATTTCCGGATGAATGGAAAAGGGACCTAACCCTAGGAATTAAGTTTTTTTTACATGGTCCATACCAAATTTTTTTTTTTTTAATTAGCAGTTAAGGCCAAAAAAATAAAAGTATGGTTCTCAGGCACTTTTTTAGAAATCAGTGAGGTTGAGTGAAATTTTTGTTTACCTTTTTTTTTGTATGTTTTGATCAAAAATGTAATATGATAATAACAGAATGTTTTGCTCAGCAGGAAAAAGCACTAAATAACAAAGGAAATCTTAGCAAATTTGTATCATTTTATCTTCTTGAAGGACAAAAATGAAAATAAAACTTTTTGATGCGGGGTTAAAGTTGACGTGCACAGTGCCTGAAAACCATACCTTTATTTTTATTTGGCCTTACATATCTTGTTTATCTGTTTATAAACTCTGCTGCCACGTTATACTATGTAACTGTGAAATTTTTTCATCAGGAAAGACTACTTTTTATACCTGTTTCATATTTCCCCCAAGTTTTATTACTTATAATACATTATTTCATAGAGATGGCAATTTTAGGTGGTTAACAACAATACCTCAGGACATGGCTGAAACTGAGAGTGACAGACATGCTGTGCCAGTGTTTCATAATTGTGAAAATATATTTAGCAACAATCTGCTGCAATATTGGCAAACACAGGCTGTGCAATTAATAAAGATTATTTATAATTTTATATATTTCATGCTATTTTGTAAATATCCAACATAAAAACCCATCTATTGAAGCAGATACTGCTTGACCTAAAAGGACTAATGTTAATGATTTGTTAATGAGAATAAGCAGAGTGTCTGCTTTTTATCTGTCCTGATACCAGGGAGCCAGAGTAGGGAAACCTGTGATGAAGAAGACGGTGGCATCCCCCCGGCCAAACAAGACACCCTTCATCCCTACAGTCACTTCAACCAAGAACATGAATTTGAACTTTGGTTCCCTCAAATCACCCAAATTCACTGCGTCCGTGAAGAGAGTCCCGGCAGCTCTGAATCAGACGGTGACATTCGCTGACAAGGAGAATGTCAGCTCCGACCTGAAAACGCCTTCACTGCAAAAATCCAGGAAGTCCATTGGTAAGCTGAGTGTTCCCCTGTTATACTGTGATTTTATTTATTTTGTTGGGACCAAGCTTTTATTGAATAAACATTTCAGAATGTATTTTATCTGTATTTCTATCTTGGACATTGCTTGCTATCAATAGCATTTATTTAAATTCAAAAGTAGAAAATCCAATAAATATGAATTTTAGATTTTCTGTGGAAATTGATTGTTCAGGTGCTGTTTAGGTTTTTTCCATTACTTAATTTGAACCCTTGGTATGTTTTTTTTTTAAATATGGGACTCCTTAAACTTAATTACATTTGTGCCTTTTTATCATTTGCTTATGGTTTGAATGTAATTATGTGATATTATATTTATTGGATCTGTATTAAAATCTATTGTTTGTTAAAGATTTTCAAACTCGGTGAAGAAATATATGAGAATTAATCACAATATTTTCCAGCTACACCATACAAAGTCACTGGAAAGACCATCTCACCAAAATCCACAAAGAAAAACTTTGACCTGAAGCAGAGCTTGTCTCGCCCCATCACATGGAAGATGCACAAAGGAAAGCTTCCAGAGTTCACAGCACAGAGCGCATTACACGCCAAGACAGATCCCAAGCAGGTCCGGGTCAATGCAAGGTAATGCCGAAGTCAAGATGAGTGTTCTGAAGGACGAACAATACATGTATAAGGATAAAGTGGTTATATTATGAATGCTTAGGGAGTAGTTAGGGATTGTGATTTTGGTCATTGCCCTTATAACTGGTATGTTGGTAGTTTTTTTACCTAGCTAGCTTTATTCTGTTGATTTGAAGGTCTTAACTACCGGTAGTGCCTGTGTCTGAGAGTAGAGCAAAGGACTTGAAGCCAAAGGGCAATAAGATTTTTCACTTCTGGCCCCCACTACCGGGTAACTGTTGTTTAGGCTTAATGGATGGGCCATACAATACAGCCGTGTGAAACTGAGAAACAGGTGTGACTTTTGGAGGTTCTTCAGTGTTTTGACCTAGTGATGGGGTGATTACCATTCCAGGAGATGCATGTACACGAAACATCAAGGTATAAAATGAGAGGAGCATGTGCTATCACCAATAAACGTAGTGCCAAACCAGTAAGGAATTTAGACCTGTGTAGGTCCCTATAATTTTGTTAGATTCTCATTTTACTTATATATTCACCAAGTAAAAGCAACCCATATACTATACACTGTTCACCCTGTGTCCAGCCACCCTATTGCTGCCATGGCCAGTTCAAGTAATTTACAATTATCACTACAGGTGGCATCTGTGTGCTCATGTATTCCTTACCCCTTAGTGATAGTGGGGCCCCCTGGAGAAAGAAAGTAAACTATTTGCACCCAATAGAAGGAGGCAGTACATGAATTATAAAATGATCCCTGAAGATTTATAAACATGATAAAAAATGAGAAAAAATTATTCCTCGACCTGTTGCAGGTCTATAAGGAATTCTGCAGATGTACATAGTTATATTAGCATTTAAAAAAATAGTGGTGGTAATCTCCATAAAATATACAAAAAAATTCTGATTTCCTCGTTATTTCTTGTTATTTATCAAGGGCCAGGAACAGTTATTATGCAATCAGTACAGACTGATGTGTACATCAAGGTTCATTAAATAACAATACAGATGTTTCATTTCATGATTTAGTGTCTGAACTGACCTTTGCATAAGCATATCTTTCATAGACATGATGTAGCGTGTTCTCCCACTATCAAACTGTAAAATCATCTAACATCAAACTTTTGATGTGTGTTGAATGAGTGAGTAGATACCTCTTTATACATCCCTTTCTTTTGGCTCATCTACAGTGCTAAGTGAAGATTATACTTGGACTTCTGGGATCCTTGTAAATGTAAACAAAATGTTCAAACATTCAAACAGGTGTAAATGTCAGCCTGGTATATATATAAAGCAAATTAGACTGTTAAATAGCAACTGTTGCAGAATTATAAGAAAGATAAACTTTTCAGGGATATGTTTTGATAATATATCTGTTTAATAGACTTTCTGTGTTACTAGTTGTGATTTGATTGTTACTATAACAAAAACTGGACACTTAATCAGAACTTAAAATTGCTTTAAGAACAAGTCTTATGTTGACCTGGAGATTATGAAAATTGTCCTGTCTGTTTACAGGGACGCCAGGAGGAAAGCTCTTCTTGAACGTCGTGCGGGTAGGAAAGACCAGGACAAGATGAGGAGGAGGGCTTTCATGTCATGAATTCACTAGGATTCTAGCTTTGTGCTAGTACTGCCCCCTCGACAGACTGATCCTTGACTAGGATTATAAAGTAAATCCACTCTAGATGTAAGGATCAGTGATCCTGCTGTCTGAGAGCTTATTAACTTAATCTCTGCATCATAGAGCAGTCCTGGTCAGCATGAGATCTTAATGATGAACTGACAACTCTTGATCAGATAATTTTTTTTGTAAGTCCTTTTCTTTTTGTACAGAGGTATGTGAAGTTTTTATTTATATGACATCTTTTACATTTTATTTTGATTTTTCTCATGGCCACTGATGGTTTTACTCCTCTCACACTCTACTTATTCTAAGATTACCAGTTTTTTATGTTTAATTCTTTTTCTGTTGTGCATCAGATATAATTAAGAATTTATGAAAACCTAGAGAACCCATCTGACTCCAGAAAGGTTGCCCTTTACTGCTTTGTAGTTAGATGTTTCTTGCCTTTTTTTTCATTATTACCCTTATGATAGGTTACAATTGTTATACAAAGATAAAGTAATTTGACGGACCAGGAGTACTTGGTTCAGTGCTGGTGACTGAGCCTGTGTAATGTTAATATGAATAGATCATGGACCAAGTTTTATACGGTCAGTTATGGATAGATAACACATTAGGACCATAACAACATGATCATCATCTGTCCCCAGGCAAAGTTACCATCTCTTGTTAATAATGGGTGCTGCTGCATCAGTGCAGTACCATTGGTAACTACTGAGAAACTGAAGTGGTTTTTATTTTACTTAATTAGTGTATGTATGGTTTATTTGATTCCACACTCAACCATGTAATATGTGGTTTCTGAACCATGTCATAATGTAACATGTACAGCAGTCAGTTACTGTATGTAGCTACTACAGAAGTTTAATGGAACAGATAGGTACATGTTGTGTAAAGTAACCAAGTAAAGTTACAGTGCCAGCACCAAGAATACAAAACCTGCAAAATCATAATAACGTTACAGAACAATGTTTGTTAAGAATTACCTGTTTTAAGTAAGTTTTTAATCAAATGTTTGCTAAGTATCTCAGATTTTATGGGATATTTTACTGTCAAACTGTCTGCTGATATCTAACCAGAAATGGTTCTTCGGGAGAGAGACGTTACAAATGTATTGATGTGTAAGTAGACAGGTTATTTTAACTTTGGCACCCACAGCTTCTGTAATGATTGACATTGTACACTAGTGTATATGATTTATGTTTGTTTATACTTGTTGGCAGCTAATTACGCTTATAATGATGGTTTGCCATATTGTATGGATAGTCAGAAAGATAAGTTCCCAGGGTCTGTTGCAATGATATTATTTTAGATGTTTGTGTAGGAACAAGCTTAAATACTATGGGTACAATTGTGATGTTACAGTTGTTACCATAGTAACATACTTCCTCAGGCTTTGACCCAATTCTTAAATCACTTTATTGTAACAGGTCCCTGATTTTTTTTGTGTTTTTTGAGTACTAAAAGTATTTGATGATTTTGTCCTGAGGAGAATCACACTGTTTTTTAATGAAGTTAATCCTGACTGCTTGCTGCTTGTTTTCTAGTAATATGGTAGTCGTTGTCATTTACCCCTTAATCTGTAGATTTGTATTATTTTTTCTCATTATTACTTCATGAAAGTGACATTATGTTAATATACATGTACAGTTGATTCAACACAAATTGTAAACTTGTAGGAACATGAAAACTCTACATAGACAGACATACATACATGAACATTTGTCAAGTGCACCATCCTAAATCACTGTTGATTTTATTAATCATAAAAAAGGGGGGGGGCAGTGTGATTCAATTCACAGTTTAATGCAGTTATGGACTTTCAAGTGTATAAACTTAAAAGTTCATAACTGCCATCAACAATGAATCATATTAAGTTTACAGACATTAGACACATACATTTACTGTTATTTGTATATTACATGAATCAAACATGACAGTTCTATGATACATTTGTTGGTACCATACAGTCCAGTGGACATCCTATTAGACTTTTTTCCTCTCAAAATACTGCTAAATAGAATAAAAATTACATATTACACATATAAAACATATATTAACTCATACAGTGAAGAAGATTGTTAGATCTCAGACTTTAATAAACTCTTTGTACAAATGTATATCACATGTTCTTTGGTGGTTTGTATGCATGCAATGATCCGTTTTTCATATTTCCAGTGCACACGTGTGTGGAGATTTTTTTTAATTAACTGAATGGCCCCTTTTATAATTTGTTATTTATTAGATTCGTTGAATTTGTAGTCTATACTATCACTGGCTCATCTGATGAGCTCTCAGACGGGCCAATTCGTGTCCTCCCAGCGCAGAAGTAATCACTCGCACTCAGTCATCATGGGGATATTGGGGAAGAGTCTCGCACCAAAGGAAGAGGCATCATAAAGGCCTCCAGACACCGTTCACCATCTCCAGCCTTTTCGGGAACATCGATTCCCACAAACAAGCATCACGACTAATTGGTGATCCCAGGGTCTCTCTCCTCTGACAGGATATTATATCCTCGATGTTAATGACTACGCTTCAGAGACACCGCAGTCTTCTCCGCGAGCACTTTAACAGCAATAAGGAATGTTTCGCCTTGGAAACAACCCCTATATACGCTGTCTCCAGCTCAGCCTCACTGTGATTCACCTATCAGAGAAGACATGCCCTTTCTGCCTCAGAAGGTGAATTCTTGGCTGGTTCACGAGACTGCACCCAGAGCACCGAGCCCTTGTCTGTTGGACTCGTTTGGTAATGATAAAAACACAATCGGATATGAATTTGTAGGTATCAGCCAGTGCGCTAACACCAGATAAATAGATTTTATAATCGAGCAATTCCCGACCTACATGGACCTCTCGACCTCAAGAATGTTGTGACGGGGGGGGGGGGGGGTACCAAGGACATTTACTTTTTGGAAAGTATGACCATACAAGATGTCTTTCAAGAACACCCCCTCCTTAATCTTAACTCCTTCAGTGCATCCCGGGCCTTGATGGGTAGGTAAACACGAGAATTACTGGTTTTTAATCGCATGTTTCCGGTGCCAAAAAGCTCAGATAATGATGTCTGATTATTGGTCTAAGACACCCCATAGACGCTTCTATTTCCTTTTGATATTTACAGAGTTAGTGTTACGCACACTAACCAGAAGGGATCGGGCTTTCAAAATAGATATATAGAGGACGTGTGTTCTTCATCCAAACCGAGATATCTATTTTATTTGTATATCTTTCAGTTTCGAGCCCTGCGTTTTGGTTTGAATGTAGCACCTGTTGTTTTCCAGACTGTTGCACACCATTACTGGTGACTTTATCATGCCAAAGTTGTGTACATTATTCTGAACCTGGACGACTATCAGTCCCACAATACCTTCACAAGCTGGTCTTGCGGACTCTGGGCAAATAAAGATTTCTGATAAACCGGATGTTTACCCCTCGACTGTATACACAATTGGCTCCCAGTACAGTTTTAGCTCAGCTGCTGAAAGTCAACTTACCCTATTTTTGAGACCTTCAAAGATGTGGTCACCTGTTAACAGTGCGCAAATCGTAACCATTGGACGTTGAAACTTCTAACTTGACATCCAGGGAGGTCCATTAAAAATCTTCATGGAAACCTGAAATTAGGTCTCTGTTACCCATATCCTTCCAGCTGTGGGGCTCAGAATTAACCCCGAGAATAATTAAAATTTGTTACAAAAGCTCCAGTATTTGATCAACTAATGCATTTATCACCATGAATTTTTACACGCTTATTCATCATGGATAGTTCAACAGTTCCTGCAGACTGGTGGCAACACCTGGATTTTTTTTTTCAAATTTTTACGATTTTTTCTCTATTTTTGAGACCTTTAAAGATGCAGTCATCCATTAACAGGGTACAAATCGTAACCATTGCACCTAGAATTTAACTTGACATCCAGGGAGGTCCGTGAAAAATCACCTTGGAAACCTGAAATTAGGTCTCTATTACCCATATCCTCTGAGCTATGCTTCATTTGAATTGGGATACGATCTGCAAAATTTGGCAATCAGATGATAAAATTCATTTCATGAATTTTTACATGCTTATTCATCATGGATAGTTTCAACAGTTCCTGCAGACTGGTAGAAACACCTGGATTTTTATTTCAAATTTTTACGCTTTTTTCTCTATTTTTGAGACCTTCAAAGATGCAGTCTTCCGTTAACAGGGCACAAATCGCAACCATTGCACCTAGAATTTCTAACTTGACATACAGGGGGGTCCATGAAAAATCTCCTTTGAAATCTGAAAATAGGTCTCTATTACCCATATCCTCTGAGCTTTGCTTCAGTTGAATTGGGATATGATCTACAAAACTTGGCATTCAGATGATAAAATTCCTTTTATTGAGATCTTCCTTGTCGGCTGGGTGTCATGACCCCTGGGTCACTTGTTCCTATATAGAGGCACGCGTCAATCGGACCTATAAGCTAAAACAAGTAAGTATTCAGATCCATTTTCCATTAAAATTACTGCTCCATTTTTATATCCCTACCTGCTCAGTTTTTGATCCTACTTTAGTTGATTTTCACATTTAATGATATTCATTCATTTTCTTTTTTTTGGGGGGGGGGTCTCATGAGGCTCGGACTCGCATCATCTGATCAGATCGTGCAGTCTTGGTTTATTTCGTGATTTTTAATTAATTTTACATTGGGTGATTGTATAAAATTTCAGATGTTCTGATTGTTACGGAACCTAATAACAACAGATCAAGTATGTGTGATGAACATAAATTTTGTAATGGAGAAAAAATCAGATTCTGTAACACTAGGCAGCGTGAAATGTCTAGGGGAATGAATAAAGTGGTTTTTGTTAACAAATAACCATAATTTATTCTTAAAACAACCCTAACATTACAATACACTAAATCAATACGACACAGTATAACAGCAAATCAATACAACAACACAGTAAAAAAAAAAACAAAGTGCACAGTGCCTGGATACCACCACTGTCACAGCGACAAGTCCTTTAAAAAGTATAAGCCAGACGAACAGTTCACACAAATTCTCTCGGAGAATAACAGTCCAATGAAAAGCTCTTGTAACAACCCCGAAAGTAAACTGAAGACCAAATAAGATTCGTCACAAATCCAGAAGAAAATAAGAAAATCTATAATTGCCGCACTTATCGGATTAGATTCCACAAACTGACATACACGCTTCTGTGTCCGCTGGAATATTCTCTCACCTCTCTCTCGGCCTTAAAACACAGCCCCCTATTTATAACTCTTCATCCAAAAACTCTAGAAAATCCCCTTTCACGAACAATCGAAAAGAACAATCCACGTGCACAGACGCGAACATTCGAGATAGCTCCCTGACAGTTCATCCAGTACAGATTAAACTGAGAGTGCAACACCCGGCCAGGCCAGGCCGCTACAATACAAGTTACGCCCGTATCACAATAAAAAAAAGATATCTGTAAGACTTGTGCACAAAATAAAAAGGGGCACCTGTAACACTCCCTCTCCTATAAGATAAAAGAAAATTTTCTCAAAACTTTCTTTTTGCGATCACAATCACTAAATTATTACAACATTTCAAAACCATCTTATTTACAACATTACATAAACATCTCGTTTACAACATTTCATAAACACCTCGATAAGCAATCAGCAAGTACATTGTCTTCCCCTTTAATTTGTTTGATTTCAAGGTTGTAATCTTGTAAGAACAAACTCCATCTCAACAATCTTTGATTTTTATACTTCAACTTGTTCATGAACGTGAGTGGATTGTGATCACTGAAGACAATGATAGGCTTGACAGATATAGTAACATAAACTTCAAAATGCTGCAATGCCAAAATCAAAGCCAAACATTTTTTTTCAATAGTGGAGTAGTTTTTCTGGTTTGCATTAAACTCTCTTGAGAAATAACAAATTGGATGATCTATGCCATCATTGCCTTCATGTTATAACACAGCACCAGCAGCAGTATCACTAGCATCTACAGCTACCTTAAAAGGTACAGAAAAGTCTGAAGCTACCAAAACTGGTGAACTTTGCAGAATTGCTTTCAAATTCTGAAATGCATTTTCACACTGAACATTCCATACAAGCCTTTGTTTCTTCTTTAACAAATTAGTCAAAGGTTCAGCTACAGCAGAAAAATGTGGACAAAACTTCCTGTAGTATCCAACCATACCAAGAAAACGCATTATTTGCTTTTTGTTCACTGGTCTAGGAAATGCAGAAATTGCACTTATTTTAGCATCAACAGGTTTTATCTGACCCTGCCCCACAATATGACCCAAAAATGTTACTTGTGCATGACAAAACTCAGATTTAACTAAGTTGAGTCTTCAGAAGAGGTCGTGAAGAATTTGCAGATGATTCTCCCAGGTGTCGCTGCACACGATAAGGTCATCAATGCATGTGTAGCAGCCCTGAATGTCCTTTACAACCATATGGATGAGGCGCTGGAACGTGGCTGGCGAGTTCCTCATGCCAAACAGCATAACTTTATACTGGTACAGTCCTTGCGGCGTCACAAATGCAGACACTTCTTTCGCTCTTTCTGTCAGTGGAACTTGCCAGAACCCTTTTAGCAAGTCAAACTTGGAGACATATATTGAGCTACAGACTCTATCAATACAATCATGCATCGATCCTCCGAATCGGGAACGTGTCAGTCTTGGTGACAAAGTTCAGTTTTCGATAATCTGTGCACATACAGTAACTTCCATGAGGGTTTTGGCACAAGAATACATGGTGAACTCCAGTTACTGTTGCTAGGTTCAATAAAATCATTGTCCAGCAAATATTGAATCTCATCCTGTAGATACTTTTGCTTTTCTGGATTCAGTCTATAAGGATGCTGCTTGGCTGCGCTTGCCTCGCCAACATCGACGTCATGGCACAATATGTTAGTTCGCATTGGAATGTCATTAAACAAATGTTCATAATTCCGCAGCAGGTTCTTGAGGTCTTCTTGTTGTTGTGCGGTTAGGTGTGACAGTTTGGCATCCAGGTTGTTAAGCACTTTTTTTAGTGGTACTGTACCACACTGAATGTCTACATCACACTTACAATCAGTATCTACTTTAACTGGGTCAGGGTCAGTTTTTACACAATTAACAGCAGTAACATTTTGTACAACATCTGATGTGCTATTTCTGTCATAATGTAGTTTCAACATGTTAACATGGCACAGTTGATTCTTCTTAAGTCTATCTGGTGTCAACAGTGTGAAATTTAAATCACTGACTTTCTTGTCAACAATGTAAGGACCAAAATACCTAGCTTGCAGAGGTCTGCCAGGGATGGGAAGTAAGGCAAGGACCTTTTCACCAGACTCAAACGTCCTACTTACAGTGTGCTTGTCATACTTTGTCTTCATTTTACTTTGTGCAGATTTTAGATTTGACTTTGCAATCTCACAAGCATTGTGTAATTTAGTGCGAAAGTCTGAGACATACTGCACTAAACTAAGAGAATCAGGATTTTCACACAAGAGTTTTTCTTTTAACAGTTTCAATGGATGTTCAGTTCGAGGTCCATTTTTAACATAGAGACAAACTGGGTTCTGTGACAGTTCATCTTTAGAAACTGCCCTGGGTAACAAACATGAAATATCAGGGTCCTTATGCTGTTCCACGATAAGTTCTGACCTTGAAAATGCTGCATCCTTTACGGGCGAGACGTTAGACGAGTCACTAGTGACTCCCAGAGTGTTATTATCTGGACCATTATCCTCATGTGTGTTTTTCTTGGTCATAGATCTAGTTACAGCACATGAAGGATACAAACCAGGAATTTCCTGACTTTCAGGATCAGTGTTTTGATCAAGTGATGGCTTTTCTGTCACTATTGGTACAGGCTGTACGTTTTCACCTCCAACATCATTGCCTAGTAGCAACTGAATTCCCTTACAGGGTAAAGTAGTTCTTATGCCCACAGTAATATTCCCAGAAATCAAATCTGACTTTAAATGGATACTGTGAAGCGGAACTGAAGTGTGCTTGTCTGAAAACACACCATTAACAAGTGCATGTGCACCAGTAAAATAATTATATTGGAAAATGGCAAAGCGTTTGCTAACATGAGAGTCTGGCCTGAACCAGTGTCCCTCAAAATTCTAATAGGGGTAGAGTCTGAAAAATCACTTGAAAGAGATACAAAAACATGTATGAATGGCTCAAATAACTCCATTTCAGAGTCAGGAGAGGAATCTACTACCTAAATTTCATCAAACAAAGAACTGACATTGACAGTGTCAGTCATAAACTCTTTTTTAGAGTCCTTAAAGGAATCTATATCCTTTTTACCATCAAACTCCTCATGGGAGTCAACAGAGGAATTTTCCTCAGCAGAAACAAACTTCTGTTTGTCATAAGAGGACCTGGCCTCATTTGAAATACTCTCGCAAGAGTCATAAAAGGATTTAGCCTTATTTAAAGAATACTCCTCGCAGGAGTCTTGAAAGGACCTAGCCTTATTAAATTCCTCGCAGGAATCAACTGAGGTTTTTACCCCGCAAGCTACGGATTCTTATTTAGAGTCAGACGGCACGTGGGCCTCCGTAGCATTAAACTCTTTTTTATAGTTGTACCCCTTATTTACATGAAAAGAGCCTGGCTCTTGTACTATGCTATGCATAGATTTTGAAACAAAACCAGATGGTTTGCTATTTGGTTTATTCGCAAGTTTCCAGCAGTCAGATATTAGATGACCTTCCTTCTTGCAGTAATTATAGATGATTTTCTTCGAAAATGACTGGTCTTTGTTGGACTTAGACAAAGTGGACGTGGACTGAGGTGTAGCAATGGACTTTGTTGAACTATCAGGACTACTAGTACTAGATGACTGCGCTTTAAACTTCTTTTGACCATACTGATTTACATTCTTTTGACCATACTGATTTACATTCTTGTTTATGACTGGTTTGATATGCTAGTAAAGGACATTTTGTGTGTTAATGAATAATCATCAGCTTATCGAGCAGCGATGTCAAGTGTTTCAGGACTTTTCTCATCAAGAAAAGTTTTACCGTCTGCGTTAATGCAGCGCTTGAATTCTTCAAGAAAAATCAACTGGCGCAAATTGTCATAATCTTTTATTACATTTTTAGAACTACACCAGCCATTAAACAACTGCTCTTTTGTCCTGGCAAATTCGACGTAGGTATGTTCTTTGCGCTTTTCCCAATTTCTGAATTTCTGGCGGTAAGATTCCAGAACTAACTCATAACCTTTTAGGATTAACCGTTTTACCAGGTCATAGTCACCAGCAGCTTCCACTTAAAGCTCTGTATAAATTTCTCTGGCCTTGCCAGTCAATACACTTTGTAACAGCATGGTCCAATTTTCCCTAGGACAGTTTAAATTTTCAGCTACTTTCTCAAAGTGTAAGAAATATTTATCAACCTCTTTTTCTTGAAAAGGTGGGACAAGTCTAATGTGTTAAGCATCATCAAAACTGTGAGTAGGGGCTGCACGTAGACTATGTTCTAGTTTAAGTCTTTCTAACTCCAGTCGTTTTAACTCAATTTCTTTTTCTTTTCTAGTCGTTCTCTTTCTAACCTTTCTTGCATTTCTAACTTCTTTAATTCCAACTGCATAACAAGGCTGTTATTTGTTGATGTTTCCACTTCACTCTCTTCAATTAAACCTTTGCTAACTAGACCTTGCATGATTTTAGCAATGATAAGTGTTGTCTCAAACGCAACAACTGTTCCTTTGTCACCTGTTCAAGTTGATCAGGGTCGGGATCGTCAACAAATGTCTCAGGTTTGAAATCTGCCATGTTAAAACAATAACAAAAAACCACTGAGATAAATCCTGTAAACAATGTATTGTAAACAATATGTAATCTTGTAAACAATGTATGATAAAACAATGTGTCCAGGTCAAGGCCTAATAAATGTTCAAAACTATTAAACATCCCGGACGAGCCCCCAATTTTATGTTACGGAACCTAATATTTATAGATCACGTATGTGTGATGAACATAAATTTTGTAATGGAGAAAAAAATCAGATTCTGTAAAACTAGGCAGCGTGAAATGTCTAGGGGAATGAATAAAGAAGTCAGTGGTTTTTTGTTAACAAATAACCATAATTTATTCTTAAAACAACCCTTACATTACAATACACTAAATCAATACAATGACACAGTATAACAGCAGTATAACAGCAAATCAATACAACCACACAGTAAAAAAAAAAAAAACAAAGTGCACAGTACCTGGATACCACCACTGTCACAGCGACAAGTCCTTTAAAATGTATAAGCCGGACGAACAGTTCACACAAATTCTCTCGGAGAATAACAGTCCAATGTAAAGCTCTTGTAACAACCCCGAAAGTAAACTGAAGACCAAATAAGATTCGTCACAAATCCAGAAGAAAATCTGAAGAAAATCTATAATTGCCGCCTTTATCGGAATAGGTCCCACAAACTGACATACACGCTTCTGTGTCCGCTGGAATATTCTCTCACCTCTCTCTCTCGGCCTTAAAACACAGCCCCCTATTTATAACTCTTCATCCGGAAACTCTGGAAAATTCCCTTTCACGAACAATCGAAAAGAATAATATACATGCACAGACGCGAACATTCGAGACAGGCACGGCAGCGAGCTGTTACACTCCCTGAGAGTTCAACCAGTACGGATTAAACTGAGAGTGCAACATCCGGCCAGGCGAGGCCGCTACAACCCGAGTTACGCCCGTGTCACACATTAAAAAAGACATTTGTAAGACTTGTGCACACAATAAAAGGGGCACCTGTAACACTGATGAACTAAAGTAAATATAAGACTTGTGCACACAATAAAAAGGGGCACCTGTAACACTGATGAACTAAAGTACATATCTTTCATATTCTAACTCAGTGGGGGATATCGGCTTTAGTTGAAAATCATCATTTGTTTTGTGCATTCAAATCCTTACCTGTTGCATACAAGTATACGCGTATAAGAGTATGTCTTAACAATTATGTTGAAGGACGTAATGAGTCGTTGAAAGTCGCGGGGTGTGTCACAGACGATGTATATTGATCAGTCGGTAATGCTGTTAATAATATCAACATGTAATTAAGTATGATCCTGATCAGTCATTTCTAATAAAGAAAGTGATCATCTTTTAGTATGAAACGGTGGCGGATCCAGAGGAAGCGCCTCAGGCCCCCCTCTCCCCAAGAAAGAGCTGTAACATCTCTAATTTTATCTATTTATTTTCCCAGTTATTCGTTTTTCGTAATTCTTTCCCTATCAATAAGATTCTTTAGTTATCTATAGTTTATTTATTTTCTAATACATAAATTGAGGATATTAAAGTACAGCTCTGTGATTTGCTCCATTAATCATTATAGTATCCTAATATTACTATACTGAGAGAGGCGGTCTTTACGTCATTACAACAGCCTATTTTTTTTAGACAAAAAATATATAGCGTAATAAAAAAAATAATAATATATACAATAATATATACAGTACAAAAAATTGCATGCACAAGAACTTTTTTAATACCCATCAACCTCTAGCCCAGTGTTACCCCCCCCCCCCCCCCCCCCCTTTACGAATTTCTGATGAAATGTGAAAATAGTACCAGAATCGTGCATGCGAGTGTAATTTCTACTCTCCATAAATAAACAATCAATCATTATAGATAAATTCTCACATCAAATTAAATATTAGAATTCCGGTTTAGGAAAGGTGAACAATACCTATTTATTGTATACTTCCGAAACAAGTTTTCGCCTTAAAAATTTCGTAAATAGAATAATACACGCTCGAAGTCCACCCGAAGAACAGCGTGACGGATTTTGCTTCGCGTACAGTTTCTTCCTTACCTCTGCATGCAACAGTTATATTTAAAGCCTACTAGCACATTTGTTTAACTTAAAGCCAGGTTGTTCAGCTCCACTTTTCTTATATCCTCCATCCTATCCTGAATGGCATGGGTATAAATGTACTGAAGGGCGTATATACAGGCTATTGTCACATATCAGAGTTGTATCAATGAAGATCATAGGCTACATGGTCATTAACGTTTCCTTTTATACAGGCTTAATAGAATAAGTAACATCGGCTGTTAAATATATATGCATATTATGTTGGACACGGTGTGGAAATTTTGAAAAAAAAAATAAAACATGAAATATGCATTTTCAGTGAAGTATTTTGACCATTCCTACTACTTTTAATCACATGGTACACCACACAAAAACATTAACAAATATTGATTTTACAGAATCATGCGTGCCAAATTGATAAAAATTTATACCCTAATTTTTCAAAGAATAAGCTAATAAAACTTTTGATTACATTAACATGTTTTTTTTTAAATTTACTCAAAACAATAGGCGTGCATGGTACGAAGCACAAACCAGATATACTGAGAGGCAAAAGATAAACCATTTTCAATCTTTCATGACATTTTAGATGTATTGTCAAATCAACATATATGATGAATAATTAACTGAACACTGACCTGATTTCAAACACGTCATTACAAACTGAGCAATACGCAAAATTGTTATATTCTGAAGCAGACTTCTCCATAAGGTTATTAATATAAATAGAGTATTTTTCATACAAATCTCACTGCAAAGAATTCTTTATATAATTAATTACCCTTTTCTCTAAAAAATTACACAATACTGACCTATATAACCTAGCAAACCCAACTGAGAAATAAAAGTCCCATGAAGTTGTTTTCACCAGAGGCATGTAGACTGAGAAGAAACACAATGGATCTTCCATGCAAATCGATAGAACTTGTACCAGTTCTCAAAGAAATTTCAAACTGCCAAAAAAAAAAAAAAAGTGACGGCGGATCTGCCCACGGCTCCAAAGCCACTAGATGCGTATTGCGTCCAGCTTGTAGTTAATGTTAAAGCGCATATAATTATATCGGTTTATTTAATGCACCGTGAGTTTCCTGTCCGCACTTGGTTTGTAGTTCGATTGTGGCTGAGTGTCCAATTGAACGGATGCGGTGCAGAACTAAACATTTTTGTGTATCTATTTATACATTTTTAGTGCAGTCATTTATCTGTTCAAAATGGCACCCAGGACATCTTCAGTACCATCAGGAGATAATTAAAACTACTGCAGCTTACCTAGAGAACCAAAATAAAACACCGGAGGGGGGGGGGGGGGGTACGTACCCTACATTAATGGGTAAGGAAAAAAAAGGGGTAAGGAGTAAGATCTGCTTGTGCGTACTAGGAACCAGTTTAGGCCTACTGTAAACCGGACTAAAGTAAATTACTATATAGACTAACATAGACTATCTTTCAAGCGGACTACAGTAAACCAAACTGATCTCCGGTAATTCTTTTAACAGAGCGGATATGGCCGTAAATACATATACCTATATACATATATAAACTTTGTTGTGCCATGGCCTTAGGTGCCTTATAGTCTCCTACACATATGGTGGCGCTCCGCAACCCCAGTATCGATCGGATCCTGAGGATGAGGCTATAGGTGCCTAACCCTATTGATAGTCACGTGATGTATGTGCAGGATCAGGCTGTCATACAGACAAAACAACAAAGCAATAAACTTGAGCCCGTCAGGATATGATGACATAAAGTGGGGACGAAGTCTGTGTCAGCCAGACGGCTGAACCGGAAACAAGAGCAAAGTGTAAGGTCGAAAAATAGGTCTCCCCGGTACACAATCAATCACACAGGTTCATAGGTCTTGGGCTGTAACTGTGTCTGCATTACAACAGTCAGCGCAGACGTAAAAGTGAAGACAGATATCATGGCCGTCCCAGCGTACAACACCAGTTCCTTCAAACCAGCAAGAAAGATCGTAGTTGCGGTGGACGCCAGCGAGCAGGCTGAATATGCTCTAAAATGTACGTGAGTGAGTAAGCCTGCAGTATGGACGACAGCAACTGAAGTGTAGACTACGTGAGTGTTTGTGTGAAATAGTAGCCCTGCAGTGTGGACGACAGCCTCTGAGGTGTAGACTACGTGAGTGTTTGTGTGAAGCAATAGGCCTGCAGTGTGGACGACAGCCTCTGAAGTGTAGACTACGTGAGTGTTTGGGTGAAACAGTAGGCCTGCAGTGTGGACGACAGCCTCTGAGGTGTCGACTACGTGAGTGTTTGCGTGATACAGTACGCTTACAGAATGGATGACAGCTTCTGAAGTGAAGCCTACGTGAGTGTTTGTGTGAAATAGTTTATACCCCCACATTTAAAGCAAGGGGTGTGTGTGTGAAGGGGGGGGGGGGGGGGGGTAAATGTAATCATCCCCACTTATATTCAGATAATTGGATTTATTAGCTTGACTGTAAGTCAACTGAGGTATCGGAATGGCGCTTTGTCCGTCATCCGTCCGGCCGTCCGGTCGTCCGCTGGTAGGGCACAAATCGTAACTGCTGGTCCTAGAAACTGCTAAGTGAACTACCAGGGAGGTCAATAAAAAATCTCCTTGGAAACCTGAAATTAGGTCACTGCGACCTATATCCTCCGAGCTATGGGGCTTGTAAATACCCCCAGAAAAATCAAAATGTTATGCATAACCTCCAATATCTTGATAATAAATGCATGGATTGTCATGAAACTTGCCTTGATAATTGACCATGACTGGTTTTGTCATTTCCCGAAAAGTGGTTGCGCCACCTGTATTTTTTTCTTATTTTTCGGATATTTTTCTATTTATTTTTCTATAAAATGACAACAATCATGTCAGTTTCTCAGATATGATTCCATCTAGTGTCCGAAAACCTGGTGTGTTTATTGATCACGAGTGGATGCCCCATAGTAATCACCCTGTCTGTCTGTCTGTGTGTCCATCCGTCAATACACATAAATTTGTTTCCAGGTGATAACTCCAGGTTGGATTGATGTATGGATTTCAAACATGATTTACACATGTCCCATCACTAAAGAAAGAACCTATATGATTTTTGGGTCATGAAGTCAAAGGTCAAGGTCACAAGGCTCACTTTAAAAAGATTATGGCTGCATTTTAAGCCAAGCTTTTCATCCCAAATTTTTTATCTTGCACATTAAGCTGACTTGCCAGTATAGGGAGAGCATAAATGAATTTGGGGTCACAAGGTCAAAGGTTATGGTCACAGGGGCCACCTGTTCACAAATTAGTTTTCAGATGATAACTCCAGATAAGTCTGACATATTGGTTTCAAATTGAACTTATTTATGGCTCACCAGTAAAGTAATAATCCTGTCGATTTTAGGGTCCAAAGGTCAAGGTCACAGGATCAATTTCTTTAAAAGGAATGTGTTTGCATTTCAAGCCAAACCTTTAACCACAAACCTTCCATCTTCAAAATATTACTCACCTGCCAATAGGGGAAGATATTTTCGATTTGGGGTCATAGGGTCAAAGGTCAAGGTCACATGCCCATCCATTCACAAACTAGTTTATGGATAATAATTCTGCTTTCGCTAGACAGTTTGGCTTCAAACTTGATTTTTTATTGACCCACCACTTAAGTAAGAAACATTTTGATTTTCAGGGTCCAGAGGTCAAAGGTGAAGGTCACAGGAGCCATATCTTCAAAATGATTGTGGATGCAATGTAAAGCAAACTGACTGTAAGTCAAGTGAGCTATAATGATCGGTCTACGTCCATCGTCCGTCTGTCTGTCTGTTAGACTGGCACGTTTTGATACCATAGGACCTAGAATTCTGTAACTGCTTTGTGCTTCATGGAAAAGGGTGTGTCACGGTTTACCTGGTTGGATCCCAGATCAGTTCTAGAACAAAGGTGCCAAAGTAAAGGGCCCTCGTCTGGGATAGAGATATCTCAAAATGGTGATCCAGGTCGTCTTCAAATTTTGAAGGATTGTTCCTTGTGTGTCAACCCAGTCCTCTACAAAATTCTGAGTGAAGATACTGATAGACAGAGCAACCAATTAACCAACCAGTGAAACAAAATATAATGACTCGCCACCTGGCACAGCTGTTATATATACGTAACTTTATTTCCTAAGTTCGTGAACATTAGTGACAACATTGTAACACTGCATGCGGGAAAGGTAGCGGAGAAGTGGAATGGGTTATTTGAAGTACGAATCGACTGCATGTAGGACCATGTAAGACATAATCATACAGAATTTTTTTAGACAGCTTTGTCCGTTCTTAATGCCCTTCATTATGCAATGTACAATAACGCAAGATTCATCTATCATGCGAGGAGAAAATGTATATGCATCGGGGTGGCCGTGTCCAGTAATCTTGTCTGCATTGCACGCACATATACGAATCGGTCCGGAGGGGGGGGGGGGGCGGATTTGGGGGAGGGGTTAAATGGCGGTCATTAAAAAAATGATAATAAAAATGAGTTATCTGTGTCATAATACCGTAGAGTCCATGCATTTATGATCTTCTGTGTCAAATGTTAAGGTAATTAAGGTGTTAAAATTGTTGAGTATTATTGTGACCGCCATTTTTTATTATGCTAATTAGCTAAAACTGCCGAAAGGCTGACATTGGGCCAATCTCAATATTTTTCACACCTTATATATGAGCAAACAAAATCCACCGAGAAAAATACTTAAGACCCTCAACATGGTAACCAGGAAAGTTGACCTTTTTCTGCCAAGCTAAGGGTATTTTATATATATATACTTTGATTGCCCTCCCACGGCTAAAGTACGAGTCATCCCCCCACCCTTGAAGATAAATTGATGCCCTGCAGTTTGTGAGTGGGAATGTGATACAGTACTCCCCGCAGTCTGAGAGATCATTCGGTCAATGTGTTCTGCCGTCAGGTTTATACGCGAGATACACCGAGACATGTCGGGGGAGCTGTGTGCCGGGCGCTGTTGTACGGAGGGGAAAACTACATGTAGGCCAGGACTAATTTGTCTGACGACGCTTATTTTGTATTTACCACATTCTTTCCTGACCATCATTTATTAATATTTGTTTCATTTTTTTAACAGTTTACTTGGACCACCTTTGCCAAGAAAAAGACCAGGTCATGTTGCTGCATATACCGGAGCGCGACCTGCCGACAGGTATCATAATTACACAAGAACTAACATGTGCCATAAAACCAGTTGATAAAGGAAAATTCATATATAATACATTACTCCACGTGTAGGAACCACTGCAATGCAAACATCGATGTCATATTAACACTTGAGGCATTGTTTCTGAAAAAAAAACCCTGTTAAAGCCAGTTTTGTTTGTTTTTGTATATATATATATATATATATATATATATATATATATATATATGTATATATATAATATATATATAATATATATATATATATATATATATATATATATATATATATAGATAGATAGATAGATAGATAGATAGATAAATGACAGAAAGCCCAGCTGACTGGGCTCATATGCATGAGCTATATTCATATAGTGATTAGCATCTGTCCTTCGTCCAGTATAAAAATTCTTAAATTTTAACCATTTGACCATCCAGGGCGGTTATAGGGAAAACCTTCGTGAAAACCTAAAATTAGGTCAAGGTGCCACATATTCTGCCAGCCACACACACAAAAAAAGTTATATATAAGAATGTAAACCCCATAACTTATGAAACATTGCCTATTTTCCATCTTAATTTGATCACACCAGTTTCTCAGGGGAATTTGAAGTAACCTTCAACATTATATTCAAGTTTAAAGCAGGCGAAATATACAGTATTAGTATGGAGTGCATATATTTTCCTCTCATGTTGATCTGGTGATGCACATATGGAGTATCAAACATTTTTCAACCAAGGTGTCCTTTTAGTTTTTAGCTCAGCTGACTTTCAGTCATGATGAGCTATAGCGATGGGTCTTTGTCCGTCGACTGTCTGGCCGTCCGGCCATCCGTTAGCAGGGCACAAATCGTAAACGTAAAGGCTCGGGTCATGAACCCTGCGTAGTCTTAGAGATCCTTAAAAATCTCCTTGGAAACCTGAAATCAGGTCTCTGTTACCTATATCCTCCGAGCTACTGGGCTCAGAAGTACGTCCGAGAAAAATTAAAAAATTTGATACAAAATCTTCAGTATCTGAACAACTAATGCATTGATCACCATGATTAATTGCTTGCATATTGATCACGGAGTGTTTCGTCATTTCCTGAAGACAAGTGGTGCCACCTGTATTTTTTTTATTTTTGAGACCTTTAAATAAGCGGTCGTCCGTTAACAGGGCACAAATCGTAATCACTGGACCTAGAATTTCCTAATTTGAAATCCTGGGAGGTCCATTGAAAGGCTCTTCGGAAACCTGAAATTAGGTCTCTGTTGTCAATATTCTGCGAGCTATGTGACTTATAATAATACCCCCCCCTCCCCCAGTATAATTGAAAATTTGATTACAAAGCAGGGCACAAATCGTAACCACAGGACCTAGAATGTCATTTTTAGCTCAATTGAAAAAAAAAATTGCTCACCTTAAATAAGGTCATGGTAATCTATATTCTGCATGCTGTGTTCTGGAAACATTAATTTCACTATTTGAACCAGTAGCAAATGTTCAGTCATGCCTAGTATCATTATTTGCCCTGAACCATCAAGTAATGTGCTTTATGCGTACAAATCATCCTGTCCCTCCCCAAATCTTAACAACAATTGCATTTATTCTTCTAAATAAGACAAATATTAGTTTTGCATATATTATCAAATCACTGAATTTGGGCTTCACATGGCGGCATAAGCGTGTATATAATATATAAATATATATATATATATACTGTGGTTACCTTTTTGTTCGCGAGGGTTTTAATTTCGCTAAATTCGCGAATGGGGAATAATCGCGAAAATGAAACCCTCGGGAAATATTGGCCCAATTAAGTATGTCCTTTTTGTTGAGTGTAACAATACTTGAATGTGAATAGGTTAGAACAGTGAGAAATTTTATAATAAATTACATTCATGCAGGTATAGGGAAAACGTTCCCTTAAAATGTGAACTAAACATCCTGTGTTGTGTACGGGCCCATCGTTATATAAGTAGAATATCACAAACTCATGACTTATTCTCATTTTATATTACAAACAGGTATGGCTTTAACAATGATTTTATATAGGTTCTGGTGATATCGCGAAAATGAAACCCTTGCAAAATGTTCAAAATGGAGAAATCGCGAAATTTCAGCCTCGCGAATATGAATCCAACCACAGTATAAATATATAACACAAGTTATTGGCTTGGCTTGATTAGATAAAAACTATCTATTTGTAGATTCATTAATAAGGCTTGGTTTGTAAATATAGGCATTTTTTGGAAGTGTACGGAGTATGTTAAGCAAATTATTTTTAGTTGAGACTAGTCAGTGCTGCTGCCGAGTGTGTTTGAAAATCTATTTTTTATCAGACGTAATATACGCACGTGCTCACGTTATATATCAAAATGTACTGATGCAGTGTACTGAAATAAGTTATAGATTGATGTTGCATGTACACCAGATTACCAAAATTTGTGTGTTACTGAACAAGACTAATTTAAATTTAAATGTGCCAGAGGGACTATGTGTGCACTGTATTTTCTATAATTGTATCCGCCAAAACAAAGTTTTGAATTGACCTGTGACACTCCTCTCTCCAGTGCGTCCATCTGTGCGTCTGTTTTGACACATATCTCATATCTTCGGACTCGTTTGACCAGTCAGGCTAAAAATTTTCAGGACTGGTTTGACGTATCCCCCTGAAATTTCGCACGTGTATAGATCTCACATAGCTCTTTATCATACACAAAACTGGTGGCGCCATCTGCAACCATTTTTGCACAGCGTCCTTTTTTTTCTTCTGTGGGATAAAATCCCTCATATCTCAGCAGTGGTTTGACTTATCTGCCTAAATTTTGCATATGTATACAGCTTGGATAGCTTTCTGGATTTTGTGGAAAACCACCTACATAAACATTTTGACATCCATGTTAACATGCAACACACCTCACTCTTTTTCCCCTTGCCACTTAATTAATGCCTTATTTCACCCGTCCCACTCTGATTTCGGCGGATACACGTAGTCGCTTGTCGACAACCTGCAGTATTCTAGTTAAAAACATAAAATCTCAAGATTAGGAGATGCACAGGCAGGTTAATCTAAGTACACTTTTTTTATAGACACTGCATGGTGTCAGGAATGAAAAGAGTGTTCTACCCTGCTGTCCTGTCTTCAGTTTTATAGTCATTTTCCGTATTAAACTGGACAGATCTCAGTCAATCTTTAGGTATAACCTGACATAACTTAAGATTTGGTGAACATGACATTACTCGCTTTATGTTGCCTTGAATAGGAACTGATTGTATTATTTTGTGTTTAATGTTATCAAACATTAATTTAATAGTTTTGTGATTCAGGATAATGCAATACTTGTCCCCCCCTCGAAACTGTGCTCAACATAAATTTGATTATTTAATGTTCTACAAAATATTGATTGGAATGTATAATTAAATGCAAAAGATACTATCTAAAACTTCATCGATGGAGCGGGAATGGAGAGGGAGCAATATTCCACCTTTTATTTAATTTACAGTAGGTGCCCCCCCCCCTTCTTCAAAAATCGTTCCGCCACCTTTGATTATTGTGAACCCCTTTGGAGTACTGTATATGTTTTCCTCAGAATGAGGGGGGCACCTACTGTTATAACGACTGCAAATGTTATTTACACATTAATCCCACTTGAATGACCAATGAAATATTACTTATTTAAAATAAATTAAAAAAAAAAAATGTGTCAACTGTTGTTATGTATTATACCATATTGTTATGCTATTGAGCTGAGCGTCATGAACCATGAGTCACTGTTTTTTTTTTTTTTTTTAGCTCAGCTGACTTAAGTCAACTTAGGTATAGGAATGGCGCCTTGTCCTTCGTCCGTCCGGCCGTCCGTTAGCAGGGCACAAATCGTAACTGCTGGACCTAGAAACTTCTAAGTGAATATCCAGGGAGGTCAATAAAAATCGCCTTGGAAACCTGAAATTAGGTCACTGCGACCTATATCCTCCGAGCTATGGGGCTTAAAATGTACCCCCCAGAATAATAAAAAAAATAATACAAAACCTCCAATATCTTGATAATTAATGCATGGATTGTCATGAATCTTGCCTTGAATATTGAACATGACTAGTTTTGTCAGTTCCCGAAAAGTGGTGGCACCACCTGTATTTTTTGTTATTTAAACGAATATTTTTGTATTTTTTTTACAATAAAATTACAACAATCATGTCTGTTTCTCAGCTGTAATTACATCTAGTGTCCCAAAACCTGGTGTGTTAATTTATGTCAAGTGGATGCCATATAGTTATCACCCTGTCTGTCTGTCTGTCTGTCTGTTTGTCTGTCTGTCTGTCTGTCCATCCGTCCATCCACACAAATTTGTTTCCAGATGATAACTCCAGGTTTTATTGACACATGGATTTCAAACTCGACTTACATATGGCCCACCACTAAAGCAAGAACCTACATGATTTTGGGGCCATGAGGTAAAGGTCAAGGTAATAGGGGCCATCTCTTCACTAATTAGTTTCCATATTTACATATTGGTTTCAATTTTGACTTATATATGACCCACCAATAATGAAAGAACTCTTTTGATTTTGGTATAATAAGGCCAAAGGTCAAGGTCACAGGACCCACTTCTTTAAAAAGATTGTTGATGTATTTTTAGCCAAACTTTCTGTCCCAAACATTCTATCCAGATGTTGCTCACCTGCCAATAGTGGAAGTAACTGATGGAATTTGGGGTCACAAGGTTAAGGCCATGGGGCCATAAATACACATATTAATTTCCAGATGATAACACCAGTTTAGTTTGAAATATTGGTTTCAAACTTGACTTATATATGGCCCACCACTAAAGTAAGAACTGTTGATTCTGGGGTCATGAGATCAAAGGTCAAGGTCACAGGACCCACTACTTTAGAAAGATTATCCATTTTAAGCCAAACATTTCATCTCAATCTTTCCATCATCAACTCGTGGTGCACCTGACAATAGGGGAAGTTTCCTTTTGATTTTGGGGTCATAAGGTCAAAGGTTAAGGTCACAGGGCCAATCCATTCACAAATTAGTTTATGGATGATAACTCCAGTTTGGGTAGACAGGTTGGCTTCAAACTGATCACAGGACCAATATTTTGGAAAACCTCATAAACATATGGCCTTATAGACAAATGCAGCTGAGCGTCGAGACCCATGGGTCCCTAGTTTATTTAGCTCAGCTGACCGCATGTTAACTGAGCTATAATGAATGGGCAGTGTCCGTCGTCCGTCTCTCTGTCCGTACATTATCTGGCACGTTTTGACAACGTTGAACCTAAAAATCTGTAACTGTATATCCAGGAATGTCAATAAAATTTCTCCTTGGAAACCTGAAATATGGTCACTGCCACCTATATCCTCCGAGCTATGGGGCTTGTTATAACCCCCAGAATAATTAATTATTTGATACAAAACCTCCATGCAGTATCCTGATAATTAATGCATGGATTTCCCTTTAATCTTGCCTTGAATATTGACCATGACTAGGGTTGTCGGTTCCCGAAAACTGGTGGATGCCACTTGCATTTTTTTCTAAATTATACGTTTTTTATGTTTTGAGACCATAAGATGAAAGGAGTTATGTCAGTTTCTCAACTTTGGTTTCATCTAGTGTTCCGACACCTGGTGTGTTTATTTATTATGATTGGTTTCTTCATTTCCTGAAGACTGGTGCACACGCCACTTGAATTTTTTATATTTTTTATGATTTTTTTCCCTTTATTTCGAGACTGCCAAATTATATTGATACTATCAGATTTGTAAATGTGGTTTCATCTAGTGTCCTGAAACCTTGTGTGTTATAAGGGCACCACTTGAATAAGCGGATGTCCTATAGTATATAGTAATCACTCTGACCGGCAGTCTTTCCATACGTTCGTCTTTCTGTATGTCCGTCAATTTTTTTTCCTGATGAAAACTCAAGTATGGAATGACATATCGATTTCAAACTTGAATTATATATGGCCCATCTCTAAAGCAAGAACTGTATTTATTTTTTGGTCAGGAGGTCAAAAGTCTAGGTCAAAGGGTTATCTGTTTACACATCTGTTTCCAGGTGATAACTCAAGGTTGGGTTGAAATATTGGTTTAAACTTTACTAATATATGGCCCACCATTTAAGTAAGAACCCTTTTGTCGGGTGATGAGGTCAAAGATCAAGGTATAAAAAGATAGTGGATGCATATGAAGCCAGAACCTTCTATCTTCAACATTTTGCTCACCTGCCAATAGTGGAAGAAACACCCTAAAAAGACAAGGTCACAGGGCCCATCCATTCACAAATATGCTAACGGATGATTTAACCAGTTTGGGTAGACAGATTGGCTTTAAACTTGATCACAGGACCCACATTTTGAAAAAGCTCATAAACATGTCCTTATGGACAAATTCAGCGGATTATAAAAAAAATTCTAATAATTAATTTCAGCTGAGCGCCGTGACCCACAGGTCCCTTGTTTTAAGTAACATCAGTATCTTCTTGATAGCCGGTTTAAGTAGCTTCCCTTCATCCATTGTGATCACACTATCCGCTATAACTTAAAATATCACATATAGGTGGAATATTGCTACATTCATATATCAAATAAATTGGTAGTATTTAATAGATTATATATTTCTTTACTTTCCACCAATGGTCCTCACATAGCCATTGTGTTTTCTGTATTTCAGACTTGGACGTTTATTTTTTTATGAGTATTATAAGTATTATTTTTTTTATATTACAGGAGCTGAAATCACAACTTACTGGGAGGAAATGATAGGAGCCGAGGATGACGGGGTGGACGAGCTGCAAACAAAGCTGATGAAGCTGACGGAGAACCACGGGGTACGTAAACATACCACGTGATGTACGTAACCATACCATGTGATGAACGTAACCATACCACGTGATGTATGTAACCATACTTTGTGATGTACATAACCATACAACGCGATGTACGTAACCACACCACGTGATGTACGTAACCACACCATGTGAAGTACGTAACCATACCATGTGATGCATGTAACCATACAACGTTATGTAATATAATACCACGTGATGTACAAAACCATAACACGTGTTGTAGGTAACCATACCACGTGATGTAGATAAATAATACCAAGTGATGTACATAATCGTACCACGTGATGTACAATACCATACCACATGCTGTACATTACCATACCCTGAGATGTATGCAACCATGCAATGTGATGTATGTTATATATGGTACCTCAAATAGGAGTTGTGTAACCATGGCAAGTCATGTACCTAACCTTTCAGAGTGATATATGTAATGGCAACTAAAATAAAGCATGTGAAACTAGTGGTACAAAGTATAGTATGCAATAGTTCCTCGGAAAAAAAACTTCATGAAACTTGTTGTCCAAAGTAACATACGTTATGGTAAAAAAAAACACTGTTTTAATCATTTATCGGTTTTTCTTGAATTTGTAAAACAATCTGGGAGGTACGTTTTTGGTTTAATACTGGTTAATCAGGCTTATGGCTGCCCCCAAGTAGGTCCTGACTCCCCCCATTTGATCTGAAACCTTTTTTAGGGTTTCAAACCAAATTTTGCGACCGTGGCCCCCTCCTTCTCGATCCAGGGGACATTTTTTAAGGTTTTCCTTGGCGTGACCCTCCCCTTTCCAAAGTCCTGGATCCGCCCCTGTAACTGATCAAGTTGAGTATACGTGTGATCATGTTGGTTGTCAGACGATTATACGTGTACATCTATGTTTATTTTTTTATTTTTCAGATCATTACAACATTTAAAACACATAATGGTAGCCCTGGGGAAAGTATTGTCGCCGTTTCGGAGGAGACCGGCGCAGATATGGTTGTCATGGGGACACGTGGCCTTGGCGTTCTCAGGCGGACAATATTGGGAAGTGTCAGTGACTACGTGCTTCATCACGCCCACTGTCCCGTAATGATCTGTCGGTCGGGACAGGTGTAGCGCGTGAACCACTCTTTTATCACCAGATAACTGTAATACCAGATTGTAACGATTAAATGATAAGTTTGAAATCACAGTCGACTTTTACCTTGTCACTGTGAGCCATGATAGTCGTCTTTCCGTCCTTCCAGCCATTAGCAGTGCACTTTGTCAGCGTAGGATTATAGAAAACAAATACTAGATTCTAAATTTGAATCAAGCACGCCATTATAATTTCTAAATTCCAACCCGAAGTAAGGTTGAACAGGTAGACATTTTCAGCACCTTGAATTTTGGACTTCTCTTGGTGTTCTAGATGGCTCAATATTTTCCATCTTATCATAAATTGATATAATGTGCCTCATCAAATGCCATATAGCTGCATCATTTGAAGAAAATTGGACAAATCAGTCATTCTATAATCTCAACAGCAGTTATTATTAAAAAAAAACAATTGTACACAATGGAGTAAAAAATTAAACCAAAGACTTTTTTATTTCCGGATTTCTGAAGTGAAATTCTAATTGGCTGCACAGTGCATGGGTTCATTCAAACATTCGTTGCAATACCGCAATAACTGCTCTATAATTGTATTTTTACATGGTACTCGATTATTGATCCGTTTTATGAGTTGCCGAAGAAGGCGTTGTCACGACCTTTCTATCAGTTTTTACACATTTTCAAGAAATACATATAGTGTCTTCGCAGGGGACATTATTTTTGTTTTAAAATGGTATTGCGTAACGAGTCTGTGGTTCATACGTTGTTATACATTTCTATTTATACATGAGGTATTTATTTGTAATAAACATGTAAACAAAAATTAACTCTGGACTTAGTAATTATCAAGGTATTTAATTATGTATATTGTTGAAAGGTCATATACGGGTTTTTGGTTTGGCGCCAATATGTAAATGGGTAATAATGTAGCAGAATGAGTTAAATGGAGTACGAGATGTCACGTGATGGATACCCACACTTGCATTCAAGATCAAGGGTTGACAGAAAAGTGCAAAGCTCGGATACAGAATTAAACATGTACTAAACGTGGCAACTGGAATACAACTTTTTGTGTCATAATAATGTCTATCAATCTGGTATTAGGTAAAAAGCGCTTTACTTGTTTAATATATAACGAGTCGGGGGGGGGGGGGGGGGTATACATTTCATTATAATATCCCACGACAAAGTCGGGAAACTATGGTTTAAGCACGGTCGCGCCGCCGCCACCGCCGCCGCCGAGATTTCGTTTAGACGCAATAACTCAAAACATATTTTACGGATCTTTATCAAACTTGACATGTGCATAGAAATGGGAAAGAGGACGAAGCCTATTTAAAATGGGGCCAAGATCTTTACTAGGAAAGTGACCTTGACCTTGAATAGTTTTTTTTTTTTTTTGGGGGGGGGGGGGGGGAAATCACAGTAATTCTATAATATCTTAAGAAATCTTGCATGGATTGATCCAAAAATCAACTTGACAGAGGATCTTGGATGGTGTTGTCATGTACCGGAAACTGGTGGCGCCACCTCTTATCCTTTTCTTGTTTTCGTGCTGTTTAATACCCCCATCATTGCCACTTAACAGTAATGTGAACATTATAAGCCAAAAACCTGATTAACAGATTTCTTTCATATTATGCATATACATAAACATGGGTTATGGGATGATGCATATTTAAATTGGGGTCATGACCTTTCTCTATGATAGTGGCCTTGACCTTTAATATTGCCATATATGGTGAACATTACACAAAATCATAAATAGCTCAATAAGGGGTGCATGGATTGGTCCAAAATCGAATTGACTGAAGATCGTGGGTAGCTTACTTTGAAAGTACTGTTATCATTATATGTCTAAAACTAATGGACAGATTGGGCTGAAATTGTGCATGTCCATTGATCTTGGATACCTCCATCTCGTATTTAAGACTGGTGGCGCTATCTGCAATCGTAATTGTGTATCGTCCATCCTTACGTTTGCTTTCGGTGGAAATCTCCGGAGTAGTTCAAGGTATAGGTCTGAAATTTGGCATTTCCATCCATCTTGAAAAGTTATATTAGGAACCAGACAGGTGGCGACACCTGCCTTCCCGTTTTTGTAGAATAAATTAATGTCCTTTTCTGATGAGAGATTTGCCCTATTGGCCTGAAATTGTGCTTATCTATAGATCTTGGACTCCTCCATCTTGTACTCAAGACTGGTGGCGCCATATGCAAGCGTTTTGGCGTGGCGTCCATTTGTACATGTGGTTTAGGTGAAAATTGCTCATTTTTCTGGAGTCGTTCAAGGTATTGGTCTTAAATTTGGCATGTCTATCCATCTTGGAAAATTTTACCAGACAGGTGGCGCCACCTACCTTCCCATTTCCGTAAAATAAATTAATGCTCTTTTCTCGAGAGAGATTCAACATATTGGCCCCCATATTTGCTGAAAAATATTGTTTCTCACGTTGATAGATAATTATGGAAGAAACAATAGTGGCTTGCAAGTGTCAGTATATATGCTGCTGAAGATGGGGGGCCTACTCTTACAGGGGGTGGGGGGGGTGGGGGGGGGGGAATTAATTGTCTGGGGATACTATGGCACCTGCGATGCCATGAAATATCTAGTTTAACACTTGCTTTTGTTCAACAAATATGACTATTTTGTAATGGGGGAAATATATGAAGAGAGCAGTCTACCGGTGTTCTATGATAGATTATATTAAGGGGCTTGTCACAGAAGACTGAAAAAATAATATCCCGGAATTTTGAGCCACAAAAACCCCAAGAATAAGCAAAATAACCCATTCTGACATAAACAGCTTCCTTGACTTCTAAATAACAACACTAAAATTTTGGAGTTATTTTTTTGGTCTTTTGTGACAAACGGATAAATGCATGTGTTCAGGTTCACCGAATCCATATAAACACTTATGTGCAGGTTTGTAACATCCTTAATTGAAAAAAAAAAAACAAAGACAAAACCTAGCACTTACGAAAGCAAGTATTACAGGTATAGGTGATAAGGTAATATTCCTGCCAAAACAAGATCATATAAAAAGTGACATATATATAAACGTCGTACGCTGTGAACCGTTCAAATGTTCCCCTTGTTTCAACCGTTTCTTCCTGCCATTCAAACGCCATCATGCATCGGTCCCTCATTTATACGAGTATTACTGGTCAGTGACTAGACGTCGTCATGATTTCACAGCAAACAAAAGGCTTCCGTGAAGCAAATTCTCGTACTTCAAGTATAACGATAATTAAACCTATAACAGAAAATTAAAGAACGAATTCAAAATGAAAAATTGTAATTATACGTTCACCTCCTGGGTCGTATATACATTTATATATTATATAGGTATTTCCTTCACAAAATTTATAACACAACTTTATACTGACCATGTTGGTGCATCCTACTGTTTTGTGGTTTTAAGTCAATTTAAAATGAAGATGCTCTACTTTTCCCAAAGCAGCAGCGATTGACGTAGAACATAACTCATTGCCATAACTCAAGCCATATCGGGCTTATTGTAATACTGATATCAGTTTTTAGTCCGTATACTGAAACCGTTTGGAAAAAGAAATTTAAATCGAGTTTAAAATAAAATAATTGAAAAAAAGCTTAACAAAATGTAACTCCGTAACAATAAATAAACTAAACCAAACATAAAGTTAACGTTGTACAGAAGAGTTGATACTTCGTTATGAAGGGAACTATTTATACCATATTTCGCCATCTTCTGTTCCATCAATTATATCGGCACTACTAGTTCTGCTTGCAGACAACTCCCTATAAAAAGTATAAATAATGCAACCTGGGCAGCCAATGGTCCATGCAAGAAACATCCAGCAATATTGTTTTAAAACCGCAAGTCCGTTGTGAGAATTCCCGTCTGTGTATACGACATATGGTGTTATCCCAAAACTCCTTTTCTCGTTTGTTATGTTGGCTTTGCTTCTTTGACAGTATGCTCGAAACTATTTTATGTGGACATCAAGTCAAAATTCAGGCGATAAGGCGGAAGAGTTATTTAATTTCTGAATCCGGTACGGCCCTGATCTTTTCTATTTATGTCTAACTATGGTTTCGTTTCCCATAACATCCATGTACATCGCAAATTCCATCTGAAGTTGATTTTCAGGCCGACGCATAGGAATATCTGGTGTTGCCTTAGGAAAACAGCAATTATAGTAAATTAACTCAAGAATGCTCTATAACAAGTACACTCAATAAAGTGTTCTTCTAACAAAGTGTGTTAAATGTGGCTCAATACACAAATTTTCTTCAAGCAACTGTGTGGAAATGCATGCCACACACTTTCAGGGAAGATTACATACCAAGTTGTTGTGGACTTGAAAGACCTGTAATATTCATTCCAACGTATCCATTGTTATATACGATCAACGTTAATATCTGCAATACGAAGCCAACGCAGCCTCTAACTGATCCAGATATTCGTCAACAAATCTGCGGCTGACTCTTTGTGGGCTGTAAACTACATTCCACATGATGTTGCCTTTTAAACATGTCATGTATTGGCTCATTGGTAGGTCTAACTTACTGAGACCCGACACCATGTGGTAATGTTCGGTCATGCGCAATTTAACAGCGTCTGACGTCATTATCGGTGCGGAGTCGTTATTTGTTTCCCAAAGCTCACTTAAAGACAACATTGTCTCGACACCAAGCTCGGACACGATGGTCGGAAGGGGGGTCTCAGCCGCTGATTCAATCACATACTTTGCAACACCAAAGTCTTTGCAACATTTTTCGATGGTCTTCTTTTGACCTTCCTGGTCCTTGATATTCTTGCAGTATTTCCAGAATTCCTGCATGGTCACATTTGTGGCTTTTCCGCAGCTGATATTCGCGTGACCCCGGATGGCGGCAAGTGGTTGAGGAGACTGATACGACAGGAACTCTCTCAAGTTAACAACCCAGTCCAGTTTGAAGGGAAAACTAATCTTCACGCCCGCCCCATTGGCTGCCCGACAAAAGGCGACAGCACACGCGGCAACGAGCACACTGTGAGGGGAAACTTGATGGTGCCATGAGGATCTGACGATCGCGCGACCAAGAGGCCCGTCGAATAAACGGTGAACACATTGGGGTTCAACAACCTGATCACTGTCAGTGGAGAGGAATTCACCTGGGAACTTAAAGGCTACTCTGTTACTGGATCTACGCTGTCTATTTTTCCAACGGGAGAAATTAAGCCCCACATTGAGTTTAAATGATAAAGGGCTGTTATCGGTCAGGAAGTGGTCTTCGATTGATGGCGGCTGAGGGATGTCTGGGATGACCTCGTCTGAGTCTCCTTGGCTCATGACGGATGACAAAATAGGAAGGAACTGACGGTATACCATGTCAAACAAACTTTTTTCATCAGATACTGAAGAGTGCACCTTGAATAAAAATAGACACTCATTAGAGCCGGGGGTTTGCTGTTCAAGTCGTGCCAAAACTACTTTCCACAGTGGACCATTTTCACAGTCGATTTTGTTTTCATCTTCACGGACGATATAAGCCGGCCACTCATCCTTATTTTTCAGGGTGACAGCAACAAAGCTGATGTCCTCTGGATCAGCCATGGGCACGAAGCTCTGCTCATATGGATTGTCCTCATTTGACGGTTTGATGCACATCTGGAGAGTTTTCTGCTTCCGAGCTAGAATTTTGCATGCTTTTATGACGTCGCTATCTTGTAGCGCCTCCGGCGCATGAATAACTGCCACGTGATAGTTAATGCCTACACAATGGGTGTTCAGAAAATGGTGATCCAATGTTTCTGTGAACCCTAGACGTCGGCCTTGGTAGGTGGAATGTGGAACATCTCCCTGCTGAGCCTGATCATCACTCGATTTCCTAAGAAAACAAAGCCTCGGTTTTACACAGTAAGCGATGTATCACCATTAGTATCAATGAATGGAATGTAAGGTAATCTAATATATGTATTGTGTTACAAGATTGGTGGAGGGTTTAAGTGTGCAAAAGGAACAATTCCTTATAATTTTTGCTTGTTATTCAGTTTATCATTTTGTTTGTTTATTTTTACGATTACGATCCTTACTTTGACGCGAGTTTGCTGATGACACCGGCGGCACCAGCGCTACCAAAAGCACCCGTGATGGAGGTCAAGGCTGTTGCTGCCAGGCTCAGACCAGCAGCCCCTGCACTCTGACACGCTGCCACCACGCCCGCTCCTATCCCTGTCGTAGCCGAGGCGGACATCATGCTGGCCCCGAGACTCCCGGCTGTTATCCCAGCACTGGTAAAACCTGCTGCTCCTAAAATCACCGGCGCTGCCAGAGGGGCTGCAACGGCGCCTGCTCCGGCAACCGCACCAATGACGATGTACTTCACAGGAAACTTGCTGGAGGACGTCAAACCGCTGACGGTTCCTGCTGTCACAAACGAGGCCATACTGAAAGAGAATACTCAAAATCACCTTTACTGGAAACGTGCAAGGATTTGTCAAGCCGCCGACAGTTCCTGCTGTCACAATGGATGCCATACTGAAAGAGAATACACAGAAGCAACGTCACTGGAAACGTGCAAGAAAACGTCAAGCTGCTGACAGTTCCTGTTGCCTGCGCCCTAAAATAGTACCATCTATAACTAGTGCCTAAAACAAAAAGTTTTCAGGAAAAACTAGAATGGCTTGTTTTCCCACTTGCAAATACAGATGCTTCCACCGAGAAAAAACTCCGTCGAGAATAATGTAGAGACAATTGGTATACCAAATTTGAGGACAAAATGTGAAATACTTCAACAGTTATGGATTTCGCAAAATATTTTCATTTCGGTTGACTTGACCTTGAAGATGAAGGTGATGGTCACTGGGTTTCTTTCCTCGTCCAAGATTTTGGTAGGAACCATTATTGTGTCCAATTTTGGAGGAAAATATGCAGCCCTTCAAAAGTTAACGTGTTCACAAGATAACGCAAACAAATTTACATTCTGGCAGATGTGACCATGAGGATGAAAGTCAAGGTCACCGGGTTTCGAACTCGTACGAGATTTTGGTGGGAACAATCAGTGTTTCAAATTTCGGAGGAAAACATGCAGCCCTTCAAAAGTTATCGTGTTAACAAGATATCCTACAGACGACGATATTGTCGGGCTTTGGCGCTATCTTAATATTTGCGGGTTATAAATTATTTAAATTGGTTTACACACACAGGTAAAGACCAACGTCTGTTAATTATAAGCTGATTATATACTCATAACTGGCCAAATTATGTAAAAATAACAAGAGCACCGCAAGAGTGCATTATACACCCACTGTATGTCTTGTGACCTCTGACCTCGTAAAATATGCGTTAATTTTGCTGAGGAATAGATTTAGGAGAAATACTCTATTGATTAATATTATTAAAATCCATCATATTCCTGGTAAGTTGTCGTGGCGATATCACAAAATAACTTTGTGACCTCTGGATTCTCATTAAATATGTGTGGGAGTTGTCTATAACCGTACTCGGGCGAGATAATCTCTTGATAAGACGTTCTGGTGAGTTTCATGAAAATCTGTTAATTTCCTGTTAAATTATCGCGGCGACATTAAAAGTTTAAAGGATGGATGGACGGGCCGTAGGTATACCATAACACGTTCCGTCTTAGCCAGACACGTGTCCTAATTTGTTATCTTATCTAGGCATAGGGCGAATCCTTTTAATATGTAAACATTTTGCACTTGGAATAATAGTAAAACAGTCGCGGGGGGGGGGGGGGGGGGGGACACTTCCAGTCTGTAAAGATATATAGGGGGGTGTGGACCAAGGTACAATAAGGAATACTGCAAGAGTAGGCTACATAACACGCCCGTCGCATGTTTGTGACCTCTGACCTCGTTGAATATGCATAGATATACAGCAGGGATTCTAACTTAGGCGGGTTATTATATTGGTAAATATTTCAGTTGAGTTTCATCCAAATACAAATATTCCTGGTAAGTTATTGCGGCGAAACAAAAAATAAGCCTGGTGACCTCTTACCTGAATAAATGTGCGTGGGTTCAACCTCAAATCGAACTTTTACAAGATAATCTATAGTTATGGTAAGTTTCGGCGGCACTAAAAGTTGACGGACAGAAGGACAGCACGACGGACCGTGGGCATACCATAATAAGTCCCGTCTATGACGAGCATATAAAATGAGTCACTGAGAGGTAAACTTTAATGTTTAAACCAACTTTATTACATATGCATGAAAATATAAAACAAGCGTCCAAAGTTTTTATTATAGGGGACAGTCCCCTTGCATGTCCTGGCCAAGGCTGAAGTAACATACGTACTTCAAGAAAAAAAATTTATCACAGTACGAGTGGGAAGTTCGGTCGGATAGGTGACAGGGGAAAGGGCCATGCGCTGCTTGCAATATCGTTCACCCATTGAATATATCGTATCGAGCGCCTGTGTATAATTAGTAAGACCACACTGCCCACAGGACCACCGATCCACTCCTTTTCCGGATCTGGGCACCTTTTTTAGGTTTTGTCATAACACAGGCGTTTGAATTGCTATTAGTGTATATTTCGTTTAAATTTGTTACTTTTCCGGGTCATTTCCTTATATCTAACAGTTATTACTTATCTGATTTTCCCAGCGTTTTTCACACTGTATGGTCCATCTTATCCCCCGGCGATTGAAAAAGAGCCCCCCCCCCCCCCCTTCATTACGCTTCGGCCTTTTGAAATCAGTTCGGCTAAGTTAAAACAAAAGGCTTTTGTTTTGACTTGGCCGAGTGTGATTGAAGATTGCCATGTTTTCAGTGTTCACATGCATGCTCCCGAGTAGCCCATCTCGATCGATCAAAGTCCATACATGGACCTCTATCATTCTATGTCCTATGTTAGGTACTTATGTTGATGTCCGTCCAGCAGAAGTATTCTATAGGACATACAGGTCCATGTATGGATTAGATCGATCAGTAATATCGAATAATGATGAATACCAAACCATGGTGAACACTGATTAATTTAAGGGCCTCTCATCTGCATCTATTGTTGTGCCGGTCAACACATCCAGGTGAAATGTTTTACCAACCTTCAGTGCAGACAGCTGGTTAATCACGCTGGCCCTCAAGTTTTTGAACCACAGTCAATGAACAAAGTTACGTTACCTGCTGGTAGGTTCGCTTTGTCATGTGACACGTGCTGCACGATCCTGGGTCACGTGCTCACTGTCCACGTCGCTGGTTGGTGAACTTTCCCAGAATTCAGAAATGGGCCTTTTTCAGGGGCAGATTTTTTAGAGGGTAGCCCCTTTCTGTTTTTGACAGAGTCTATTTGGCTTCCCGATCCCAATAAAATTGTAACTGCCCTCAATTCAGTCCCAATTTTGAATCTATTATTTAAAAAAAAAATAACTGGTGTTTTGGGGGGGGGGGGGGGGGGGCTCGGCTGCATGGGATTTGATGTACTTAGGGCCTATGGCTTAATGAACCCTTAAGTTAACATTGACTTCCAGCAAGACAGAAGTTTTTTTTATTTATTTATTCTAATTAAGCATTGACCAATAAATTACGGCAAAAATGCACCAGAATGCAGGAGTATACATACAGTTTTTTCAAACTTTGCACACCGTGAGAGGGGGAACCAGGCCCGTAGGCTGGGGGGGTTCGGTGGGTTCGGACGAACCCCCCCCCCCCCCCCCCCCCCCGCTGAGCATTTGAGTTCCACCTGGCAAATACAGATATGCTATAATCTGGGAAAATTATACAGAACTTTATGTTTAACCCCTTCTGTCCGGTTCCATGCATGTCCCCACAAGGAAAGACTACATTTCTTTATAAATATTGTTTATAGCGGCCTCTTTTCTTTAGCTCTGTCAGGGATGTAGATTGCAAGTACAGTTCAAAATGTACTTGTTTTCACCTCCAAAACGAGCTTTAAATAACCCGTTCACTGCTTGATTCTGATTATAGTCCAGAACTGGATGTTTGTTGCCGTGTGAAAGGGGATAAAGAGAAAATTGTTGATTGCCCCCTCTCATGCAAAGAGGGCAGTAGCACCCTCTTGTTTCCGGGCCAACGGGTGTAACTAAGGCCACTTAAATTTGTCAATAGAGCACAGGGGGTATACGTGCCATGGGATCAAACCAAGCTTGATTCCATAAGAATAATAAATAAAGGTAGAAACCAAACAAAAAGTTAAAATATATAAAGATTAATGAATGAGCTTATGGAACTTTTCGATTTGTTGGTGTTGTAAAATAAAAGGAGGGCCTTGCATATTGCTTCGTTAGTTCAGAAGACTATCTGGCGATGATCCACTGTCTGTAGTCGTCCTATTAGCAGTTTGTCTGCCCGTTAGATTAGCATGTTTTTACATCGTTACCTACGGATTTGAAATTTTACATACAGTACGATATACAGAAATTCTACCAAACCGGAAACTAGGTCAGTGTGCTTTGTTCTTTTGAAAAATTAAACTAAACCAGTTTGCATTCAAAACCTATTATAACAATTCAAACCGCCTTATATAAAAAAAAAGTTTAGCTTGTATTGTTCTGATTAAGGCAGTTAAAGGCACAGAGCTTTTTCATTATATGTTCGATGTATATGAGGAAAATCAAGTCAGTATTGAGTAAATAGAAAAATTTATAGACTGGATCATGTGTTTAGTCGAGAATCTTTTTACTAAATGAATATGTTAAGCGCTTTAGCTGGAGCTCAGTTCATCCAGAAAATAACTACAGTTAATTTAGATTTAAGTATACACCGGAGATCAGGTCAGAAATTTAATGTATTTTTAAAGTAATCAACAAATGTAAAATCACTACCATGAATTTCATCCTATACTTTGACTATCGCATATTGTTTTCTTAATTGTAAGCACAGTTGATTTAATGAAAACATGGATTTAAGCTATTGGTTCTAAAATTCTAAGGCAGTTACCCAAAAACACTGGTCAGGTATGGGAGTTTTCAAGGGGGTAATACTATATAATTTATGCGAAATCCAGGTCAGGGAACAGGCCACCTCCACAGTGTACTGGAGGGCAAGCTGGCGATTTGCTATAGATATAGGTCACGTGGTCCTATTTGTTTACATGACCTGGGGTCACCAAGCCCTGAACCTGAAGGAGAGTAGTAAATGGTCTGGCTTTCTCTGGTTGGCTCTAGCCATCATGTGCTGGAGCATCAAAAACACCCCATTGTTTGATTTTTAAGTATTTTAAGCATAATTCCCAATAAAATTGACAGTATTGGTCAAATTGTTTTAAATCTATGGCCAATCAAAGAGATGTTGTCCAAATGCTTGTTTGGGACTGCTTGGTGGGGTATTTTGGGCTTCACTGCATTCGGGCCAGGATGGTTAAAAAAGGAGATACACAAGTCCCCTTTTTCTTGGTCAAGTTTGACTGAAGAAACAACAAGTTCTCAGGTAAAAAAAAGTTTAATATCAGAATTTATTTTGAAAATTATTTAAAAGAGGCCCAAACCTCAGGTGTTTTATAGATGTTATATAGGGAAAATAAATACAACCACGTGTCCTATATGTCGAAGTGGAGCACACCTGCTGTGTGCCCCTTGCCTGAAGGGACTGAGGAATGACATACCGTATTTATTCCAATTTGGCGATCCCTCTTATTTCTCAATAAATATTTTTTTTGTCAGATTTTAGGCTATACACCCCCTAAATAGTTCAGTTAACACATTTCATTTATCATACAGTATAATGTATATAATAGTTTGTTTTTATTCGGAACTCGCAGAAGTGCCCTGGATCTTAATTGATCCTTGTTCAAGCTCCGGCCCAGTTCTATTCATTTGTCAAAGAATGTTAATATAATTCTGACTCTTTCAGCTTCTAACTGCCTCGCCTGCTGGTCATTTTTTTTTTAATTTATGCAAATTTCGAGTATAGCTAGAAACGGCAAACAGTGTCCTCTTTGACACCAAACAATACCCGGTTCATTTCTTTCCAAGAATGTTAATTTTTTTATCTGCTTTGAACGTATATCAAGTTCAACCAACCTCATTTAACTGTCAGTTAACGTGATAATCACTGGAATGAACAGCTACCGGAGAATATCGGATGACTGCATGAGGTGTGAGTTTGACAATGAATATGGTTGTTTCCTATTCAAATCTGAAATGAAATGGATGTCAATGCACTTTTTTTTGGAACTGAAATGTTCCATCATGAAATCGAACCCTCCCACTCAGCAGTGAACCCCCCCCCCCCCCCCCCCACACACACACCCTCCCAACGGCGCTGGTGAAACACCTATTTATGCTTACTTTTCAAGATGACATCTGTTGATTAGTAATCAATTGGAAATTTAAATGGAACTTGAGGGTTTAGTTCCTTGGCCTGGTCGGTAACTACCAAAGTCAGCAATTTTAGCAGCGCTAATGCTACCACCTGGTTGAGGATACTGAAATCAATATTGGTATCGGCGACTGAAACGCGACCAAGTGAATTAAGACGATGGAAAGCCCATATCGTACTTATCCATTTAATATATGATACACATTTACTATTTCTTTTCTTTTCTTTCTCTCTCTCTTTATAGTTCTTTCATCCTTTCATATTTCTGTGTCTTTTTTTTATCTATCTCTAATATCTTCTTTTATCTTTTTCCCCCTTTCTTTCTTTTTTTTTTGTTTTCTCGCCCCCCCCCCCTTTTCTTCTATCCATCTCTTTTCCTCTCTCTTTCTTTCATTCATTCATTCATTCTTTCTTCTCTCTCTTACATTCATCCTTCTTCCTTTCCTTTTAATTTCCTCTCTCTCTCCCCCTTAGTTATTTCCCTCTGTCTTTCTTTATCTCTGCCTCTATTTTTTTATTCTTTGATTATCCCCTTCTTTTTCTTTTCTTCTCTTTCCTCATTTTATTCATGTTCTCTATTCTTTTCTTTTCCTTTTCTGTCTTTTTAATCTATCTCTAATATCTTCTTTTATCTTTCTCCCCCTTTCTTTCTTTTTTTGTTATCTCGCTCCCCCCCCCCTTTTTTCTTCTATCCATCTCTTTTCCTCTCTCTTTCTTTCATTCATTCATTATTTCTTCTCTCTCTCTTACATTCATCCTTTTTTCCTTTCCTTTTAATTTCCTCTCTTTCTCCCCCCTTAGTTATTTCCCTCTGTCTTTCTTTATCTCTGCCTCTCTTTTTTCTTCTTTTATTTTTCCCCTTCTTTTTCTTTCCTTCTCTTTGCTCATTTTATTCATTTTCTCTATTCTTTTCTTTTCCTTTTCCGTTTCTTTTTTTCTGTTTCTCCTTTTATTTCTCCTACATTTTTTTCACTCTCACTTCCTCTTTCTCTCTTTCTCAATCATTCTTTCCTTTTAAGCTCAGCTGACTGTAATTCAAATGAGGTATAGGAATGGCGCTTTGTCCGTCGTCCGTCTGGTCGTCCGTTATCAGGGCACAAATCGTAACTGCAGGTCCTAGAAACTTCTAAGTGAAAATCCAATCTCTTTGGAAACCTTAAATTAGGTCACTGTGACCTATATCCTCCGAGCTATGGGGCTTGAAAGTATACTAGAATACGGGTAGTCGACAAGCGACTACGTGTATCAGCCGAAACCAGAGTGGGACGGGTGAAGTGAGGCATGGATTGAGTGGCAAGTGGAAATAGAGAGAGAAGTGTTGCATATTAGCATGGAGGTCTGCAGCCGAAATGTGTATGTAGGTGGCGCCACCTGCCACAAAATCCAGAAAGTTATCCAAGTTGTATACAACTGTAAAAATTTAGGCAGATAAGTCAAACAGTCCTGAGATATAAGCCTGGATGTCGACAGCCTGAACGTGAAAGTAGGTAGCGCCACCTGCCACAAAGTCGAGAAAGCTATCCTATATGTAAATACATGCAAAATTTTAGGCAGATAAGACAAACCTGTGGCGAGATATGAGTGATTTTGTCCCACGGCAGACAAACAGACGGAAGCTGTGCAAAAATGGTTGCAGGTGGCGCCACCAGTTTTGTGTATCATTAAGAGCTATGTAAGATCTATACACATGCAACATTTCAGGAGGATACGTCAAACCAGTCCTGAGATATAAGCCTGGATGTCTGCAGCCTGAATGTGAATGTAGGTGGCGCCTCCTGTCATAAAATCAAGAAAGCAATTCAGGATGAATACACATGCAAACTTTCAGGTGGATAAGTCCATTCACTGCAGTGATATGAGTGTTTAATCCCAAGGCAGATAAACAGACGCTGTGTAAAAATGATTGCAGGTGGCGCCACCATTTTTTATGTATGTTATAATGCCATCCACGGGCTACATTTGTGCAAAATTTTTTTCCTGATTGGTCAAACGAGTTCAAAGATAGGTGGGTTAATGTGTCAAAACATACGCACAGATGGACGCACTTGAGAGAGGATAGGTCAGAGGTCAACGCGAAATATTTTGGCACCAGTTCACATGTGACCCGATAATCGTGTAAAGTTTCGGAAAAATCTGTCCAGTGGTCTCAGAGTTCTATTCCGGAATCGAACGCGGCGGCGGCGGCAGCGGCGGCGGCGCAACCTGGTCAAAAACAGAGTACCCGCAAAACTTTGTTTTGGCGGATACAATTACCCTGTCTGTCAATTCGTCTGTCTGTCTGTCCATCTGTCCATCCACACAAATTGTTTTCAGATGATAACTCCAGGTTGGATTGACACATGGATTTTAAACTTAAGTTACATATGGCCCACCACTAAAGCAAGAATCTGTATGAATTTTGGGTCATTAGGTCAAAGGTCAAGGTCACAGGACTCGCCTATTTAAAAGATTATGGCTGCATTTTAAGCCAAGCTTTTCATCCAAAACTTTCCATCATTTAGCTGACTTGCCAGTATGGGGAGAGCATAATTGAATTTGGGGTCACAAGGTCAAAGGTCAAGGTCGCAGGGGCCATCTGTTCACAAATTAGTTTTCAGATGATAAATCCAGTTTAGTTTGACATATTGGTTTCAAACTTAACAAGTTTCAGGTTATTGTTGCGTCGCCGGCCCATCAAGGGCTATATGATGGGGCTATAGCACGATACGATCTGTTACTCTTAAACAAAAAATTGAATAAAATTATTTCCTATGGTTTTAACATACCAATGTTCACATTATGTTGTATGTAGAAAGGCCTGTAAAGACATTCTGGAATGCTTGAAGCACCTATAACATTAATAACTGATAAATTTTGTCCAGAGAATTGAAGCATTAACAGCCTTGTAGACATCTTACATTTGGTGGCAGTCCTTTTTGATACTTTAGGCCTGTGTAATAACATGTTCATATTTTCACTTCTTTAGTGCAAACTAGTGCTGTGAATAGAACTGTATTGTTTTTCAGTAGTCAAATATACAATACACATAGATGTACTGAACATTAATCAAAGGATATATTTTATATCTCACAGTTAAGTCTGGAGTGTTATCATCACAGTTAACTGCAGGGGCAATCTCCACATGGCATCAGTCACTAAAATAAGCAATTGAGGAGTCTATTCTGATGGGCAACAGAGATCTCTATCCTTCTGTTCGCCATTATCTCGGCAAGCCGTTTTCCTATTTGTTAGGGTCTTACAACAAGCTGGCTCATTTGAATGGATATGTTGACAACAAACGCACGTACGTGTTACGAGATGATAACCAGATAATAAACAAAGGTCAGATCATTGCCGTAAATTATGAATAAAGCTTTCTAACTAATAACAGTTTGTTATAGCCCACCAAGCAGTTCTTTCACTGAAAACTTTCCATGATGAGAATTAAACATATTTAAGATAAACACGTACTTTTAGGCCGAAGCGGACTATGGGCTACGCGCTGAGCGCTTAGTGTAATAAGGCCGTTTATATATGCATGCATGGTCAGCGGACTGCACGATGGTTGATAGCCGTCAGTCGACAAATAGATAATGATAAGTAGGAAGTATTAAGTCAAGTAAACAACATTTTTTTTTCTAAAACCTTTAAAATAAACATCCATTAACCAGTTGTGAACATAATTTTGGACATTGGCAGTTATCTGACGTGTTTATCTGTAATTATCGTTCGAGGGAGCTTGCTCTCTATTCCGTGCAACAAGTTTCCATGACGTTAATGTAATTCAACGTCAGGTCCCATGATAAGGCGGGACATGAAGCGAGTTTCGTCATGCGGTAAGAACTTTCCGATGTAATTCTTTGAGTAAAACCCCACTTTACGAATATTAATCTTTGCAATCAGTGAAAGATCACACGAGATCTATAGTATCTAGTACATTTATTGTGATTTACTGGAGCGTAAAATTGCTTGTTTTCAAAATCAAAATCGAGCTACTATAAATGATTCACCATGAGCCAGTGAGGGCAAGTTGGAGGGTCTGCAGTTTAAAACGCTGATCAGCGCGCTGATCAGCCACCTTTTAATTAAAGCATTAATTTCAGGCAAATAAGCCCCCATATAGCAACCTTCGACTATTGTGTGAATAAATAAATATGATTTAAAGACACCTATGCATTTATTTTTATTGTGTTAAATTATTTTATACATGAAACGCAACTTACCTGCCTTGCAGTGACTACTCGGAAACGATTGCAGATGGCGCCACGAGTCTTTTGTATGTGATGGGGAGTATATCCAAGATCAGATGGAAAATACATTTTTGCACGCCAAGCAAAAATGATTGTATGTGGTGCCAACAGTCTCGAGTATAAACATGTTCAAATTTAGCCCAATACAATGAACCACTCCTGAGATACGGGCTGTTATCACTAAGACACCCAAACTGCATGAAAAGGATTGTATGTGGTGTCACCAGTCTTTGTTACGCACCATTTCACATGTGAGCAAATAAGTATACTGGGTTTCGAAAAAATCGATTCAAGGGTCTCAGAGGAGTCTCGAATGCGGCGCAGGAACCCGCGTGAAAACAGTATCCGCAAAACTCTGTTTTGGCGCATTCATGCCATTTTGTAAAGTTACCTCATGTTCCGGTCAATCACTTCTACAAATTACGTAATATAGGAAATATATTTAGGAATCGTTTTGCTAAATATGAACAAAAACAGACCACTGTAGTGCTGATACAAGGCAATTAAGCAAAAGATTTTCAATGGAAATTTGATGGGAATGGTAAATTTCAATGGGAATTTGAGAAAAAATGACCAGTGACCTTGTAGAAGGCCCCAGGGACAGCTAACTGCATGTCGAATTTTGGATTTGTAGGTAATAATTTTCAAAACCTACCAGTCTAAAAGACAGGTGGACGGACAGATGGAAGATGGATCATCGCTAGCGATCAGATGGAGAAATACTGACTATCTATTTATTTAAACAGTGTTTATCGAAGATTCTGGTGATGCGCTAGTAAAATTAGACCAAAAGCTTTACGTGACCACTGCAAGATTTCTGGCAGTATCGAGCTTTTGTATTTGCAAGTGATATACCAGTATTTAAAACCTAGGTTAGTCAAATCATGACAACTTTTATCAAATGTGTGGTGACAACCTTTCTCTGGACATGGGTCTGCCAAGGCAATCCATCTGGGTTATCAAATATGCTGCATTGTTTTGTTGTTGTTTTTAAGTTTATTTACATTGTTACTTATTTTAAAGTAGATCAAGATTAAGTTACAAGAACAAGTATAGAAATATTGAAATTTTGAGTACATAATCATCACAGGGGTGACCGTAGACAGGGTGGTACAGTACCTTAGACTTCGCGGTCTCCTCAACGGAGATGGTCACCGTGAAACAATTCAGGAGACCCTTAAATGTTAAATATGAAAAATAGTAGCCCTGAATGCAATGATAAATATAATGTCAGCATACAACAAATTAATTCATTTGAACATTTTATTATATAGATAAGAGTCATAAGACACAAAGTAGGGAGTTTCAGTGATTTCACAGTCAAATGTAAAAAGTGTAAGTCCATTATTTTTTTTTCTCACCTTGCTTTTTAGTAGGGTCAGCAGTGTTGGTAAACTACAAAACCTGAAAGAAAAGAAATACAGAAAGCATCACTAAGAGTCTTGTAAAACAAATAAAGCCATCCTAAATCCAGATACAAACCCACATGTTATCAGAAAAAAACACTTGCTGGTATATCTGATGATTTGTATAATAATATTCAGATATCTAGGAAACAAAGTTTATTGCTATGAATCCATAAAATAAACTGCAAAATATTCCCATCATCTTATAAATCAGTAGCTAAACCTTAATACAATACTCTCATAGTCTTAATGCACTAATGATGTCAATGGGCTGAATCAAAAGGGAATCATCGGACGGACAGACGGAAGGACGACGGACAAAGACCCATCGCTTTAGCAAAGCATGACTGGAAGTCAGTTGAGCTAACAATTCGATACAAAAGCTCCGGTATCTGAAAAACTTATGCATTGATTGCCATTATTCTTTCCATGCATATTGATCATGGAATTTTTCATCATTGCCTGAAGACTGGTGGCACCACCTGTATTTTTTCCTCATTTCTAAGGATTTTTTTCTCTATTTTTGAGACCTTCGGATTAAGCAGTCCGTCCATTAACAGGGTGAAAACTGTAACCGTTACACGAGAAAATTCTAACTGTACATCCAGGGAAGTCCACGGCAAATCTCTTTGGAAACCTAAAATTATATAATATATAGTAATTCATTGAACATACTGTCATGTTGTGCCTCATCTCCTACAGGATGGGCGAAATTAAACCACAACTCATTCTGTAGATAACTTCCTGACGCTCGGAATAGTTACTATACTATATATTTTTCACAAGATGCCAACAAGGTGACGCTCAGAATAGTTAGTACCTGTTTTACCACGATTTAGCTGATGAGTATAGCTACTGAATGAGGCGTCTCATAATATTGACTATCCCGTAGGCAATGGGGCATAGCCTGATATTTGCTTAAATGTATTACTCTATATATTTAAAAAAAAAAAAGAGTTTTCATCCTGTAGCCCAGGAAGATATCTATAGATTGAAGTGTGGTTTAATTTCGCCCATCCCGTAGGGGATGAGGCACAATCTGATATTTGATCTACAAAAATACATATTTTTAAAATAGCATGCACACTTTAATAATGGAATGAAATGTACACCTCCAGAGTATATACCATACTGTAGCCTTATATTCGAAATATTCGAAAAATGTTATTTTTTATGTTGGTTTTGATTTATTTATCTTTTAAGGAATATTCACATTTTACTTTTGTTTATGTTCTCATATTTTTTCTGACATTCCAGTTAATGCATTTTTCAATATATATATATATATATATATATATATATATATATATATATATATATATATATATGAATGTATATATATATATATATATATTAAAAATATATATATATTTCTTCTAAATTATAATATTAAAATAATATTTGTCCATAACATGGAAATTACTTTGATTATTAATCATGATTTGTCATGTGTTACAATAGTTAATAATAACTCGTATGCTTATTAATGATCAGGCACCCAAATACGTCTCAGAGCTGTTGCATCCATATACTCCACTAAGGGAGCTTCGATCAGCTCATCAAAACCTACTGGCTGTACCAAGATGCCAGCAGGAGTATGGAAAGAGAGCTTAGGCAGTTGCTGCATGCGCCTATTCTCTGGAACACTCTGCCAAGTGCAATCAAAGACCTGGCTTGCTACAAAACTTTTAAATTACGTCTTAAGACATACTTATTCATAGAAGCCTATAGTTTATGATACAGATCTGGTCCGAATTCTTTGTTTTTAACTGGCATTGAAATTAAAAAATTTTTTTTACTGTGTACCTTTAGTGATTTTATTCATTTTATTTTTAAACCATGTGAAGCGCATTTGAACATTACATTGTAATGGAAAATTCGCTATATAAGAAATAAATTATTATTATTATTATTAAACGTATTTATAAGCCGCCATGCAAGCGGGAACGCACACTAGAATAAACGGAGGTAAATGAAGCGAAAACGGAGAACGGCCAGAATCCGGTTTTCGGTTCTCTTGCACTAACTTCCACGACGTGCATGCTCAGTATATAAAAAGTAACACCTACAACCCAGCTCTACCTGGACAGGAAGCTGGTACCAGTGACTGCAGTGGCAAGGTGTGGCTCACGCACACTGTACTGACACGATTATCTGAGAGGCCTGGTGATGAACTTGAACTCTTTAATCCCGATTTTATGCATAAGAATCATTTGTATGATCCCTGGCTTCTCTGCGTATACTCTGTCAGGATCTCCCCTCGGTTAACCCACCCCATCCACTCACTGAATGTTTGTCCTGAAACAGTCGTCCCCTAGCGGAAAACATTCCAGCTATTAGTCATCGCTCTCATCGTGTTCTCTTTTTAATGTATTAATTATATATATATATAATATATTTGTATTTTTGAAAGTGGGGGGCATAGGCTTTGGATGGTTGATAAAAGTGGGGGGGGGGGGGGCGCTTCCAGGAGGGGGGGGGGGCACATTAATATATATCATAGGCTTTCGGGGGCGGTTTTAAAGTATCGAGCGCGTTCAGCAAATCAGTGTAGCGAATTTGAGGACGCCTAAGCACCCGAAAAGGTGGGTGAGGGAGGGGGAATACCCCTCACACGGTTGGGAAAATGTGAAAAAATAAAACACAAAAGATACATTTTCAATGCAGTATTTTGACCAATTTCCTACCTTTAATCTCATGCCACACCACACACAAAAAAATCCAAATATTAAATATTGAATTTACAGTATCATGTGCACGTGCCAAATATTTATACCTTAATGTAATATTCTTCACATCTTAATTAAACTTCAGCTCCGTTACTGTTTTTTTTTTTTTTATTTCATTTTACTCAAAACCATATAGGCGTGCCTGGTATGATGCATGAAACAAATACAGGCCTACTGAAAGGCAAAGGATATACCATTTTTCAAAATTACTTGAAGTTTAAGTTGTAATTATCAAATAGATATTGCTGAATAATATACGGACATGCATCGTTCGAGAACTTCTGCCGGGTTCGCCTCACTGGTTACTCTTGTTGTCGCCCACCATCGCCGAAGGCGCCGTCGGCGGGAGACACAGAAATGGCGAGCGTCCGTCCGTCTATCATCCGTCCGTCACAGATTGCTGTTAACGCAGTTACGTAAAAACAATTCAACATACAGTCACCATATACCCTCACCATTGATGCAACTCATAAAAGGTCAAGTTAAAATATGGATGACTTTGATGCATTTTTCAAGGTCACAGGAGCGCTCATGCTTTAATTAACAGACCGTACAATAGCTAGGTATACACTTCCATATAACTTAAACAACTCTCAGGTAGCATGTTTTATTACTCTTAACTATAAACAATGCAAATTCCCCCTGGTGTACCTGTTTGTTACTCATATTACACTCATCAGTCCCTTTTTTTTAGAGCTACTTCCACTACAGGCGGGGCCATACCAGATCTGTTTCATATATCACCTTTTTTTCTTGTTAAATAAAAGGCCATTCCATTTCTACTTTGTTCCCACCTCATCAACCTCTTATGACATTAAGACTATTTTATCGTCGCCATGTATCCGTTGCGAGATAAACGGAAACCAGCCCAGTGAGGAGTGCAGTGTCCAGATGTCACGAAATGGATCGTGTCATTTTATTTTCATTTCTCAGGTTCACTGTACCGGATTAACTGTATATTGGTATTTGTTGAGCGAGAATTGTTGTGCCGGTAAAAGTATTGTTTTCAAACAATGGTGGCATTTAGTAAAAGGTTAGAGAGTGTGCCGCAGTTCCAATTATGCAATTTTTGTTATTTAATTATGTATTTTTGTTTCCAGCCTATTTAGCGTGCTCATGAATATTGATGAGCCATAGTAGGTAAGCAGGCGATTGTTTGTAAATGTCTTATGAATATAAATGAGCCTCCAGGGTAGAAGTACTAGAAGGGTATTTAAGGACGTGCAAAGGGTTATTGAAGAAAACAGTCTACGGAGCCTTCAGAGACTAGACGTGCTGCCCCCATAGAGAAATGCTGCGAGATGTGCTGCCACTGAGTGCTCAGCGAGAGGAGCTGTCCAGCAAGGTGCTGTCCAGTGAGGTGCTGTCCGGCGAGGTATTGTCCAGCGAGGTGCTGTCCAGCGAGGTGCTGCAAGCCTGTGTCCAGTGAAATTCTGCCAGCCCGAGTCCAGTTAGGTGCTGTCCAGTGAGGTGCTGTCCTGGAGGTGCTGTCCTGCGAAGTGCTGTCCGACGAGGTGCTGCCGAGTGAGGTGCTGCCCAGCAAGGTGTCGTCCAGTGAGGTGCAGTCCTGCGACTTGCTGTCCGGTGAGGTGTTGTCCAGCGAGGTGTTGCCAGTTAGGTGCTGTCCAGCGAGGTGGTGCCAGTGAGATGGTGTCCAGCGAGGTGCTGCCAATGAGGTGCTGTCAATGTAGGTGCTGCCAGTGAGGTGCTGTCCAGCGAGGTGCTGCCAGTGAGCTGCTGTCCAGCGGATGTCCAGTAAGGTGCTGCCAGCGGCTTTCCAGTGAGGTGCTGTGAGGTGCCGCCAGCCGTGGTCCAGGATCACTAGTCCAGGAGATCTAGAGACTTTTAGAGACACTGTGATTTTACTAAAGGTTTTATTTAGTGCATGCATCAGTGTATCTAGTGAGGCGTAACAGGCTGGGAACCCGATCTGGTAGGTGATTTTGAACTCTGTATCTTGTATGTGCTTTTAATATACTCTTGTTGTTTAAACCGCTGACTTTTGATTTGTTTTGTGCCTGAGTACTGATACGTTGAGTGCGCCATCAAAACCATACATCTCTACTTTTAAACGTTGCACCAAAGGCAACCCGGTCCGTCACTTGGTGAGGGCAACCTTTTCCCTAAATTGGGCACCAGAAAGGGGTAACTTTTATCGGGTGACACAAGAGCCATGTATGTTTTTACATTTGTTTTGTTTGACAGCTAACCGGCCAAGTATAACCCGCCTGTTTAGGCCACGAAGATAATCCCGACATCCCGCCGGCACAGCGTCTCAGACATGACATCATGACAGGATGTGGTCCACCCTGTCTAGATTAAATTCACAAAGAACTGACATCGGTAATACAACTTAATAAAATTGATTTACATCGATTTGACTGGAAAATTAACCAGAGGGTAGGTAAGTGTTTCATCATTCATTATATCCCCTAAACACTCCCCGGGAAATCACCAAGTTTATACATTATAGAATTAACGAAAACAAAAACATTAATTTAATTTTACCATGCAACCGGCAGTAAAACTTACAATATACCTGACACAGCATAAGATAGCCCATCCACCTTTCCATCCCTAACTGACCCGCTGTAGCACCCCTATAATACATGTATAACAAATAGACTGCCCCGATGGTTCAGCCAATCATCTTCTGGTATGCCTAAATATATTCAACCTTGGTCTCAGGGTAATTTATACAGACCTGCCAAAGGTAAAGGTCCGAAAAAAAGAGTACGTCCTTTGGAAAAAAAAGAGTACCGTAGACTGTTTTGATATAAATAGTGAAAAAAAAGTAAAATTAGCAGCAATTCCCTATTTCTCATCATACTGAACAAAGATGAGCTTCGCATATTACAAATTATATGTATACATCGTTCCCAAAGTCAGAAACATACATGGTGCACATCCCCCTGAATTAAGATGGGGCATTTCCACATGTTGTGACACATGCTGCATGTACATTGTATTTTTCATGTTACCAGATAGCCCGAATGTTTTGGCTTACCGGCTGATTCCATCAAAATGTTAACTTCGCTAAATTCAGTCACGCTTTTGAATCTAAAAATAACCTGGAGTGTACACTCCTTTAGCAGCGGGAATACATGGCCGTCGTCCCAGGTCTCCTATTATGGACAATCCTTCTTGCAGATGTAGTTCCTTAATAGAAGACATCCACCGCTATTTCCATAACTGCATATATAAACCCTCGAAACCAAAAACAATCTCTATCCTACCATCCTTTCTTCCATCCATCCATCCATACTACATTTCGTTTATTTTTTACACTCATTTCACACGTTTTGATCAACATGTTCTTCAATGACACGCTATCATCTTTGCTCGATTGCTTGGTCATATATTTCATTGTAATTGCAACGAACCGGAAAACAAAGATAATAATGAGCTGTGCTCGTGCTCAATCCTAATTTATTTGTACCATTGTAAAAGGGCCAAGGTTCTCATGATCACATCAACACACAAACAGCCTTGATGACAAAGTATTTGTAATTGTTTATTTGTCCACGATACACTGAAAATTAGGATAAATATACTAACCCTCTCAGAGGGGTGCTTGGACCAGCTGAAAGTGTCTCGTCAGCTGCTTAATCATAACTGTCCCGTATCACTACAACAGGAGTATTAAAAAAATATCAAGTCAAATTTACAATCATATATTCCACGTGCTATGTAAATATTAAAACCATTACAGATGTAAGGTATGTAAAAATACTTTTATGATCACAGAGTTAAAAACAAAAGAATTACAAGTCAGTTACTGATAAACACCTAAACCCGCCTGATAATGTCAACCAGAACTTCAGGGATGGTCAAGTAGCATGGTATGTCATTCATAAAAAATCCATTTATATTCAATTTCATTGTGTTTAATTTTGACCAAGTCACCGGTTTGGTCATCCCAATAGGTCTTTTGGCCATCCTGCTCCTGAGAAAAATTTCAACCTATTAAACTTTCTGTCATACAGGTCCGTCACTTCTTCAGGAATGTTCTCAGTTGTCATATTGATTGAATGGGCCTACAGTTCAGATACAAATGTACTACCTCAAGAATGTTCTCAGTTGTCACACTGATCAAATGGGCCTTCAGATCGGAAACAAATGCACTCGGGCCTTCAGTTAAAAAACACTGCATTTAGAGAAATGAAACTTCTCATCCTGGTGCATATGAATAATTTTCATTCTAACATTCAACTCTGCCTTCACAACAATTATTTTTTTTTGGTTTTTTGACAGTTTGGTTGTGTTCTTTTCAATATCACCTTCAGTTTCCCAGATACCACCAATATTGAACACACACTAAAGCCTCTGTTTATTTTTAGCTCTATCCTTGGCCTCCTTAGCCAGTGATAGTCTTCTATTTTATAGCAGTCGCTGTTCAATTTTTTTTCTTGAAATCTTTGGCATATGCCTTTTCATCAGCAGCAACTGCACGTGCCTGCTTGACGGCGAGCTTTGTGCGTTCCAACTTCAAATTTTCGTCTTGCATATGAAGCCTGGCTCTTGTCTGGTGTACTTTAAACATAGCTTTTGACTCTATATGAGCGACAGAGTGGCAATTCGAGCCCGTGCTTTAAGGGAATCGCATATCGCGAAATTACGTTCTCCACTTATGCAGGCCACCCAGCAGCCAGTTGAAAAAATGTAGGACATTTTTGGGAAAATAGTAGGACTTACTAGAATTAAAAAAAAAAATAACTTATTATATACTTATATGAATGAATTCATCAATTTCAAGGATTATTATCCTAACATTTTATCTAAGTTTTATTCATCATGATTTTGATGCACCAAAAATGATTTTTTTAATTAAAAGAAAAGTTCTGCATCTCATAAATCCTTTAGACTACATGTTGTAGAGTTCAAATATATCATGTTGAAGAGTTCTAAAAAATATGATTGTCTGTTAAAGTATACAAATGCTAGTATCTAACTTAATGTTGCTGAGTGTTATTTAGTAACAAAAGTCATCCTAGACAGTTAGTGCTTTTTTTTCTTTGAGTCATTTGCCAGACATGCATAAAGAATGAAATTTGCTTGCCACCTTGGAAACCGCCAAGAATTAATAAATTTCTTAATAGAGAGGATTATAATTGGTCAAAGGTGTACCTGTTATCTCAAAGTGTGTTTCAAGATGTTAATACACAGGATTTTTCAGTATAAAGTTCTGCAGAATATTTTGGTTACTAATTATTGGCTAGAGAAGTGGAAATTTGTAAATGATAACAAATGTACTTTTTGTAAATCTGACGGAGAAAATATAGTGCACTTATTTGGGATTGTGAATTGATTAAAGAATTTTGGTTAGCAATAGAAATTAGGTGTAATAATAGGTTGAAAGTAGATAATTTTCACCTTGATAAAGCAGGAGTTTTTCTTGGAGTGTTAGGTGAAGATATATGGAAGAATTACATTTTTTCATTGGTAAAAGCTATATTTATAGATGCAGGTGTAACGATATTAATGTAACGATAACAGGACTCGAACAATATTTCAAGCATTACATGAAGATTGAATTAATTATTGCAAAGAATAACAACAAGACACAACATCTATTGGAGAAGTGGTCAGTATTAAAGTGTTTAATTGACTGAGATATGATATGCTTTGTTAGAGAAACGGTTTTATTTTTGTACTGTATATTTTGATTGTGGAATAAAGTTTGTTAAAAAAAAGACAGGCCAAAATAAAAAAAGGTATGGTTCTCAGGCACTTTTTTCAGAAATCGATGCAGGCAGGCGGTTTTTTTATTTTTAATTTTTTGGTATGTTTCGATTAAAATGTCAAATGATAAGGGAAAAGCATGATAATAACAGATTTTTTTGGCTAAACAGGTAAAAGCACCAAATAACTAAGGAAATTGTACGATTTTATCTTCTTGAAAGAAATGCCCGGGCGGCTGAAGCTCAAATTTGGTAAGTTTCTATTGAAAATCAAAATAAAAATTTTTGATGCGGGGGTTTAAAATTGGTGTGGCCTGAGAACCATACCTTTTATTTTTTTGGGCCCTAGTGCTTTTTCTTCTTTGAGTCATTTGAGAGTGATTTGTTCAAAAGTTTCATGTCTTCACTGGCCTTGGTCAGTGTTTTCTGTCCACATTATAACAAAGCTTGAGCAGCTTGGATACTATGCATGTACATGTTTTCTGCTGCAAGCTTTTGTCAATCTCTCACTGGCCTCCTTAATAAGGACATTGCTAGCATCAATCTCTTTCTGCAGTTCAGACTGCTGTTTCATCAAATCCTCTCTAAAATCTGCTTTTCTTTTCAGTCCTCTACACTCTTGATTGTTCTTTTCGGCTTCTTTCTCTTTCCTTTGCTTTTCAAGGTCTTCCTTGTACAATTTATAGGCATTCCTAAAAGCATGGGCTGTCTTAGGATGTTCTGGCACCTTACTAGGCTCTCCACACAGCCAGTAACTGATCCTTGCCACTGTTTAGTAGTCAACTGTCTTATGGCAAAGAATACATAAGGCATAGCCACATTCATTCTCAGTGCACCAATCTTTTAGACTGTGTCCATTCTCATCTTTTAATTTTATTAAAATGTGTTGATCTAGGCATGGTGGAAATCAGTACACTTGCACCTTGTCCATAAGATTACTGCAGCATAAAACTACAAACACATTGTTACAGGACAGTCTTTCAGGTTTGGTCAAATCCATTTTATCTCAACAGGTGTATAGCATCATTGTAGTCGTCACTGCTGTATCGAGTTATCAAGTAACTAGCCCTGTGTGTTTAAGTGTACACCCCTGTGTTGCAATAATGGGTTAGCCCCTTCATGCAACAAAGTCACCAATGCAGCTGTCTGCAGGGCTGGACATGCAGTAATTAGACTGGCTGATAACATGCTGACTGGGGTGCAAGTACCAACAAAGACAACCATAACAGAGGCTCTCCTGTTATCTTAGGAAGTGCACCAGGGGGCTATGCAATGATACCATTGCTGTTTACTGCATCATAGAAGTTCCACTTGCAATTATCAATTGATATGAGAGATTTTCAAAAATAAAAAGCTTTAATCCAATTTTTTTAAGTTTTCTTTTTAAAAAGTAGGAATTAGGTCCAAAAAGTAGGAAAAGCAGGACATAGTAGGACAGGTGTTGAAAAAGTAGGAAAAGTAGGACCGCTTGGTGGCCTGCTTATGTTTGTTCGGCTACATGTCTGTGCCACATTCACTAAAACATCTGCGGCATCCAAAACTTGTCCACCTTGAAACTGATCCTGCAGGTGTCTGCGCATCACTTCCACTTCTGCTTTTCAAAATTGTTGTAATAGGGTCACTGTTTTAGCATCATTCTGTCAACGAGGTCTAGATACCATCCACTTTTACTGGCACACCATCATACATTCTTTGACTGCAAGACAGTAGTTGGTGGGCATCTCTTTACAGGCACTCAAGTCTGTCCACTGCGCCTTGAAACTTACTCAGGTCTAAGATATTGTCTGCATTTCCAACGAGTCTCATCCATGCGCCACTCACCTGTTTGCCGAAAAGTCCCAGTGCTCAGGGTGGTCATCGGTTCTTAGCGCATTCAACAAGAAAATGTGCACTGCATTTGTTGGCATGAATATCGAGGTAAAGGAATCTGAAATGCAGTCTGACAGGCGAAAAAGAATACCACTGCTCAAGAAATAGATGTGGAATCTGTTACCGACAAACCGATAGTAGAAGGTCTTGCTTTCTTTTGAAATTCTACCTTTTATGGTGAGGTATTGGGTCAGGTCAGCTTTACACGAATAGCCTACTTTGTGCTGTGAAACAATTTAGCAGTTAACCCAACCAATGCCTGTGTGAGACTTTCACCACGGCCGGTGAAGGGAGGGTTGCTGTGTCTTTCTGTTTTTATTTCTTTGCAATTTAGTTCCTCAAAAGCCTTTACACCTTTATCACACGCCTTAGCGACAGAGTCTGGGGGATGCATATAGCACACTTGAACTGATTCAGTTTAAACCTTTAATACTATTTAATTTGGTATCAACTGCATGATTTGTGGCACACATATCAGTAAGCGTGTTTGGCACATTTTTCAAAATATCAGTTTGATCATCAGGTGTCGGTGTACTTTCAGCTTTCTGTATGCTATCATAATCAGTGGCTCTTCCATCAACCTGTCCGCGCACACCTAGCAGGTAGGTTTTCTCATCTGTAGCGACTTCAGTTACTACCAAGTGGCCTAACGGTTTTGTAGGGCCATCATACTTAATTGTAGTGTTAGACCTATAGCATGCAAGCAGTCCCTCCTTTTCCTGTTGCCTGTACAAAACCTTCATTTCATGACAAAACTGGTTCTGTGTTGCATAACACGGCAGTTTGCCATTAACATTGCAACTATTGTTACACATGCATTGTTTTTTATCGTTTAAGACACATTTCTTTTGAAGACGCCCACTTCTTGTGGGTGATAACTCGCTTCACGTATATTGTGTGGAAACATTTTGTTGTTCATCATGGTATCCGCCGAGGGTGGCCGATTTTCTAACATTGTGACATAATCATTTTCAGTTGCAGCAAAAGTAGCTGCAAGTTCTTTGAGTGTTTTATTCTTTCATGCAAACTCCTTAACCAGTTAGTTCTTTGTTTGTGTCACCACATCTCTCATTCTTGCTTCTGCAGACTCTTTATGTTTCTTTACAGCATACTTTGCAATAACCTGGGACCTCCTTAGTTGTCGCTTCTCTTTATAAGTTGATTGCAATTTTTGTTTAAGGCTAGTCACAATTTTTTTCGCACTCTTTCTTGTCATGTCTTTGTTTCTCTTTCAGTTTAGCTATATGGTTAGGTTTTTATGCTTTATGGATTGATTCACTCTTTTTGGATTGTACAAGATTATCTTCTTCTTCAGCTGGTCATTTTCTAATTTCAGTTTTTTAACCTGCTCTTCTTGAATTTCTATATGTTGTTCCAGTTCCTTAACTTTACGAGTCTGAACTGTGAGTTCATTTGATAGTCTATCATTAACAACATGGAGAATTTCATCAGACCGCTTTAAACGTTTAGAAGGAATTTCCTCAGACGCATTGGCTGCAGTACCACACTTACACTATATTCAGGCGTACGGGGTCGCTTTAACCCTGAATCCCTCTGGTTGTATTTTAAAACAAATTCATCATCAAGGAAAGCTTACAGTTTTTCAGCATTACGCAATTTACGCTAGTTCTTTTGTAGCTTTTGTAGTTGTTGTTTTATTTCAGAAATATTTGGGTAAAAACGCGAATATCTATGTCACAAACAGAGCTATCCCATTTTAATCAATTTGATATTTTCAGATATAACCTCTTTCCAAGTGATATTTCTTTTTTTGCACTGAACTGCAGCTAGGATAGCACATTCGTCCCGATTTTTTGTCAACAAGACCAAATCTGGACAAAACTGGACAGAAAATCTGCTTCCTACATAGATTCCATGTATAATGATAAGAGAAGAAAGAAAGTTTTTTAATTTTAAAATCATATGTAGTATATATATGCAATTTCAGCCTAATGCTACATTTATTAATTGTATCCCCAGACAAAGTCGGGGGGGTACTATGTTTTCATGACGGTCCCGCCGCCGCATATAAATCTTGTTGGCGCGATAACTAAAAAAATATTTCACGTATCTTTACCAAACTTGGTATATGTATAGATATGGGTAAGAGGACGAGGCCTATTTAAAATGAGGTGATGACCTTTACTAGGAGATTGTCCTTGACCTTGAATAGATCTAATTTTGGGGAAAATCACACAAATTCTTAAATATCTCAAGAAATCTTGCATGGATTGATCCAAAATTCAAAACACAGTCTGTTTACCATAACAAGGCCGCGTGACCGGAGGTCGGATTAAGAGAGGCATTACGCCGTGTTTCAGCCAGCAGAAATATGTATTACATATTTTTGGCCAAGTCAGACCGGGCATCTCCTGATTGACACGTGCTTTGGCTCAGCGATGGACACGGCCCCGCGCTGTGTTTATGTTGACACCTTTCATCGCGCCCGGTCCACTGTTTTTAACAGTTGTTTACAGGAGAAAGCAAACGGTTTCAGGGCAATATTTTCGCAGGTGTATATATATTTTAAGGGGAAGAAACTATTTTTTTTCGTGTTAACTCAACATGCTTTATAGGTGATTGGGCCCCTTTAAATTGGGGTCATGACCTTGAATTTTCCCATATTTGGTGAAATTCACACAAAATCTTTAATATCTCAGTAAGGGATACATTGAATGATAAATATCAAAATGACCGAAGATCTTGGATAGCTTTGTCTTTAACAGAAGACAGGTGGCGCCACCTTGTGTTGTTTTCTTGTTAAAATGATGTTAACGCAATAACTCCAATAGGAATTTGAGGTACAGTCACCAAACCCACAGGTTTGATGCATCTTTTCAACGGCTAGGTCAAGTTCGAACATGGATGACCTTGATGCATTTTTTTTCAAGGTCACAGCAGCGATTATGCTAAAATGATATTAGGGCAATAACTCAAAAAGAATTAATGGTACAGCCACTAAACCTACAGTTTAGATGCAACTTAGCAAGGGCTGGGGGGGGGGGGGGGGGGTAATTGTCTGGGGATACTATGGCACCTGCGGTGCCAAGAAATATCTAGTTGAAATATATTATTAATTCTTTACGTTATAATACAATAAACAGTGTGGTACAACCTCGTGTGGAGCCAGTGGTCCGGTTACAAGGACACTGTCATGTCAGCAGTGATAATGTAATACATGCACACAGCTGTCTGTAACAATCTCATTTGCCATAGTCAGTTGAAACAGCTCGAATCATTATTTGAGAATCGTTATGTGAGAAAGCAACAAATAAATCCTTTGTGCAACATATGCAAGACCCGCAAATAGTCATCTCGGTTCAGTATCTGTTTCCTGGCATAATAACCTCAGTTACCTCATGAATTACGGTTCGAATGAATGAGTTCGCGCTAACCCAAATCATCTTGTTTATTTAGTTGACACCAGATGGCGTCACCGCGTTTGTGCGGTCTTTCTGTATCACAAGGCTGCGCATGCGTAAGCTTCCGGACAACGGGAAGTCAACAGGTACGCGCACGTAAACGTTTAAAAAACAAACACATATTCAGACTTTATCTACAAATTGTCTTTCAATTAACCAATTGGTGTCTTCGCGATAGAAATACCTAGGTTTCAGACGTTTATTCTGTGAAAGTTAGTATTGATTTTCTTGAAGTTTTGCTGTTCTCAAGGGAATGGGCGATAATTAAGGAGATCTTGGCAGCAGTTGCTAAGGCAATGGTCTTGGGATTGAACATTATTGTGGGAACTCTTGAAACTTAGGAAAAGGAATTGGCCGTTTATCATCAGGTAAAATAATGTTAGTTGAGTATTTACAGGAAACACGAGTACTTAATATTTACTGCCTAAAGCCATTGTAAAGGAAATGACTGAGACAGTGAGTTCACTAAAAATTCATTGATCATCTGGTTGCAGCTACAGACTGTACAATGTGTGCAACCCTGGTTTGCTTAAGGTAAAGAGAAATGTGTGAAATATTTAATGTGGCCAGTAAATTGGAGCGAATATAGAATACCTCAGGCACCCTGGTTATCAGAACGTCCTAAAGAGGGCGATACATTTGATGGGGATAGAGAGGAAAAATGGGGTATAGTCTTTTTGGGGTTCATTTTAAATAATAGAAGAGTTGTGATGTGACTTGTAACATCTGAGTATCTGACTGTTAGGTATGTCTTGTACCTATCTGATGTCCGGTACTGTTTGATCTGGAAGAGACAGAGATATATGTGATTATTATACATGACATTCAATGAACATATCCATGAGCAAGACTCGAACCAGCGACCGCATGCAGAGGAGTCCTGAGCTCTACCACTGAGCTATGAAGACTTGTTGAATATTTTCGGAAAATGGGGGTATTTAAGTTTAGACAAAAGATGTTTATGCGTGAATGAGCATGATCACGTGAGTTGGTCTCGTTGTCAAAGTGTTGGGGGAACCCAAGTTGTGATGACGTCATTTATAGTGGGCCAAATCATCCGTAGACCAAATCGTCAATTCATATGTTTGACATGGAAATGTGTAGTAGGCCTAGTAAGACGAGGTACTAAATAGATATGAAAGTGAAAATGGAAACAATGATGTAAAATGATGAATGATATAGAATGTGAAATAATGATGGGGGGGGAGACCCCCCATAAACCCCTCTGTATTAGGTAGAATGATTATAATTAATGATAAATAATAAGGAATAATTGGAGGGAGACCCCCTAAACCCCCCTGTATAAGGTAGAATGATAGGAATGAATGATAAATAATGAGGAATAATTGGGGGGAGACCCCCAAACCCCCCTGTATTAGATAGAATGATAATAATGAATGAGAAATAAAGTGGAATAATGATGGGGGGAGACCCCCAAAACCCCCCTGTAATAGGATAAGAATGAATGATAAATAATGAGGAATAATGATAAGAATGAATGATAAATAATGAGGAATAATGATGGAGGGAGACCCCACAACCCCCCCCCCCCCCCCCTGTAATAGGTAGAATGATAAGAATGAATGATAAATAATGAGGAATAATGATGGGGGGAGACCCCCCAAACCCCCCCTGTAATAGGTAGAATGGTAAGAATGAATGATAAATAATGAGGAATAATTGGGGGGGAGACCCCCCCCCCCCCCTTGTGGGAGGAATGGATGAGTGATAGATCAATGAATCAGTAGGAAAAGATCGTGGAGAAATGGCACAGGAACGAAGTGAAGTGTAGCGAGATAGTGAATGGATGAGATTGTGTGAGATGGTGATTCCTGTTGACGTAATGGAGAAAGTAGGGGAAGCCTAAGACAACATGGCGGCGTTGGTTTAGGAAAGACAGAAGGGGGTGGAATAAAGGATCAAATAATAGAACACTTAGAAGGAATGGACAAATAGACAGTTATTAGCGACGGTATGTGTTACTAAATACATACATCTCTTGCAATAGACAGGGTGGGCCAGCTATGTTGGCCGGTTTAGGTGCCTGAGGTATTCTATATTCGTACCAGTAAATTAACTGAACTTCAGCATAACATTTATTTCATCTGCATACCTTTCACTGAATGTAGACCCAGTTGTGGCTCTGTAAACAAAGCCACAGGCCACTTTTTTATTTTATAATATTTATCCAGGGGACAGAACACAGCACTTGTTTTGAGTACATTTGATCTTGTATGTTGGGTGCCTGTTCTAGTGTGATTGTTTCAGGCAGCAGTGTGCATGTTTTACATCATCACTGCTGTAAGTGTTCTTGTAACCTGACCACTGGCTACACACAGGATTGTTACAAACTGGATTGTTTCAGCCATGTATTACATTTCAGTTGGGTGGGCCAGGAAGTTAGCAGTGATGATGTAACACATGCACGCCACTCCCTGAAACATTCACTCAGGCTCAGGAGGACAGGCACACAACTCTCAGGGTCAGGTGTACTCAAAACAATTGCATCATCTGCCAAATGCATGTGTAAAATGCATGTGATAAGTCTGCTAGATAAATGAAGGCAGTGGCCTGTAGCTCTGTGTTTACTACAGAGCCACAACTCAGACTATACTGAATGTAGCTCCCCCTCTCAATCAGTTTACAAGATACAACTCACACACCATCTGAGTGGTCAGATGATCAGAGCAAGTTGGTTCAGGCTGAAAAAAGTATTGGTGTCTGTGTTTATAGTGTTCGTATCTGTTGTTTGTATGTCTGCCATGTACATCTGTGTCTCATTCTGGTGGTGAACCTGCATTAAGAGAAAAAGTCAGATATTAATACACATAACATGCAATTGTGAAGCCCTTCACCAGGTCTCGACCCAGCAACTGTGTGTTAACAATTCCTATTTGCTACCATCTGCGCAATGCAAGACGATTTGGGAATGAATGGTCAAATGGGGATATTTAAATCTGCTATTCTGTGAATATTCAGAAGTAACCAAATGAACTAACATGATGATTGTTTGTACGTGTGAGAAATGTTTGTAGTTGTTAAGATGAGGGTTACTTTGACACAGTTTTATGGTACCAACAGATGTTGAAGAAAAACTCACTGCAATTTATTTTCTGGATAAATAACAAGCTGGACCTAACTCTGGACTATAACGCTCTTGGGGGGGAGGGGGTTATGCAGTTGTCTTGAACGATGTACCTTAAGCTGAGTCAAGAAAGTGCTGGCAGTATCCATCCACAGTACAGACTCAAATTAAGACTTCCAGTCAGGTTCATTGCTGTACGCACAAGGAATGTCTATTTACACTGCTCTTATACAGGGGGTGAAGTTTACCATAAAAGCCAGTCATATCTGGCAAAAATATCTACCATGGCCAGAGAGATAACACACTAGACATACCAACCTTTGGGATATTTAACAATGACATATAAATTTTGCACAACTATAGAATAACTCACGCACCTCTCTAACACATGACCTTTGTGTGAACAGAAAACTTTTATATCCAGCTGCTTACAAGTGTCTTGATTTTGCCACTTATTTTATACCAGCCTCTTACTACTTTATTACATGAAATCTATTCATTATATCGTCCGAAGAATAGGATCATGATACATCATTAATATATGAGTGATTTTGCATTCATCATTCCCCATTTTGGTCAAATATGGTCATTAATGTACTTGTTTATTTGAATCTGTTGGTGTACATTTATTCATTTCAAGTCCATTGTATGTGAATTTGAAGTTAATAATATAATAATGAGATATAGGGGAGCTACTGCAACAAAACTAAACAGTTATAGGTCTCAAATAATCAGTATCATCAAAGTCATTATGTGTTTCAAATTTAAAGTAATTATATATCTTTGTGTAACATTATTGCAGTGTGTTTTTTTTATTTTTTCTTAGCTTGATAGTTTTTGAAATGTACCTCACTGAAATGGTATGAAACTTGTTGATCATGAGACATTTTAGCCAGCGCATAATTGGTACAGATAATTCAAATGAGTACTTTATGAAATAATCTAGGGGGTCACATTTGTAGTAGTTACTGTACTGTAATACCAATGTCCTTGTGTAAGATGACTGTACAGGAACAAGCTTAGTGTTAGTATAATTCAGAAGCAGAACAGGGACCGTGTTACACCATTACTCAGACAGCTTTATATGCTTCCCTGAAGTACCACTGCCAGCACAAAATTTGGCATACATTTGATTTGGTGATTAAATTCCATCTGTGGCATATAATGATATTTACCATTTATTAAATTGCAAAGTAAGAATATTGGCTGAAGAGATAGATACAGAGAAGAAAACTGATGAGATTTACAGAGAGTGCAAGGATTCATTTTTGGAGATGACATTTTTAGCTCAGCTGCCTCAAAGTCATCTGAGCTATAGTTATGATCCTTTGTTTGTTGTCTGGCCCTCCACCTGGCCATCCAGCCGTCCATTAACAAGGCACGTTTTGAAACTATGACCTATGGATCCAAAATTTGATGTCACTAAGTTCTCCTACCACACGAAAAATTAGGTCACTGCTACTTCGTTCCTTTGAGAAATTAGGAAAAAAACCTTTTTCCTAGAAAAAAACAATTGTTACACTTCAAGACTGCCTACTTTGAAAACTACTTGTGTTGTTTCGTTCAAATTTGGCATATATGATCCTCTATATAATTCCTATGCACTTATCAAGAAATTAGGTCAATAATGCGTAAGTAAGTTTTAGAAGTTACGGATGCTAATATAATGTATCTTGTCAAAATATTAGGAAATATATTTACCTACTTTACATGATAAAAGTTGAAGCTAGAGAGTCTTTTTCAAGGATATAGCTATTTTTTTGTTTGATTGTATATCATATATTAGATCCGAATTTTGTAAAAAATTTAAGTCATTGGTCTAAATTTAAAATCAGTACCTTAAGTTGTGCCCAACTTTGACCATGGCACATTTTTACCTATGAGCACTGTTACTTTTATTTTCACAGTTTGTGCACACAGTGATTAAATCTTTTACAATCTGAAATTTGAAAGCAGTTGGTCATAAAATGTAGCTTTTATTCAAGTTTTCAACCACCATGTCAAGTATTGTTCACATCAGGCCATCCCAGTACCCTGGTACCAGTATGGAGAGAGAGCTACAAGTTTTAAATTGAATAAAAATTGTACCTTATATCCAAGTTAGTAGAATTGCACCAGGTCATAAAAATAAATGGTTTACATCAGGCATAGCCTGTATGCCATAGAAGGTGTGACTTCCTGAGGCTGTTTATGTAACAATTGACAGGTCGAATAAACAAGATGAATCTTATAATTTCAATGTTAAATTCAATTTTTGTTCAGGCATGAAAAGTTTTTTTTTTCAGGATTTGAATTCAAAGCTTTATGTATTGCAAATTTATTAAATTGATATATCTTTTAGATATTAAAATGTGATTATATATTAGGATCTTATATAATATAAGTGCTCATTGACATGTTTGAATATATAATAAGGTGTAAATATAAACTTTGTAGCATTTCATTATTATCTCTGTATGTTGGCTACACCATGGTATAAGTAACACTGGAACACCAAATTTATCAGGAATATTGGGAAAACTTTTAATGGATTTAATTTTTAGCTCACATGCCATGATGGCTATATATTTAACTGTTGAGAAATATTACATTTACAAATTTCTATGCTTTTTTAATGCATACCACAAGTTTCACATGTTACACATAGCACAAGGTATTTATACCTAATTGGCTTGTTTTAAGCTATTTATATATATATATATTTTGGATTTGCTAAATATTTCAAAATTCAGCTGGGCGATGTGACCTATGTCCTTGTTTTTAGCTCAGCTGACTGTAAGGCAACTGGGGTATAGGAATGGCGCTTTGTCCGTTGTCCGTCGCCATCCAGCTGTCCGTTAGCAGGGCACAATTCGTAACTGCTGGTTCTAGAAACTTCTAAGTGAAAATCCAAGGAGGTCAATAAAAAATCTCCTTGGAAATCTGAAATTAGGTCACTGTTACCTATATCCTCCGAGCGATGGAGCCTGAAAGTACCCCCCCCCCAGAATAATCAAAACCTCCAATATCTTGATAATTAATACATGGATCGTCATGAATCTTGCGTTGAATATTGACCATGACTAGTTTTGTCAATTCCTGAAAAGTGGTGGCGCCACCTGTATTTTTTATTTTTTAACAAATATTTTTGTATTTTTTTTTTACTATAAAATGACAACAATCATGTCAGTTTCTCAGCTGTAATTACATCTAGTGTCCCAAACCTGGTGTGTTTATTGATCACAAGTGGATGCCATATAGTAATCACCCTGTCTGTCTGTTTGTCTGTCTGTCTGTTCATCTGTAAATCAACACAAATTTGTTTCCAGATGATAACTCCAGGTTGTATTGACACATGGATTTCAAACTTGACTTTTGTATGGCCCACCACTAAAGTAAGAACCTGTATGATTTTGGGTCACAAGGTCAAAGGTCAAGGTCACAGGACTCACTTATCTAAAAATATTATGGCTGCATTTTAAGCCAAGCTTTACATCCCAAACCTTCCATTTTGTGCATTTTGTTGACTTGCCAGTATGGGGAGAGCATAAATGAATTTTGGGTCACATGGTCAAAGGTCAAGGTCACAGGGGCCATCTGTTCACAAATTAGTTTCCAGATGATAACTCCAGTTTAGTTTTACATATTGATTTCAAACTTAACTTATATATGACTCACCACTAAAGGAAGAACCGTGTCGATTTTGGGGTCCAACGGTCGAAGGTCAAGGTCACAGGACTCATTTCTTTTAAAAGAATGCATATCCATTTTATGTCGAACTTTTCATCGCAAACCGTCCATTTTCAAGATGTTGCATACCTGCCAATAGTGGAAGATTCTGTTCAGTTTTGGGGTCATGAGGTCAAAGTTCAAGGTCACAGTGCCCACTTATTTAGAAAGATTGTGGATGCATTTAAAGCCAAACTTTTCATCCAAAACCTTGCATCTTGCACATATAGCTTAGCTGCCAATAGGGGAAGAACCTGATTTATTTGGGGTCACAAGGTCAAAGGTCATGGTGACAGGACCCACTTCTTTAAAAAGATTGTTGATGTATTTTTAGCCAAACTTTCTGTCACAAACCTTCTAACTTCTAGATGTTGCTCACCTGCGAATAGTAGAAGTAACTTATGGATTTTTGGTCACAAGGTCAAAGGTCAAGGTCATGGGGCCATATATCCACATATTAGTTTCCAGATGATAACACCAGTTTGGTTTGAAATATTGGTTTCAAACTTGACTTTTATATGGCCAACCACTAAAGTAAGAACTGTTGATTCTGGGGTCACGAGATCAAAGGTCAAGGACACAGGACCCACTTATTTAAAAATATTGCATTTAGAAAGATTAAAGATGCATTTTAAGCCAAACTTAACATCTCAATCCTTCCATCATCGACATGTGGTGCACCTGCCAATAGGGGAAGTTTCCTTTTGATTTTGGGGTCACTAGGTCAAAGGTTAAGGTCACAGGGCCCATCCATTCACAAATTAGTTTATGGATGATAACTCCAGTTTGGATAGACAGGATGGCTTCAACCTGATCAGTGATCACAGGAGCAATATTTTGGAAAACCTCATAAACATATATCATTATAGAAAAGTGCAGCTGAGTGTCGATACCCATGGGTCCCTAGTTATGTGTATTAGGGCTTTGAGTCCAATTATTTGAGATATGCTGTTTTATACAAAATATATTACAATTATTATTGTTGTTGTTGTTACTGCTGTTAGACCATTACCACGGGTCTGCGATATTTCTGCACTGACTATGGGAAACATTGTGCACCAATACATATGTTTTTAAATGTGTGACATTGTGTTCACTCACAGAGCAATAAATTAGTGAATGAATTAGTGAATAAACTATCATTTTTTATGAAAGTTCTGACATCAGTATGCAAAATTCTCATTTTGTTAAAGCTGGACCCTCAAGTAACCATTGATGCCAAGTGTGTATTAATATCACATTAGCAAGTATATTGTTTACCTCAAATTTAACGTGTATCTGCTAACATCTTATATTTAAAGAGGGGTATATGAATTCCGGAATTGATGGAATGAAACGTGGAATAATTAGAGGACTAAGTATAAATGTTCTGTTTCAGAGGAGAGGACTTGCAGTGATCCGGTGGTAACCTGAGCTAAATAACCAGTCACAGTGGTATGGAGCTACAAACCATCACTGTCAACAAAATACAAATCTGACCAGAAACTAACACCACACAACTATGCCTTCCATAGCATCAGATTCAGACGGAGCATCAGACCACAGCTCCACGCAGAACACAGATAACGACCAGGACGATGATGACGTAGAAGAAACCCGCTCCACCGAGTCTGAAAGTGATACAGAAACGGAGTAAGTCAGGCTTCCTTAAGTTAGTTTTATATATCACTTAAAGTCAATCAGCATTATCAAAAGTATGATTTACCAATACTGGTAAACTGTAGAGTTATTGCCCAAACATCTGCCCTATCTATTGTTGCTGTGATTCCTACAAACTTTCCTCAATTTTACTCTCAAGGTAATAAAAATTACCAATTTACCCATGTAAATATAAATTTATGAGAAGTTGGTTTAAATGTTTATATTTGTCTACTTATATGTCCTTTTTACCAGAAATAAAGCATATGTAGTTTCCTGTTCATAGAAATGTTTCAGTCTTGCCAAAGTAAACCAAACTGAACACCTTTTAATTTCTGACCTTTTGATATGGACATTGAGTAAACACTACCTGTTAATTTTTAGCTCAGCTGACTGTAAGTCATCTGAGCTATAGTCGTGGTCCTTTGTCCGTCCGGCCGTCTGTCTGTTAACAGGGCACGTTTTAAAACCGTTGGACCTACGAATCCAAAATTCTGCATACCATTAGATGTCCCCAAAATCTCCTACCATACCAAAAATTGGGTCATTAGAACTTCGTTCCTTCGAGATATTAAGGAAAAACCTCCGTTTTCCATAAAAAAGCAATTGTTACACTTCAAGTCTGCCTAATATCAAAACCACTGATCTGTTTTTGATCATATTAAGTATTCATATTCTTCCATATATTTTCTGTGCACATACCAAAAATTAGGTCAGTATTGGGTATTATTTTGAAGTTATAGGCCCAAATATAATGCAATTTTTTAAAATTCAGGAAATATATTTGCTCACTTAACATGAGAATTGCTGAAGCTGAAGACTTTTTTTCAGGAATATAACTTTATTTAATCAAGATTAAATTGTTTACCCAAAATTAGATCTGAATTTTGCAAATTTTTCAAGTTATTAGCATAAAAAAAATATTAATACCTTAAATTTTGTCCAACTTTGGCAGTGGCACGTTTTTTCCCTGTAAGCACTGTTGATTTAATTTTCACAGCATATATACATAAGGATTTAATCTTTTAAAATCTGAAATTTCAAAGAAATTGTTTGAAAAGAGTAGCTTTTATTCAAGTTTTCATACACCATGTCAAGTGTTGTTTATATCTGGCCCACCTAGTAGTACAGCCTTCACTTGCATTATGTAACCCACCCAGGCAGCTTGCCTTGACCCAGCTTGGCCACTACTAGCTATATAATGATTGCAACTTAGAATTCTAATATTTTAACTTATATTTTCACTTTTATATTACAAATTTATAACACTTGTAAATAAAAAAAATGAATCAGATAAAAACTATTAATGAAAAAAGTGGATATGCTAAAAAAATAGGCTTGTATATAAACTTAAATGCATTATTCCTTTGAAAGTGAAATGAAGGTATTAGTCCATTCTGTCCACTTGCCCGTCCATCTGTAAATTTTTCATATGCATCACAGTATCTCAAAACTTTTACTGTTTTTCTTCATGACAGTCTTGTCAGAGTATTAGTTTGCAATCATATATTGAGAACTTTACTATAACCAAGTAGGAGGACCCTTTCCTCCTAGCTTCTCATATCCTTTTATAAATATAAAACATTACAATAGAATATTTTTCATATTTTGCATTTGCAAAAATTTCAAACTTTTGTCATGACCCATGGGTCCTTTGTTTATATTCTGGATTCTCCACATCATTGTTTGGCTAAAACTGAATAAATACCAGACATGGTGCAAATACTTTGCAAATGTATATGCATATGAATATGAATATGTACTCCATTATAAAATTTCTTGCATAAGAATGGGAATTCAGGTAAAAATGAAAGTATTTGAATACCAGTGCAAATACTTTCAAAATGTATTCATGAATGCATATATTCTATAATATTATTTTAATAATTAGTTCAGTTATATTTTATTAAAAAAATCATATGATTCTCTTATTATTTTTAATAAATATTATATTGGCACAACATTTGTTATTAAATTTTAATAAATAGTTGAACTCTTTTATTTTATGTGCTGCTTATAAGTTATATGGCCAGGTCAAAAATCTGTGTGACAATAGCACTCCATTTGTTAATAAAATAAATGAAATGAATCCTCTTCCCTGTCTCCAAAAATACTATCAAAATCATACATAAGCTAAACACCAACAACTCATAATAAAGCTTATATTTATTACCACACAAAACCAGCATATGCCTCTTTCCCAAATCATATTTTTTATCATATATAACAGCTGAGCGCCGTGACCCATGGGTCCCTTGTTGATCTTGTGATATGGACATTAAGCAAACACCACCTTTTAATTTCTGAACTTGTGATATGGTCATTGAGTAAACACTACCTGTTAATTTCTGATATTTTAATATGGACATTTAGTGAACAACACCTGTTAATTCTAATCACTGCTGTGTGTGTATGGGGGTGGGGGGGGGGGGGGGGTTGTCCATTTTGTTCGATGCTGCCAAAAGCATGTTTGCATTCACTTATTTGGCCCATATTTCCAGGTTCATTTGTTCATAAGTGACTGTACATTTGTGAATATTCATTGATGACATTCCTGAAACCAGATCATGAACCAGATCCACACAAAAATCTTATAATCAATGCTTCATTGGACTATTCCTGGTATGCCCTGAAAATTTCATGAGATTCTGTTAATGATTGTGAGGGTTATGTTGTGAACAAACATCTCAACATACACACACACAGGGATGACTCATACCCTCTAAACAGGAGCAATAATACTCACTCAGGGGAAAAAAATAATACCACGCCACCTGGTGGAGGTATTGAAAAAACTAGTGGAGCCTTAAGACTGTGAATAATAAATAAAGTACATAAATATGAAGTGATTAGTGCTGATTAATATCATGTTTGTGCTTGGTGCTTTCCACTCGAGTATTAATCAGCAACACACCAGGCTCTTGTGTCTGTGTATGTGGTTAGGTTCTTTCTGTATAAAGCTGATTAAGCACTCCTTGACAACAAACCCAGTGTTTGTAAGAAGGGACCAGTCTAGTGTCTCCTGGTGTAGGTGCCTGACCATCAAGAAGTGTTGTAGTGCAGGGCACTTGTGTCTGACAATAATGGACCAATCAGGCTAACATGGTCATGGTGTTGCTGGGATATTCTGTACACCTCCACGATGATCATGGTGATCAAACCCTCACAGTTAACTACAGCAAATAAACTACATGACGGTGTGTCTCTGGCTCATGTCCTGTATACACTGTATAATGCAGCATTCCTGTTTTACCCGGAGGATTACTATATGGACAGTGTGTATCATGAAGCCATTACAGGCCCCACCTGTTTAATATCCATAATACTCCCTAACATATAAACACATGTGTGAGACATACAGCTGGGCATGGTTTGTTTCAGGTCAAGTGTGACTTCAGCTAAATAAAGGTTGCCTAACCTTTACCACCTTTGGTGACGTACATGTCAAACACACACAGTCATCTTCATGAGAATTATTCTTGCAGAGCCAAATTTGATTGATTCCTCAAGTGTGAGCTTATGTCACTGTATTTTTTGTTGAAATTACATGAGGTACAAGTAATATTTTCCTTTTATTACTATTTCACAAATTTGTCTTTGCTTAACTGTAAAATGTTCCATGCGCCCCACATTTATCACTTAACAGTTGAATTTTGGGTCATACTGGCACAGATGTGTTGTCTTGATTCACTGGTAGATGACCCTTTTTAAGTATTTGCATTTAGCAAGTATTTAGCATGACCCTGGATCATGGATATCTTCATGTCATACTCAAGACTGGTGGTACCACTTACTATCGTTTTTCTACATTTTTGTGGTGTCCATCTATTGATCTTGATGTTGGATGACCAAGTCCAGTGGCACCACCTATAATTGTTTTTGTATGGTGTCCATCTGTGTGTCTGTTTTGGTTGAGATAAATACCACATATCTCTGTAGTGGTAAGATGTATCAGCCTGCTTGTCCAGCGATCTTGGATAGCTTTGTCATACACCAGACTGGTGGTGCCACCTACAATTACATTTTGATAGAATACATCCATTCAGGAGTGGTGTGACATATTGTCCTGAAACTGTCCTGGTGGCATCCCCTACAATAATTTTATTCTGGCATTTTTGTGCTTTTGGGGTTACTTGGCATCTCTGATGCAAGTCAACAGACAACCAACCCATGGCTCAAATCATCCATGCCCCTTGATTTGGTGGACACATGTAGTCACTTATCTACTGCCCATACATGTTCTAGTTTGATAAGCTCCACAAGTATCTGAGTCATGAAGCCAGGTATCTAGAGTCATGTAAGCAGGTATCTAGAGTCTTGTAACCAGGTATCTAGTGTCATGTGACCAGATATCTAGTCTTGTGACCAGGTATATAGTCTTGTGACCAGGTATCTAGAGTCATGTAACTAGGTATCTAGAGTCTTTTAACCAGGTATCTAGAATCATGTAACCAGGTATCTAGATTCTTGTGACCAGGTATCTAGAGTCTTGTGACCAGTTATCTCGAGACTTGTGACCAGGTATCTAGAGTCTTGTGACCAGGTATCTAGAGTCTTGTGACCAGGTATCTAGAGACTTGTGACCAGGTATCTAGAGTCTTGACACCAGGTATCTAGAGTCTTGTGACCAGGTATCTAGAGTCTTGTGACCAGGTTACAGAAGTATTTGATTCAGTGAACAAGTTTCTCAGTCTTGTGACCAGGTATCCTGAGTTTCGAACCATTTATCTGAAGAGTTAAAAGTATACTTTGTATAAAAAATACAAGCATCCAAATATTCCACTCTTTTAACTACCACACTTGTTTGTTTTTCTGTATATGAGTTACATTTTATTCTTTTGTGTTTTTATCTCTCATTGTTTCCTTACATTTTTCTTTGGATAGAATCAGAAGTCTTTCCTAAATATCATAACAACTGACAGTAGTCACAGTACATGTACTTGTTTCTACATCTGCCTTAGTAGTCACAGTACATGTACTTGTTTCTACATCTGCCTTAGTAGTCACAGTACATGTACTTGTTTCTGCATCTGCCTTAGTAGTCACAGTACATGTACTTGTTTCTACATCTGCCTTAGTAGTCACAGTACATGTACTTGTTTCTACATCTGCCTTAGTAGTCACAGTACATGTACTTGTTTCTACATCTGCCTTAGTAGTCAAGAACAGGATAGTTTTCTTTTGTCTTTTTTTATCATGTTGCAAATGTTGTAGATTTAAAATTGTACTGAATATCAGCCAGCCACAGTATCTGTTATTCTAAGAGATAAGGTTTCCATGATGTAATTGTTTGACATGTTTAGAAGCTCATTATATACCTAACAGCCAGTAATCATTGTGTATGAAGATGCTCATTAATTATACAGACAGGACACTCTTATAATGGATAAACAGTTTGGAATGTACAGGAACAACCATTCTGGATGGCTGGCTTTTTATAGTGCTGCAGAAAAAAATCAATATTGGTTGATGTGCTTACCATGTATATATTATGTGGCCTAAGTAATAGAGAGATTGCTTCCTGTGGGGAATAGGAGAACAGCACACAACATCTTGCTCATGTCTAGTGGAGGTTGTTATACAACGGAGATAATATCGTGTCCGTTATCTAGGTCTACGGCCTGCTGCCCTGGATCCTACATCCCATAATAATTCATACCATGGCCTACACAGAAATTGCTGAAGCTAGTATTACTATAAGTTGGTGACCTCAACCATTACCTAAGAAAACAAATAGATGAACATTCAGTTTTGACATATTTTATATAAATTTAAAACTAGGTCCTTCACTGACAAACAGATGGTGATTCTGCTTTAAGTCCTGTGTGCTCTAGAATAATTTGCAGATTTTCCATGTTCTGTGGACTAAATGTTAAAACTACTTCAAAGGCCTCTGAATAAAAGAACTAACACATACCTCTTTATGTAAACAGATTTCTCATTCCCTGTGTACTAAATTCATGGACTACTACTATATGTCCATGTTAAAACAGATTTCTCATTCCCTGTATACTAAATACCTGGACTACTACTATATGTCCATGTTTAAACAAATTTCTCATTCCCTGTGTACTAAATACCTGGACTACTACTATATGTCCATGTTTAAACAGATTTCTCATTCCCTGTGTACTAAATACCTGGACTACTACTATATGTCCATGTTTAAACAGATTTCTCGTTCCCTGTGTACTAAATACCTAGGCTACTACTATTTGTCCATATTTAAACACATTTCTCATTCCCTGTGTACTAAATACCTGGACTACTACTATATGTCCATGTATAAACAAATCTCTCATTCCCTGTGTACTTAATAGATGGACTACTACTGTATGTCCATGTTTAAACAATTTCTCTTTCCCCGTGTACTCAATACCTGGACTACAACTATATGTCCATGTTTAAACAAATTTCTAATTCCCTGTGTACTAAATACCTGGACTACTACTATATGTCCATGTTTAAACAGATTTCTCATTCCCTGTGTACTAAATACCTGGACTACTACTATATGTCCATGTTTAAACAAATTTCTCAATCCCTGTGTACTAAATACCTGGACTACTACTATATGTCCATGTTTAAACAGATTTCTCATTCCCTGTGTACTAAATACCTGGACTACTACTATATGTCCATGTTTAAACAGATTTCTCGTTCCCTGTGTACTAAATACCTAGGCTACTACTTTTTGTCCATATTTAAACAAATCTCTCATTCCCTGTGTACTTAATAGATGGACTACTACTGTATGTCCATGTTAAAACAATTTCTCTTTCCCCGTGTACTAAATACCTGGACTACAACTATATGTCCATGTTTAAACAAATTTCTAATTCCCTGTGTACTAAAAACCGGGACTACTACCAAATGTCCAGGTTTAAACAAATTACTGTTCCCTGTATACTAAATACCTGGACTACTACTATATGTCCATGTTTAAACAAATTACTAGTTCCCTGTATACTAAATACCTGGACTTCTACTATATGTCCATGTTTAAACAAATTTCTCGTTCCCTGTGTACTAAAAACCGGGACTACTACTATATGTCCATGTTTAAACAAATTTCTCGTTCCCCGTGTACTAAATACCTGGACTACAACTATATGTCCATTTTTAAACAAATTTCTAATTCCACATATACTAAATACCTGGACTACTACAATATGTCCATGTTTAAACAAATTTCTCATTCCCTGTGTACATAATACCTTGACTTCTACTATATGTCCATGTTTAAACAAATTTCGCGTTCCCTGTGTACTAAATACATGGACTTCTACTATATGTCCATGTTTAAACAAATTCCTAGTTCCCTGTATACTAAATACCTGGACTTCTACTATATGTCCATGTTTAAACAAATTTCTCGTTCCCTGTGTACTAAAAACCGGGACTACTACTATATGTCCATGTTTAAACAAATTCCTCATTCCCTGTATACTAAATACCTGGACTACTACTATATGTCCATGTTTAAACAAATTTCTCGTTCCCTGTGTACTAAATACCTGGACTACTATATGTCTATGTTAAAACAAATTTCTCATTCCCTGTGTACTAAATACCAGGACTACTACTTTATATATAAATGTCCATGTTTATAAAAATTTCTCGTTCCCCGTGTACTAAATACCTTGACTACTACTATATGTCTATGTTTAAACAAATATCTCGTTCCCTGTGTACTAAATACCTGGACTACTACTATATGTCCATGTTTAAACAAATTTCTCGTTCCCTGTGTACTAAATACCTAGACTACTACTATATGTCCATGTTTAAACAAATTTCTCGTTTCCTGTGTACTAAATACCTGGACTACTACTATATGTCCATGTTTAAACAAATTTCGCGTTCCCTGTGTACTAAATACATGGACTACTACTATATGTCCATGTTTAAACAAATTCCTAGTTCCCTGTATACTAAATACCTGGACTTCTACTATATGTCCATGTTTAAACAAATTTCTCGTTCCCTGTGGACTAAAAACCGGGACTACTACTATATGTCCATGTTTAAACAAATTTCTCATTCCCTGTGTACTAAATACCTGGACTACTACTATATGTCCATGTTCAAACAGATTTCTCATTCCCTGTGTACTAAATACCTGGACTACTACTATATGTCCATGTTTAAACAGATTTCTCGTTCCCTGTGTACTAAATACCTAGGCTACTACTTTTTGTCCATATTTAAACACATTTCTCATTCCCTGTGTACTAAATACCTGGACTACTACTTAATGTCCATGTATAAACAAATCTCTCATTCCCTGTGTACTTAATAGATGGACTACTACTGTATGTCCATGTTAAAACAATTTCTCTTTCCCCGTGTACTAAATACCTGGACTACAACTATATGTCCATGTTTAAACAAATTTCTAATTCCCTGTGTACTAAAAACCGGGACTACTACTATATGTCCATGTTTAAACAAATTTCGCGTTCCCTGTGTACTAAATACCTGGACTACTACTATATGTCCATGTTTAAACAAATATCTCATTCCCTGTGTACTAAATACCTGGACTACTCCTATATGTCCATGTTTAAACAAATTTCTCATTCCCTGTGTACTAAATACATGGACTACTACTATATGTCCATGTTTAAACAAATTCCTAGTTCCCTGTATACTAAATACCTGGACTTCTACTATATGTCCATGTTTAAACAAATTTCTTGTTCCCTGTGGACTAAAAACCGGGACTACTACTATATGTCCATGTTTAAACAAATTTCTCGTTCCCCGTGTACTAAATACCTGGACTACAACTATATGTCCATGTTTAAACAAATTTCTAATTCCACATATACTAAATACCTGGACTACTACAATATGTCCATGTTTAAACAAATTTCTCATTCCCTGTGTACTTAATACCTGGACTACTACTATATGTCCATGTTTAAACAAATTCCTCGTTCCCTGTATACTAAATACCTGGACTTCTACTATATGTCCATGTTTAAACAAATTTCTCGTTCCCTGTGTACTATAAACCGGGACTACTACTATATGTCCATGTTTAAACAAATTCCTCATTCCCTGTATACTAAATACCTGGACTACTACTATATGTCCATGTTTAAACAAATTTCTCGTTCCCTGTGTACTAAATACCTGGACTACTACTATATGTCTATGTTAAAACAAATTTCTCGTTCCCTGTGTACTAAATACCAGGACTACTACTATATATATAAATGTCCATGTTTATAAAAATTTCTCCTTCCCCGTGTACTAAATACCTTGACTACTACTATATGTCTATGTTTAAACAAATATCTCGTTCCCTGTGTACTAAATACCTGGACTACTACTATATGTCCATGTTTAAACAAATTTCTCGTTCCCTGTGTACTAAATACCTAGACTACTACTATATGTCCATGTTTAAACAAATTTCTCGTTTCCTGTGTACTAAATACCTGGACTACTACTATATGTCCATGATTAAACAAATTTCGCGTTCCCTGTGTACTTAATACCTGGACTACTACTATATGTCCATGTTTAAACAAATTTCCCGTTCCCTGTGTACTAAATACCTGGACTACTACTATATGTCCATGTTTAAACAAATATCTCATTCCCTGTGTACTAAATACCTGAACTACTCCTATATGTCCATGTTTAAACAAATTTCTCATTCCCTGTGTACTAAATACATGGATTACTACTATATGTCCATGTTTAAACAATTTCTTTTTCCCTGTGTACTAAATACCTGGACAACTACTATATGTCCATGTTTAAACAAATTTCTTGTTCCCTGTGTACTCAATACCTGGACTACTACTATATGTCCATGTTTAAACAAATTTCTCATTCCCTGTACTGAATACCTGGACTCCTACTATATGTCCATGTTTAAACAAATATCTCATTCCCTGTGTACTAAATACCTGGACTACTACTTTATGTCCATGTTTAAACAAATTTCTTGTTCCCTGTGTACTAAATACCTGGACTACTACTATATGTCCATGTTTAAACAGATTTCTCATTCCCTGTATACTAAAAACCTGGACTTCTACTATATGTCCATGTTTAAACAAATATCTCATTCCCTGTGTACTAAATACCTGGACTACTACTATATGTCCATGTTTAAACAATTTTCTTGTTCCCTGTGTACTAAATACCTGGACTACTACCATATGTCCATGTTTAAACAGATTTCTCATTCCCTGTGTACTAAATACCTGGACTGCCACTATACCTCCATGTTTAACTTACTTGTCAGAACCTGAGCACAAAATATTAAAACTACTATGCCTACTTCTATGCATGAGAAAATATACAAAATATATAGCCTATGATTAAGTTTTATTCAGCATGGATGTCTTTGTATCCTTTTGTACTATTTATATTATAGTTTATATTTTTAATATTGAAAAAAGAACTTAATGAATGAGTGATAATAAAAAAACATGGGACATTAAAGTTTTGTAAAAATTACAATCAGAACTTTTTATCAATTCTCAGAGGTTCATGTGACCTGACAGATAAATTATCTATACTTATCAGTAGTGTTAGAGTATGTTTGATGCATGTATTTGCATATGCATGTGACCTGTGGACTTGAACTCTTGTGAAAAATACTGTTTATAATAACAGTTTATTTGATTTCTTTAAAAGTCGAAGGTAACTATTTTGTTCGCTTGGTGTGAGGATCATGCCACAGGTTTTCCCTGTATCCAGTATTTTAAAGAGCTTCCGTTTAAAGAAACTATGGACAAGATATTCTAATAGAGGGTGTACTTGTGTGTACTGTTGATCTTGAAAGAAATAATTCCAATCTGTTAAAGCATCCATCACCCTGGGCAAATATCACCTCCACCCCAGTGGCCTTCTGAGCCAATACCTCCACCCCACTGGCCTCCCCAGCCAACAACTCCACCCCACTGACCAGGTATCCAAAGAAAATCACCTTCACATCAGTGGCCTTCCAGCCAACACCACCTTTATCTTGGTGGCCTTCCCAAACCACACCATGTTCAAAATGGTAGCCTTTATATTCCTAGGAGACACCATCACCTACCTCATAGACCTTCCTAGGACATATCTCTGTCACCTCAGTGACCTTCCTGGAACACATTTCCTTCATCTCATTGACCTTCCTAGGAAATATCTCTGTCACCTGAGTGACCTTCCTAGAACACATCTCTTTCACCTCATTGACCTTCCTAGAACACATCTCCTTCACCTCATTGACCTTCCTAGAACATATCTCTTTCACCTCATTGACCTTCCTAGAACACATCTCCTTCACCTGAGTGACCTTCCTAGGACATATCTCTTTCACCTGAGTGACCTTCCTAGAACACATCTCTTTCACCTCATTGACCTTCCTGGAACACATCTCCTTCACCTCATTGACCTTCCTAGAACATATCTCTTTCACCTCATTGACCTTCCTAGAACATATCTCCTTCACCTGAGTGACCTTCCTGGAACATATCTCTTTCACCTCATTGACCTTCCTAGAACACATCTCCTTCACCTCATTGACCTTCCTAGAACAAATCTCTTTCACCTCATTGACCTTCCTAGAACATATCTCTTTCACCTCATTGACCTTCCTAGAACACATCTCCTTCACCTGAGTGACCTTCCTAGGACATATCTCTTTCACCTGAGTGACCTTCCTAGAACACATCTCTTTCACCTCATTGACCTTCCTGGAACACATCTCCTTCACCGCATTGACCTTCCTAGAACATATCTTTTTCACCTCATTGACCTTCCTAGAACATATCTCCTTCACCTGAGTGACCTTCCTAGAACATATCTCTTTCACCTCAGTGACCTTCCTAGAACACATCTCTTTCACCTCATTGACCTTCCTGGAACACATCTCCTTCACCTCATTGACCTTCCTAGAACATATCTCTTTCACCTCATTGACCTTCCTAGAACATATCTCTTTCACCTCATTGACCTTCCTAGAACACATCTCTTTCACCTCATTGACCTTCCTAGAACACATCTCCTTCACCTGAGTGACCTTCCTAGGACATATCTCTTTCACCTCGTTGACCTTCCTGGAACATATCTCTTTCACCTCATTGACCTTCCTAGAACACATCTCCTTCACCTGAGTGACCTTCCTAGGACATATCTCTTTCACCTCGTTGACCTTCCTGGAACATATCTCTTTCACCTCATTGACCTTCCTAGAACATATCTCTTTCACCTCATTGACCTTCCTAGGACATATCTCTTTCACCTCATTGACCTTCCTAGAACACATCTCTTTCACCTCATTGACCTTCCTGGAACACATCTCCTTCACCTCATTGACCTTCCAAGAACATATCTCTTTCACCTCATTGACCTTCCTGGAACACATCGCTTTCACCTCATTTACCTTCCTAGAACACATCTCTTTCACCTCATTGACCTTCCTAGAACACATCTCTTTCACCTCATTGACCTTCCTAGAACATATCTCTTTCACCTCATTTACCTTCCTTGAACATATCTCTTTCACCTCATTGACCTTCCTAGAACACATCTCTTTCACCTCATTGACCTTCCTAGAACATATCTCTTTCATCTCAGTGACCTTCCTAGGACATATCTCTTTCACCTCATTGACCTTCCTAGAACACATCTCTTTCACCTCATTGACCTTCCTAGAACATATCTCTTTCACCTCATTTACCTTCCTAGAACATATCTCTTTCACCTCATTGACCTTCCTAGAACACATCTCCTTCACCTGAGTGACCTTCCTAGGACATATCTCTTTCACCTGAGTGACCTTCCTGGAACATATCTCTTTCACCTCATTGACCTTCCTAGAACACATCTCTTTCACCTCATTGACCTTCCTGGAACACATCTCCTTCACCTCATTGACCTTCCTGGAACACATCTCCTTCACCTCATTGACCTTCCTGGAACACATCTCCTTCACCTCATTGACCTTCCGAGAACATATCTTTTTCACCTCATTGACCTTCCTAGGACATATCTCTTTCACCTCATTGACCTTCCGAGAACATATCTCTTTCACCTCATTGACCTTCCTAGGACATATCTCTTTCACCTCATTGACCTTCCTAGAACATATCTCTTTCACCTCATTGACCTTCCTAGAACATATCTCTCTCACCTCATTGACCTTCCTAGAACATATCTCTTTCACCTCATTGACCTTCCTAGAACATATCTCTTTCACCTCATTGACCTTCCTGGAACATATCTCTTTCACCTCATTGGCCTTCCTAGAACATATCTCTTTCACCTCATTGACCTTCCTAGGACATATCTCTTTCACCTCATTGACCTTCCTAGAACATATCTCTTTCACCTCATTGACCTTCCTAGAACATATCTGTTTTACCTCATTGACCTTCCTGGAACACATCTCCTTCACCTCATTGACCTTCCTAGAACATATCTCTTTCACCTCATTGACCTTCCTAGAACATATCTCTTTCATCTCATTGACCTTCCTAGAACACATCTCCTTCACCTGAGTGACCTTCCGAGGACATATCTCTTTCACCTGAGTGACCTTCCTGGGACATATCTCTTTCACCTGAGTAACCTTCCCAGGACACATCTCCTTCACCTCATTGACCTTCCTAGAACATATCTCTTTCACCTCATTGACCTTCCTAGAACATATCTCTTTCACCTCATTGACCTTCCTAGAACATATCTCTTTCACCTCATTGACCTTCATAGAACATATCTCTTTCACCTCATTGACCTTCCTAGAACACATCTCCTTCACCTCATTGACCTTCCTAGGACATATCTCTTTCACCTCAGTGACCTTCCTAGGACATATCTCTTTCACCTCATTGACCTTCCTGGAACACATCTCCTTCACCTCATTGACCTTCCCAGGACATATCTCTTTCACCTCAGTGACCTTCCCAGGACATATCTCTTTCACCTCATTGACCTTCCTGGAACACATCTCCTTCACCTCATTGACCTTCCCAGGACATATCTCTTTCACCTCAGTGACCTTCCTAGAACATATCTCTTTCACCTCATTGACCTTCCTGGAACACATCTCCTTCACCTCATTGACCTTCCTGGAACACATCTCCTTCACCTCATTGACCTTCCTAGGACATATCTCTTTCACATCAGTGACCTTCCTAGGACATATCTCTTTCACCTCATTGACCTTCCTAGGACATATCTCTTTCACCTCAGTGACTGTCCTAGGACATATCTCTTTCACCTGAGTGACCTTCCTAGAACACATCTCCTTCACCTCATTGACCTTCCAAGGACACATCTCCTTCACCTCAGTGACCTTTCTAGGAACATTTCCTTCATCTCATTGACCTTCCAGGGGAAACATCTCCTTCACCTCAGTGACCTTCCTAGGACACATTTCCTTCATCTCATTGACCTTCCTAGGACATCTCTTTCACCTTATTGACCTTCCTAGGACACACTTCCTTCACCTCATTGACCTTCTTAGGACATATCTCTTTCAACTCATTGACCTTCTTAGGACACATTTTCTTCACCTCATTTACCTTTCTAGGACATATCTCTTTCACCTCAGTGACCTTCTCAGGACACATCTCCTCACCTCAGTGACCTTCCCAGGATACATCTTCTTCACCTCAGTGACTGTCCTAGGACATATCTCCTTCACCTAATTGACCTTCCAAGGACTCATCTCCTTCACCTCAGTGACTGTCCTAGGACACATCTCCTTCGCCTCAGTGACTGTCCTAGGACACATCACCTTCGCCTCAGTGACTGTCCTAGGACATCTTCTCCACCTCAGTGACCAAGAATCCCTAGCAACACCACCTTCACTTCAGTGACCAGGTATCCCTAGCAAATCCTCTTTTGACCAGTGACCAGGAATCCCTAGCAACAACTCCTTCACCTCAGTGACCAGGTATCCAAAACAAAATCTCCTTCACCTCCGTGGCCTTCCAGCCTACACCACCTTTATCATGGTGGCCTTCCTAAACCACACCACTTTCATAATTGTGGCCTTTATATTTCCTGGATACACCATCACCTACCTCATTGGCCTTCCTAAGACACATCCCCTTCACCTCATTGACCTTCCTAGGACACATTTCCTTCACCTCATTGACCTTCCTTGGACATATCTCTGTCACCTCAGTGACCTTCCCAGGACACATCTCCTTCACCTTATTGACCTTCCTGGGACATATCTCTTTCACCTCAGTGTTTCCCAGGACACATCTCCTTCCCCTAAATGACCTTCCTAGGACATATCTCTTTCACCTCAGTGACTGTCCTAGGACACATCTCCTTCACCTAATTGACCTTCCTAGGACACATCTCCTTCACCTCATTGACCTTCCTAGGACATATCTTTTTCACCTCAGTGACCTTCCCAGGACACATCTCCTTCACCTTATTGATCTTTTCTTCACCACTGTGACCATTGTATCCCTAGCAACACCTCCTTCACTTCAATGACCAGGTATTCCCAGCAACTCCACCTTCACCTCAGTGACCATGTATCCCCAGCAACAACATTCTTTCACAACAATGAACAGGTATCCCTAGCAACACTTTCACTTCAATGACCAGGTTTCCCTAGCAACACCTCCTTCACCTCAGTGACCAGGTATCCCCATAGCAACAACACCTGCACTTCAGTGACAAGGATTCCCTATCAACACCTTCACTTCAATAACCAGGTATCCCTAGCAACACCTCCTTCAACTCAGTGACCAGGTATCCTAAGCAACACCAACTTCACCTCAGTGACCAGGTATCCCTAGCAAACCACCTTCACCTCAGTTTGCAGGTATCCCTAGCAACACCACCTTCACCTCAGTGACCAGGCAATACCACCATTGCCCCTCAGATCTTCTCCTCAAACATTTCATTAACCTCTACCAGAAAAATCCAACCCATCCTAACTTCTTGTTAGTTGGTCTCCCCTTGGTACATATCTCTTGAGATTATGAAGTAGATGATTATGGTAGATAAGCTATTACTGATCATAGTGAGTGTGATTGCTGACCATCATGGTCATCAGATTTGTCATAAGGACATATCACTCAGATATAGTGATGCAAGTTAACATTTTGGATTGGCTGGTGTTTAGATTAAAATCATCATGTGTGACCCAGATATCCAGGACCATTTATATTTTGTATTAACATGCTGCAGGTCAACCACAAACCATGGCAGGCAGGACTCACATCAGCCTGGAGTAAACCACAGTGGTGATGTTCTCTCATCTCCTGGCTCATTAGATCTGCAGTTCAGCTGTTTGTTCTCTCATCTCCTGGCCCATTAGATCTGCAGTTCAGCTGTCTGTTCTCTCATCTCCTGGCCCATTAGATCTGCAGTTCAACTGTCTGTTCTATCATCTCCTGGCCCATTAGATCTGCAGTTCAACTGTCTGTTCTCTCATCTCCTGGCCCATTAGATCTGCAGTTCAACTGTCTGTTCTCTCATCTCCTGGTCCATTAAATCTGCAGTTCAACTGTCTGTTCTCTCATCTCCTGGCCCATTTGATCTGCAGTTCAACTGTCTGTTCTCTCATCTCCTGGCCCATTAGATCTGCAGTTGAACTGTCTATTCTCTCATCTCCTGGCCCATTAGATCTGCAGTTGAACTGTCTGTTCTCTCACCTCCTGGCCCATTAAATCTGCAGTTCAACTGTCTTAACTCTCATCTCCTGGCCCATTAGATCTGCAGTTCAACTGTCTTAACTCTCATCTCCTGGCCCATTAGATCTGCAGTTCAGCTGTCTTATCTCTCATTTTGGAGCTGTCATTTGCTTCACTGGATTTGTTACTCATTCTATCATATCTGTAATTTTGTTGTGATCCTTTAGCTAATTGGATCTGTAATTCATCTCATCTTATCTGTAATTCTCTTGTTATTCTATGGGTCATTGGATCTGTAATTCATTCTCAGGTTACCCCTTTAGCTCATCTGATCTGTAAATCATCTCATCATATCTGTAATTCTCTGGTTATTCTTCACCTCATCAGATCTGTAATTCTCTGGTTATTCTTAATCTCATCAGATCTGTTATTCTCTGGTTATTCTTCACCTCATCAGATCTGTAATTATGGTTATTCTTCATCTCATCAGATCTGTAATTCTCTGGTTATTCTTCACCTCATCATATCTGTTATTCTCTGGTTATTCTTCATTTCAACAGATCTGTAATTCTCTGGTTATTCTTCACCTCATCATATCTGTTATTCTCTGGTTATTCTTCATTTCAACAGATCTGTAAATCTCTGGTTATTCTTCGTCTCATCAGATCTGTAATTCTCTGGTTATTCTTCACCTCATCATATCTGTTATTCTCTGGTTATTCTTCATTTCAACAGATCTGTAATTCTCTGGTTATTCTTCACCTCATCAGATCTGTAATTCTCTGGTTATTCTTCACCTCATCATATCTGTTATTCTCTGGTTATTCTTCATTTCAACAGATCTGTAATTCTCTGGTTATTCTTCACCTCATCAGATCTGTAATTCTCTGGTTATTCTTCACCTCATCATATCTGTTATTCTCTGGTTATTCTTCATTTCAACAGATCTGTAATTCTCTGGTTATTCTTCATCTCATCAGATCTGTAATTCTCTGGTTATTCTTCATCTCATCAGATCTGTAATTCTCTGGTTATTCTTCATCTCATCAGATCTGTAATTCTCTGGTTATTCTTCATCTCATCAGATCTGTAATTCTCTGGTTATTCTTCATCTCATCAGATCTGTAATTCTCTGGTTATTCTTCACCTCATCATATCTAATATTCTCTGGTTATTCTTCATTTCAACAGATCTGTAATTGTCAGGTTATTCTTGATCCTCATCAGATCTGTAATTCTCTGGTTATTCTTCATCTCATCAGATCTGTAATTCTCTGGTTATTCTTCATCTCATCAGATCTGTAATTCTCTGGTTATTCTTCATCTCATCAGATCTGTAATTCTCTGGTTATTCTTCACCTCATCATATCTGTTATTCTCTGGTTATTCTTCATTTCAACAGATCTGTAATTCTCTGGTTATTCTTCGTCTCATCAGATCTGTAATTCTCTGGTTATGCTTCACCTCATCAGATCTGTAATTCTCTGGTTATTCTTCACCTCATCATATCTGTTATTCTCTGGTTATTCTTCATTTCAACAGATCTGTAATTCTCTGGTTATTCTTCGTCTCATTAGATCTGTAATTCTCTGGTTATTCTTCATTTCAACAGATCTGTAATTCTCTGGTTATTCTTCACCTCATCAGATCTGTAATTCTCTGGTTATTCTTCATCTCATCAGATCTGTTATTCTCTGGTTATTCTTCATTTCAACAGATCTGGAAATCTCTGGTTATTCTTCATCTCATCAGATCTGTAATTCTCTGGTTATTCTTCATCTCATCAGATCTGTAATTCTCTGGTTATTCTTCATCTCATCAGATCTGTAATTCTCTGGTTATTCTTCACCTCATCATATCTGTTATTCTCTGGTTATTCTTCATTTCAACAGATCTGTAATTCTCTCGTTATTCTTCACCTCATCATATCTGTTATTCTCTGGTTATTCTTCATTTCAACAGATCTGTAATTCTCTGGTTATTCTTCGTCTCATCAGATCTGTAATTCTCTGGTTATTCTTCATCTCATCATATCTGTAATTCTCTGGTTATTCTTCACCTCATCATATCTGTTATTCTCTGGTTATTCTTCATTTCAACAGATCTGTAATTCTCTGGTTATTCTTCACCTCATCAGATCTGTAATTCTCTGGTTATTCTTCGCCTCATCATATTTGTAATTCTCTTGTTATTCTTCACCCCATCAGATCTGTAATCCTCCCCATCATATTTAGAATTTTCCAGCTATTTCTTTGCAAAAATTCCCTTTCCCTGCAAGCAAGAATGGAGTTGTTTTTGTTTGTGAAGTATATATTGTGCATTATCTCATTTTTTCAGTGATGATAATGCAGCTATTGTGTGGACTGGTTATGGTAAGAGGACTCCCGTGCTCCTGTTCAGGGCGGAGAACTTAGTCAACAAACGCCATGATATCAAAGCCATAGGAGGTATGATGTGTATTTGTATGTGATTCCCCGCTTTGATTTGTATTGTCTTCATGTTAGATTAAGGGCTAATACAGCTGCTGAAAGGCCAGAATAAAGGCATGATCTAGGAAAATATGCTGTAATTCTATGAAACAGCCCTGCATATCAGCAGCCATAATTTAATAAGGTTATTAGCACAAATGGTAGTGGGCCCAAAATACACACAAGCTGGCAGCTGTATATATCCAGGATAGTGTAGCTTGTTTATTTCATCCTGGGCTCAGCAGCATCTTTAGAGCAGGCTGATGCAGATGTACCAGGCTGATATGACCCATAAAACCAGGCTACAGTTGGCACTGGGCATTGTGCATCCTTGAATCTCTCAAAATCTGATAGCTTCATTACAGGGATCTGTATTTAGACTAATGGCAGTGAGAAATATGACATTATTTATCAGTGTTTAGAGCTGTCACAATACAAATGTGAACATTGCTGAAGAGATTTACCGTTAATGTTATTTAATTAACTTAGCAGTAGTGTTGAATTATAAGGCTGTAAACTGATGTAATCATTTGACTATTGCTGATGATTTCAGTACTCCTCAATGATTGTCAGTATATACTTGTTTTTTTTTTAAGAGCGATATCATTTGGCGTACAAGATGGTAAAGACAGAATGTAAACTTCTGCGTTCTATCTTGGGATCACATGGTTTTAGTGAGGTAAGTGATATGTATGTAAACTGCTGCAGTGTATCGTGGGATCACTTGACTTCAGTCAGATGAGAGATAAGAATGTAAACTACTGCAGGGAATTTTTTTAGATCCAATGACTTCAGTGAGTTAAGAGATATGAAATTAAACTACTGCACTGTATTGTTGCATCACATAGCTTTAGTGAGATAAAATATATAGGTATAATATAGGTATAAACTGCTGTAGTGTATGATATTACATGTCTGGTGACATCACTTTATGGTGTTGCCTATTGGGTTTGTGTTAGGTATGTTTTACCTGTAAGAGACAAAGTAAGTTTAGTGTTTTAGTGTACATTAACATGACTTTTATCATTCAGGCACACCCTAACAGCCCTGATTTTAACCTGCTGTGGACTGGGTCTCACCTCAAGCCATACACATTGCGAGGTCTGCAGGAATTTCAAAAAGTCAATCATTTTCCAAGGTAAGTAACATCTGACATTGTTAATTTATCAAAACATGTTCAGAATCATTCTCAGCAAATACTTTCAGTTACTTAGACCATGAGATATAAGCGTCCTGTTATAATTTGGTAATTAAAAAATTTTTTTTTTCTGTCATCAGGTCCTATGAAATTACTAGAAAGGATAGGTTGTTCAAAAATATTCAACGGATGCAACAGACCAAGGTTAGTGTTTATACTTACAATAATTTTAAAAAAAATCTATATAAAACAATGAAATGACTTGCTTTTTAGCGACAACTACTTATTGAAGTACTTTGTGATGACAAACATTTGAAGTGATCTTATTATTTATTGAAAAGATCATTTTAGTTCATTTATCAGATTGTTAGTTGTTCCTTTTGTACATATATGTATATATATATTTGTTTTATATTTCTATATAGCAGTATTTGTTATTTTTTATGCTTACTCTTACAAGAATTGACAGTTGTGTTAAATGTACAATTTTAAGTTTCAATACACACCACCTTCAAAGCTGTCTTTAACTTTATTAGGCATTATATTTTCTCTATTGTGCAAGTTCAGACCTCATATGTTAAGATTAATATATTACTTTGAATCAGTCTGGACTCTGATTTACCCATCAACCTTTGTTAATATTGGCCAGTCAGCCAGCATGTGGTAGCTTACTTTCTTGGTTTCAGGGTTTCAAGCATTTTGACTTTGTACCACCAAGTTTTGTGATACCAGGAGAGTTCCAAGACTTCTGCAGTAAGTATAAACCTGGTCTTATGTCAGATTATTTCTATTATTTACATGTTATTTTAACATTAATGCTTATACTGACTATATTTTCAATTATCATAACAGCTGAGTAATCAGGGACACTGTATTGTGTATTTTTATCATACTTATGTATGTGATCTGACAATTGTACATGCATTTTATTATATTCAATTGCTGAACTGTGTGAAAAAATGATTTGAGACTGCCTGCTTGTGATGATATTCCATTTCTTCAGTTAAGTCTGCTTAAGTACTTGTCTTTTAAGATTTAAGTAGTTAAATATGCAGTGATACCAAAACTGGTAAAGCAGTCACATGGCTCAGGACAGATAGATAGCATCTGACAGACTGTAGGCCAGGAGAAATCACAGACTAATAAATCTAGACAGATTTAGTTAATTCTTATATTAATTAAGTTTTAATTCAGTAAAAAATTACTAGTAAAAAGCAAGAAATATACACATAGAGAATGTGTGGATGTGAAGACAGGTAGAACAGTTACCTAAATATTAGGAAAGAAAAGAAACCTGTGACTTCATGTCCTACCCAAGTTTGTGACTTTTTATCCGTGACTTTATTTTCTGTGACTTTTTTTCTTCCCCTCTTTGTTATTTCTGCTGTTTGCTGTATTGTATAGCAGAGTGATATATTGTTAAAATGCTGTTGAACTGACACACCTGCTGATTGTAAAACTAACTACATTTTATGTCATACAGCTAATTGTGATACAAAATTTAGTTTTATTGTTATAAATTCCATATATGATCTACAGCTGCTTACAGTGCCTGAAATCTTAAAACCTCATTTGCTTGTGTGAACTTCTGTTGAATGTATATGTAAATTCAAAAGAAAATTTCTTGTTAGAAGCATTGTCAAGGTGAATTAGTGTAGTCAGGTAGTCATTGCAGTGTGGGCAGAACAATTTGATTAAAAAAAAAGTAGAAATGATGAAGCATTAATGACACTGATGTGGTCCATTAAACATTGTCTCGGGGTAATGACTTGTGTTAAATTAAGTGTTGCTCATTAGAAATATCTGCAAGATAGGGGTTATAATGACTTTTTTTTAGAATAGTTTAAATGCCACTCAATAATGCCTACTGGCACCCATAGGGCAAAAGGAGTTTTATGTTGCACACACTGCATCCCAATAATTATGTGTACCATATACCATAATAGTATCCATGCAGCCCCCACTGGTATACGGGGCCAGTCTCACAAGATAATATACATGCAGAATCCCAGTCTATATCTAAAGCTGTGTTTACAAAGTCTGACCAATCAGCTTTATTTTAGTGTTATAAAGCTTGATATATGCAAATAAGTTTTCCTTTTTCAGCCTGGTTTTGTCATGATGGGTTTATCATTATCTTGTACATATTATACTGGGCCTACATTAAGAGGCCCTTGTTGAATGGACTTGTGTGCCTATGGACTTATATTACTCAAATTTCTGAATGGACGTGCTAACTCAGTTGTCTAAATATTCTACATCTGAGGGTGGTTTTGACTCTACTGTACATGGTTATATTTTACATTACTTTGTAGGTTTAATATTTTCTATGTTGTTCAATGTTCCAAAACTTTTGGAACAAATAAATCTTTATAGCCATTTGGGCCCATTCATTCATAAATAATTTTATAATTCATATGTGTTAGCATGAATGGTCAGTGTGTCATATATAATGATGTCCATCAGATATTAGGGGAAAGACATGTTTAGGATAGTTTTGTGCCAGTGGAATGGGGAAAATAAACATTAGAGAGTTCTGAAACATGTGATAGCTAATTAAAGTACTAATGTCTTGGGAATATTTATATAACCAAATCAGTATTTGTAAAATCCATTCATAGAGCAGTATTGTATACAAAAGTAATAGCAGGGACATATATCAGGGACAAAGCATTTGATATCAAATGTCAGCAAGTAAAACCTCTGAACTACCATGGAGCTGGTTTGTAAAAGTTTAGGCAGTTTCTCTGCAAAAACTTTGCAATCAGTATCTTTCAGGGATCCTCTAGGAGATGCTATACAAGGCTCTGTTAGCTGGTACCCTTGCTGTGTATTTTAATGTACATTTAGTGAAATATAAACAGTAATGAGGCAATGTGTGGTAGCCAATGTAAACAGCATTCAGTCATAATTAATCATTGTCTGGTTGAGAGCTGCCCTGCATTAACGAGCTGGTGTAATTACAAGGGGATGGTGGCTCTGCATGGTTTTATTTGCTGGTGATATTGATAGTGGTGTAAGCTGGCTTTGATCGTTCTGGTTTGCTTATTGATTTCTTGCTGGGGGTCGCTGTTGTGAGGCTGAACATAAAAAATGCAAAAAGGACACCAGTGAAATGTTGCTTTACCAGTGGGAAAGATGAAAGGCTGGAGGGAATAAACGAGAAGAGGTTCCTGTACATCCTGGTTGTAAACCAGCCTGTGCTGGGAACTGGCAGCATTTAAGCCAATTTTACTGCTGCATTTTGTATGTTTCCTGCTTGTATTCTCCCCATATATTCATTTTAATGTGTATACAAATACAGGTAACCTTGGTTACTCTACTCCAGTGCCAAGGTGACACAAACTTATTGCTTCAACTCTGTTTATTTATTTGTTTATTTAACTAGCTCCACAGAATAACATTTGCATGTCTATTTAACATCTTTTACTGATGTTTGTAACATATAACCATTAAATACCCTGGTTTCAGCCTGCTATATCACATACTTCAGAGTATACATCAAGTTTATAATTTTAAGAATTGAAACTGGAAATACTCTGAAAAAATAAGTCCAAGGAATGCTTATTACAACAATATTAACACAAATGGCATATTTCTAAATTCATTAAATTAAATGATAAAAAGTCTGTATTGCTTTTTGTATCTAATAAAACTCAGTAACTTACAATTTAAACTTCATCTTCAGAGCCATACCTTTTCCTTAAACATGAGATGAACAAACATTCTGTAGTTTTTTAGCTCAGCTGACTGGCCAGAATGATGATCCAGAGAGTCAGATGGGACACAAATTGTATCCATTTGGCCTAGAATCTTCTTATGTGTTTTTAAAGGTGGTTTTTCATAAATGTCCTTGGAAACCTGAAACTAAGTAATGGTGAAAATATTCTGCAAGTGACTGGCCAAAAATATGATTATGAGCTCCCAGACAGTCAGCCAAGACACCAATTTGAAGTTAGGTCACTGTCTGTATAATGTCTCTATAATGCTTATTACAAGAAGAAAACCTATTATTTAGCACCCAGGAATCACACAGGGCAGAAAATCTTAACTTTAGGATCTAGATATGTCTTTCTTAAAATAAAGTGAGGTCATTGTAATGTCTCTTTGGACATCCAAATAAGGTCACTGTGAGATATATTCTGTGAGCTGTGTGCAGAACATGATCTAGGTACCCTTTAAGTTAGATCGACAAAAAGCATAGCAGTTTGACATAAAATTTGCTAACTTAGGATTGGGGGAGTTCCTGTTGGACTGAAAATGTGCATATCCGTAGATCTTAGACTCCTCTATCTTTTACGTAAGACTGGTGGTGCCATCTGCTATCATTTTGCGTGGTGTCCATCTGTACATGTGCTTTTGGTGAAAATTGCTCATATCTCTGGAGTGGTTCAAGGTATTGGTCTTAAATTTGGCATGTGTATCCATCTTGGAAAATTTTCTTGAAAACCAGACAGGTGGCACAACCAATCTTCCTGTTTCTGTAAAATAAATTAATGCTCTTTTCTCAAGAGAGATTCAACATATTTGGTGAAAAATATTGTTTCTCATGTTGATAGATGGAAGAAACCATAGTCACTTGCTAAGTGTCAGTGTATGCTGCTGAAGATGAGGGGCCTCATCTTAAAGAGGGGTGGGGGGGGGGGGGGTGGGGGGATTTACTGTCTGGGGATACTATCGCACCTGTGGTGTCAAGAAATATCTAGTTTATTTTTGTTTTTACCTGTTTTAGGTGCTTACCTCAAGGACAAAGGTCCATGGATTGTAAAACCAATAGCCTCCTCCAGAGGGCGTGGCATATTCCTAGTCAATCATGTAAGTTTATAAAACAATAATGATCTGCCTACGAAGTTAATATGACTGCTAACCTACAGTGATAAAGCCTTAAACTAAATGAATTAACTCATGGAAGTAGAACAGACCAAATCATCTGGTGAAAATTACCATATTTATCTGGATATATGTCATCACTGTTTTGGTTGGCGTACATAAAATCATGCAAAATTGATAATTTGGAGTCATTAACTTTATTGCAATCTAAAAATCTAGAAAAGTATTTTCTTGTATAATCATTTTCTTATGGGTTTCTCTGCCATGTTCAATTTTCTCTTGTATTTTTATCAGATGTGTTTCATTTTAACCCATAACTTTCATAATATTGTGATTAATATGTATTTAGGTACATTGTGATATCAGTTGTGTTTCAGGTTTTGTCTTTTAACATAATTGTTCTCCTTGTCTTACAGCCAGAGCAAGTTCCACTGGATGACACACTCATTATTTCACGATACCTCAACAATCCTCTGTTAGTTGATGGTAGGTTTTATACTCATTATTTAATGATACCTCAACAATCCTCTGTTAGTTGATGGTAGGTTTTATACTCATTATTTCACGATACCTCAACAATCCTCTGTTAGTTTATTGCAAGTTTTATACTCATTATTTCATGATACCTCAACAGTCATCTGTTAGTTGATGGTAGAATTTATACTCATTTTGTCACGATACCTGAACAATCCTCTTTTAGTTGATGGCAAATTTTATACTCATTATTTAATGATACCTCAACAATCCTCTGTTAGTTGGTGGTAGGTTATATATTTATTATTTCACGATACCTCAACATTCCTCTTCACGATACCTGAACAATCCTCTGTAAGTTGATGGTAGGTTTTAAACTCAGTATCTCACAATACCTCAACAATCCTCTGTTAGTTGATGGTAGGTTTTATACTTATTATTTCATGATACCTCAACAATCTTCTGTTAGTTGATGGTAGGTTTTATACTTATTATTTCACAATGCATGAACAATTCTCTGTAAGTTGATGGTAGGTTTTGAACTCAGTATCTCACGATACCTCAACAATCCTCTGTTAGTTGATGGTAGGTTTTATACTCATTATTTCACAATACCTGAACAGTCCTTTGACACTTGGATTATCTCAGACTTAGTACACACAGCAGCCTCTAGGCTGCTTAGGAATAACCTGTTATCTCTGGATGTATTGTCAACTGAAGAAACACCAGACAACTTGTATATACATCATATCAAAAGTTATTTACTGAACAGAAGATTTCTGTTGATTCATAGATCTACCCCTAGATGTCATTGTCTGTTAACCCAGGCACTGCCCAGATCAAGGTGTTTTATCCAGAGTCCATCTGTGTGTATGTCCTACAGAATTCAGTACAGAAGAAATTTAATACCTGGTAGACTTGAGTATTGATATATAATGTTCCCATGCTCACATGATGGTGTATGTACTATGTTTCAGGCTTTAAGTTTGATTTGCGGCTGTACGTGGCAGTCACATCATATGACCCTGTCATCGTTTATCTTTATGAAGAAGGCCTCACCAGGTAGGTCTAGACTGAATTGTGATTTTTATTTCATATTGGAAACATGTAAATTCTTATTAAATTCTCATTATTGCAAATAGCAAATTTATCTTTATGATTGTGTTAAAAGCGAACTTACAGCTGTACAGAACTAATTTGTATGTTTGTTTGTTTGTATGTGTGTGTGGAGAGGGGGGGAATGAAACCTTAACTTGATGGTTTATCAGTAAAGTGATCTGGAGATGTGTAAAGTTTCCAGAAACTGCCTGATTATGTAATTTTTGTTAATTCAACTTTATCTTTTCTTTCTCCAGGTTTGCAACAGTCCAGTATGAGAAAGGAATCCGCCACATCCGCAACCAGTGCATGCACCTGACCAATTACAGTGTTAACAAGAAGAATTCTGACTATGTTAAGTAAGTCCTTATGGCCTTATGCTAACACCAGTTACAGTGTTAACAAGAAGAATTATGACTATGTTAAATAAGTCCTTATGGCCTTATGCTAACACCAGTTACAGTGTTAACAAGAAGAATTATGACTATGTTAAATAAGTCCTTATGGCCTTATGCTAACACCAGTTACAGTGTTAACAAGAAGAATTATGACTATGTTAAATAAGTCCTTATGTCCTTATGCTAACACCAGTTACAGTGTTAGCAAGAAGAATTATGACTATGTTAAATAAGTCCTTATGGCCTTATGCTAACACCAGTTACAGTGTTAACAAGAAGAATTATGACTATGTTAAATAAGTCCTTATGGCCTTATGCTAACACCAGTTACAGTGTTAACAAGAAGAATTATGACTATGTTAAATAAGTCCTTATGGCCTTATGCTAACACCAGTTACAGTGTTAACAAGAAGAATTATGACTATGTTAAATAAGTCCTTATGGCCTTATGCTAACACCAGTTACAGTGTTAACAAGAAGAATTATGACTATGTTAAATCAGTTCTTATGGCCTTATGCTAACACCAGTTACAGCATTACCAAGAATAATGCGGACTATGTTAAGTAAGTCCTTATAAATGTCCTTATAGTAACACCAATTACAGTGTTAACAAGAATAATGCTGACTATGTAAGTCCTTATGTCCATATGGTAACATCAATGACAACATTAGAAAGAAAAATGCAATTATGTAAAGTGAGTCCTTATATCCTTATGATAACACCAATTACAGCATTAAATAGATTCAGATGAATGCTGACTATGTAAAACTAGTCCTTCTAGCCTTAGAACTGTAACATCAGTTACAGTGACACAGTTACAAGAAAAAATACTGACTCAATTATGTAATCCCTTGTATCTTTATAAAAACTTCATTTTAATATTAGCTTCTTGGTGTAGTTATAGAGATTTATTCAATGTGTTGTTTGAGTCATATCCATGTTCTGTCATAGGAACGATGATCCTGATGTTGAAGATTACGGCAACAAATGGTCACTCGGTGCTCTGCTCAGGTACCTCCGGTCTCAGGGCAAAGACACTACAGGTAAACCATAAAAAAATTTGTACAAATTTTAGGCATAAACTCAGTATAAAATAGGTAAAAATAAATGAATCACAGCTACAGGGATCTGTATGCCCTTGGTCAGTTGGCTGCCAGTGTAATTACATATTGTCTGTGTAAAATAGGATGTTCAATATAGAATTTTCTCATGTAATCTATAGCTGTGTTACTTCAGGGATTGAACAGTGACCTACAATACTTCTTGGTTCTGTATGAAATTATGTGATGCCTAGAGCTGACTGATCCCCCTTTTCTTGTGTGTTACTGGATCAGTTCTGATATTGTTTTTATCATGTTTACGATCATGGCTAAAACACAAACTTCAGTGTCCAAGTGAATCAGACAGCTAACCTTGTGCGTCCTCTGACCAGGATGCTGCTGATAAATCAAATCACATTTAAGTATTGAATGGTACATCAGGTCTGAAGATAAACAATAATAAATAATATTTATGAAATATTTTGTAATCAGTAAATGCAAAACTGTATGTTGTAATTTATAGAAGAGACACTGTTCTTTGTAGTTGAAAAATGAACAAAAGTTAACTCTGCCAGAGTGTGTGCCCCTCAGATGTACATGTCTGTGTGACCCTCAGCTGTACAGGTCTGTGTGACCCTCAGCTGTACAGGTCTGTGTGCCCCTCAGCTGTACAGGTCTATCTGCCCCTCAGTTGTACATGTCTGTGTGCCCCTCAGCTGTACATGTCTGTGTGTCCCTCAGTTGTACATGTCTGTGTGCCCCTCAGCTGTACATGTCTGTGTGCCCCTCAGCTGTACATGTCTGTGTGTCCCTCAGCTGTACATGTCTGTGTGCCCCTCCGCTGTACATGTCTGTGTGCCCCTCAGTTGTACATGTCTGTGTGCCCCTCAGCTGTACATGTCTGTGTGTCCCTCAGCTGTACATGTCTGTGTGCCCCTCCGCTGTACATGTCTGTGTGCCCCTCAGCTGTACATGTCTGTGTGTCCCTCAGCTGTACATGTCTGTGTGCCCCTCCGCTGTACATGTCTGTGTGCCCCTCAGCTGTACATGTCTGTGTGTCCCTCAGCTGTACATGTCTGTGTGCCCCTCAGCTGTACATGTCTGTGTGTCCCTCAGTTGTACATGTCTGTGTGCCCCTCAGCTGTACATGTCTGTGTGTCCCTCAGCTGTACATGTCTGTGTGCCCCTCCGCTGTACATGTCTGTGTGCCCCTCCGCTGTACATGTCTGTGTGCCCCTCAGCTGTACATGTCTGTGTGCCCCTCAGCTGTACATGTCTGTGTGCCCCTCAGCTGTACATGTCTGTGTCCCCCTCAGCTGTACATGTCTGTGTGCCCCTCAGCTGTACATGTCTGTGTGCCCCTCCGCTGTACATGTCTGTGTGCCCCTCCGCTGTACATGTCTGTGTGCCCCTCCGCTGTACATGTCTGTGTGCCCCTCCGCTGTACATGTCTGTGTGCCCCTCAGCTGTACATGTCTGTGTGCCCCTCAGCTGTACATGTCTGTGTGTCCCTCAGCTGTACATGTCTGTGTCCCCCTCAGCTGTACATGTCTGTGTGCCCCTCCGCTGTACATGTCTGTGTGCCCCTCAGCTGTACATGTCTGTGTGCCCCTCAGCTGTACATGTCTGTGTGTCCCTCAGCTGTACATGTCTGTGTCCCCCTCAGCTGTACATGTCTGTGTGCCCCTCCGCTGTACATGTCTGTGTGCCCCTCAGCTGTACATGTCTGTTTTAAGTGTTGATCACAAGATTTGTAGATTTCTGTTGTTTGCCTGTGGCAGCTCTTATGATGAGGATTGAAGATGTCATCATTAAAACCCTACTGTCAGCTGAACTTCCCATCGCCACAGCATGCAAGATGTTCATGCCATTCAGAGGAAATTGCTTTGGTGGGTGGTCTGCTATCATAGCCCTGAAATTAATTATTACATTAAACTATTACCATTACCCCAGCACTTCATATCAGTTACTTATCTGTAATTATAGCCACTGAGTTAATTATTAAATTTAAACTACAACTACACATGTCAATTTCATGTCAGGCTCCACTTTTAACAACTATTTGTGTATTCCCAAGTTTGATCAGGAGTTCTCTCTTTTACTGGGATGTCAGTGAATTGTTTCAATGATTTGTCTGAAATGTCCCCCAGAATGTATTTTAGTCAGTGAACCTTGAACAGTTCTATAGAAAATACATAAGACTGTGTGTATTCAGGAGTGTGTTCTAACCATGAGGCTATTACAGTGACATCTAAGATACATTTGTTTTATTTCTTCAACAATTCTTGGTGTATCTCACTATACTAAGTACAACTTATTTTCACAATATTATGTTTTTGATGTTCTTGTTGGCTCTGAACTTATCTTACAGAGTTGTTTGTTTTATTTTATTTTACAGAACTGTATGTTTTTGATGTTCTTGTTGGCTCTGAACTTATCTTACAGAGTTGTTTGTTTTATTTTATTTTACAGAACTGTATGGTTTTGATGTTCTTGTTGATGACAACATGCGACCCTGGGTACTGGAAGTGAACCTGTCTCCGTCCCTGGCCTGGTCAGTTTACAGAGGGTTTCTACAATCATTTGGTTTTATGCTATATGGTAGCAACCTTTATCCTTTATTATCAGACTCATAATCATAATCCTGTTGTGGCTTACTGCTTCATTCAGTAGTGTGTCAGTACCTTGATACCTGTCTGCTGAGACTAACCCCCTGTCTGCTGAGACTAACCCCCAGTCTGCTGAGACTAACCCCGTGTCTGCTGAGACTAACCCCGTGTCTGCTGAGACTAACCCCCTGTCTGCTGAGACTAACCCAGTGTCTGCTGAGACTAACCCTGTGTCTGCTGAGACTAACCCCCTGTTTGCTGAGACTAACCCCCTGTCTGCTGAGACTAACCCCCTGTCTGCTGAGACTAACCCCCTGTCTGCTGAGTCTAACCACCTGTCTGCTGAGACTAACCCCCTGTCTGCTGAGACTAACCCCCAGTCTGCTGAGACTAACCCCGTGTCTGCTGAGACTAACCCCGTGTCTGCTGAGACTAACCCCCTGTCTGCTGAGACTAACCCAGTGTCTGCTGAGACTAACCCTGTGTCTGCTGAGACTAACCCCCTGTTTGCTGAGACTAACCCCCTGTCTGCTGAGACTAACCCCCTGTCTGCTGAGACTAACCCCCTGTCTGCTGAGTCTAACCACCTGTCTGCTGAGACTAACCCCCTGTCTGCTGAGACTAACCCCCTGTCTGCTGAGACTAACCCCCTGTCTGCTGAGTCTAACCCCCTGTCTGCTGAGACTAACCCCCTGTCTGCTGAGACTAACCCCCTGCTTCTGATACAGTAATACCTGTTGCAATGGTCATTTGGTCTCGTACATCAGGTAAGTGGAATAAACAGAAGCTTCTGTTTTGACATTTACCAGATCAGCCTTGTAAGTCCTGTTATTAACCTGTTAACTTTATAATATTAAATTATTTTTTTATTGTTTAACTGGAGACCTCATGAACTTAAGAAATATTTGACCTGGGTGCTTCTCTCTTTGCAGCGACTCCCCACTGGACCTGAAGATCAAATCAAACATGATGGCTGACCTCTTCAGTGTGGCAGGTGAGATCAAGATCATCCATGTCACATGATTTGATTTTTTATACATCAGACAGGCACATTTGGCAGTTTTTATATGACCAGTAGAAAGGTGCAAATTAAGATAGATATGTACAAATCCACCATGTCAGAATAACCCTTAATAGTAAGTCTCAAATATTAAGGATTTATCTTCTTCTGTTGAGGATTAATCTTCTTCTGTTGAGGATTAATCTTCTTCTGTTGAGGATTAATCTTCTTATATTCAGGATTTATCTTCTTTCGTTCAGGATTTGTCTTCTTATATTCAGAATTTATCTCCTCATTCAGGATTTATTTTCTTATATTCATGTTTTATCTTCTTTTATTCAGGATTTATCTTCAATTATTCAGGATTTATCTTCTTAAATTCAGGATTTATCTTTTCATATTCAGGATTTATCTTCTCATATTCAGGATTTATCATCTTGTATATAGGATTTATCTTCTTTTATTTAGAATTTATCTTCTTTTATTCAGGATTTATCTTCTCAACCAGGATTTATCTTCTTGTATTCAGGATTTATCTTCTCGTTTTCAGGATTAATCATCTTGTATTTAGGATTTATCTTCTTTAATTCAGGATTTATCTTCTCAACCAGGATTTTTCTTTTCATATTCAGGATTTATCTTCTCGTTTTCAGGATTAATCATCTCATATTTAGGATTTATTTTCTTTTATTCAGGATTTATCTTCTTGTATTTAGGATTTATCTTCTTGTATTCAGGATTTATCTTCTTGTATTCAGGATTTATCTTCTCGTTTTCAGGATTAATCATCTCGTATTTAGGATTTAACTTCTTGTATTCAGGATTTATCTTCTCGTTTTCAGGATTAATCATCTCATATTTAGGATTTATCTTATTGTATTCAGGATTTATCTTCTCGTTTTCAGGATTAATCATCTCGTATTTAGGATTTATCTTCTTGTATTCAGGATTTATCTTCTCGTTTTCAAGATTAATCATCTCGTATTTAGGATTTATCTTCTATATTCAGGATTTATCTTCTCGTTTTCAGGATTAATCATCTCGTATTTAGGATTTATTTTCTTTTATTCAGGATTTATCTTCTTGTATTCAGGATTTATCTTCTTGTATTCAGGATTTATCTTCTCGTTTTCAAGATTAATCATCTCGTATTTAGGAATTATCTTCTTGTATTCAGGATTTATCTTCTCGTTTTCAGGATTAATCATCTCGTATTTAGGATTTATCTTCTTGTATTCAGGATTTATCTTCTCGTTTTCAGGATTAATCATCTCGTATTTAGGATTTATTTTCTTTTATTCAGGATTTATCTTCTTGTATTCAGGATTTATCTTCTTGTTTTCAGGATTTATCTTCTCGTTTTCAGGATTAATCATCTCGTATTTAGGATTTTATCTTCTTGTATTCAGGATTTATCTTCTCGTTTTCAGGATTAATCATCTCGTATTTAGGATTTATCTTCTTGTATTCAGGATTTATCTTCTCGTTTTCAGGATTAATCACTTCGTATTTAGGATTTATTTTCTTTTATTCAGGATTTATCTTCTCGTTTTCAGGATTTATCATCTCGTATTTAGGATTTATCTTCTTGTATTCAGGATTTATCTTCTCGTTTTCAGGATTAATCATCTTGTATTTAGGATTTATTTTCTTTTATTCAGGATTTATCTTCTCGTTTTCAGGATTTATCATCTCGTATTTAGGATTTATCTTCTTGTATTCAGGATTTATCTTCTCGTTTTCAGGATTAATCATCTCGTATTTAGGATTTATCTTCTTGTATTCAGGATTTATCTGCCAGGATCCCATGATGAGGAAGATCCCTCAGGCAAGGATCACTGGCAACAGATCTAAGGTAAGATGAGGATCACCATGGCGACACCATGGTATCTGTTGAATATGATGTAGAGACCTTGCATTTTGTTTATTCACCCTGTAATGCACCCTGCACTTTGCTTGCAGTATCTCAGTGTCCACACATTTAATTGATAGTGTGCAGCTGGACCTACACTTTCTCATGTTGATGTTCATGTTACTTTCATGTGATAAACCTTCTGTACAATTTAATGTGAACTATTTATATAATGTTTATTGTGAATACCTGAAGTATAGTCAATGTTTAATTAGTGTTTCTTATAATTACAAAACTTGTCTTCTAAAAACTTAAATGTGTCTTCATTAGAAGTTTTCATTTCACTGACATCAGAGATGCAGATCAAGAAGTTATAGTAGCAAATAAATAAAAACACTTTAATGAGCTGGCCTTAAGTCCTGTTAAAACATTAGAAGTGCGCCTTCACAGTTTATGAAACTGTTAGAAATTAAACCTGAAAGCAAAACATTAGTTCCCAGATTAAGTAAGTCATCCAGATTCAACAAGATTAAATCAGTTATAAAAGTTTCAGATCTTTACAGTATTTGTTTTGCAAAAATAATACCCCTTTAAAAGTAGCTTACATTTCTTCAAGAACCTGGGGACAAGACTTTTTTGTGGAAGAACATTTTCTGTCTTTATAAAACTGATCATTTACAAATACTACAGTAAACTATCTGCAAGGTCCAGATGACAAGGAAGGGATCAAGTCTTATGAATTGTAACAGCTGTGAGGGCATCGAGAGTAACCCTTGTGGGAAGATGGTACACAGATGCATCCTGGGATAGTGTTTCCTGACCCTTTTAGAACTCACAACCTCAGACACCGTATTTTATCTGAATGACCTCACGCACTGTGCATGTTGATGTAAATACAATAGTTTCTTATTGAAATTGTTTAATTGACCATAATGCATCTCTGCATGTCATTGCAAGGCTCCCATAAAGCACCGGTACTACAGTTGGTCTTCACGCTTTCACTATCGTGTGCATGCATGCTACTTCACATAGAAATCATTTTCTTGTAGTCTCCTGTTTGTAGCACCTGATGTTGTAGCACTGTGTGACCTTTTGACCTTGAAGTGCTTTTGATTTTGACTTGCAGTCAGCTCTTGGTAGACCTAAGTCTTCATATGTACCACGGGTAAGTCTCAGCTTGGCCACCAGATGGCCTTCATTTTCTCAGCAGCTTGCTGCCATCACAGGCAGGTGGCGCCAGCAGGCTGCCTCCTTTATTTCTTGCATCATCTTGTGTCCTGTACTTTAACTATAATTTGAATACTTTCCTGGTGTTGTAGCTGTTTAGTTGGGTAGATCTACCTCATAATTTCCCTGAGTTATAAGTCAGTAGGAGAACCAGCAGTAGTCCTGGATTAATCACATCTGTTTGTTTTGTTCACAGTGACCATACGTTCAAGGTTTAAATACTATTATCCCTGGTTCATGGATGTATCATAGATCCAGTCACATTTTATGTATAATTTTGAAATAGTACTTATTTAATACTAGCACGGTTTAACTTTGGCTTGTCAAATTGTCTTTTGGTTTTCAGTATTTTATCTTCAGTATCAGTTTAACTTGAGGTGCACAAATATTGCATTATTCGAGTACTTAGAATACTGTGTCATCTGAGAGGAAACCATTGTATTCTCTCCCATATTTCATTCTCATTTTGACATGAAATTATAAATTTCATCATTAAAAATTTAGAAATTCAGTTTTTAATTGAGAAAGGAACATGGTAGAAAAAAAACAACAAGAAAGAAACATGGATGAGAAAAATGTTTCGGATATTGTAATGGTTTTGATATTAACCTACTAAAATATACCTTTTAACTGGTGCTTTAATAATGCTTTGTTTTTAATGAATAATGGATTGATTTGAATGAGGGGGCTTGCACAATTGAACTTACCTTGTGTAATACTGGCTCAGGGAGAAGCTTGGTGAAGTCTAACTGATGAGCCACATGTTGATGTAGTGAGCTGAGACATTACACAATGACCCTACTGGTTTTAGGTAGCCCGATAGCCATCAGGTTTTTGTACCATACATAAAGTTCCAAGATACCATGGTCTGTGGCATGGAGAGCATGTAATAATATCTGTAGTAGTGTTATGACAGTTAGGATTTGGAGTATTCTGATTCAGCACGCTGTTATCATTTTCCAGTTAATGATTTGTTTTAGAATGCTAATATCAGTAAAGTACATAGAATGGCCATCTAATTCAAGTGGCATGTGTTTAATTAAAGTTGCAGGTAATTAACCATGTATAAGAAGGATTAACAGGATGTCACATGATGGGTAACATCAGATTCAGATTTCACAGCATAGTGACTGACTTTGTGAATGTTGACTGACAGCCTGTCACATGAAGGGTAACATCAGATTCAGATTTCACAGTATAGTGACTGACCTTGTGAATGTTGACTGACAGCCTGTCACATGATGGATAACATCAGATTCAGATTTCACAGTATAGTGACTGACGTTGTGAATGTTGACTGACATCTTGTCACATGATGGATAACATCAGATTCAGATTTCACAGTATAGTGACTGACTTTGTGAATGTTGACTGACAGACTGTCACATGATGGATAACATCAGATTCAGATTTCACAGTAGAGTGACTGACTTTGTGAATGTTGACTGACATCCTGTCACATGATGGATAACATCAGATTCAGATTTTGCAGTATAGTGACTGACTTTGTGAATGTTGACTGACAGCCTGTCACATGATGGGTAACATCAGATTCAGATTTCACAGTATAGTGACTGACTTTGTGAAAGTTGACTGACATCTTGTCACATGATGGATAACATCAAATTAAGATTTCACAGTATAGTGACTGACTTTGTGAATGTTGACTGACAGCCTGTCACATGATGGGTAACATTAGATTCAGATTTCACAGTATAGTGACTGACTGTGAATGTTGACTGACAGCCTGTCACATGATGGGTAACATCAGATTCAGATTTCACAGTATAGTGACTGACTTTGTGAATGTTGACTGACATCCTGTCACGTGATGGATAACATCAGATTCAGATTTCACAGTATAGTGACTGACTTTGTGAATGTTGACTGACATCCTGTCACATGATGGATAACATCAGATTAAGATTTCACAGTAGAGTGACTGACTTTGTGAATATTGACTGACAGCCTGTCAAATGATGGATAACACCAGATTCAGATTTCACAGTAGAGTGACTGACTTTGTGAATGTTGACTGACAGCCTGTCACATGATGGATAACATCAGATTCAGATTTCACAGTAGAGTGACTGACTTTGTGAATGTTGACTGTCCTCCTGTCACATGATGGAGAACATGAGCCTGGCCAGTTATTCTGACAAGCCAATTTTTGAATTGTTGTTGTAGTTGTTATGCTTCAGGTGCCCTGGCGCCAGGTTATGGCAGTACTGTATGGGTGTTTCTATCCCTTATCACATTGGCTCTGTGACATTTAAAACATCCACAAGGAGACATCTAAGGCTGAGATATTGACATAACCTGATGTGGTTAAGGCAGGACGGATTAAAGTGAAGATGAAGCCAGTCTATTAGAATGTATTGAACACACAAATGGCTGGTGTTCACCTGTCCTCAGTGTACATTGAGAGAACTGGGTACCAGTCTACTGCTGATTTTTTACAAATATGAATCATAAAATTATGAACATTACTATATTCAAGGTCAGCTTGACTCTGGGAACCTTATGTATTTTATTGAACTTGCTAATACTATTCGGTATATGTTAACAAGAGACTTTGCAGCCTGTAAAAGCTTTTACCAGAGCATTAAAAGAGATGGCATAATTAGAAAAACAATTCATTGTGATTTAATATAGTATGGATCTGTTACAGACTAATTCATTATTTGCTGTGATTTGATGTAATTTCATCATTTTGTTACAGACTAATATATTATTTGCTGTGATTTGATATTGTGTCGTCATTCTGTTACAGAATAATGTATTATTTGCTATGATTTGATAAAGTATCATTATTCTGCTACTGACTAATGTTTTATTTGCTGCTTTAATTCAAACAGACAGGGCTTGTCCCTTTTTCTAAGGTTTGTTGCGGACTGTGTGTTGTGGCTCATTGACATTCCTAACATAAAGACAAGATGATTGTGTTATTAACAAAGTGTTGTGTTTCTGTTGTCACCCATCTTCCAACATCATTTTTATGATCTTCAGTTATTTATATCATAAACATGATGTAATGGGAGAATTCCTGGCAGTTATTTATATCATAAACATGATGCAGTGGGAGAATTCCTGGCAGAAGCACATTTATTTTTTTCAAAATTTGTTTTTGTTTATTTCAGTTCATTGACATGTTGGTCACATTTTTGATAGAAAATATTTCTCACTTGAAATGAGTTGGTGACAGCAGTGATCTTTGTGTACATTTTTGATCACATTAATTGATTTTAATTTCTGAGCATTTATGGAGTACTGTGACATGCTAAGTATGGTCAGCACATCTTAATACTTATGCTAATTTTCATATCAAGGATTCAAACCCTATCACTTTATTTAATGTATTTTTGAGTGGTTGTTATTTTGGTGAATATAAATAAAAAGTGTATACTGAGCATATTTGACTCACAAGTTTTTATAAACTGCTTCATAACAATTAATGGTCAGAATAAACAAACAAATACCAAGCTCTACTATTGCATGACAGGGGAAAGGAATTTGTAATGTCTACTGTTTTCATGAGTTCATAATTTTATACTAAAGATCACTGTCATGTTAAGTAACATTGAATTACAGGAAGAAAACACTAAGACATATAATTAAAAGTTTTATTGTGTGAAATTTTTTTTTGTAATGGAGCAAATTGACAATATCGTTAGGTATTGATGTTGCAGTCTCTCCACTGTATTCAGCTGGTGTGTGTTTGGTGATTTGATGTTGTATTGTGATTCAGAAAACCCGGCCTCAGTCAGCGGGGGGCAGCAGCCTGAGCGGAGTCGGGAAGGGCAAGATGAGCGGACTGACGTCGGAGGAGATAAAGATACTCAGGAGGAGCAGAGAGGAATACAGTCGGCGCGGAGGCTGGGTCCGGATATTCCCATCACCAGACTCCTGGGAGCTGTATGGGTAAGTTAAGTCATCATAGAGGCTTGGTCTGGATATTCCCATCACTGGACTGCTGGGAACTGTATTGGTAAGTAGTCATCATAGAGGCTGGGTCCACATATTCCCGTCACTGGACTCCTGGGAGCTGTACGGGTAAGTACAGTTGTCATAGAGGCTGGGTCTGAATATTCCCGTCACTGGACTGCTGGGAACTGTATGGGTAAGTACAGTCGTCATAGAGGCTGGGTCCGGATATTCCCGTCACTGGACTGCTGGGAACTGTATGGGTAAGTACAGTCGTCATAGAGGCTGGGTCCGGATATTCCCGTCACTGGACTGCTGGGAACTGTATGGGTAAGTACAGTTGTCATAGAGGCTGGGTCCGGATATTCCCGTCACTGGACTGCTGGGAGCTGTATGGGTAAGTACAGCCATCATAGAGGCTGGGTCTGAATATTCCCGTCACTGGACTGCTGGGAGCTGTATGGGTAAGTACAGTCGTCATAGAGGCTAGGTCTGAATATTCCCGTCACTGGACTGCTGGGAACTGAATGGGTAAGTACAGCCATCATAGAGGCTGGGTCCGGATATTCCCGTCACTGGACTGCTGGGAGCTGTATGGGTAAGTACAGCCATCATAGAGGCTGGGTCCGGATATTCCCGTCACTGGACTGCTGGGAACTGTATGGGTAAGTACAGCCATCATAGAGGCTGGGTCTGAATATTCCTGTCACTTGACTGCTGGGAGCTGTATGGGTAAGTACAGACATCATAGAGGCTGGGTCCGGATATTCCCGTCACTGGACTGCTGGGAACTGTATGGGTAAGTACAGCCATCATAGAGGCTGGGTCCGGATATTCCCGTCACTGGACTGCTGGGAACTGTATGGGTAAGTACAGCCATCATAGAGGCTGGGTCCGGATATTCCCGTCACTGGACTGCTGGGAGCTGTATGGGTAAATACAGCCATCATAGAGGCTAGGTCCGGATATTCCCGTCACTGGACTCCTGGGAACTGTATGGGTAAGTAGTCATCATAGAGGCAGGGTCCGGATATTCCCGTCACTGGACTGCTGGGAACTGTATGGGTAAGTACAGCCATCATAGAGGCTGGGTCTGAATATTCCCGTCACTTGACTGCTGGGAGCTGTATGGGTAAGTACAGCCATCATAGAGGCTGGGTCCGGATATTCCCGTCACTGGACTGCTGGGAACTGTATGGGTAAGTACAGTCGTTATAGAGGCTGGGTCCGGATATTCCCGTCACTGGACTGCTGGGAACTGTATGGGTAAGTACAGTCGTCATAGAGGCTGGGTCCGGATATTCCCGTCACTGGACTGCTGGGAGCTGTATGGGTAAGTACAGCCATCATAGAGGCTGGGTCTGAATATTCCCGTCACTGGACTGCTGGGAACTGTATGGGTAAGTACAGTCGTCATAGAGGCTGGGTCTGAATATTCCCGTCACTGGACTGCTGGGAGCTGTATGGTTAAGTACAGCCATCATAGAGGCTGGGTCTGAATATTCCCGTCACTGGACTGCTGGGAACTGTATGGGTAAGTACAGCCATCATAGAGGCTGGGTCCGGATATTCCCGTCACTGGACTGCTGGGAACTGTATGGGTAAGTACAGTCGTCATAGAGGCTGGGTCTGAATATTCCCGTCACTGGACTGCTGGGAGCTGTATGGGTAAGTACAGTCGTCATAGAGGCTGGGTCCGGATATTCCCGTCACTGGACTCCTGGGAGCTGTATGGGTAAGTACAGCCATCATAGAGGCTGGGTCTGAAATTTCCCGTCACTGGACTGCTGGGAGCTGTATGGGTAAGTACAGTCGTCATAGAGGCTGGGTCCGGATATTCCCGTCACTGGACTGCTGTGAGCTGTATGGGTAAGTACAGCCATCATAGAGGCTGGGTCTGAATATTCCCGTCACTGGACTCCTGGGAGCTGTATGGGTAAGTACAGCCATCATAGAGGCTGGGTCTGAATATTCCCGTCACTGGACTCCTGGTAGCTGTATGGGTAAGTACAGCCATCATAGAGGCTGGGTCTGAATATTCCCGTCACTGGACTGCTGGGAGCTGTATGGGTAAGTACAGTCGTCATAGAGACTGGGTCCGGATATTCCCGTCACTGGACTGCTGGGAGCTGTATGGGTAAGTACAGCCATCATAGAGGCTGGGTCTGAATATTCCCGTCACTGGACTCCTGGGAACTGTATGGGTAAGTACAGCCATCATAGAGGCTGGGTCTGAATATTCCCGTCACTGGACTGCTGGGAGCTGTATGGGTAAGTAGCCATCATAGAGGCAGGGTCCGGATATTCCCGTCACTGGACTGCTGGGAACTGTATGGGTAAGTACAGCCATCATAGAGGCTGGGTCTGAATATTCCCATCACTGGACTGCTGGGAACTGTATGGGTAAGTACAGCCATCATAGAGGCTGGGTCTGAATATTCCCGTCACTGGACTGCTGGGAGCTGTATGGGTAAGTACAGCCATCATAGAGGCTGGGTCTGAATATTCCCGTCACTGGACTGCTGGGAACTGTATGGGTAAGTAGTCATCATAGAGGCTGGGTCTGAATATTCCCGTCACTGGACTCCTGGGAGCTGTATGGGTAAGTACAGCCATCATAGAGGCTGGGTCCGGATATTCCCGTCACTGGACTCCTGGGAACTGTATGGGTAAGTAGTCATCATAGAGGCAGGGTCCGGATATTCCCGTCACTGGACTGCTGGGAACTGTATGGGTAAGTACAGCCATCATAGAGGCTGGGTCTGAATATTCCCGTCACTGGACTGCTGGGAACTGTATGGGTAAGTACAGTCGTCATAGAGGCTGGGTCCGGATATTCCCGTCACTGGACTGCTGGGAACTGTATGGGTAAGTACAGCCATCATAGAGGCTGGGTCTGAATATTCCCGTCACTGGACTGCTGGGAACTGTATGGGTAAGTACAGCCATCATAGAGGCTGGGTCTGAATATTCCCGTCACTGGACTCCTGGGAACTGTATGGGTAAGTAGTCATCATAGAGGCAGGGTCCGGATATTCCCGTCACTGGACTGCTGGGAGCTGTATGGGTAAGTACAGCCATCATAGAGGCTGGGTCTGAATATTCCCGTCACTGGACTCCTGGGAACTGTATGGGTAAGTAGTCATCATAGAGGCAGGGTCCGGATATTCCCGTCACTGGACTGCTGGGAGCTGTATGGGTAAGTACAGCCATCATAGAGGCTGGGTCCGGATGTTCCCATCGCAGGACTCAGGGGAGCTGTTCTAAATGTTGTTTCTTGTAGCTATGTTATATTGTGTTCAGTGTATTTATATATGCTGATGTTTTTAAATATTTTTGATAATCAGAAGATTGACAATGGAAAGTGATTAAGGACAAGTTGTTGAGTAATAAATCTAGTCAAACCAGTGAATAAGAATAACCCAGTCACACCAGGCTTTTAAATGGAAAATTCTGTTTTGTGTACTATGCATCCTGTCTGTTTATTGCCTCTTGCATAATTACTCTATACAAATCTGATTATTGTTTGGAAAATAAATCAACATTATCATAATTTCACTTCTCTTTTCATGCCTATTGACAGGTTTATTGTGTCAGGCTAGTTTTTTTGTCATGTTTGTGTTGAATTCAGGTAACCTGGTTAATGTCAAAATTTGTGCATTAAAAGAGAAATAAATTGAGCTTCACAATAAAGAGGAATCTTGTTCCATCTTGAGTTTGAAGATGTATTGATGTAGACTTTGGTTTACTTGCAGGTCTTACCTCCAGTTTACCACCACCCACAACTGGATGTTGTTCCAGCAGCTTTTCCCTGAAAGGTCAGTCGGCGAGATTTGTTGTAAAGTTTTATCCACGAGTTATGGATTATTTCTCCTGGTCTGTGCATAGTAAACCTGACATCCAGTAGGTTTACCAAATTATTTGTGACTTGTATTGCATGGTTACCTTGGGCCTGAATTGATGCCGCCACCAGCTTGTCATGGATCCATTCTTTAAATTAAAATCATGTTTTTGGTGTTGTCTTGTACAAGATTCAGTGTTATAATTGGACAATACTGGATGATAATTCACACTAATGTGATAATGATAAAAATGAACTTTACCTGATGCTGTTTGAGTGTATCAGCAAGAGTCTTACGGATACAATTTGTGTCTCATATACAATAACACTGTCCTGATTTACTTGTGTATCTGTTGCTAGGGCCAAGAATTTGTCTCAGAAGCCGTCATCAGCCAGTTTCTCATCCAGCCTAAACAGGACAAAGTAAGCAAATGATAATCACAGTTATGTTGTTAATGAGTATGTTGTTAAGTGATAGCTGTTACAGGGTGACAGTGTTACAGGTACTATAACAGCAGTAAAGTGACATTGTTAAAAGTAACAATCCTTGATTCAGTTACTGTGTAACAGGAACAAGTGTACAGTAACAGAGGGACAGCAGTGCTGCAGTAACATTAGTACTGTAACAGCATTATAAGAATAGAGTACGGTATCAACATGACATTATCAACTGGAGTACAGTAAATGTGGTACAATGAAAATGGTAAGGTAACAGTAGTACAGTAACAGTTATAGCAGGGATACAGTAAAAAGGGTCCAGTAGCGGGGTTGCAGTAACTGTGGTGCTGTACCAGGAATACAGTCATAAGTAAAGTCACAGGGGTACAGTGCCATCATAAAGTAACAGCAGTACAGTAATAACATGTATTTTCCAGGTCCATACATCTCCACAGCACTGCCTACCCTCAGCTCCATGTCTCCTCAGAGGTACGTATCACGTTATACATACTCTGTCAAAAGTTATGAATAAAAGTAAAAATGTCTATCAAGTAATTGTTGCTGGTAATAGATTGCAGGAGTTCTCTTACCAGTTAACCAGGCAACTTTGCTAGTATTATGTTAAATCATTTTATGCAGCCTATGATAATTTTTCCTGTTATGTTAGTTTGATATATTTACTACCGTAAAAGTTGTTGCAGAAGTCGCGAATTGTACTAGGAAATCGAATTCTAAAAACTAGAATTTTCAAGCAAAGACGGGGTGCGACTTGTAATACGTACTTATCCCGTTTCTGTCAGCTTTCCCGGTACATGGAACGACATCAGTTGAGCGATAATCGGCAAAACCTTTAACCAGTGTTTTGTGAAACGTCTTTCCCCAATAATTTACACTTTTAACCATCTCTTATTAAAACCTGCCTTATATTTTGTGAACTGACGGGATTTTCATTTTATTAACATTAAATGCAAATTATAAATTTGATCAGTTCAAGGCCTACCTGTTCTGACAAGTCGCAATTCAAGTGACACTTCCTCACCTGCATTACCGTTATATCATAAGGCAATTTGACGCTGCCAGTCTGCCACTCTGATGTACATTTTCTTTCCGTTTAATCTTTATGGGTATGCATGTCATTATGAAAAACTAGAGGTTTCATATCCATTTATACATGTAAAGTTGCGTCACATTCAAGCTTGATCCACTACAGACACGTCATGAATTCTTTTGCCTGCCCGGTTGATCGCTAAATACCTGCTGACCTTTGAAGCCGTGTAGCGGAAGTTCAAGCCCCGGGTCACCCGTGCAATGACCTTTACATCCCCAGGACAACTAAGCCTTCCGTGACTGATATCCACAGTTATAAACTCCCATATTAAGAATCAAATAAATATATATATAAATATAAATATAAACTTATTTATTTTACATGGATTGTACAAATAGTTATTATAACTAATCGAGGCACTCTCCATGGCTCCGGTGATGGCATTCGGTAGTCTGCAGGTCACTGTCACCATCTCATGGTTTTCAAGCGTATTGGATAACAATGTTATAACGTTTCACGTGAGCTGCATCTATACAATTTGTTTCGTGTGTTACCCGGCCGAGTCTTTTTCAGAACGATCGTTTGTCCGGTCAACAATATGGCGGCACGCATGCATTACGGTCAATCGTGTGTTGACGTATTCAATATATTTTTTAATGAAGACACTTAAATCAATACAATGAAATAACAAACACCATACAGGTATATATTTTATTTACTTAAAATGCCACATACGTAACGGGAACCCGCATCGTTTTGTGTCATGACGGATCTGGTTCAACACGGCTGAGTTAGCCATACATTCAAGCCGTTTGAATATAATCACTGATAATGATGGAAATTGGGGTTTCCAGATGTTATCAAAGGAAAAAATCATTAGTATCAGTAAATATTATACCCGTAAATTCAATTATGTTTGAGTTACATTAACTGACCGGTCAATAAAGCGTTCATTATCCCCTTGTTGACTAACATATTTCCGTGATTTCACTAATACCGTGCACGTGCCGCTCCTTGATGGTAAGTTGTAACAATTAATTCAAGGGTTACTAAATTCAGTTTTAGAGCCCATTTAAGAAATTAGGTGAATAAATTCAAACTAAATTATTCTTTCTATCCTTCAGTTGTCTTTAGTCAGTTAAAATCATGCCCAATGCGACGGATTGGGACTCGTCACGCGTGCGCAAACTAATCATAGTCTAATGAATTGACCCTCGTTTGACGATCTTTAACAGTGTAAAGAGTTGCTCGATTGTTATAATAATTTTCCTCAGACATTTTTAGTTTATTAATTCAGTCATTTAACAAGGAATGATACTTAAAATCCATAAGTATCAGGTGGTTGGGACGCCTCTGAAGTCTGGGTGTGACCTATATTATGGACTTTTCCTGAAACTAAACTTGGACAGCTACTCCCCTGGGGGATCCTAAAAGTCAGGGTGCGACTTGTAATAAGGATGCGACTTCTGCAACGACTTTTACGGTATCACCCTCTTACAGAAAAATCAATATTAAACTCTCACTAACATAATGGACCAAGTATTTGGTTTTCAATCCCACATTTTTTGGCTGTGGGTGGTTTTGTTTTCCTGAGGAGATTCCACCAGGTTTTACTGGTCAGGGATCATAATACTTTTAAGGTTTCATCTTTCCAATAGAAAGGCATTAATTCAGGTTTGCCTATCCCCAGAAAAAAAATTTGCGTTTCTGCTACAGATGCATCCTACCACCAAATCAAAATTATATCGGAAACAGGAAAATGTAGGAGATAAGGGACTAAATCCCAGAAAGCATAAGAAATTATAGACCATTTTTATAGCAATATATATATGAAATATGGGGAATCGATTGTAGACTATCTGTAAAATATTTTGTTTTGTGTCATGTTTATTGTTACTTATCAGCTGCTAATGTGGTAAAAACATCAAGGTATTCACCTTTCCAGTGGATAGGTACAAAATAAGAAATGCCTTTCCGTTCACGTGTTTGCGTTAAGTCATTATTACTGCCCCTGCTGATAGTAAACTTGATGTGTAACATGAACTGACAGAGCCTCTGTTTTTCATCCTGGTTTGTGTGACTTGTGTTGTGCATTTATTTTAAACATTATGATGCTTAGACTGGGTCATTTTATATGATAAACTTTCTCCTGAGTTTTAGGTGATAATTGGCAATTAAGAATGTTTACTCTCAAATTTAAGAGCGTACATGACGCATTACATCGTCTTTTGGACAAGGTGTGTGTTAGTTGCTACAGACATGGCATAACGTAACTATTGACTTCAAAATATGGTACTGTCAGGTGGATTTACTGGAGGTTGGCCGTGGGGAGAGGTTCTACTGAGGTTCAGTAAACTCAGTGTTCATCATTAGGAAGTACACAGTGTGTTGTAGCATCTGTAATCAAGATCACATGTTAAAGATCTATCTGTATCAAGTTTGTTTGATTTCAGCGTGTCAAATTTCTAAGGCAAATGCAGGTATTGGGTTGAGCCCATCCACTTTTGTAGCTTCAGTCAGTAGCTTGATAAATGATGATGTCTGTCTTCTTGCATGCATGATTGTCTGCCAATGCTTTGCCACATGATATAATGATGTGCATGTTGCCTTGGAAACAGCTTACAGTTATAACAATGAAGTATATATAAAATGATAACTCCACAAACAGGGGTGGATTCATGCTGAGTTTTACGTTGTATCCTTTGTCTGCTGGCAAATATTAAAGTTTGCCTTGTGATATAAAACTCTTTTGTCCTCTTCATGATCTGCCCCTGTGACTGGTTCACGTTCAAATATTGCAGCTTACTTTGGAACTAATCCACTGAACCATTTATATACTAAACCTTGTGAACTGAGGACTTTGTGATGAGAGTTGATGGTTATACACACCAAGAATCATTTCAGTTGATTGTGGCGGCTTTATTAACCAGCACCTCTTAACCAGCACCTCTTAACTACACTGTTAAATACACAATCAGATAATTACAGTATGGTCTCATCAGTGTTAATAACAAACTTACACGTTTCACAAATCTCATATGTAACACAATAAAATTAACAAAATAATGCATTAAATATTAGTAATCACCCAAAGAACTTTTTGATGTTGTGGATAATTATTTGTGGATAATAATTATATAATCAAATTTGATGAATATTTGAGTGAAATAGATCTCTAACTTCATTCCATACTGTGTTAATATTGAGATTTAAGTATGGTTAACTCTGTTAATTTACAGATCTTTTAATCAATTAATGTATGATTAACTGTTAGGTTATAGGATGAATAACAAGTCAGTACTGGGAAATATGTACTTGTACTATTTTTAGTATGTACATGTATTTACATGACTTAGTATTGATGATATATTACAATTGAATCAATGAATTTGCACCCGACTTAATTAAACAAATCAATGAATTATGTCACAAAATTCCCTCTCCATGCTCTTTTCATCCAGTGTACAGTGTATCTGTCATTTACAAGTCTCATTGACCTGATTGCCTCTCACTCGAGAATAATAATTTCACTGACTGATCCCTCAGCTTGTGTTTCTGTACTTGTAGCTGGTAAATCGAAGCTCAGGTCACTGATTAAGTTCTGTATCATTCACAACAGAATCAGCATACTAGGAAATCAGTACTGCATTTGTCTGGTTTCTATAAAAATTCTAACATGCTTAATATAAAGTTATTCCTTTGCTACTAAAACATTTTATTCATTCACATATTATTAAACATTTTTATTTGAAATGTTTCTTAATATGAATTCAATTTATTGTTAACAAAAGTAGTAACTATTATGTTTGAAATATGATATAAATACAAATAAAACGAGTAATTCTTTTATATTCTTTTTTATAAGAATATTTAAAACATTGCAAATTTAGATATTAATCTTTTCAATAGAAAAAACTGTTTGCTTGCTGTGTGTGTATTTGAGGCATGACCTTGGTTTTTCAGTACAAGAACGGCACCTTCTCTGTCTACTATGAGAATGGAGAGGTACTCACCTTTAATATATTAATATATATTTATATGTATTTACTTAAACAGTAATACGTTTGTGATGTGTGGAGGTAAACCTGCAGTGTTAAATATGGATGTTCCCAGATAATCTTATGAACACATAAATCATCTCCAGACAGGGCAGAGCTACTGTTCCTTTCTTGCAGTTGCTGTAACAGGTTGTGGTGTCAGGCTCTTTAATGCTATTATCTTGTCATTCAGTTCATTCATATTCATTCGTTGAACTAAAAAGGTTAGGAAAACTGCAGTGACAGCAAATATATACATTGGGGTTGGCCAGACTGTCATATGCAAACTATAACAACAAACTTTATTTTGATCCAAACAGAACCCAGTTTGCCAAAGTTGGTTCATGACGGAAGAAGATTTTTCAGAATTGTGCATTTGATCAGTTGTTTGTGTGACGCCAGTGTCCAACTGAAATTTTTGTTAAATGATAGGTTGGATATATAGCAAGAATCATTTCTTAATAATATATTTGGAATATATTTTTGCCTTTTTCCAAACCAACACTGCAACTGTATTAAAGGAATCCTACCTTAATGCCTGTGGGATCTCACACAATTAGGCAGAGTTAAAACTTAATCACTCAGAAGTAAACAGGTGGTGTTTGATGAGAATTCTTCTACTGATGCTACCTGTATCACTAACGAGTAGACATATCACATCCAAGGCTTGAGGACAGTTCAGGCCAGTAAAATCATTTGGATCGATGTGACACATAGGTTTATGTTTTGTGGTTCTGTAATTATCTTGGATCAGACTGTTCCCAGTGTATTCTGTGGTCCTTGTTATTCTGGTCTGTAATGTATACAGGGTAAGTAATTTTGGTGCATGATAGTCTTCTCACTAACTTCAGTGGTTCTTGTAATTAGCTCCAGTACAACTCTACATGTATGAGGTATGAAGAAGCTGTTCATGTGGTCTGCATGGCTGCCGTTTATTACTGTGGTGTATCATTGGCTGAATTGTATGTAGCATGGGGGCAATCATTATGATGGTGTGCTTCTTTTGATGTACTGTAAACAGGTCATTTTTACTGTGTTCATTTTCCACAAATGAACCTGGCCAGACCATTTTTTAGCATTTTTAGCTCAGCTGACTACAAGTCATCTGAGCTATAGTCATGGTCCATTGTCCATCGTCCGTCTGTCTGTCTGTCCATCTGTAGATGTGGCACGTTTTGAAAGCATAAGACCTAGAAATTCAAAATTCAGCATAATGTTAGATGTCCACAAGATCTCCTAGCAAGCCGAAAACTGGGTCTTTGCGACATCGTTCCTTTGAGAAATTAAGGAAAAACCTCAATTTTTTATTAAAAACCTATTTTCACACATAAGGACTGCCTGATATCAACACCACTCATCTGTTTTTCCTCATATTTACCATAAATATTCCTCTATATAGTTCCTATGTACATGCCAGAAATTAAGTCTGTTTAGTATAATTTCTTTAAGTTATGGGCCTGAACATAATGGACATTGTAAAAAATCAGGAAAAATATTTACTCACTTAACATGAAAAATTTTGAAACTAGAGTCTATTATCCCAAGTATATAACTATGTTTAATTTAGATTCAATTGTTTACCCAAAATTAGATCTGAATTTTGTAAATATTTTAAGTTATTAGCATTAAAATAAAATCAGTACCTTCAATTTTGCCTAAGATTGACCATGACACGTTTTTTTTCCTGTAAGTACCATTGATTTAATTTTCACAGTATGTAAACATAGGTATTTAATTTGTTTAAATCTGAAATTTGAAAATAAAAGCTTGAAAATTAGGCTAGTTATTGATTTTTTTCTTGAGGCTCTATTATAGTCATTTGCTTTGATTAAAGATTACAGATGCAGGGTCCCACTCCAGGTCACTGGAAGTCAGCTATGCCAGGGTTTCTGATTTGTCACAGTCACCAGGTGAGATCCCCTGCTGTGACAGATGTACAGTTATTCTCATATCACCAACCAAACCCCCCCCCCCACCCCACCCAACCCATCAAGTGTTATGCAGTAATTGTTATTGTTCTCACTGTATCTCCTTAATTGTAATGCTGTTTCCAGTCCAATATACAAAAAATTTCCTTGAAAAAGTAATTCAAGGTGTAATCCAGAAGATGCCATGTTGTGTTAATGTAGCATTTTTAAAGAAATCAGTTTTCTTTTAAATGATTTTAACAATTTAATAAAACCCATCAGTATGCTTAAATTTAAAAAAATATGAAGCATATTATGGATAAATAAAGACACAAATTAAAATTGTGAAATCTAAATCAAGTATTATTTTTATATATTTATTGGTTAGCAGATTTAAAAGATATATTTTTGGGGTAAAACATAAATGAATTTGTATGCATGATGTGGTGTTATCTGAGAAGATTGAGATTTATGATGATGCAATTGAGAATTAAGAATCAACTTAAATATTCAGATATATATGTTATATTGGAAATTTAAAGAAATATAAACTTATAAAAAAAAATTATCTGATAAAAAAATGAGGATCTAAGACAAACGTTTGTTCATTATTTTCCTGCCTCAGCAGAATTGGAGATCAGGCTTTGTTTGCCCTGTATGTATGTTGTTAATTAGTTATATTTCAACTGTATACATTTCATAAAATAAAAAAAATACATATATATTTAATAATATATATTATACCAAAAAAAATAGATTCAATTGAACAAATGTGTAAACTACTGAAATGTCAACAGTTAATCAAAAAGCTAACTAATGATCATGGTAATAGTACAGATCATTTGTTCACAAACTGCTCACATGCTTCAGTTTCAACATTAGGAAACACATGGTCAGGTCACAAAATATTATTTGCAACAATTTCTTGCTCAGCAAACCAATCATATAAACCATGGCCTTTATTACCTCTTCCTCTTACTCTTACACTTTATCTCCATTCAGTATTATTTTAGATTTTTACCTTCAAGGTCAACTTCAGCTGAGCACAGTGACCCATGGGTCCCTTGTTTTAATAATTTTCACATTTTGCTAATGTCTGATTGATCAGGATGTAAGTGTTAAACATAAACTGAAATTTATGGTATTTTAAGTAAGATCTGCTTTACAAACTGATTTCTGGCAGTGTTACTGTTTGCTTGATGGTTGTATGGGAGGCAGGGGTGGTTATACTGGGAAGGCATGATATAGATGTGGATTAGATTAATTCATTTTCAAGTACTTCTTTTAAATAAACTTCATTTAAAATATACAAAACTATTTCTCTCTGTTAAGGGATGTTTCACAATAAATAAGTCAAAATTATCTGACTTACACAATCTTTATATTTATGAGTAACAAAATTGAAAGCCTGTATTTAACAATACAACACATCAGAATCAGACACATATCCAGGATCCCCAGTGATGATCAGGTGAAGGTCTGTCCCATCACACAGGATCACATTCTGTTAACAGCTGCCTTCAGTTTTGTTTAAGTAACAGGTTCTTGCTAACAGATCTCTAAACCTACATCTCTTGTGATAAGTCACCATACCAGATCTCTAGACCTACATCTTTTGTGATACATCATCATACCAGATCTCTAGACCTTCATTTCTTGTGATAAATCATCATACCAGGTCTCTAAATCTACATCTCTTGTAAGAAGTCATCAAACCAGATCTCTAGACCTACATCTGTTGTGATAAGTCATCATACAAGATCTCTAGACCTTCATCTTTTGTGATAAGTCATCATACCAGATCTCTGGACTTTCATCTCTTGTGATAAGTCATCATACAAGATCTCTAGACCTACATCTGTTGTGATAAGTCATCAAACCAGATCTCTAATCCTATACCTCTTGTGATAAGTCATCATACCAGATCTTTAAACCTGCATCTGTTGTGATAAGTCATAATACCAGATCTCTAGACCTACATCTTTTGTGGTAAGTCATCATACCAGATCTTTAGACCTTCATCTGTTGTGATAAGTCATCAAACTAGATCTCTAGACCTTCATCTTTTGTAATAAGTCATCATATAAGATCTCTAAACCTACATCTGTTGTGATAAGTTATCATACAAGATCTCTAGACCTACATCTTTTGTGATAAGTCATACCAGATCTCTAGACCTTCATCCCTTGTGATAAGTCATCATACAAGATCTCTAGACCTACATCTGTCGTGATAAGTCATCAAACCAGATCTCTAGACCTTCACCTTTTGTGATAAGTCATCATACCAGATCTCTAGACCTACATCTGTTGTGATAAGTCATCAAACCAGATATCTATACCTTCATCTTTTGTTATAAGTCATCATACAAGATCTCTAGCCCTACATCTGTTGTAATAAGTCATTATACAAGATCTCTAGCCCTACATCTGTTGTAATAAGTCATTATACAAGATCTCTAGACCTACATCTTTTCTGATAAGTCATCATACAAGATCTCTAGACTTATGTCTGTTGTGATAAGTCATCAAACCAGATCTCTAGACCTCCATCTCATGTGATAAGTCATGATACAAAAGTTCTCTAGACCTACATCTGTTGAGATAAGTCATCAAACCAGATCTCTAGGCCTTCATCTTTTGTGATAAGTCATCATACCAGATCTCTAGACCTTCATCTCTTATTATTAGTCATCAAACCAGATCTCTAGACCTTCATCTTTTGTGATAAGTCATCATACAAGATCTCTAGACCTACATCTGATGAGATAAGTCATCAAACCAGATCTCTAGGTCTTCATCTTTTGTGATACGTCATCATACCAGATCTCTAGACCTTCATCTCTTGTGATAAGTCATCAAACCAGATCTCTAGACCTTTATCTTTTGTGATAAATCATCATACCAAATCTCTTGACCTACATCTGTTGTAATAAGTCATAATACCAGATCTCTAAGCCTTCATCTTTTGTGAAAAGTTATCATACCAGATCTCTAGACCTACATCTGTTGTGATAAGTCATCAAACCAGATCTCTAGACCATCATCTTTTGTGATAAGTCATCATACCAGATCTCTAGACCATCTGTTGTGATAAATCATCATACCAGGTCTATAGATCTACATCTCTTGTAAGAAGTCATCATACAGGATCTCTAGACCTACATCTGTTGTGATAAGTCATCATACAGGATCTCTAGACCTACATCTTTTGTGATAAGTCATCATACCAGATCTCTAATCCTATATCTCTTGTGATAAGTCATCATATCAGATCTTTAAACCTACATCTGTTGTGATAAGTCATCATACAAGATCTCTAGACCTACATCTTTTGTGATAAGTCATCATACCAGATCTCTAGACCTACTTCTGTTGTGATAAGTCATCATACAAGATCTCTAGACCTTCATCTGTTGTGATAAGTCATCAAACCAGATCTCTTATCCTATATCTCTTGTGATAAGTCAAAATACCAGATCTCTAGACCTACATCTTTTGTGGTAAGTCATCATACCAGATCTTTAGACCTACATCTGTTGTGATAAGTCATCAAACTAGATCTCTAGACCTTCATCTTTTGTAATAAGTCATCATATAAGATCTCTAAACCTACATCTGTTGTGATAAGTCATCATACAAGATCTCTAGACCTACATCTTTTGTGATAAGTCATACCAGATCTCTAGACCTTCATCTCTTGTGATAAGTCATCATACAAGATCTCTAGACCTACATCTGTCATGACAAGTCATCAAACCAGATCTCTAGACCTTCACCTTTTGTGATAAGTCATCATACCAGATCTCTAGACCTACATCTGTTGTGATAAGTCATCAAACCAGATCTCTATACCTTTATCTTTTGTTATAAGTAATCATACAAGATCTCTAGCCCTACATCTGTTGTGATAAGTCATTATACAAGATCTCTAGACCTACATCTTTTCTGATAAGTCATCATACAAGATCTCTAGACTTACGTCTGTTGAGATAAGTCATCAAACCAGATCTCTAGACCTTCATCTCATGTGATAAGTCATGATACAAAAGTTCTCTAGACCTACATCTGTTGAGATAAGTCATCAAACCAGATCTCTAGGCCTTCATCTTTTGTGATAAGTCATCATACCAGATCTCTAGACCTTCATCTCTTATTATTAGTCATCAAACCAGATCTCTAGACCTTCATCTTTTGTGATAAGTCATCATACCAGATCTCTAGACCTACATCTGTTGTAGTAAGTCATAATACCAGATCTCTAAGCCTTCATCTTTTGTGAAAAGTCATCATACCAGATCTCTAGACCTACATCTGTTGTAATAAGTCATAATACCAGATCTCTAAGCCTTCATCTTTTGTGAAAAGTCATCATTCCAGATCTCTAGACCTTCATCTTTTGTGATAAGTCATCATACCAGATCTCTAGACCTTCATCTTTTGTGATAAGTCATCATACCAGATCTCTAGACCTTCATCTTTTGTGATAAGTCAAACCAGATCTCTAGACCTACATATTTTGCACTCAGGACATATATGTTTCCGGACTCAGTCTGTTACTAGGAGAACCATCAAATCAGCTCACACATCATCCATGGACAGAGGGCAGGGACTATACACAGATTTAAAAATTAACAACCTTGTATTTAGTCATTTGCTTATATAGTTGTGAGTAACCTCGACCTTGTGTGTAGGTCAAGCAGTGCTGTGACCTTAACCTCATTTGACCTCTTAGGTTGATGAATGCATGGCTAATGCTCTCCAGAGGACGCTGCAGTACGAGCGGAAGCTGAGCAGCCTTGGTCATTCTCAGCGACGACGTCAGAAACAGCGGAAGAAGCTGACGGCAGGATGCCCTGCCCCTGCAGGTATGTGCACTCTGTTTGATATCCATCATGTCATCTCTGTTGGATAAACTGAATTCTTATTTTATGTAGTTTATTTTTAAAAAAAATTGGCACAAATACAAAGAAGTAGTACAATGACCATAGATCATTCTGCTACATTACAGTACTAGTAAGTGTTAAAGGTTTTATATCATTTGGTTATGACAAGAAAACCTCAGTTACCTGTCACCTGAGGACCCCCCAGGTAATGTGACCACATGGGTGTGACACTTACTGATGTTTTATTTCTTCTCAGGCTTTCTGACATATCATTAATATTCAGCCAAGTCACCCCAGTAACACAGCCATCTTGTAGTTTATGTTCAGCTCACCTAGTGACACAGCCATCTTGATGTTTATGTTCCTGTTAGAAGGGAAAGAAAGTGGTGTATGGGGATGGGAAATGCTCAAACACATTAAAATGTTGCTTTTAATTGTAATCTTTTCTGACCAGTTAGAAATACTTTGAAGTAAATGTGATGGTTCTGTACAGCTAAATCAGGTGAGATCAGAGGAGCATTGGTACAGGGCATACCAGACAACAGCGACTCCACACAGACAACAAGCGTCAAGAGAGATACAAGTAAAGAATCAACTCCAAATCCAGAGAAAACTTCACAGTCCAACCAACCCAAGCCCAAGTCAGAATCCTCTCCTGACAAAGAGGCAAAAAAAACCACAGTAATACCTGTCAATCATGAAGCACCAGCCACAGAGAAGGCCCCGCCCACTCCACAACCAGTCAAACCCAGGGAAGCCACAGTACCCCCGATGCCCAAATATGACGTGGTGGAGTTACTACAGAAGGGTCGCACAATGAGGTCAGTCCGGTCATTATATGTGCTCTTGAATGGAGGGGGGGGGGGGAAGGGGGGGGGGGGGGGGGTGCTGAGGCATGTATGGTACCAAGGCTGTCAAATCTGATATTTTTGTCTCACACTGACTGTATGGTGTAAGTTTATTCTTTCATTTTTATTATTTTGACAAAATAAGTAAAAAGTTAAAAAAAGTAAAAAATGTAACAGCTTGTTTAGAATGGTGTTAATACCTACTGAAACTTTTTATTTAAATGATCATTGTTTACCATGGCTGGTTTGTGTTAGTCTCAATACTATGATGCCATCAACTGACATAATTTAATCTATGCAAATGGCGGGAGTTTGTTAATAACTAAACCTTTAACCACATTATTTTAATTAACTTAATATTTATGGTCATGCTGACAGTTTCTAGTATATGATTAATCTGTACTGGTGCAGTAACTGACAGTGTTTAAGAGATCTAATGTCTTTCATTATGACAGCATTTTATCACAAATCAGATGCTGACAGCTTTCTGAATACCGTATTTATTCCAGTTTGGCGATCCCTCTTATTTCTCGACCCCAAAAAATATTTTGAAAGCATAATTTCTAAAATAACTCTAATTTCTCGACTGCCGACGATGTTTTCTGTCGACGATGTTAAGGTGAAATGCCTCCGTCTCTCACGGGCACCGCAGTTTTTATCTGACTAGATTCTTATTACACTGAGCATCCACATCAAACTTGCTTCCAATAAAATTTATGAAGATACAAAGATGCGTTTTTCATAATATATAAACATGATAAAGCGTTCAAGAACCAAATGGGTGTCCGTGACGAAGCAAACTCGTGTACCATTCCTGGTACGCACGTGGCGCGTGTGCAATTCACGTGGGATCTTCAGCAATAATATTTACAAGATACTGCGAAGCACGCGTGGTGGAACAACTGTGTTACAGGTGGAACTGTCATCTTAGTTAAGTTTAAACGACCCCGGTTAGTTTTTGGATGGGTGACCGCTCGTACCAAACGGGGCCCGATCGAGGGCACGCGAGCTAGGACCATTTCCAGTCGTATGTATTTTAACGCGCCTTTACTTTCCTATATTTATTACATATTATGCAAATAAAAGTTATCTGATAATAGGCAGTTATTTTGTATAAAGTCTTCTTCCAACTTGATGCAGGTGCTTGTCCCTTTTCGGCCCGCCGATATCGCCGCCTGGCAGGTTAACTTGAAACAACTGGTGGTTACATATGTTGCCGTCTATGTCAAGTGATCGTATCTATACGCGAAGTAGTGATCATTTTGTAAAGTGATTGAGCTCAGTTTGATTAATCATTTGCGGACTGCGTATAATTCATGTGACGGCTGGAAGCCCGTTTGTAGAAAATACTGTTAAGCTAACAAAACAAACTTATATACGACCAAATTATCACTCTATTCATATGACCGCTCGAGTGTCAGAGCGGCTCTGCGTCTCTACGGAAGGTTATCAAACCGCATGCCTCTAATATCTCGACCACCGCAAATTCTGCATAAAGATAATTTTCAAATATCCTCCATTATCTCGACCTCTGAGAAAATTAATTATTTTTAAGTGGTCGCCAAATTAGAATAAATACGGTACATATAAAATCAACTTTATAATGTCTTCAGTGTGTGCTGCACTCACGCTGTATTGTTTTTACAGTAAGGTACAGGCCCGGTTTGCCTTCGCCACATACTTGACGCGGGTTCAGCATCGTCTGATGTCAGAGACAGGATGCCATGAACAGGAGGACATTGATGCGGCCAATGAACAAATGGTACATGCTTTATCAATACATCCTGTTATAGCTAATAACTGTATGTTTAAACCATCCTGTCTCATCCTTGAAACCACTCTATTTTTCAGGTAAAACACACCATCATTAACTTAAAACACACTGTTGCACAAGCAGAAACCCATCTATCTTCCTTTTGTCCAGACAAAATCAACATTTATCCTGAGTCCTCTAAATAAACACTTGTCCAACCATCTTTTGTCCCTACAAAACACTACCTGTTGTCCAAGCAAAACACATCCAGGGAAAAAAATAATTTTGTCCATACAAAGCACAATTTGTTGTCGTGACTAAATAACTTTTGTTTTTACACAACTATATCTGTTGTCCCAGCAAATTGTTTTCCAGGTAAAATATTATGTTTTCTAAGTAAACAAATCAGCTGTACTGCCAACTGCCATTCATTTTGATGTCCACCTAACCACTTTCTCTGAAATGGTTCAGCCTGGAAGAGTATTGTATTAGACAGTGATACATATCATTTACAATTTGCTTAGATGTGTACTTTATCATAGAGATGTAAAGTTGTGTCAACAAGTTTGACTTATTAACTCATTTGATTCAGGTATTCATTGATATTTGAATTTTCTTTGTTTTAGGATCTGGTGCTACGGTTCTTAAAACGAGCAGCCGGTAACCTTCAGCAACCCTTCAAGGTCATTGTCCCTAGTCGCAAGCTGCCAATCAATGACCGACGTCGTATTCTGGCCAAGCAGCTTGGAGATTTTGTCCATATTTATAACAAGGTCAGCCTCTGATGATATAATCATTACAATAATACCTGTGCCTTCTGCTGTTCCTGCTGTAACCACAATCCTACATTTGTTCTGTTCAAATAACAATGTACCACTGCTCAACTTTGGAAAGTTAAGATTTGTCAAATACGCAGTGCATAAGATTGTTAGTCAGTGAACATTTAAGAAGATTAAGTATTAACAAGCTATGGCTGTACAGAGAGTACAGAAAACTGATTATGATATGTTCAGTTTGTTCTGGTAAAGTTTAAACTTGTTTCCATATTAATTGAAATTCAGGTAGACCTATAATAATAACTGTTACACACCTGTCTAATAGTGCTGGTTCACCAGCTTGTAAGAATATTATCAAATAATTGAAATGATAGGGTACCAGGGCTCTGTTGTGCTGTCTGAAATGTAGTGTAATGACTTATGCTGCCCCCTGGTGGTATTTAAGGAAACTGATCAGTTGAGACAGAGGAACAAGATTGAGAAGGATCATCTGAGGAGACCGCCGAGCTTCAGCAAAAATGACGGACTCGATGAAGACAAGTTCAACCTTTTTGTTCTCAGTGCAAAGTAAGCTCTGCTGGCTTGAAGTTGGCATATTGAAGCACAGTGGAGTAAATACCAGTGTGTACCAGTAGGCTTTGCTGTGACACATTGGTTATCCTAAATAGGGAAATCTTTATTATAATTCAACATTTGTTAACCTATGTACTCATGTAAAATATTGTTATACTATATGCAATTTGAATTAGTTAAGTGTGAAGGGGCCCAATCAGCTATCTGACTGTTATAAACTAAAGGTAATCTCTTGGAGCTTTCATAAAAAGAGTCCAGAAAACGTGGTATCACCACACACAGGCTGTTTGTTTTGTATTAACGTGTTTATAATATGTGGGGGGCCCACCAAAATAAAACAAATTCAAAAAAGGCATATGGCAGCAAGTCAGATAAGCCAGAGCTTGACAAATGTCATTTTGAAACAAGTGACCTTTCTACCTCCCCATATATACAACCTACCACCTTATGTTACATGTTTTCCCTGTTTGTCAACATTGCTGTGTTTACACACATGTTGTTGATAAATAAGTTCACACATCCTTCATGAAGGCCTTATAAGAACTAAAATTACCCTTAGATCATTAATTTATACACAGAGGAAGCCAGAAAAAAAGTTCTTTTTCAAAAGGTAGGTGATTGGGCACCTTTAAATATTGGTGACCTTGTCCCATTTTTAAGGTCACACAGCTATTAATAAAAATGTGTCCTCTTTTCTCAAGAACCACTTGAAGGATTGTTATAAAATATGGTTGGCCTTTTGGCCTTGGTGATCTGTGGCCTGCTGGCTGTGACTGATGCACCAGACAGCTGGGCACCACCCACAGCATCCTACAGCAATACAAATTTTTTATCACCATTCTCAAGTTTTGCCTTGTGAGCAGGATATCTCAAAGAGAATTCAACATAGGTATTTTTTCATTTCTTCATGGCAGATGTATATCCCAATCAGATTTAAGTATGGGTCACCTTGACCTACTTTTCAAGGTCACACAGCCATTTTACAAAAAAAACTTATGCAAATTTCTCAGGAGATTCACCAGATGGGCGGGTATGGAACATGGAGGTGTATTTATGGTCCTTTGTGATCTATAACTCCTGCACCAGGCTTATGGCGCCACCTGCAGTATCTGAATTTTTACGAATTTTTATTACCTTAATCAATGTTTGCCTTGTGAGCAAATATCAAATAAAGAATGGAACACTGGTACTGCTTTTGTCAGGGAAGATGTGTAGCAACTTAATCTCAGTCAAGTTCAAAGACAGGAGCGTTGTACCCTCAAGTGTTGCTGAAGACATCCGGTTTTACCAGTATACTCTACAAGTGTTTATCATCATACAGATCTATATCACTTCTGTTACAACACCGTCAAAGGTACTAGATTGCTCTGTCATTCAAATTTACAACTTGAAATATAGACATTTGTTCAGATAAACATCAGTGTGAGAATAAATATTTTGTGCTGTTAATTATACTACTGGACATTGTGGTGTCATTAAAATAATCTGACACTGTATGATTGTTTTCAGTGAGAGTGAGTTGGAAGAGGTGCTCACCACATATACTAAGCTCAACAAATCTGCCAGCATCTTTCTTGGCAGCAACTCTAAGTCTACTTATGAACACAAAGCTCCACCCCCTCAGTCAGCATCCAGCATTTCTAGCGATACTGGTCTGGCTCGGAGGAAAGACGTACCCATCGACAGACTCGAGGAACCACCTAAAATCACCAGCCATCCTGACGGTCACGGTAAACACATGCTCATTTCTCTCAGTACACCACCATTTTAGACCATTCTTGCTCAGTCTATTTAGATATAGGCTTTTCTCCTGTATAGTCCAGTTATAGATCAGTTCTAGATATAGGCTTTTCTCCTATATAGTCCAGTTATACATCAGTTCTGTTATTTTTAGTCACTGCACATGTTTACTGTCAACACACTTGCTTATTTTCCCCTGAACCAGGTACAGTAGATGATCTTTTCAAGTGGACATGATCAAATATAAGTCTCAAATACTGAACAATTCCAGACCTGATATAACTGTGAATATAAACCACAGTCAGCCGTTGTTCAATCCTCACCATTTCAGCTCCAAAGCTGTGAACTTTTCAGAAGTGATTGGAAGAATAATATATCAGTTTAAGTGATTAATGCTCATAGTTAAATGTATTGCTATTAGTAATACAGTTATACAATAAGACATTTAATACATATTGAAACAAGAATGATACAGAGAGAGTAGGATGATGTATGGGGAAATCAGTGTTTAACTCTTAATTTACAATGGCTTATGTAAGAATGATATCTGTAAAAAAAAATCTCAGTGCCTGTGTCACCCTCTGTGTACATCTCAGTGTTGACGGCTGTTTACTGTGTCTTCAGTGCCTGTGATCTCTCTGTACCTCTCCATGTTGACAGCTGTTTACTGTGTCTTCAGTGCCTGTGTGACAGTGTCCTCTCTGTGTACCTCTCCATGTTGACAGCTGTTTACTGTGTCTTCAGTGCCTATGTCACACTCTGTGTACTGCTTCATGTTGACATGTTTACTGTGTCCTCAATGCCTGTGATCTCTCTGTACCTCTCTGTGTTGACAGCTGTTAACTGTGTCTTCAGTGCCTGTGTGACAGTGTCCTCTCTGTGTACCTCTCCATGTTGACAGCTGGTTACTGTGTCTTCAGTGCCTATGTCAACCTCTGTGTACCTCTCCATGTTGACAGCTGGTTACTGTGTCTTCAGTGCCTATGTCAACCTCTGTGTACCTCTCCATGTTGATGGCTGTTTACTGTGTCTTCAGTGCCTGTGTTCTCTCTGTACCTCTCTATGTTGACAGCTGTTTACTGTGTCTTTAGTGCCTGTGTCCTCTCTGTGTACCTCTTCATGTTGACAGCTGTTGAATTTGTCTTCAGTGCCTGTATCATCCTCTGTGTACAATTCCATGTTGATGGCTGTTGTCTTCAGTGCTTGTGTCACCCTCTGTGTACCCCTCCATGTTGACAGCTGTTTACTGTGTCTTCAATGCCTGTGTGAAAGTGTCCTCTCTGTGTACCTCTCCATGTTGACAGCTGTTTACTGTGTCTTCAGTGTCTGTGTCCTCTGTGTACCTCTCGATGTTGACAGCTGTTTACTGTGTCTTCAGTGCCTGTGTTCTCTCTGTACCTCTCCATGTTGACAGCTGGTTACTGTGTCTTCAGTATCTGTGTCCTCTGTGTACCTCTCCATGTTGACAGCTGTTTACTGTGTCTTCAGTGCCTGTGTTCTCTCTGTACCTCTCCATGTTGACAGCTGTTTACTGTGTCTTCAGTGCCTATGTCACCCTCTGTGTACCTCTCCATGTTGACATCCGTTTACTGTGTCTTCAGTGCCTGTGTTCTCTCTGTACCTCTCTATGTTGACAGCTGTTAACAGTGTCTTCAGTGCCTCTGTGACAGTGTCCTCTCTGTGTACCTCTCCATGTGTTGACAGCTGGTTACTGTGTCTTCAGTGCCTGTGTCCTCTGTGTACCTCTCCATGTTGACAGCTGTTTACTGTGTCTTCAGTGCCTGTGTTCTCTGTGTACCTCTCCATGTTGAAAGCTGTTTACTGTGTCTTCAGTGCCTGTGTCACCCTCTGTGTACCTCTCCATGTTGACAGCTGTTTACTGTGTCATAGTTGCCTGTGGCCCCTCTGTTCACCTCTCCATGTTGATGGCTGTTTACTGTGTTGTCATTGTCTGTGTACCTCTCCATGTGTTGACAGCTGGTTACTGTGTCATCATTGCCTGTGTCCCCTCTGTTTACCTCTCCATGTTGATGGATGTTTACTGTGTCTTCATTGCCTGTGTTCCCATCTGTGTACCGCTCCATGTTGACAGCTGTTTACTGTGTCTTCAGTGCCTTGGTCCCCCTCTATTTACCTCTCCATGTTGACAACTGTATACTGTGTCATAGTTGCCTGTGGCCCCTCTGTTCACCTCTCCATGTTGAGGGCTGTTTACTGTGTTGTCATTGTCTGTGTACCTCTCCATGTGTTGACAGCTGGTTACTGTGTCTTCAGTGCCTGTGTCACCCTCTGTGTCCCTCTCCATGTTGACAGCTGTTTACTGTGTCATCATTGCCTGTGTCCCCTCTGTTTACCTCTCCATGTTGATGGATGTTTACTGTGTCTTCAGTGCCTGTGTCACCCTCTGTGTCCCTCTCCATGTTGACAGCTGTTTACTGTGTCTTCAGAGCCTTGGTCCCCCTCTGTGTACCTCTCCATGTTGACAGCTGTATACTGTGTCGTCATTGCCTGTGTTCCCATCTGTGTACCTCTCCGTGTTGAAAGCTGTTTACTATGTCTTCAAAGCCTGTGTCACCCTCTGTGTACCTCTCCATGTTGACGGCTGTTTACTGTGTCTTCATTGCCTGTGTTTTCTCTGTACCTCTCCATGTTGACGGCTGTATACTGTGATTTCAGTGCCTGTGTCACCCTCTGTGTACCTCTCCATGTTGACGGCTGTTTACTGTGTCTTCATTGCCTGTTTTCTCTGTACCTCTCCATGTTGACGGCTGTTTACTGTGTCTTCAGTGCCTGCAGCAAAGAATAACTTCCATTCAGAGCCAAATCAGGACTTAGTATTGGATCAAGCATCATCTCACATGGATGGGCGCCACCTGGGGATGCCAGGCGGAACCATGGCACCCTCTAACAGCTACCAAAGTAACAACATGTCCTCTTATGCCCGTGCTGTCGCCATCTATAGTGCTAAGCCTAACATGCTTCAAGCTAGACCTCGTTCTGCCAGTCAAAAAGCTTCAGGTAACCTGCCCTCACTATCATCTTTTGTCATTATTGTGCAGTGATTTGTGTGCGATGATCATTGTAGGGTGATTATTGTTTGGCGATTACTGTATTGTTAATATTGTATGGTAATTAGTAATATTGAATTGTATGATGATTATCACAATGACCTTCTTTTGATTATTGTTGAAATGGAGATTTATTTCTGAGGAAAATAAAGGATTACAAACATCTCTTCAAATGTACATTACATACATTATCTTAGCATTATTGTTGACAAACATTTACCCTGTTGAACTTGAATAAAATATTTTCATTAAAATGGAAAAAAAGATAGCTCGATTTAAAGTCAACAGGAATGTACAATTTTGTTTTTAAGTTTCCACTTTGTAACTCACCTTTTAAAAGAAAATGACCTTGCAACCCAGTTATGGACTAGTTGCATCTGTTGTGTAACATAACTTTACATATCTGGACATTTCTCCCTGGCAAGGACAGGAAAAGATATCTAAGTGTTTTGGTGTCTGTGATGGAACTCCATGAAATACTTAAATAAATTCAAATTTGAAGCCAAAATGTTATTTTTTTTATAATTGTCTTTTTAATATATCTATGCAATATATTATTATCATATGACATAAAATTCAGTGAGTGTTTTTGTTAGAGGCAGTTCACTGGCACACATGGCAGCCATTTTCTGGCAGCCATGACAATTCTCCTGTTGCACAAACTGCTATAAAAATTAGCACTTAAAATTATTTTTTGGTATTTTATAGTTTTGCAAAACTATGCCACAGGACTGCATTTATATAATCAACATATGATAATTTATCAATCTGTGTCCGTTTTTGGCTTAAAATTTTGGCATTAAGTGGATGTTTCATGATGTTTAGTTACTTGTACCCAAAAACTGGTGTTTAAGGTCTTTTGGGGGACCCTTAGATGTAGGCAGGTGGTCTTAGGATATTTAATGACAAGAGCACAAAACAGCATTAAAATGTGTTTGATCAAAAACACTTACTGGTGTAATCTGTGAATAAAACAATCTGAAGAACAGCTGTTCCTGTTAATCCCCTCTAACCAATGGTTACTCTAAGGATAAGCATAACTAAGATATCACCAGACTAAAATATCTGATATGTCGAAATTTATTTGTTGCAGGACACTTGCACTTACTGAAATCTAGAAATACAAACAATATATAAAATCATTCATAACTAAAATAAACTGGACCCTGCTCAAGAAAACTGGTCTGTATCAATCACATTGATTCAGTTAGAATGTGATAAAAAGCTTAAATTGATACAACCTGTGCATTTTTGCACATAACTTTATTTCAGGTAAAACAAAAGTAGATTCCTCCATTCAAGCTTATAGAATTTGTTTGTTTTTTTATCAGATTTTAGATTATTCCAAACAATTATTGACAAACAGCTGAACATTTCTCTTCCCATGCTCTTCCCTACGTGCCCTTACCTAGCTGCTCAGACTACTTACATCATATGTTTCTGTTTTGTTTTAGCATTTATCCTAATGACTTTCACATAACCTTGTCCTTTTACTTAAGTGCAGCCCCTGACCATGATGTGACCTTGACCTTTCATGTGCTCTGCCTTCCACCTCTCTTTGCAAGTAGCCATGGTGACCATTTTCCACTTGTGTTTCAGTTACCAATAAAAGAAAAAGTAAGAAGAGCTTGGTATGATTTCTGTTTAATCTTGTAGTTTGACAGTTGGTTTGTATTCAGGGTTTGCTGTGATGGTTTGAGAAGGAACAGAAAAGCGGTCATGTTAAATACTGTCATGTTACATGATTTAACCTGACATCACACTCAGTGGATCATCCTCCTTATTGAAATGATCTTCCGGCAGAAATCATGGATATTTCAGTCATAATTTTACATTTTACACCAATTATAACTTTATCGAAATTGTGAGGGCCATGTATATACTAACACAAAATGACCTCAAACATGTTAGTTGGAGACCATACTGTATCTTATTTATTTTGACACATTCATTAATGGTTTATGTTTGCATTTGATTGATTTTATTCTAACTTGTAGTAAAATATATAAAATTTTACTAAAATCTGTATCCCTCAATTATGATCCGCTGCCTCATCATTGGAATTAGGTCATGCCTCCTTTATATTTTTTTACTCAGGGGCATGACTCAGTAATTGAGTATGACAAGGTTTTGTTTGAAATATGTCATGGGGCATTAGAAATGAGACTAATTGTGTCCACCAAAATGAAGTTTTGCGGATACTATGTTTTTGACAGGGTTCTGCTGTCGCCAACATCGCATTCCTTAACAGAGAACTCCTCTGAGACCCTTGGATCAATCTTTCTGCAACCGGGGATAGTTATTTACTTACTTATGTAGTTTTGTATAACAAAGACTAGTGGTGCTACCTGCAGTCCTTATAGTGCAATATGAATCTTGGTGTCTTTTTGATAACAGCCCTTATCCTAGGAGTGGTTTAATGTATTGAGCTGAAATTTTGCATATCCAAAGATTGTGGATCTCTCCCTCTCATACTCTAGACTGGTGGTGCAACCTAAAATGATTTTGGTGTTGCGTCCATCCATGTGTCTGTCATTTGTTCGTCTAAGTGATTAATTCAATGTATTGGGCTGATATTGTTCATGTCCCTAGACCTTGGATACCTCCATCCCATATTTAAGACTGGTGGGACCATCTGCAATAGTTTTTGTGTGGCATCCATCCATACATTTCCTTCAAGTGAAAATTGCTCATATCTCGGGAGTTGTTCAATGTATGGGCCTGAAATGTGGCATGTACATCCATTTAGGAGAGATATTTCGAAGACCAGACAGGTAGCGCCAATTACTATTCCGTTTTCATAGTATAAATTTATGCTGTTTTCTCAGGAGTGATTTGCCATATTGGCCTAAAATTGTGCATGTCCATAGATCTTGGAAATCTCCATCTCGTGGCATCTGGTGGCACCATCTGCAATCATTTTTGTGTGGAATCCATCTGTATGTTTGCTTCAGGTGAAAATTGCTTATATCTCTGGAGTGGTTCAATGTTTTGGTCTGAAATTTGGCATGTCCATTTATCTTTGACAGTTTTCTAATAGACCAGACAGGTGGTGCCACCTTCCTGTTTTCATAGAATACATGAATACCTTCTTCTCAGGAGTGATTTTCCCTATTAGCCAGATATTGTGCATGTCAATAGATCTGTGATACCTCCATCTTGTATTCAAGACTGGTGGCACCATCTGCAATTGTTTTTTGCATGCTGTTTATCTGTCTGTTTGCTTTGGTTAAAATCCCTACTATCTGAGGAGTGGATGGCTGTATCAGCCTGAAATTCTGGCATGTTCATGCCACCTGCTGTTGTTTTTATTATATAATACATTGATGCACTTTTTCTCAGTAGTTCATTGGCATCCTGGCCTGAACTCTTGCGTGGTGTTTCCATCTGTAGATTTGTTCTTGGTGAAAATTGCACATATATGAGGAGTTAATTGACATCATTGATGCCACAAATTTGGAATCATGTCATGTCAGGAACATTCCATGCCTTACTTTACCCATGCCTCTGTGATATGGCGGATACACGTAGTCGCTTGTCGACTACCAGTATTCTAGTTAAAACATTGGAGATGACTGTGTCATGAAATCACCATAAGAAAGTTTATCTGCAGAATGAATACAGAATTTTATCAGTTGTATGTATGAGGTAAATTACAGTATATTCCTCCATGACTAAAACATCAAAGCCCAAATTATGTAATATCTGTTACGTCGATGACAAACTTTAAAAAAAAATATGCCATATCAGTTGATAGATGTCCTTAAGTGCAAGGATGGTCAACAGGAACTAGTTGAACAGAAACAAGATTACCATAAACCTACACTCAACACAAAGGAGAAGCTTATTTGATCAAGTCTAAAGCATTCCATGTTTCAGCTGATGAAGTTTCCCATTGAAGAGGAATATCATTGTGTCTATGGGGGTTGTTCTTAATCACATGGAAAGGAAAAAATGTTGCTGCAAATGTGACTTCTTGTTAATTGTAAAATTAAGAATTAAACTGCCCCACAATATTGCCAGTGTATTATGATAATTATACATTATTAACAGTTTTGTTGTTTGGTGTTTTGACCATAGGTGGCAGCACTAAGAGGAAAGTGAGCCGAGGTGATCTGCACTCGTAGTTCTTGTTATCAGATTCACTGTTTAATTTATGCACAGTTAGGTTGGAAACTCTGACTCACAGCCAGGCCCACAATTCCAAACTTGTACAGATGGCACCACCAGTCTTTGTAGCTCTTCAGTTTTAGAGGCAGTAACAGCTCTTTCTCTGCTCCGTCCATGTGCAGCTTTTATTCCCAGTCTCTGTTAGTTATAACTTCATATGTCAGTATAACATGATTTCACTTCAGCCTAACTACAATATATTTTTCACTTATAATTCACTCTCAGCCTTATCTTTCTCCTGTGGGGTGTTTTCAGTGTTATCTACATGGCTGCCATGAGTGGTATAACACAAAAACACCAGAGCTCTCTCATGGCCAGCTCTAGACTACTGGTATCATACTTTTGATGTGTGTATATAATTTAAACTCGGGTGGTTTTGAGCTTCCTGCCTGACTGTGCTGACCAGTTGTTACTTTGACCTTGACTTGGTGGTTTTCTAGCTTGGGTTACTACTTCTAACAGTTGTAAGATGCCCCTGGATGATTATTAACAATGAGAAAAAATACATGAATACCATGATATAAAAAAATAATACTGTTCATTTCCTATGAAAACATTTAATTTGTGAATGATTTAAATTTTTAAGACTTTATCCAGATATATACTCATCATCATTATTTCATTAAATTCCTGTCGCCATGACAACAATTTGATTCTTCAATATTATTGCAACAGCTTCCACAGGTCGTACCCGGCCGATGTCTGCAACCACTGTACCCCCTGCCATCAATCAACCACGCCGACCAATGACAGCATCACAACGAGAGAAGCCAGATGGGGCAGGTGAGTGGACTTGTAATATACTACAGATCAGGTACAAATGAAGTACTTGTAAGCAGGGTATGCAAGCTCCCAAAAGCCACGATGAGATTTAAATGAAATATTTTGGAGAGAAGTATGATTTATTTAAATTTCCAGAGCCAGAGTTATATAAAGGATAAATAGATCATCTTTTATGAACAACTATATGATCAGAAGCTGGTGCTACCATCCAGCAGGAATATTTAGTACTATAAAGAGGCACAGACAAAGCATTCATATCATTTAAGAGTTGAACTATGCTCTTTAAATAAACATACTGTTTGCATTACAGGGTTATGGGCTGTTTTAGTTATGACGGCAGTGGTTTTGGTGTTTGTCAGTGCTTTCCAGCTTTAGTTATGACGGCAGTGGTTTTGGTGTTTGTCTAGCTTTATTTATTTTCCAGAAGCCAGCACTATGACGGAGGTACAGGAGGAGGTGGTGATGAACGCGGCTCTCCAGAGGATCGCCAGCAGACAGCAGCAGAGGCAGTATGCAGCTAAAGCTTCAGGACTGTTACAGTCAGAGCAGTCTGCTGGTGACCCTGTGGACCATCATCAGCCCAGTCGTTCCTGGGCTGGACTTCATGACTCACAAAGTACCGCCCTGAGCAGCATCCCACCCCCGTCTGAGGCCTTCACCATGTATAATTCTCAGGAGAGTAAGACCCCACATCAAAACCTTTATAACAGTCAAATGTTTGTCAACAGCCGTCACTCCCACCCAGCAGAGAGCCGTGATTCACATGGCACCATATTGGTGGATGCCAGTGGTGGGCTGAGTCACGTCAGTAACGGCACAAACAACAGTAATAAAAAACCAGTCACCAGTGCCAGTGAGACGTTTGAGAACTTCGTTGCTGACACAGCTCCATTTTATGATCATACAGCTGTGCATTCTTACAGCACAGCATCAGGTGCAGCACCTTCTGGCAGCACGTACAGCCCAAGTAAAGGCAGCACTGATTACCTGCTGGCTCAGCAGCAGCAGTTCATCAGACACCAGAACCTGATGGAGCAGAGCCGGGCTCTGTTACAGCAGAGCAAGGCCAAGCACCAGGCCATGGTAGCACAAGCCCACGCAGCTCAGAAGGTCACACCAGAGACAGAGCCAGCCACAGCAATGCAAAAATACTTACCAAAACCACCACCGAAACCCTCGTCAGCCAAGAAACCTGTTGGAGGACACAGACTCGTCAGGTAAAGCTCTCAGGGCTGTGTGATACAGTATATGTGTGTAAAAGTGTCTGATACAGTACAGTGATAGTTATATAATGTTAATCTGTGAGATATTCATGTTATTGTCATGTTAATTTTTTTCAAGTTAAATTGCAGTGTTAATCATTTGGATGTTAATTATTCGAAGTTAACCATTGATCTGTTAATCATTATCCCAGCAAGTAATACTAGTTATAGTCCCAGCATAAGAGGACACTATGCTGTTTATTGTTTATTCAGAAAGGAACATGTTCAAGAACCTGTGTATCATAAGCTCCTCCGGCAAAGAGCATGGTGACAGTGGATGTCGCATGTTACAAATTTTGAGCTGGATGCACAATGTGATACCACACTCTCATTGGTCTGATTACAAGTCTTTGCTCTGTGCCCCCCCTGGTGGTGGAACCCAGAGAATTTTGCTATACAAAGCAGCGGTTAAAGCCAAGGAGATCGGGACAACTACAGTGTAAAGCCGCTATGTGAGCAGTGTCAGTGTATCTTCACTGAATTGATTTGTTATTTTCTATAAATTATATATTTTTGTCTTTATACTACATTTATTTTTCTGCAGGACAACTGTTGGAGAAGACGGTTTCTCTGGTGGTCAAGTTTACGACAGTCTCAGATATGACAGCAGTACAGGCCTGACTCGCTCTCTGTTCAGTACATGACATTTGCTCAGGTAAGAATTTGCTTCTGTCATACAGCGCAATCTCAGGTTTTATTCCTAACCACTAGCCTGTACTGGTCAGCTTTATCTCAAACCTGAAATGTAATACCACTAGCCTGCCACGCAGTCACTGACGGCTGTTTATATCATTTTTCATCATTGGTCAAAAACTTTCTCTTGCCTTTTACAGAGACTTTATTTTTATAATTTTGTCATGAAACTTGTTAAAACTGAGTTCAAAAGCTTTCAGCGCAGATGTTCTAATATTAACTGATGGCTTGTGTTTAACAGCAGGAGGCTGAGTTTAAATATCATTGATATATGTGTTCCAGATTAAGTGAGAGATTAAGTTGTTAACCAAAGATCTGACACCTGACCACCACTGCTGTCTGCTGCCAGCCTGGAGAGATGCTGCTGCTGCTGAGCTGTGATGTGACGGACTGTGATACTCTCCTCCTGCTCATCTCACTCAATACACAACCAACGTCGTCATCTTATAATCACAGCCCCAGGTCATCCCCCGGGGGGGGGGGGGGGGATGTAAGGTGCCAGTGTAAATATTAGCTGCTGATTATTTATAAAACCCAGTCATGCTGACCTAATTCATCAATAATTACACTTACTATTATATTTTACATTTTAGACCAAAGCACATCCACCATTCCTGCTGCTAACTTCAGGGTTTCTCTCTACAAAGGTTTCACAGTTTTACTATATTCATTATGGCAAGTTTTTTATTACACACTTTTATCTGGTCAGCAGTTGGTGCATGATGATTTCTAAAACTAAATATTAAAACATGCTCAAGCAGATGGCTGTAATGATTGACCAAGGACTGTAAGGTCATGATGTCTGTTGCAGCATTTGGCTTCCTTCACTTCATAACATCTCCCTGTGTTAGTCTGTTACATGTGACAGTGGCTTCTATCACACACCAATTTTTCATGTGACCCTGAAAGCTGTGACACACGGCTGGCCTGCATTTGTGACTCTTGAGAGCAGTGACACATGGCTGGCCTGCATATGAAGTCAATGGACCAGTACCTTGGTCAGTCAAACTGTTAAATGACAGATCCTTGTTTTAGTGTAGCATTAAAGGTTTCAGATAATCATTTATTGGACAGCTTTGCCCTCTCTTGGTACAAGTTTCCAAGGGGGGGGGGGGTTCCAGGGGGTCTGGACCCCCCCTCCCTTTTTTAATCCACCACCATCTTTTTTTAAGGGTTTCAGACAAAATGTTGCGGCCTGGACCCCCTTTTCCGGGCCTGGGGACTTTTTTTTCAGGTTTTTCAGTAGTCCTCCTGGGTAGAACCCCCTCCTTTTTCCTAAATTCTGGATCCGCCCCTGGCCTTGATTACCAAGGTTCTTGCTGTTTTTGAGATTTATACATTGCTTGTGATAGTGAACTTGCAAAACCTTCATCATTTCTCTGTTTTGTTATCTTGTTCAGTATCAGTCTGATTGTGGTTTATATCATGTCATATTTTAAACATTGCACCCTGTTTCTGATACCTGTTTTTAGCTGAGAAAGACAGTTGTAGGAGTACCCTCACCACTTGTTTATTGACTTTATCCAGCTTTTAAAGTTTACATTTACTAAAATGTCTGAAGGTTATTCCATTTATCAGCATCTTTACATGACCAAGGACCAGTCAGTGATGTTTTACATTCCCCTGACTTTGAATTCCACCTTTTTTTGGATAGATTATTTTGGAGGCAAGTAAAGCTGATGTTAACGCAGAACAGACTAGATACATTTACATTTAAGTCCTTATTTTACATGTAATATCATCCAGCTGTGATGATGTCAGCCACATTGTCATGTGATCATGCACCTGGTTGACATGTCTATGTTAAAGGTGCTTCAAGTGTTCATATGTCTCATTTTGTACATGCTGTATTGTTTTAAATGACCAAAGGCTAGCAAACAGGCCACAGATATTGTGTTTGTTTCAAGTGAGAAAAAAAATCACATGTTTATGTCCTGTGTATGATAATCTGAAGAACCTTAATGATTGGTTGAATTTGTGACCAGTTATGTTGCATATAGTGATTAACCTCGGGACTGTGATATGTTAATTCTCTGCTGTTATATTTTACATAGTTTTTTGCTATAGTATGTATGTTATCTTGTTCAGGGCTCCTTACCAAAGCTAAATGTCACTTAACTGAAGTGGGAGAGATTACATTTTATCCTTTGAATTATTCTACTGCAAAACCCTTCACTGTTAGACTGATATTGAGGATAAGATGATGCTGAGTAATGCAGTGATATTTGAGCAGCAACCTTTCTGTTAAAAGTTCCTTAAACATCACTCTTTGCATGTATAATATTTCATAATACTTTGGACTTTTTACTTATACTGTTATAAAAACATGATAGTATCTTATTAGGAAGGCACTACCTTGAGGTACTGATTTACTTTTCATCTTTAAGCTCATCAGAATCAAACAGTTGGAGGTGTTCAATTCAGAGGCTCCTGTAGAGTTACAGACAGTAGATTTGATGTTTTTCTACACAAACTGGAACATATAGCATATTCTTGCAAGTAATGTATTATAATTGACATTTTATCTTGAACTTTTTATCAAATTATTATTGCTCAGAGAACTTCAATTTACTTTTCTTACATTCATGATTGACCAGTCTTATTGTACACTTGTTCAGTAATTAATATTTATCAGCCAATATTCCACTTTTAAGTGAATCTCTCTTTAAACTCTCATATTTTTGGTGATTTCATAACGATGTTGAAATACAACATTTCTTTTCTTGCTTTATAATACCTGTACCCCATCATTTTTTTAGCCGTGAGTGGGACATTTTAAATTTTACAGGCTCTTTGAAATGCAGCTCTGTGTCATTATGGACCATTTTAACTGGTGCAGCAGGGTGCAATCCTCTCACATTCCAACCTTGATGTCACCAAATCCACCATAATCAGGTCTCATTGGAACTGCTAGTTTTATTATTGTACAGATTTTAATATTGTAAATCCAGTGAGCAGAAAATATACATGTTCTTATTAAACTATTGAATTATTCATTATGACTTGACTTGTTCTTCATGTCCATCACATGCATGTCACATGGTACAGACGTTGTAGCAGGATCCCTGATCTGAGTTATTAAACTCCCCCCGACTTAATACAAGATAATACAGGTTCCCAAATATATGACAACAGTATTAACATTGTCACACCTGCAAATTTTTTATTCGGGGAGTCCAGGAAGCATGTGGGGACAAAAGTGCGTATTTATGCCTTGAAATATTTGACCTTGTGTCAGGAAAATCTGTGAGCAGAATGAAAAGAACATACATGTAAGAACAAAACTATACAACATTACTCCATTGACTACAGCTTGCACTTGTCTCTTACACTCTAAAACACAGAATGGACTCGTGTCTTCTATTCTACAACAGAATGTACTTGTCTCTTCTATTCCACAACAGAATGTACTCGTCTCTTCTATTCCACAATAAAATGAGCTTGTCTCTTCCACTCTACATTAGAACATACTTGTTTCATCCACTTCACAACAGATCTTCAACAATGTACTGGTCTCTTCCACTCAACAAGACTTACTTGTCCACTCCACAAGAGAATGTATATGTGACATGTCTCATCCATTCCACAAAGGGATTTGCTTGTCTCTTCTTCCCCATAAGATAATGTATGTCTCTTCCACTCCACAACAGAAGGAATCTGTCTCGTCCACTCTACAATGGAAAGTAACTTCTAATTCACTGGAAACAAACTTGTCTCATCTATTTCATAACAGAATGTACTTGTCTTTTCCACAACAGAATGTATTTGTCTTCCTCTCCACAACAGAATGTACTTGTCTCATCCACTCCAAAAGAGAATGTACTTGTCTCTTCAACTCCACAACAGAATGTGCTTGGCTTATCCACTCCACAACAAATATACATGTCTAATCCGTTCCACAACAGAGTGTACTTGTCTTATCCACTCCACAACAGAATGTACTTGTCTCATCCACTCCACAACAGATTGTCCTTGTCTCATCCACCCCACAACAGAATGTATTTGTCTCGTTCACCCGACAACAGAATAAACTTGTCTCTTCCACTCCAAAACAGAATGTACTTGTCTCTTCAACTCCACAAAAGAATGTGCTTTGCTCATCCACTCCACAACAAATGTACATCTCTGATCCATTCCACAACAGAGTGTACATGTCTCTTTCAGTCCCACATCAGAATGTACTTGTCTCTTCAACTCCACAACAGAATGTGCTTGGCTCATCTACTCCACAACAAATGTTCATGTCTGATCATTTCCACAACAGAGTGTACTTGTCTCTTTCAGTCCCACAACAGAATGTGCTTGTCTCTTCAACCTGACAACAGAATGTGCTTGGCTCATACACTCCACAACAAATGTACATGTCTGATCATTTCCACAACAGAGTGTACTTGTCTCTTTCAGTCCCAAAACAGAATGTGCTTGTCTCTTCAACTCCACAACAGAATGTGCTTGGCTCATCCACTCCACAACAAATGTACATGTCTGATCCATTCCACAACAGAATGTACTTGTCTCTTCAACTCCACAACAGATTGTGCTTGTCTTATCCACTCCACAACAAATATACATGTCTGATCCATTCCACAACAGAGTGTACTTGTCTCTTCAACTCCACAACAGAATGTGTTTGTCTCATCCACTCCACAACAAATATGCATGTCTGATCCATTCCACAACAGAGTGTACTTGTCTCTTTCAGTCCCACAACAGACTGTGCTTGTCTCTTTCACTCCCACAACAGAATGTGCTTGTCTCTTTCACCCCCACAACAGAATTTGCTTGTCTCTTTCACTCCCACAACAGGATGTGCTTGTCTTTTTCAGTCCCACAACAGAATGTACTTGTCTCATCCACTCCACAACAGATTGTACTTGTCTCTTCAACTCCACAACAGAATGTGCTTGGCTCATCCACTCCACAACAAATGTACATGTCTGATCCATTCCACAACAGAGTGTACTTGTCTCTTTCAGTCCCACAACAGAATGTGCTTGTCTCTTTCACTCCCACAACAGAATGTGCTTGTCTCTTTCACTCCCACAACAGAATGTGCTTTTCTTTTTCAGTCCCACAACAGAATGTACTTGTCTCATCCACTCCACAACAGATTGTACTTGTCTCATCCACCCCACAACAGAATGTATTTGTCTCGTTCACCCGACAACAAAATAAACTTGTCTCTTCCTCTCAAAAACAGAATGTACTTGTCTCTTCAACTCCACAACAGAATGTGCTTGGCTCATCTATTCCTCAACAGAATGTGGTTGTCTCTTCAACTCCACAAGAGATTGTACTTGTCTTTTTTGCCCTACAAAAGAATATGTGTCTATTCAACTACAACAACACAATGTACTGTTCTCTTTCATTCCACTTATTGTTTCTTGTACCTACAAGTACTTTGTCGAGTTGGCTATTTGTCGAACCTTGATGATATATATATTCTGTAGTACTTATACGTTGGTCGAATAATTGTAAAACTTACCTGTTATTGCCCATGGATTTTTAGCTCAGCTGACTATAAGTCATGTGAGCTATAGTTTTGGTCTGTTGTCTGTCTGTTAGCCTGGCACATTAGACCTAACAATAAAAAATTTGGCATATTGTCAGATGTCCCCAAGATCTACCAAACTGAGTCACTGTGACTTTGTTCATTCGAGAAATTAAGGGAAAACCTCAATTATCCATTAAAAACCTATTATCACACCTCAGGACTGCCTAATATCAAAACCACTCATCTGTTTTTTGGTTTTTTTTTCATATTTACCATAAATGTTTCCCTATATAGTTCTTATGTACATGCCAGAAATTAGGTCAGTATTACGTAATTTATAAAAGTTATGGGCCCAAACATAATGCATGTGCACTGTGTAAAAAATCAGGAAAGATATTTACTTACTGGAAATGATAATTGTTGGAGCTAGAGGCTTTTTATTTATTTAAGATTTAATTGCATACCCAAAATCAGATCTGAATTTTGTAAATTTTTTAAGTTATTAGCATAAATATAAAATCAGTACCTTAAATTTTCCTGAACTGTAACCAAGGCATGTTTTTTACCTGTAGGTACATTTGATTCAATTTTCACAGCAGGTACACATAAGGATTTATATTGTTAAATTTTAAAATTTGAAAATAAAAGCTATAACATGAGACTTATTATTGAAGTTTATTTCAGAGGCTCTATTCTATTCATTTGCATTGTCAAGCTCCAGGCCACCTCCCTCTGGTCACTACAGCTCTGCCTGGGTAACCTTATTTGTGATGCAACTCTGGTCAAGCACCCCTGCTGTCACAGGTGTGCAGTTATTCTCATATCACCTCCCCCACCACCCTACCACCCACCACCACCAACACCACCATGTGTATTACAATAATTGTTAATGTTTGAATGTATTGCAATAATTGTTAATGTTTGAACTGTATTTTTATAATTTTAAAGCTGTTTCAACTCCTATGTACAAAACTTTTTGTGAAATAGTAATTCAAGGGGTAATAAAGAATCTGCCTTGTTTTGGTAATGTAGAATTTTTAAAGAAATTAATTTTTCTTTTAAATAATTTAAGCTAATTAAAATATAATAAAACTCATCAGTCGGCATAATTTGATAATATATGAACCAAATCATGGATAAATAAAGGTGCAATTTAGAATTGTGAATTCTGAATCGTGTGTTATTTTCAAATATAAATTGTTTTGGAAATTAAAAAAATTTATATATTTGAAAAAAATACATCTGTGTGCATTATGTGATGTTACCTGACCACATTAGGTATAAATGTTGATGCATTTTATAATTGTAAATCAACTTAAATATACAGATATATGTTATACTGTAAATGTATAAAAAATGTATAAACTTAAAAAAAAAAATTTAATAAAATAATGAGGATCTAATGCAAACAATTGTTCATTATTTTACTGTCTCAACAGAATGGGAATTAAAGTGATTTGCTTTGTCCTTCCATCTCTCTACCAGATTTTAGCGAACCTGTGAGCTTATGCGGTGGTGTGACGTTGTCCGACGTCTGTCGTCTGTTGTCTGTACGTTAACCCATACTATCTTGAAGACGGCAAGAGCTTATGCGATGGTGTGGCGTCGTCCTGTAGGATTTTTCCCACAGATAATAGAAAACAACACAGAATTTTAGGTTTAAATTACCGAGTAGCCGAAATATCTGTCCCTTATATTATACTGCCAGTCTGATATTTACATGTGATAAACAGGGAGCTAGAAGGGTCACGGCAGACTACTGAACTCTGCCTTATGTCGATTATCCTTTAGCCCCTTAACACGTCTAAATGACTAAACCTAGTGCTGACCAGATGTGGGCCAGTGGCCCACGTCTGCATCATTCAATTGCACGCAGAAGAGTGAGGAGGCCGGGACATTCCTGGCTGTAGGCCAGCCTACTTTACAATAGGGGTGGCATTAATGGGCGAGTCCAAATACTGATAGCTGACGGGTAGTAGGCCTGATGTCTTACAGTCCGTCGTCCGTTGTCTGTACGTTAACCCATACTATCTTGAAAATGGCAAGAGTTAGCATCAAGAAATTTTATGCAAAAAATTAGTCCTATAAAAAACTCTTATCGGATTTTGCTTATTTTTTGGCTAACTGCATTTTCTTATAGGGGGAAAAGCTCAAAAAGCTTTAAAAATCTTCTCCAAAACTGTTCAGCGAAATTGTCCAATATTTCACAGAAATGATTCCTGGAACAATCTCTCTGAAGTTTGTTCGAATGGTTTAAGTTCGGTGACTTTTGGCCGAGTTACAGGAAGTTGAACTTAGTCATCTGTCAAAAAAGCATACTAAAATGACAATCTCAGAAACGGCTGGAGCTATCATCACAAAATTTTATGCCAATGTTGGTCACATGAGTCATATCTGAATTTGAGGTATTGGTGGCGCCACCTGCCTCGGCCTTTTTTTGTACGGGGGTATCGTAATGACGGCTACAAAAAACTTCTTCTCTGAAACCATATGGCCAAATTGTTTAATATCGCACAGTAATGATCCTAGGGTAGTGCTTTCTGAAGTTTGTTCAAATGGTCTCAGTTCAGTATTTTTTGGCTGAGTTATGGGAAGCTGAATTTAGTCATATGCCATAACAGCCCATTTTAGCTTATAGTGGCTCCAAAGATCTTCTCCTCAAAAACCACTGGGCCAAATTCTTAAATCTCACACATTAATTATCCTTATATGTTGATAATTCAAGTTTGTTCAAATGGATTTGCTTCAGTGATTTTTTGCCGAGTTATGGGAAGCTTAATTTAGCCATTTGCTGTATTTTCCCATATGAGTTATAAACCTGCAAAACGTTTTTTAGCTCAGCTGACTGTTAGTCATCTGAGCTATAGCGATCACTCTTTGTCTGTCGTCCGTCTACCCGTCCGTCTGTCCGTCCGTACGTCTGTCCGTTAACCTGGCACAAATCGTAACCGCTGGACCTAGAATCTTGTAACTTTACATTCTGAGAGGTCCATGAAAAATCTCCTTGGAAACCAGAAATTAGGTCTCTGTTACCCATATCCTTTGAGCTATGGGGCCTCAAAGTACCCCCAGAATATTCAAAAATTTCATACAAAAACTTCAATATCTCATTAACTACATCACTGATGGTCATAATTTTTTGCATACATATTGACCATGAGAAGTTTCATCACTTCCTGCAAGACTGGTGGCGCCACCTGTATTTTTCGATTTTTTACGAATTTTTTTCTCTATTTTTGAGACCTTTAAAAATGTGAACAGCTATTAACAGGGCACAAATCATAAAGACTGGACCTAGAATCTTAATTCTTGACACACTGAGAGACCTATGAAAAGTCTCCTTGGAAACCAGAAATTAGGTCTCTGTTACCCACATCTTTCACGCTATGGGGCCCCAAAGTACCCCCCAGAATAGTAAAAAAATTTCATACAAAAACTTCAATATCTCATTAACTACGTCAACTTCAATATCTCATTAACTACGTCACTGATGGTCATGATTTTTTTGCATACATATTGATCATGAGATGTTTCATCAGTGTCTGCAGACTGTTGGCGCTACCTGTATTTTTCGAATTTTTACGAATTTTTTTCTCTATTTTTGAGACCTTTAAAAATGTGAACATCTGTTAACAGGGCACAAATTGTAAAGACTGGACCTAGAATCTTCATTTCTGACACAGTGAGAGACCTATGAAAAGTCTCCATGGAAACCTGAAATAAAGTCTCTGTTACCCATATCCTTTTGAGCTGTGGAGCTCCCAATTACCCCCCAGAATAATGGAAAATTTGATAAAAACAAACTTAAACATCTCAATAACTACAAAACTGATGGTCATGATTTTTGGCATACATATTAATCAAGAGGTGTTCCATCAGTTCCTGCAGACTGGTGATGCCATTTGTATTTTTTCAAATTTTTACAATTTTTTTCTCTATTTGTGAGACCTTTAAGGATGTAGTTATCTGTCAACAGGGTACAAATCGTAACGACTGGACCTAGAATCTTCATTCTTGATACACAGGGAGACCCATGAAAAGTCTACATGGAAACCTGAAATAAGGTCTCTGTTACCCATATCCTTTGAGCTATGGCACTCCAAAGTACAGCTCAGAATAATGGAAAAATTGATACAAAAGCTGAAGTATCTGAACAACTAATGCAGCGATCACCAAAATTGTTTGTATCGATATTGATCATGGAGTGTTTCATCAGTTTCTGCAGACTGGTGGCACCACCTGTATTTGTTCGTTTTTTTTACGATTTTTTTTCTCTATTTTTGATACCTTTAAAGATATGAACATCTGTTAACAGGGCACAAATCATAAAACTGGACCTAGAATCTTCATTCTTGACACACTGGGAGACCCATGAAAAGTCTCCATGGAAACTTGAAATTAGGTCTCTGTTACCCATATCCTTCAAGCTATAGGACTCTGAAGTATCCCTCAGAATAATAGAAAATTTGATACAAAAGCTGAAGTTTCTGAACAATTAATGCCGAGATCACCATGATTCTTTGCATGGTTTTTGATTATTGAGTGTTTCATCAGTTTCTGTAGACTGGTGGAACCACCTATATTTTTTTAAAAGTTATGCATTTTTTCTCTATTTTTGAGATATATAAATACAGTCACTATCTTGGCCTGTTGGTTAATCTGTTTGATGCTTCAGTTGAATGGGTATATACTACCAATTAGATGATAAAATTTCCTTTGGCAAATCTCTTCCCAGTCAGCTGAGCGTCATGACCCATGGGTCACTTGTTGACTGTCGCCACTGAGGCCAATTTGTTTAATATTTTACAAGAATAATCCCCTGAATAATTCTTATTATAATTGTCTTTTATGGTTCCAACGAATGAATTTTGGCAGAATTATAAAGATTGAATTTAGTCATTTTACCATATATGTTAGTTGTGTGATGCGGATAAATCTAGCCTGGCACCAGTTTTTCAGCATCCGTTACATCATGCCTTTAGACATTTAGATTTCAGGTTATCTATGGTTAATATTGACAAGAATGATTTTTAAAAGCTTTTAAAAAATGTAGATTTATTATTTTAGATATTCCTCATGCCAGTCAGTGTTTACTATCACAGGTATACAGCTCTCTACGGGGATATAAAGACGGCTGTACATGGTTATAAATAATTGGTATCCATACTCAACTTAATTCAAGATTTTACCATCAATAAAATGTTTCTGTATTATAATTTTGCATTTAATATGCATCTGTAGTAATTGTTAGCGAACCTTTGAGTTAATGCGATGGTAGCGGCGTCCGTCGTCTGTCATCTGTACGTTAACCCATACTATCTCGAAAACGAGTGGAGCTAGCATCATGAAATTTAATGCAAAAAATAAGCCATCTGAAAAACTCTGCCTTTTCTTAGATTTTATGGAGAAAAGGCTAAAAAAAACTAAAAAATTCTTTACCTTCGAACTGGTCAAGCGAAATTGTTCAATATTTCACAGAAATAATCTTTTATAACATTCCTCTCAAATTTCTTCGAATGGTTCAAGTTCGGTGAAATTTGGCCGAGTTACAGGAAGTTGAACTTAGTCATCTGTCCAAAAAAGCATACTAAATGACAATCTCAGAAACGGCCGGAGTTACCATCACTAAATTTTATGCCAGTGTTGGTCACATGAGTCATTTATGAAATTCAGGTATTGGTGGCGCCACCTGCTTTGACCTTTTTTGTACGGGGGTCATTGGTCATCTGTACATTAACCCATAATTTCTCAGGAATAGCAGGAGCTACCATCCCCAGATTTTATGCAATAATCTGTCACATATCAAATGTTGTGGGATTCAGCTTATTTATTTATTTATTTTTTTTTTGCTATCTGCATTTACTTAGATTTTATAGGGAAAAGCTGAAAAACCTTTAAAAGTCTTCTTATTGTAAACGGTCCAGCCAAATTGTTCAATATTTTACAGAAATGCGCCCAGAGGCAAGCCCTCTCAAGTTTCTTCAAATGGTTTGCATTTGATGAATATTAGCGGAGTTACACGAATTTGAACTTTTTTTTTTTTTTTTTTTTTTTTTTTTATTTTTTTTTTTTATTCAGACAAAACATATACAATACAAATACATATACTCAGAAAACATTACAAAGTCAAAGCATTACAAATTTAAATACATGTATCTTGGAAAAAGAGCAGCATTATATATATCTGACAAAATGCAACAATGACAAAATATAAAAAAAGAAGAGGGGGAAATAAAAAGGAAAAAAAAAAGCACAAAAAGCACATCAAAGGAAGAAAAAAAAAAAAAAAAAAAAAACTTAAAAAAATAAAGGATGCATATTCCTATATACATGGATACACACATATATTCTACATATACACATACATATTATATGCTTAGATATCCAAATATAAACCGAATTAGAATTTAAAGATACCCCATTTTTCATTAAGTACCTCCAGTTCGTCTTTTTTTTCTGCAATATGTTTTTCAATTTCATAAATCTTCTTTGCATAATTGATACCATCCAATGCTCTTGGTTTCACTTCTTTGCATCTACATGTATACAAGTATTTTTTAAAGATAAGCAATATGAGATTCAATATATCATATTCCTTGACACCCAATATCACTAGCTTTAAGTCCAATATTATTGTTTGATCTCTCATTTTCTTGTTAAACCAACAGGCTAATTCGGACCAATATCCTTGAGTAATAGGGCATTCCCAAAACAAATGTGTCAATGATTCTCTTCCTTCTTCACAAAAAGAACAATTTTCCGTATCTTTGAAACCAATTTTGAATAAAAATGTATTTGTTGTTAATATTCTATGTATCAAATTAAACTGAAATATCCTTAGGGTTGTAGACTGAGTAAGCTTCACTATATGCAAAAAGGAATTAAGGATATATTTTTTGGAGTCATATTCAATATTTAGGTCCCTTGTCCATTTTCTTAATATTCTTTCGGGTTCTACGTATAGAGGTCTGACCAGTTCATTGTATGCAGTTTTTGTCACATTTTTCACCTTAAATAATAGGGAAAATTTACTTATATAATTGTCATCTTCATTTGTATGCAATAAAATTTCTTTCCACTCTCTCGGAATCGAATCCAATAATCCTCTATATTCAAGAATATTAACTTTTTTAACCCTCAGGCTGATTTCTTCATATGTAAGAAATCTCTTAATATCATCTCCTGTTAATAAATCAGTTAAGCAGTAAATTCCTGCATTTATCCAGTTTTTATAAAATACTGGTTTATTATCCACCCGAATATGTGAGTTCAACCAGATATTTTGATTACCAATTTCTGTTACTCCTTTGACTTGGTCTTTATAATTGTATGCACACCATGATTGTAGAACATCTTTCCAGAATGTATTTGTGTTTACATAACTATACCATACATCCTCTTTGGCCAAATTACACTTAAAAAAATAATCACCTCCTCTGATCATACTAAGTATGTCTTGTTTATATTCTTCGGTGTCCTTCTTTAATAGTAGTCTTCTGACCCAAGCGACTTTCAAAGATGTTATATAAGTTCTAGGATGGACCATATTAAGGCCTCCATTGTCATAAGATGAAATTAAAGATTTCCTTTTAATTTTATCTGGCTTGTTGGACCATATGAATCTAAACAGTCTCTGTTCAACCATATTTATAAAATCATCATCAGGTGTAGGTAATACTGAAAATAAATATGAAAGCTGTGATAACCCAAAAGTTTTAAGAATTGTAATTTTTCCAAGTAATGTAAGATTTCGATATGACCAAACATTAAGCACACTGTTTAATTTTTCCATGGCAGGGAGAAAATTCAGGTTTTTCAAATTATTTGCCTCTGGGGTTACCTTTATTCCCAGTACATCAACTGGGCCATATGACCATTTCAGATTCAAATTTTCAATTTCCTCTTTCACTGATCTATCGTAAGTCATGAGCAATGGCATCACTGTTGTCTTATTTAAATTTATCACAAGACCTGAAATTTTGGAGAAATTCATAAAAACTTTTAGTGCTTCTTTAACTGATGACACATCTTTCAAGGTAAGAACAGTGTCATCTGCATATTGTGTAAGTTTTCCTCCAGGCATGTAACTGTTAATTAGATTATTGTTCCTGATAGTTAATGCTAAACATTCTGCACATAAAATAAACAGGTATGGGGAGAGAGGACACCCTTGTCTAACTCCTCTTGAAATACTAAAGTAAGCAGACATCCACCCATTGTTTATGATACAACTGCTAATGTCATTATACAAAATACTGCACCATTTTTGTATAACAGAGCTTATGTTGAAATATTTCAAAGTTTGCTCAAGAAAATTCCATTCCAATTTATCATAAGCTTTTTCAAAGTCTATTGTCATAAGTAGCCCATTTAATTTTGTTCTCTTTGCATGATAAATATTATTTAAAACTTTATTTATGTTTTCTCCAATATACCTGTTTTTAAGAAATCCTGTTTGGTTGTGGTGTATTATGTGTGGCAAAATCTTTTTCATCCTTGAAGCTATTACCCCAGCAATAATTTTATAGTCAACATTCATCAAAGAAATTGGTCGCCAATTTTTTATTTCTGTATTATCTTTACCTTTTTTAGGGATCAAACTTATGACACCTTGTTTTTGGGATACTGAAAGTTCACCACCATCATAAATATACCTTACTGCTTGCAGGAAATATTGTTTTAGTTGAGTCCAAAATTTTTTGTAGAATTCGGCAGGTATACCATCGTTCCCAGGTGTTTTGTTATTTTTTTGAGACAACAACACATCTGTTATTTCTTTTTCACTGATTAATGTATTCATTAACATGTTTTGTTCTTTTGAAACTTTTTGAATTGGCTGTACCTGTGCTAGGAATTCTGTGATACTGTGTGCATTTCCTTTTGAAAAGTTTGATTCATATAAGTCCTTATAAAATTCTTTAGCTGTTTTTATTATTTCCTTTTGATTGTCTGACAAAGACCCATCTGCAAGCCTTAATTTGTGTATCTTTTTTGCATTGTAGTTTCTTTTTTCCAAATTGAGAAAATATTTTACGAATTTGAACTTAGTCATTTGGCCAAGTAAGCATACTGACTTAGTAATCTCAGAAATGACAGAAGCTAGCATAACCAAGTATTGTGCAAATGATGGTCACATGACTCATATCTGAAGTTGCAGATTTCGTGGTGCCACCTACATTGACCTGTTATTTTCGGCAAAAACCTCACAAATTTAGACCCTTTTAGCTTAAAATGTTTATGATGAAACTGTCAAGTTGAATCGTTCAATTTTTCAAAAGAACTATCCTAGGACATGGTTCTTTTAATCATATCAGAATAGACTGAGTTTGTTTGACTTTTGGTTGAGTCATGAAAAGCTTAAGTTGGTCTTATGGCCATTATTATGTCTATTTCAAATTGAGAACTGCAATAGTGTTCTTCTACAGAATTATTGTTTCAGTTATAACTTCTGTAACATTGCACAAAAATTATTCTTGGGTGGCCTTTGTTTAAGTTTACTTGAATGCTTTTTGGCAGAATCATTGGACCTTTAACAATGAAAGGACTGCAACTTTTATTATTCTAGATATTTTGATAAAAAAGTTTAAGATTATGTCAGCTTAAAAAAAGCATTTTAGCCAAAGTCTTTCAGTATATGTAAACAGATTTACCAACAGGCTAAAATTGTGTCTGTATCTTTAAATAGTTTGAGAAACTGCCAACTGTTTCAGATTTAGCAACAGATCAAGAATTCATTCAGTGCAGCCAGATATAGGTCAAGAGTTCAATCAGTGCAGCCAAGCACAAGGCATGTGATCATCTCATGGGTGACATGAGATCACCTCATGAGTATTATGTGATCACCTCATGTGTGTCATGCCCCTCAAGGCTGCATGTGGAGCCAATCTGTGAGCTTATGCAATGGTATGGCTACTTTTTCAGATTTGGCAACAGGCCAAAGGTCAGTCTGGATCTATTTATAGCTTTGGCACACTGCCAACTGTATCATATTAGACAACAGGCCAAGAGTTCACTCAGTGCAGCCAGGTATAGGGCAGGAGTTCAGTAGCTGCATTCTATTTATAGCAATGGCAGACTGTCCACTGCATCAGATTTGGCACCAAATTTCAGCCTGGATCTATTTATATGTGTATTTATGAATATGTCAGCTTAAAAAAGCTTTTAAGCCAAAGTCTTTCAGTATATGTAAACAGATTTACCAACAGGCCAAGATTGTGTCTGTATCTTTAAATAGGTTAAGAAACTGCCAACTGTGTCAGATTATGCAACAAGTCAAAAGTTCACTCAGTGCAGCCAGGTACAGGTCAAAAGTTCACTCAGTCTAGCCAGGTGCAGGTCATGAGTTCACTTTCTCACCTAAGCCTGGTCAGCCACATGCATCAGACTCAAGGTAAGTTTGATGTATTGGGCCCAAAAAAAATAAAAGGTATGGTTCTCAGGCCCTGCCCGCATCAATTTTAAACCCCCGCATCAAAAATTTTTATTTTGATTTTCAATGGAAACATGCCAATTTTGAGCTGCAGCCGATCGGACATTTCTTTCAAGAAGATAAAATCATACAATTTCCTTTGTCATTTAGTGCTTTTACTTGTTTAGCCAAAAAAATTTGTTATTATCATGCTTTTCCCTTATTATTTGACATTTTCATCGAAACATACCAAAAAATTAAGAATAAAAAAACCGCCCGCCTGCATTGATTTCTGAAAAAGTGCCTGAGAACCATACTTTTTTTTATTTTGGCCTTGGCCTGATATTTTGACCTGTCTTTGTGTCTTTGTTGGCCTTCTCGTTCACAAGACAGGTGTCGGCACCTACAACAGTGTATGTGCCTGCTTATTTCTACAGAGGAATTTGATATATCAGCCTGAAAATGGGCATATTTATACATATCGAATAGCTTTGTCGTAGACAAGACTGGTGGTGCCACCTACAATAATTTTTGCACAGTGTGTGTCCCTGCTTATTTCTCAGGAGGGGTTTGATATATCAGTCTGAAATTGGGCATATGTATATATCTCTGATAGCTTCGTTGTATACAAGACTTGTGGTGCAAACTACAATCATTTTTGTGTTGTGTGCACCCATGCCAGAATTTCAGCAGTGATGTTTGTGTAATTGTTTCTTATTTAAAATGTTTAGTACTTGCACTGTTAATATACATGAAAGTAATGGTCCAGCATTGAAGCATTATACCTGGTGTATTTCCCAATGCACAGGTTCCCATTAGGCCTGTAGGCCTTGTTTATTTAACAATTCTTTATTGCATTTATACATATCACAACAATAACAACACTTTTACATTAAATAACAAACAACGTACAACAATCACGTACAATTTCAAATACACAATAGCATGAGGAAATATATGTAGATATCTAATATACCAGATTCTATCTGCTTTGAATTTCCTCGTAACAACATGAAACAGGATAAGTAAAGACATACACAAATGTCAATCATGACAGGAAACCTTTCAATGCATACACATTTAACTGATATTTATTGAAATCGGAGATTGTTTATAGTAGAAAAAAAATTAATATCCTTTGTTTCGTTATTCTGATTACCTTATCTGAGACTTTCCCATTCTTTTCCTTTATATATAGTGATTTGATACAATATAATAATAGTGTTTACCATAATATTGCTGTCAGTTACAGGCAATACTCCAAATATGATGGCATTTTTATGTGAATTCTGGCGTATATATTTCAACTTGTTTCAGCAAATCACATATTTTAAAATATAAATTCTTTGTAATTATACATTGACAAAATAGGTGGAATAATGTTTCCTTGTATAAAAAACAATAATCACATCTGTCACTTCCTATCAGTTTCCATTTAAACAGCTGGCCATTGACTGGTAAATAATTATTTAAGATTTTATACTGGAATTCCCTAAAGAAGAGAGTTTGTTATAAAATACAGATTTGTTACCAATTTTCAACAATTTATTATTCCATAATGGCTGAGATATAATTTCAGCTGTGTACTCAGGAGCACATTTTAACACATCAGCCCATGACATCAAACAGGTTTTATAAAACGTGGGTATCAACTTTGGAATTATATTGACATCAAAATTCGTTCTTATGAAGTCAACACCCCCGATTTTGTCCAGATGTTTTGTTACCAATTTAGTCCATGGGTTTTCTTGTTCAAGCCTTTTTAACCATAAAACCTGCTGAGTTTATATCATTAATTTAACATTTAGTATATTCAAACCTCCTGTACTATATGGACTAACTGCAGTGTTATACTTCACCTTTGCTTTTTTACCATCCCATACAAATTTATTTACTGCTTTTGTATATATTCAATAAAATCTTTGGGTGGTTTACACATGTTTGTTACGTATAAAAAATGTTTGATATAATAAGAGACCGAACCACTTCAATTTTACCGTAAACTGTCAATGAGCGTTGTTGCCACAAATTTAGAATTTGATTTATTTTTTTTTTTAGTAGCGTGAAATTTTTTTCCATCACCATGTCAGAGTCATAAGAAAAGTATATACCTAAAATTCGAATGACGTTTGCATGTAAATTAACCCATTTACATTTTATTGAATTGTTCCCATGATATTTATACCTGCCAAGCCATGCCGCTTCTGATTTTTCATAGTTTACCTCAAGAGAAATAAAATGTGAAAAACACTTTATAACTATCACTAACTCTTTTAAAAGAATTTACATCTTGAAGGAAGAAAGTTGAAAAGTCGGCAAGCATACACATTTTATGTTCTATGGATGACAGTAATTCCTCTAATATTACTGTTGGTACGAATTTCTTGTGCTAAAACTTCCAGTACAAACATGAACAGATAACAAGCCATGGGATCACTTTGGCGAGTGCCCCTTTCTATTGAAAAATAACGACTGGTCTCTCCATTATTAATAATTGCACTCTCTAAATTAGTATACATAGTCTTTATCCATGATATAAAACAATCACCAAATCCAATTTTCCTCAGTACACAATACATAAATGTGTGATCAATTGAGTCAAAAGCTGCAGCAAAATCTGCAGCAAACATGATACCAGATACATCTTTCTGTTTACAATAATACATATAACATCATTGATTAGCCTGATTGGGTCACAAATAAATCTCCTTTTGATAAAAGCACTTTGTTCAGTAGATATAATCTTAGGTAATATTTTCTTCACTCTCTCTACAAGTGCTTTACTAAGTATTTTATAACCAACATTAATGTATCTTTTCCTGATTTCTCCAGTAAAGTAATTATTGCTTGTCGCTGATTAGGTGTTAACTGACCAACTTTGTAGCTGTAGTTTATAAAGACAGAGTGTCCGTCTCTGTAATACAGAGACGGAGAGCACTGCATGCATTCTTGTGGTGCCCTGTCTGATATTACTAAATGTCCCTCCTTAGACCAAATTACCAAACATAATATAGCTTAAATACCCTTAACTACGCCTTCTCACTTGTTTTCTTTCTCAAATAGGAAAATGAAACTTATAGTTCAGGTGCAAAGTTAAGAAGCGATACTCGTAGGTTTGTAACCAAACATGACATGTTGTCCTAGGTTCAAGGACACAGGGAGAAGCCAGTTTTCAAAGTCCTTCCTTTGATTTGCTGTTAGGTTTCTGGCTCATTCATCATGAAAATCCAGCTTAATTACAAGCATAAGATTTACTGCCTGGTTCCTAATATAGTGCCATCTAGTGAATAAAACAGAAAGTGCAAGCAAAACAATGGTTCCAAGCGAGGCTAGTAACCACCTGCAAATTTTCTTGTTTTCACTTATTAGAAATGGTTCACACACCCAGTAAAGACCCACGTTTGTTAAGCTTATTATCTGATTTATCTAAATATCTGTGTCCTCGCTGGCACACCAATATTTTCAATAGAGTGCTCGTAAGCCTCACTGGGAGGCTAACTAAGTAGGCTATAGTTTATAGAGTCTACTAAATCTATCCCTAAGACTGGAAAAAAATATTCATAAAATTCTTTGGTCAAACCATCATTACCAGGTGTTTTATTTGATGGCATTAATTTTACAATATTATAAGCTTCTGGAAAAGACAACAGCCCATCACATAAGGAAGACTATTCACTTGATATTTTTTTGGATTTAAGATCTTTTGAAAATTGTTCACAGTCCGTATAACTTACATTTATAGATCTTTTAAATTTCTTAGTGTAAAATGCTGTTAATTCCTGAAGTATATAATTTTGCATTGTTATTTCCTTTTCGCCAATTAATAGTTTTCTGACATATGATTTCCTTTTGCTTCTTTTTTCTAAATTAAAAAAAAATAAGTGCTATTTCTCTCCCTTTCTTCTCTCCACTGTGCTCTAAAGGGAATTATTATTCCTTCAGTAATATAATTGTAATATTCCTCCAGAGGTTATTTTGTTTCTTGATAATCCTTCACAGATGATGAATTTTCCTGTTGACCCAACTTATATTCTAATTCTTTCAGTTTTCATTCAAAATTTCAAGATCATTTTTCCTTATACTTAATTTTATTTTTGAATATTTAATTGTAAATTCTCTTATTTTGTATTTTATAAATTCCCATCTTTTTAAAGGATCACAATTTTAATTTCTAATTTCCATTCTGTCATACTTTTCTTTAATTCTTCTGTATAATGTTTATCTTTCAGTAGTGAATTATTAAATTTCCAGTAACCGTTGCCAGTCTTACTTATTTCATGAAGTATAAGCTTCATAACAATAGCAGAATGATCAGTGTCAACCGACACTACAATATTTGTATTCTTTACATAAGGCTGCATATCATTAGTTACTAGAAAATAATCTAAATGCCTCTGTGTCAGAGGTTAAAATCTTCTCCATGTAAACTTTTTTTATATTTGGATTTCTAACTCTCCATATGTCAATAAGATCGTGTTCATGGATAATTAAATTGATTTTAGAGACAACTCTCTTTTTTAATACAGCTTGACCTCCATTAGTATCAATGTGATTTAAACAAACATTAAAATCTTCACCTATGACTACCTTTAAATCATCATCATGGCAGTTTTCTCTGATAACAGTATTAAAATTTTCATAAAATTGCACTTGCTCTGTCTCTGTGTTTGGCGCATATATGTTACATAAGAGGAACAGACATTCTTGAATGATGCATTTCAATATTATATATCTACCATTGCCTACAATCACATCTTTAAACTTAAGTTTTCACCAACAATTATCATAACTCCTTTACTGGAAGTTGTTCCATGAGAAAAAATACGTATGACCTCTCCATTGCTTGGACCAGCTATTTATAACTTCTGTTTTTCTATGCGACTCTTGAATAAAACCCACCCCTTGTTTAAATATTAAATAATTATATTCCTGTAAGCACTGTTGGATTAAATGTCATATCCTGTATGTATATGCATAAAATTGATTAAATAAAGAAAATATATACAGAGGTATACAGAGTTGTTGTAACTCCCATCATTATCCCCCATCACACACACAACCACCATCAAGTCCTTCCACCTGTGGAATGGGAACTTTTGTCAACTGCCTACATTTTATATAATAAAAAAAATTAGTTTAATAAAAAATAGGATATAATTGGAAAAATGAGTAAATTGCTGAAATTTCAATAGCTTATCAAAAAACAAACAAATGATCATAATAGAACAGATCTTAATATTCACAAACTGCTTACATGCTTCAGTTTCAACATTAGGAAACACATGGTCAGATGAAAAAAATATTATTTGCAACAACTTCTTCAATCATTTAACCATGGCCCATTACCCCTTTTTCGCAGACTTCTCCATTTCTCCATTTGATGTTATTTTAGATTTTTACCTTCAAGGTCAACTTCAGCTGAGCACAGTGACCCATGGGTCCCTTGTTTAGGAGGCAGAACCCAGGGGCCTACGTTAATTTTCCAGATTCTCTGATATTATACCGATACAAAGAGTTTTATTAGCTCAACTGACTTTCAGTCATGCTGTGCTATAGCGATTGGTCTTAGTCCGTCGTCCTTCCGTCTGTCCGTATTGGCTTGTATTGAATAAAAATTAATACAAAAGCACCCGTTTCACAATAATTCTTGCATGGATTTCCTTATTATAATCTTTCAGGGATCTCTTAAAATGAGAGAGAGCATTGACTTGCATTACCAGTTATTACATTACAATGAAAATTTCATTCCCCGATCAGCTTGAATCATAAATCATGTGATAAACTGGATGACGTCAGACACATCATCAGAGACCGGTCAGTGAGTGTATATAAACATCCTCCTCTCTCAGTGCTCTGACCGACTGTCTTCGTAGTCAGTGTCCTTATTTCCCATCAATTACCAGCCTGTCATTTTCCGACTGTTCCGCCCGTCCCCGCCTCCCTTCCCAGACAGACTGAATTGTTCTGTAAACTGACCTACAGTTACGGCCACTGCCTTGACTCCAGCGTGCTCTCCCGATCAGTTACACAGCCGGGTGTTGCATGTCGGGGTGCTTTAATTTACTGACACCAGCCATTTTTTAAGTGATGCCCGGAACTTGGGGACGTTATTTCACGTTTGTTGTACTGCTTGCACATAATGACTGACATATGTACACATATTGTCTAATGTAACTGTGATTCATGTTTCACGTTTTTTGTACTGCTTGCACATAATGACTGACATATGTACACATAGTGTCTAATGTAACTGTGATTCATGTTTCAAATGTTATATTCATAACATGCGTCATCATGTTACTTGTATAATCCAGGGAGTTAAGGTACGGGTATTTTGGTAGTCAGATTATTTATGAAATCAATTAAATAGTTGCTGAAAGTAAATTTGGAATTTGTATAACAGTAGTCAAAGGTACCGGCCCTGACAATCTACATTGATATTGGCATAAAGAAAAAATTAAATTGTTCCTGAAGCTCATCAAATGATCTTTTTGTTTTTGATAAAGAATAGACCCAGTTGTGGCTCTCTCTCTCTCTCTCTCTCTCTCTCTCTCTCTCTATATATATATATATATATATATATATATATATATATATATGTATATATATATATATATATATATATATATATATATATATATATATATATATACTACAGTTACATTAGGTATTAGATAACGAAAAGTTGGCTATAGTGGACTGGTAAGCCTACTTGACACGTGAAAAGTTATAAAAGGAAATGCACAACAACGGCCATCCATCTTGCTGCATCAATATCGTGGTAAACAGCCGGCAATCTTTACTAATATTAGGATCAACAAAAACGAACACATGTGAACTCACAAACCGAAGTGTAAATCCAGCTCTATGGTAACAAGACATTTCCTGTGCAAGACATGTACACCTTGAATTCATGCGGTCAAAAATTCGACAAGCATGCATTGGCATTTACCATTATGCTGAGTTTCAACTGATTTTCTTTTTCATATGGTAGGTCTTGTTATAAAGTACACAAACATATCTAACGACTGGTCGATTTATTTTATGCGAGAGCGTATACCTGCAAGCCATGAGGCGTAAAATGACGAAATATATTTGCAACCTTGACGAGACTTGCAGTGCGGCTCTCGTCATTACTCTCTCTCTGACGTTTCCATGGTCGAACTGATGAGGTGTACTGAAAATAAATGTGGTGCCTTTCTTCGAAAATTATTAAAGTAAATAATTATTAACAGAGACTGAAGAATAAGCATTATCTATAAGCAACAGATTATTTTTGTAACGTATATCTCGACGGATCCTTATACTGTAGCCCGGTGTAAATTTTTCAGGATTATGTATCTATAAAGAGACATTAAGGGTACCTTTCCATACATGCGGGTCCAGCACGTGTAAAATCGAACAACTATATTACCCCCGTATGTGCGGATCTCCGCGTGGTACCGCATGCCGAATTTGGAGTCCATCAGTGTTGGATTTCCGCGGAGGCCGCATGCGGACGCCACCTGCGGTATAAAAGTTTCTGGCACTTGCCCTTGTATTTGGAAAAGTTAAAAGAGCTGACAGTGCTTTAGGGCTGAATAAAAGTTTTTATAGAGATACGGCCGGAAACCAACCCCATAGGTAACGTGTGACAGGAGATGGCCGTGCATTAGCTAAGCCTGGCTGGTAAGATACCCGCCCAAGCTTTGCCTTGCTAGTATAATATAATATGTTTAATCTGGATATTGGATAAAAATATTACACTTAACATAAAGAAATTATGATTATTTAGTGCATGCATTTACCACAATAAGTGGGTCATCTGCATGCGGGGACCCGCACATATGAAAAGGCTCTCTCCACATGCTGGGACCCGCGCGGGTTCCGCCCGGAAAAATACCCGCATGTATGGGAATTAAGGCAGCATAAAAGTAGAAATTAAAAAAATCATAATTATTAAACTGACATAAAAAGAATAACTTGAAAATTACTAGACCTGCAACAGGTCGAGGAATAATTTTTTTTTTCATTTTTTTTGTATCACCTTTATTAATGTTCAGTGATCATTTTATAATTCATGTATTGGCCCCTTCTGTGGGGTGCAAATAGTTTACTTTCTTTCTCCAGGGGGCCCCACTATCACTAAGGGATAAGGACTACATGAGAATCCTCGACCTGTAAAGTCTGCAGGGTTTCCACTGATATGAATATGCATAAGCTGGCAGCACGTGTGCTGTCAGCCTTAATAGCCCTACATCTGTTTGCCCCAGGGAGCAATTAATAAGACATTCCACTGACCTTCTCACAAGGCTGTGACAACCCACTTACATTCGCACCCTGCCAGCTTGAACTGGCTACCCTGGTCTCAGTCATACACTTGTACACAGTCACATTTTGTATGGTAGTCCATTTTCACAAAATATCAGGCTTTCTGACAAAAAGCTAATACCGCTTAAAGCTAAAGTGCATGTTCTATATATCAACAACAGAAAGCTAAGAATATGCCCTTTCTAATGCTGCTATTTGCAAGTTGCAAAATCAGAGTCAGCAGGAGGCCCCAAAATTACTTGTTGATGTTGTTTCTGAATGTGCCCTGTGACATGCTGATCAGCTACAAACCTACATAAACCTTTATCAGCACACAAATGCTGCAGTAACCACCTAATACCATATTATTTGTTGGACTACATGTATTGGCTATGTTTTAAAGCTATATCTGCTGAACTCTTAGTCATTAAAAGAAAAAGCTTCTACCCAAAAAGCCTACACGGTACTAATGCTGCCCCCTTTCATTTTCGAAAATAACATGAACTTTTCAAAGTCTTGCTAGAGGGCTCAAAAGTCAGAATATTGCTTAGAATGTTTCATTACACAATTCTCAAAAGTTGCTCTTTGAGGAAAAGTAAACATTAAATACTGTAGCTCATTGCTTGTTTTAAACCATCAGTCTCAATTTTGGTGAATACTTTGAAACGCAACCGATTTTTGATAAAATTGAAGAGAGGTTCGCAGTTACTGTTGCTGCGATGACCAGTTCCAGTAATTCACAATTGTAATTACAGGTGGCGTCTGTGTAGGGACCTGTAAAATCTGTACTGCTGCCACCTAGCACCGACTGGATTTCCAGTCGGTAACCCTGATGGGGCTACACTGACCACAGGTCTTGTGTCCTGTGATTAATGACTATACGGTGACACCCTGCTGGGCACCCCTGATGCAGAACAGATGTCCAGCCCCTTCACAACCATGTGGTCTGTGAGGTCTAGTGTAAACACTGCACCAGTAGGTGACAGTATCAGTCACATATGAACAACTTAGCAGTTCACTATATAGCTGCAGCTTTATTGATATGTGGATATAAGAAATGAAGGAACGTCAGCTTGAAATTTTGCAGTACTTTACATCAAAGTAAAGACTGTATCCTGTGTGCTTCTACTGGGTCTAGAAAATCCCTTGTATAGGAGTTGATGTCATATTTGTTTGAAAACTTACACAAGGAAGAGCATTCAACACAGCCAGGACATTGTATTGTTATTGTCGTAATATGAGATTAACTAAATACTAAATTTCAAAACCTGAAGTGACTTTGCACCAGTATATGGACAATAATAATTTATTGATATTATTATGAATCAACGTTGCATAATTTTGACACAAAGAATTGGAAGAACATTACAATATTATAATTACTGTTTTGCTCAAAGGAAATAATATATAATATTTCTGAGGCCTAAAACTAAAAGGACACTAAAAGAGGCCTGTATGCCTAAGTCTTAATTACTTACAACACAAGTTTTCACTTAATTGCATGAATAGTTTATCATAGAAGTAAAAGTTGATATGTTCAACCTCCGCCTTAGTACTATTGAAAAAAGTAATGTCAAAGGTTAAAACCCATTAATTAATCAAATATGGCATAAAAACCATATTTAAATGCTATATCTTATCTAATACTTATAAAAGGATTTCAGTCCACCTGTATTCGCAATGTTTTCTGAAACCGCGTTGCATATGATACTGTGCTATACCTCATTTTAAAGGTTATTGTCCCCTCAGTGACATGGCCGATATATGAATAAATAATTTTTAATTTACACATCCTTTTGAGTGATTTTTGCGTGTTTTCTGATATAAGCGAACTGCCTTTGGCAAATACCGGATTTTCTTTGCGGTCACCTCAAGCCAAGAATTAAGCCGATTTAAGGGTTTCCGTGCATATGAATAACCTTGCTTTCAAAGACGGATTTATGCATGTTTGAGCACACAGACGCCACCTGTAGTTACAATCGTGAATTACTGGAACTGGTCATCGCAGCAACAGGGCAGCTGGACATAGGGTCAACAGAGTAACAGAATAGGGGTTACTTTTACTTGGGGTATATTTATGTAAAATCAGAAACAGACAAAATTATAGGGACCTACGCAGGTCTAGAAAATTACTTGCCTTGTGCAATTTTATACGATTTCCTAAATATTTAGTTAAGCATATAATATAAAAATTCTATCATATAAATTTTTCTGTTTTTCATGACTGTATTTCAGTATAAAGTATTTTGGCAAAATTAATAAATCCAAGATATAGGCCTATATGCAAATTGTTCTGCTGAACTGAAATGATTCTGACCTTACGCTAAATCCCTGTCCCCTGTACTACATTTGACGCTGTAGACTGGGCTGATTATGATCGAAAAAATCACTGGCACTCAGTATCATTATCATTAGATTGATCAGTTAACGCCTTTTGAGAAGCTAATATTACAAGTTATTGTTAAGGTCAAACTAATTTCCTCTACCGATCATTCACGATTGGCTGACTGCACTTGGACCGGAACTGAGCTGACTAAATACACCCGGTCTGTGGTTCAGTAATAATTATGGAAATGTATTAATTTTGCAAGTGAATCAATTGTTCGCTAAAATTCAGTGTCGGGTGGTTAAGTAGAATTATGAATGAATCAAATTATACCAAGCATTCTGAGTGGTTCCGTCAGAAGTTTTATTGTTATGGACGAGTGAGACTGTAATGTGTCAACATTTATACTTCATTATTCCAGGCAGGGGCCTCAGGACGTAAGAGTTTACAACTCATCACTAGCTGAATACTGATCAATGTCCACCTCGGGTTAGTTTCCTGGAGTAGCCAGGAGTACATGCCGTCACACAGCAGTTAATCAATAAAACGAAAGCACGTCACTGTAAACAGGGTGATCAGGCACTGAAACAATACCATAAAACGCCAGCAAGTCACAGTGACCCAGGAGGGATCAGACACTGACAACAGGATCATAAAATGACAGTACGTCACACTGTCCAAGGAAGGATCAGGCACATGTAGCAGGATCATAAAACGACAGTACGTCACAGTGACCCAGGAGGGATCAGTAACATGTAGCAGGATCATAAAACGACAGCACGTCACAGTGACCAAGGAGGGATCAGGCACATGTAGCAGGATCATAAAACGACAGTACGTCACAGTGACCCAGGAGGGATCAGGAACATGTAGCAGGATCATAAAATGCCGCAGTGACCCGGGAGGGATCAGGAACATGTAGCAGGATCATAAAACGACAGTACGTCACAGTGACCCGGGAGGGATCAGGAACATGTAGCAGGATCATAAAACGACAGTACGTCACAGTGACCTAGGAGGGATCAGTAACATGTAGCAGGATCAGAAAACGACAGTACGCCACTGTGACCCGGGAGGGATCAGGAACATGTAGCAGGATCAGAAAACGACAGTACGTCACAGTGACCCAGGAGGGATCAGGAACATGTAGCAGGATCATAAAACGACAGTACGTCACAGAGACCCAGGAGGGATCAGGCACATGTAGCAGGATCATAAAACGACAGTACATCACAGTGACCCAGGAGGGATCAGGCACATGTAGCAGGATCATAAAACGACAGTACGTCACAGTGACCTAGGAGGGATCAGTAACATGTAGCAGGATCAGAAAACGACAGTACGCCACTGTGACCCGGGAGGGATCAGGAACATGTAGCAGGATCAGAAAACGACAGTACGTCACAGTGACCAAGAAGAGAACTGAGACATGTAGCAGGATCATAAAACGACAGTACGTCACAGTGACCCAGGAGGGATCAGGAACATGAAGCAGGATCATACTGCGACAGTAGTCACAGTGACCAAGGAGGGATCAGGCACATGTAGCAGGATAAAAAAACGACAACACGTCACAGTGACCAGGAAGAGAACTGAGACATGTAGCAGGATCATAAAACGACAGTACGTCACAGTGACCCAGGAGGGATCAGGAACATGTAGCAGGATCATAAAACGACAGTACGTCACAGTGACCCAGGAGAGATCAGGCACATGTAGCAGGATCATAAAACGACAGTACGTCACAGTGACCAAGAAGAGAACTGAGACATGTAGCAGGATCATAAAACGACAGTACGTCACAGTGACCCAGGAGGGATCAGGAATATGTAGCAGGATCATTAAACGACAGTATGGATCAGGCACATACAACAGGATCATAAAATGACAGTTCGTCACAATGACCCAGGAGGGATCAAGCACATGTAGCAGAATCATACTGCGACAGTAGTCACAGTGACCCAGGAGGGATCAGGCACATGTAGCAGGATCATAAAACGACAACACGTCACAGTGACCAAGAAGAAAACTGAGACATGTAGCAGGATCATAAAACGACAGTACGTCACAGTGACCCAGGAGGGATCAGGAATATGTAGCAGGATCATAAAACGACAGTACGTCACAGTAACCCAGGAGGGATCAGTAACATGTAGCAGGATTATAAAACGACAGTGCGTCACAGTAACCCTTGAGGGATTTACACTGTTCTACGTCTTTGTCCATCGTCGCCCCGTTCTACGTCTTTGTTCATCGTCCGCCTTGTTGTACGTCTTTGTCGATCGTCCGCCCGGTCGTACGTCTTTATCCATCGTCCGCCTAGTAGTATGTCTTTGTCCATCGTCCGCCCTACCGTACGTCTTTGTCCATCGTCCGCCTGGTTGTACGTTTTGTCCATCGTCCGCCTAGTCGTACGTCTTTTTCCATCGTCCGCCTAGTTGTACGTCTTTGTCCATCGTCCGCCTATTTGTACGTCTTTGTCCATCGTTCGCCCAATCGTATAAATATACGTCTTTGTCCATCATCCGCCCCGTCGTACGTCTTTGTTCATCGTCCGCCCCATCGTATATATATACGTCTTTGCCCATCGTCCGTCCGGTCGTACGTCTTTATCCATCGTCCGCCTAGTAGTATGTCTTTGTCCATCGTCCGCCCCATCGTACGTCTTTGTCCATCGGCCGCCCCATCGTATATATATACGTCTTTGTCCATCGTCCGCCCCGTCGCACGTCTTTGTCCATCGTCCGCCTAGTCGTACGTCTTTATCCATCGTCCGCCCCGTCGTACGTCTTTGTCCATCGTCCGCCTAGTCGTACGTCATTTTTCATCGTCCGCCTAGTTGTACGTCTTTGTCCATCGTCCACCCCGTCGTACATATATACATCTTTGTCAATCGTCCGCCCCGTCGTATATATACAAGTCTTTGTCCATCGTCCGCCTAGTCGTACGTCTTTTTCCATCGTCCGTCTAGTTGTACGTCTTTGTCCATCGTCGCCCCGTCGTACGTGTTGTCCATCGTCCGCCCCAATGTACCTCTATGTCCATTGTCCGCCAAGTCGTACGTTAACAGTGCACCGGTAATGTAGGACTCGAGTCCACTTTTTTAAGGACTCGGACTTGGACTCGAGGGTCCTGGTCTCTGACTTGCACTCGGACTGGGAGATAAGGGCTCGAGAAATCAGGTCGAGTCCATCTCGAGTCCAGTAGAAAAGGAAACTCTGTCACAAATCATATAAAGTCTATACAAACCAAGTTTAAACTCTGCATCAGGGAACCCCTGTAAACTAACATTAAGTGTGCGTGATTATGGCAAATATCCTTTTTAATATGAAAAGTTGTATTGGACTCAGATTCGGACTTGGACTCTCAGTTCCAAATGGCTCGGACTCGAAGAAAGTGGACTTGAACTCGAACCTCAGTGACTCGGCCCTGTACGCGTACTCGAGTGGTCTGGGCTCCCAAGTGCACTCAGACATTGATGGCTTGGACTGGACTACATCACTGCAGTGCATAAATCCAAACCGTTATAGCTTTGGACTTTACTAAGTTTGTTAAGCGCAAAAACTATTACCATGGGAGCAGTGGCGGATCCAGAACAAACTGAAGGGGGGGGGGGGGGGGGGGGCGACGGCTCATATTTTAGCTTGCATGGTGGTCGAGGGGGGAGGGTGTGGGAAACTTTTGAAGATGTGATGATTAAGGAATCAAATTTTAGCATTTTCGGGCACTTCTGTTTGTCATATTGAGGGTGTTATTTTAAACTTAAAAATAATGATTTCTGTTATAGTTACTAGGCATATTCAGCTGACCGCCGTAACCGATGGTCTAACCCAAGTTATTAAAAATCAGTTTTAAACAAGAAAAAGCCTGGTTGATGAGAAAACATAAATATATCTTGGATTATCGTTATTTAGTCTCAAATTCCCTGTAATGGAATTCAACCTTGCTGGGTGCTTAGAATTATAAGAATAACAATTAAATATTATTTGAATAGCCTATAAATATCATACAAATAATCAAGTGTTTTATCAATGCATATACCATAAAAAAAACACTGTCCCCCTTTAACTTGTTCTATACATTTTATTGTCTAATTTGAATATAAAATAACTTTCAGTTGATTTTTTATTTCCCGGGATGCAACAAACAGGTCGTGTGTTTCCTTTTGAGATTAAAAAGAGCCAACTTCAAGTGAGACACTTCGATTGGTAGAGTAAGCCAAGCAAGGACCCCCAGGGTGTATACATTTTATTACAGCAGTCATGAAAATGAACAAACAAACACCATTCATCATTCTTACGTCACCGACCGCTCAGTGTTTTTGTACTGGAAAACCTCACACTCCGAGCTTTAAACAGGTTTCTTTTTTACATCTCCACTATATTACCCCCTACACTTTGTCCTCTCATAATCAACAGTATCCTGATAATGTCTCTTTTTGTTCATTGAACTTGAAGGAGGACGGAAAAGTCGATGCTCCCTCAAACAAGTTGAGAGTTCTTGACAACGCTTTGGTGTACACGGTACACACTTGAACGAAATACAAACAGATCAAAACGGATCAGGAAAGCCCTCTGGCTGAGGCAGACAAAGTATGAAACAAAAAGTATTACTCCGGTACCATATGAAATATAAATATGATTTCCTGCTTCAAAGCTGACAGCGGATGACTGGCTATAATAGAGCAGCGGAGGGCGTGCGGGATTGATTCTGCGTGGCTGTGCTGTTCTGCTGGATTGATCGGCTGTCAAACTGAGTGTACCTGGGCTGTGTAAGCCCTGCCTGTAGCGTGCTGGCTGAGATGACAGCCAAACAACACTAAGCTGGCGTGGTCGCCACTAAATCATCCTTGTATTGTGGAAAGTTTCGCGCGGGTACCGGATTTGGTCATGTCAGTCTCCGGAAAAAAAGGTGAAAGGTCAACCTCTAGGGACCAACCAGGCGCTACGTCCGTTGATCAGACCACAAGGTCGGTTGAGGAAGTCCAAGAAGGTGTACCGCACAAGAAACAGGAGTTCAAGAAGACATCAGCGGCAGAGAGTCCGTGCGGTGGGCGGGTGGTTATCACCTACGACAGTCCGTCAGATGATGGCAAATCACTAACTAGTCACAGAGCGCGTGACCGCTGGAACACCATCAGAGCCAACCTCTTGCCGCTTGCCCACATGGCTCAGCCTTCAGATGCCGTCATCAGCCGGGCTGGTCAGTCCACCGGCTCGCCATTCCAGAAAGACGTTTTACGCGTCCCCGGCACGGTAACACACAGCGACTCGGAGGATTCAGGGAGGGACACCCCACTACCACGATCTAACACTGTCCTGGACACCGGACGGAAAAACAGCAAAACGTCCGTAACGTCCAGAACGTCCGAATTAGATCCTCTACAGAACAGTCACGGACGGACACAGCGGGAGGCGCAGGAGGAGGGTCACGACCAGGACTCGCCCTCACCCGGACCCTCTCAAGGACCCTCCACCGGAGAGTCCTTCCTCAGCACAGCCATACCGTTCCTTCCCGTGGGGACAGCAGCATTCTGCCTTTTCATCAACATCTTCCTGCCCGGTATAGGTTCGTATCATCAACATTTTCCTGTCCGGTACAGTTTAGGACATTTTGTACCGTATTGTCACCATCTTAATTCCTTCCAGGTATGAGTTCGTATCATCAACATTTTCCTGTCCGGTGCAGTTTAGGACATTTTGTACAGTATTGTCACCATCTTAATTCCTTCCAGGTATAGGTTCGTATCATCAACATTTTCCTGTCCGGTACAGTTTAGGACATTTTGTACCGTATTGTCACCATCTTAATTCCTTCCAGGTATAGGTTCGTATCATCAACATCTTCCTGTCCGGTACAGTTTAGGACATTTTGTACCGTATTGTCACCATCTTAATTCCTTCCAGGTATAGGTTCGTATCATCAACATCTTCCTGTCCGGTACAGTTTAGGACATTTTGTACCGTATTGTCACCATCTTAATTCCTTCCAGGTATAGGTTCGTATCATCAATATCTTCCTGCTAGTATAGGTTCGTATCATCCTTCCATAATGTACCTATTTACTCAAGTAGTCATGTCACAAGCCTTAATATCTCTCCCTTTGTATCTTCCTTCCAAATTTAGAATTACATGTATATATTACTTTTACCGGGTAATATGATTTATTTTACTGGACTTAGCCTCTGTGTTTTAGGTACCGGTTCGTATATTGTCCTCAGAAAAATATATAATTTAAATTTAGCCATATATCTTCCACTTTATTAGTATTCCGTTTTTTTTTTCATAGAATTTAAACTTAATAAATATTAAGACCGTTGGCTTTGTGTTTAAACAACCTTATACTCATACACTTATAAAAATTCGTTTCATTTATAATTTATATGTTTACATACCTCCATAGTCCGATTACAGACTATATTGATTGATCAGTTAATAGAAGTAGAGATTATAGCAGAGATGCTTTAATTTGAGATCAAATAAAGAATAAGACTTCACATTCTTGACATTATGTTTTTAGATTCATTGGTTTCCTGTACAGTTAATCTAACAATGTTTGGCATCTTGTCTGAAGTAGATTTATTGGTGTATGGTGACATAATCATATATACCATACCTGGCTTCGCAAACCAATTAAAACACATGGAAATAGTGAGGTTTAAAGTCTATAATAACTCTAAAAAGTTCCAGCTTTCTGCAATAAAGAAAAGAAACGGTTCCATGTTTTTTTTTTCTATGGTGGAAAGGTCAAAATCAATTCCAGACACCAAGTGATTTTATTTTCAATTGTTGTTATAAATTCGATACATTGGCGTGATTTGACTTTGGTCCCAACAGTGAGGGTTTCTGTCCATTGATAGCTGGACACTATTTTAAAATGATAGTATTACTGTCAACGCTATTCTCCATTTTATTGCATGAGGATGCTTTTTTGAAATTTAAATGTTTATCTCACTTGAAAGGAAACAGAACGGTCGCGACTAATCAAACTTGATTTGGAGAATTCTTAAAAAACCGCAATGAAACATTTAACCATCTGTATGCAGCCATCTAAATGTCTTCCTGGCAAAATAAAGCTTAAACTTAGATAGAAATTACCGCTAAATTACTGTTTAACATTACTAAGGGATTCACCTGTCAATTGTAATAACAGCCATGCAGTGAAGAAGAGAAACATGTCATCCAATTCAAATTTCATAAAACACCCCGAGTTGAGTAACACAAATATAAACGTTATCATCGTGACAACACTGATACCAACCGAAAGTCAACTAGGTACTTCCGGTGGGACTTCTGTATCCATCTGTAAATTATATGTTTATTATTTAAAATTCTTGCTCCGCTACATAATAACATAAATCACTTTAAAACTGCAAATGTCATTCTTAACTGCAAATTAAAGAAAATACCTGTATCGTATGCACACTATATTCACTATTTTTTGCAGTCTTGAACCTTTATCTAATGTCATCATATACATTTTGAATGGTCATTTGGAAGTTTTTAGCGTTCACATTTAAACCGATTCTAACCTCTTTCCCTTGAAAGGCGCTGGGTTCATCATATTTTTTCCCATGCTCTCTACCGGCAGCTCCTGATATTTTCACGGCCACCACGTCGTTCCGAAGGTCATGGTTCTTGGGTCCGCATTCTGTATTGCTCAATAGGTACTTTGTCTAGATAAGTTATCTTTCAGGTGGCATCTCCCTCATGACCGTAGCTCTGTGGAGCTAAAAATACAAAAAAATACAAAACACTTAATAATGGATGCGTATTGCCGTCCATTCAATATACAAGCTGCTGAATGTTTAATCATGCCTACAAAAGAAAATGGTTGTTCTACACGATGACGAGGCTAAAATCCGTCTGTGTTAGCTTCTGAGTCGTTCTCTGCACGTCCTTCGAGTATCAGTCCCGCGACAACAAAATGCCTAGGTTGATCGGTTTCTTCATAACAACATTGAGACTTGCCCGCGGCTCACGACTGTTCCATCATAATAAAGGTGTTTTCCTTCAGAGTAATTTCAAAGCTTCAGCACGCGATCTCATCCGTCATAGCTGTAGCTACATGCACGTATATGTAAAAATCACTGATATGATTTTATGGTGACACATACCAGCGTTTAACGCATTGCGTGTATCGCACCCGTTTTATTACACGCGATGAATGGACCGTAGCTATGAGACAACACATGACACAAGCGTCAAACAGCTAACGGTACCTCCATTTATCCTTTCAGATGTATGCTGAGTGCTTTAGACATGGGGTGCTTCTTTAGGGTAATACACCATCAATGAGCTCCCCAAGTCATCTTTCGAAGGGTTTATGAGCGCACATGGCATGGTGGAATTGAAGGGTTTCCTAATTTTACGTGACAAAGTGGAATCCTTTGTGCGTTTACCGGATGCGTTCATTGCAAAAAATCGAGCAGTGTCCAATATCTGCGATCAACGATTCTATTGAATGCAGCCGATAATCGTTGCCAGAGGTACGTGTCATGTTCAACTGAAATTATAGTGTCCAATATTGTTTAGACGGATGCGATGACCGGATGCGTTAATCGGATGTAATAAACGCTGGTATGTGTCAACAACTTAAATGGGATGTTTCTATGCGTCCGTCAGCGTTATATCTGCGTGAATTCCGGGATTCACGTCAACATCGTTTGTAGGGATGACCTGCTGGATCCAGTATATACGTCTACCAGTCCAAGCATATATACCGCACATCCAGATATATATACATGTATATAAATATACCTCACAGCTACATATATATACCTCACTTTCATTTGTCTCAGGTCTTGACGCTTTGTATAAAGTTTGAAGTTTAATAAATTCAATATATTTCTTAAATTTAGTTGTGGAAAATTACCATTTGTTATTTGCCGAAATTACAGACCTAAGTACATAACGCGAAACATATACATCCATGTGTAATCAGCAACAAGCAGATTGATTGTGTAATAGCCACTGACGCTACAGGTATAGACTGATACTCTGACCTCAGCTGATATAAGCAGTCAAAAGAAAAATGCATTTCAGTTTAATACCTAAACACCTAACAGGATAATGTATGTTTTACATAATCATTTGTCAGATTTCACTGTGTATCATGACTGGTCTCTACAAATAGATTATATTCATAATTTCGAAACAACCTCCAAAGCATTAATATTAACGATTCAATATGATTATATTTTACATGATTAACAGTAAAACAAAGACACTATATTCAATAATGTTAGAAATGCACATTCCATCGACTTTGATGGATTCCGAAAAATAACCATGTTGTCTCATTTTTCATTGATTATTCATTAACGATTAATTAACGTGCATGTCATCATATTTGTTCAGGGGCTTTTGCATTGTAGGCCTACAAGCGGTTTCAATAATTTAATAATGTTGTTGTTGTCAGGGTTCAGAAGGACCACCTTAGCCCCCCCCCCCCCCAGTCCACGACAGATACTAATTTATTCTAGCCTTATTAGTTTGAGATCTTCTCATGTCCATAGGTCAGGATTCGGATAGTTGATGCAGCTCATGTTGTAACTAATTCATGTAGGAATTAAAAAAAAAAGGGGGGGGGGGGGCGCTAATACTGCAAGGCTCCAATATTTCTTTTCCCTATATAATATTTTAGATCGGATTGAGGACGCAACCCCGCTACTGGTTTCCTGATCCACCTGAATTCTCATACAAGAAACTACCCGTGTGTCTGTTTAACAAGTTTGTTTACCATAAGGATCAGGGCGGCAATATAGGGGGGATGGGGGTATATTACCCCCCCCCCCACTTTTTGTCAAGGGGGGATGGTCAATGTAATTATCCCCCCCCCTATTCAGAGAATAATATTTATATATTACGAATTAAAAATATTAATAAATAGAACTAGCTGCTCCCGTGGAAAATCCACGGTTCGATCGGATGCATATTTATTAAATGAGCTGATAGGAAGTAAACGACGCATATTTTAATCCTAGGCTTTTTGCTGGAACTTTTGTCATGTGTCTCACTCATATGATATAAAAATTACTTCTGCTAGAATTCTCCAGGAACTCCCTCGCCCAAAATGTCAACATAGAAAGAAAAATTATTCTATTCCAGAAAGCATTTAGCAAAGAAACCTCTTATGCCTTGGTTCGTTGAATTGTCTTTCAGCAAATTATGCAAATTGTAATAAAAAAATTTTGCTGAAAATTTGTAGAGGGGTAGAGTAAAAAAGCATCCGTATTATATATAAATCCATTTCATTTTTGGAGGTATCGGAATCACCATAATATATTATTTTCTTAAGTGCCATAATCACAGTTCCACAAAGGAATAATTATAAGAGGCTATACCTTTGTAGAAGCGGCCCATTCGTATGTAGTTGTGCTGCCACTTGCCTGGTGAACCCGTGTTTCTGAACCATGACATTGTTTTACATGAAACGTGCACGTGTGAACGAACGACTTGTTAGTAGATTCTGGCGGGGGTTTCAAAGTCCCCAATAGATTGAGGACCCTTAGAAGTGTGTACAATCCCCCCCCCCCCCCCCCGGGCTTTCTTTTGAAAAAAAAAACTTTTTTCAAACAACCAATAAAGTAAAATTCCTTAACAGGTGATATAATGGAAATAGGGTTCAGTGGGGATTACAGGTCGCCTCCTGAAAAAGCGTGACAGGCGAAACAAGTTTTGCTGAACATTTGTAGAGGGTTAGGGTAAAGACATATAAATTGTCCATTTCATTTTGGAGGTAATAAGAATCAATATATATTTTCTTATAAACCATTATGACAAAGGACCATTCCTTTGTTCCTGTGTGGAAGCTACCCATTCGTATTTATTTGTTCTGCCACGCGCTAGGTGAACTCGGGTTACTGAAGCATGGCAGTGTTCACACATGAAACGCATACACGTGAACACATGACTAATATTAAAGGAGATTCTGTTTGGGGTCTGTACGCCCTGACTACAGATTCTAGTTTGTTATCCATTTAAAGATGTAATGGTGATATTTTTATGTTTCATCTACAGACAACGGATCTTAAAAAAAATATATGTGACCCCCCCCCCCCAAGACCCCACCCCCGACCAACCCGAATGATAATTAAGTTGTGGGGCTTCTTTAAAAAAAAACTTCATTAAACACATCTTGGCCGAACTTTTGAAACCATGGTTATCATTTAAAGATTTTTGAATGTATAAAAATCAACATACCTGTAACCCATAAAAAATTGTCAAACGGTGGTCACATCACTGGACTCAGTGTCCAATGTTGACAAAACTGAAAAGCCCTCGCATTGAAAGCGGAGTCATGTGGTCTTTGGATTAAAAACCTTTGCTTCCTTTTGAGAGAGAAAAAATCCTTTAGAGGCGTTACATTGGATGTTGGGGATCAATGGGGAAATAGTGGACCCGGGAGACCATGTACTGCACGAAAATGCCTTTTGGACAGGACATGCGCTCTGGCCACGGTCTTAACAGCCCAGTGAAAATCCTCGAGGCGCCTCCTCAAAAAGCGTCACAGGCGTTGAGGACCTTGCAGCACAAAAGAAATAGGGGCACCTAATAGGGAAATATTAAAATTATTAAATCATCAGCCTAATAGGGCATAATCCCGCAAAATAAAACAAACTTGTCCTAGAAGAGCACACCACCGACACGTGTGCCGAATTTGGAGAGTCAAATGAGAAAGGAAGAAGGTAAACCGTGGTCTAGAAAAAACCCAACTCCGTATTTATATAGATTATAGACTTTGGTTTCATTTGTGAGTTTACTGTAAAATATTATATTTAAACGTAGTTTTGAATCAACTTACATACTGGAAACATCATACCTTATTTTCTAAAACCTTATTCTTAATTGCAATATATTTTTAATGTGATTAAGTATATATATATATATATATATATATATATATATATACACATATATATGGAATGCGTCATACAGGCCCTTATATATTTAAATGTGTCATACAGACGATATATATATATGTGTGTGTGTGTCTGTGCAAGTCATCCCCCCCCGAAGATAAATTGACGCCACTGATTAGGATGACCCGCCTTTAAAACAATAAATCAATATTAAATGTACGCTTAACCAGAGCGTGTAGGATGACGTGATATGATGGTGGTCGCTCTGTACAACAGTGAAACTAAAAAGTCTAAAGCTGATTCCTGGAGAGCTTCGTTACCTTCTAAATAATTCACACGTTTGCAACATGTATTAACCTGGCTTGAAGCGGACGTGCTGTGTCATAAAAAAAATATAGACTGGCGTCCTTTATTGAAAAGCTCATGAAGGTCACAGAATTTACACACCTGAAGAAAAAATAGATATCAAAAGCCTTTAAATTTCTGGCAGCATGGCTGTTCTTGTTTACCTAATTTTACATTTCTGGTCAAGACCCGAGCGACAGACAAAAACAAGCGCAATACGTGTTTTCAATTTCCGTAAATTGCTTAATAAAGGTTACTCGATTTATAAACGTGTCACTGACAGACAGAAACTTCAATGAGCTCCCAAGTGCGACTTGTCATGACACGCTAGCAGGTCTTATATAACAGAGGGTAATGTATTTGTGACCTTCGACATTTACGAGTTTTGTCTTCATATAAACGTTGGCAGAGTTTATCTTTCGTCAGTTCGCAAACCTATTTAATATTTATTAAAAGAAAGTTCTATTAGAATTTCTTTTCATTTAATATCTGGCTGGATGCACAAACTGAAATGCTATTTATTTTACTTCCAACTCGATATTCATGAAAGTCATCTTCGGTCCACTGGTTGACTTGTAGTAGTGGCGGGTTTTCCACCAACTCATTTGCAGATTACAGAAGAGGACGCTTGAAATGGATTGAGTGGTTAATGAATTATTAACATGTTATTTTAAGGAACCTGTTTATCCGTCGTTTGTGGAGGGTTATGTAATGTATTGTCCTTCATGCAAACAGTACAAGCAATTTTTGGATACTTACCTTCACATAGGAGGGCTACTCTATTTGTTGTTGCTGCATTTTAAGCGGGTCTGACATCATTTCTCTTTGATGTTGGGTCGCCATTAGCTTATTGTTTGCTACTATTAATTATAAATATGGCTCAGGCAATGTTATGTAAGACTGCATATTTAGCCTCGTGACGCTATTCATGGACATTTTGTGAAATCGATTCTTTGATACCTGTTGCCACCACACAATCTAACGACATGAAAACAAACTACAAAACAAGCTACTAAAAACTCGGTGATTTACGTCGCAGTTTTAAATATGAAAGAAAGCAGGTTCTAGAATAACGATGTAAGTGTTTACCCAAGGGATAGACCACGTGTTTTCTTATCAGTAACTGAAGTGGTCGACAGAAGGCACATCCAGGCTCTGTAATTATCTCTACTCGCCTCTCGCATGTTGCTCACGATTATCGAGAAATTATTTCACACTTTCGAGGACAAACTTACCCCAGGCCATGTTAATATTAAAATCAAAACCATTTATACACATTGACCGTGCCAGGAATCTCATCATACCGCGCTAATTTGAATGAGATATCACATCACTAACTGCTGTCATGCTTTGCAAGAAGCTTTCTTCAGAATTTTTTGTAGCTCTTTATGATTGGTCTCTGCTAGTATCTGTCATCTTATATTACAAATGTGTTTGTACGGTAAGCATTGTAATTAAGGTTTTTTTTCAAGGTTTTACATCGGCAAAACTAGGAATAACCTGGAGCCACCTGGGTGTGTAATAAAAATTGGCTTTCACCTCACGCGAAAAAAGAATAAAACAAACAAAGGAGGCCTAGGCTGGGTCTAGAAATAAATAGGAAGTGGTGATTGGTAGATAAGCCATGAGGAGTCTCTAATTTTCGTTGAGAAATCTCATGTGTTCTTAACACTGTGACGGCACCGAACAGGAACCATATCTTACGTTGAATCTAAAATTTCACCTTTGTCATAACTCGTAATTCCTGTCTGTAGGCTTCATCATAAGGTTTTACTTGATTCGTGTTTGATGTAGTAACATGAAGTTAATATCCTACTAATTATGTCAGAACGTTTAGGTGCCTTTGTTACAGCTATACTTGATTGATAAACTTGTCCTTATAAGCGACAAATTTATTTTCTTTGCACCAGTGAATATGTCCATGCTCTCATCCTCAATGAGTTTGTCGTTTGTACCCAACTCCAGCTTGATATACTGGCTTCGGCCTCATCTTAATATCAAGAGTGGCCGTTATCAGTTGTCCTTTATCTGGTGTTGACCATGTTCTCCACCAGGATGTCATGTTTCAACCAAGATCCTTTTCTAAGTCAGCACTACTGATGTCTCGTCCTGTAACATTCACTTTCCTTTTTCCTGGACTCCCATGGCATGAACTCTGTCCCCTAAGCAGCAGGTCGGAGACAAATGTGAAGGATTTGGATAAGATTTCCTAATAGTCCCATTAGTGTCTTTTAACTTCAAAATGCAATTGATTTTGCAATTCCATTTATCCAGAAAGAAGCTCATTACAGTCATATGTGTTCATAAGGCGACGTTCTCGGCATATTCAATCTTGTTTACAGTTGATGTGGTTTCCTTTTTAAAGACAGACTCGATACGGTCTCTTCAGACACAACATTTAATTCAATATACAAAGTACTTTTGGTGGTATTATTTTTTTTCAGTTTATTCTACGACCATTCAATCCTACTTCCATGCATTTATCATAAAGGGAAAAAGTTCGAAACACTGGCCCGAAGTCAGTTCCTCACGCTTACAGGTCCGGCATTCTCTACCTGTGGCCCGGAAATTTTTCCGCTGGACCGATTGAATAACTGTATAGATAAAGTCTTGTTTTCGTCAGGCCGATGGTATAAAAAAATATTGATGCCGGGGCAGAGGACATGACTTTTTGGGCCCCTTCACCTATATTTCTACAGGGCCTGTTTTCCCCGGAGTCCGGCCTTGAGATAAGAACTGCTCATGGGGTTGGATCGTTGTAACTGTTATATATCTTGTTGATTGGGGACATTTCGTCACTTTCGTTTACATGGGATAGATTTTACACAACCATACAATCAGTAACACTGAGTGCCATTATTGTTTGGTAAATATCTGAGCGTGCTCCGAGTCAGCACTAGAGGTGTGATATAATATACCCATTGATTGCCGGGTTCATCCAATTAACAATGTCTGTAGACGGAAGTGACAAGAAGCACTTGTAATTCTAGATACAGCCGACTTACAGTCGTAACCTGTCACCACTCACAACAAACTATAGCAATTACCTGATTTTTCGTACTGAATTTGTGATACGTAAGTTCATGTATATATATGGATTTTCGGAGGTTTTTAGTTTTTACACTTTCCTATGATTTCATAAAGGAAAGTAATCTATGTGTTCTCATGATCTGTCGGGGATCTATAGTCATTGAAAAATGAAAGGGCCTAGTACCATGTCTCCTTCAATATATATTAATATATCCCTTATTTTTGAAGGAAATCTGATCTTTAATAAGGAGTTTATTCAAAATCAATCATTTGCCAGATCTGTTGCAGCAGTAAGCTCATGTAATGTTTCTCTTGGACACCATTTGGTAGAAAAGATCAGGGATTGAAGTTAATCCAAATGTTCCGAGCGTTTCACAAACATCAAAATGCAATAATTATTTATAACAAACACGTATAGCCGTGATATCAGGGATTAGCAGGTATTATAGTTCGACTGGGCCGCTAATTAATACTCTACACAAAGGCAAGCCATACTTTTTCAATTCTATCTCTGCATGTCTTAAACGTATGAGTTGTCAACCCTCGACATTTCACGGCGGTTTGTTAGGGCAAAGCAGCCATTCGTGGGAGTTCTGTGCAGCGACGTCAATTTATCTTCCCGGGGGGGGGGGGGGGGGGGGGAGCGGGGGTTACACACACATACACACACATATCTTTGTAACGTCTGCATGACACAATTCAAATATATATACTTAATTACATTTCATATATTTTTCAATTTAGTATAAGGGTTGAGAAAATAAGGTATTATGTTTCCAGTAAAAGTTAGTTCTAAACCAGGTTTAGATATAATATTTCATAGTAAACTCATAAATGGAATCAAAGTCTTTATACATCTGTTTATTGATAAATTTCATTTGCAATGTATAAATATTAATTTCTGAATAGTGTGTGTGTGTGGGGGGGGGGGGATTTAAATTGATCATCCCCTCCCCCTTGCCAAAAAGTCGGGGGGGGGGGGGGATTGTTGCCCCTGGTCCTGTGTGTGCTAAGGCAACATTTCGGTACATGTGGTGTGTGACAGGAGAAAACACCCTCACTAACCAAAAGGTTGGTGTGGCTCAGCTGGATCAGAACGACTACAGTGTGCCCTCAAAAAAAAAATAAAATATTCTACAGTCGCGTCGAGCTTTTAACCACTATTTTCAGTGAAGCTTCAACTGGCTACAGCGTTCTCTTTGTTGTTTTGCATAAAGACGATTGGTGCAAGGTAGGCCTACTTCTAGATAAAGCCAGATACATAGGCCTACTATGAATGCTTTTACTTCTTAGACTTTATGTATATAAAGGCGCGATTAGATATCTTATTACAATTCTGATCATTTTATATTGAAATTATAAAGTCGGTTTGTTCCTGAAGTGAGCGGCCTTTGTTACCCGAACCGTGTAAAAGCTATCCTAAAATCTAATTAATTCTGTATCTATATATATATAGCCTACAAAGCTATAAGTCCACACGCATTCCTCAACTCAGCAGAACTATACATACATATATATATATATATATATATATATATATATATATATATATATATATATATATATATATCCAAACGTCTGAAACAGGTCTACCAAGTGAAATATAGTGAAGCCTGGTGAAAATTCCACAGACTGGCTTATAACAAAGATTGAGGTCATTATAACAAATTTGAAGAAGTAGCAAATCCAAACGTGCATGAGACAGTTTGATATTATCATGGAGGGTCAAAAGAATCCTTCAATTTTTAATTTTGATAAATTAAATTTTTCTCTTTTTAAGAAAGTGCCCGGGTGATCTTCCAGTGTCAGGTGTGAATCAACGAAACTGAACCCAATTATCTTGCTCCTTTCGCCTCTGTACTGAGAAAGGCCTCGGCTGTGTGTGACGCTTAGTAGATACACGCAAACATTCTAGAGGTTATATAATCTCTGCCAATTAGTCAAAGTTTCTTTGGCCTCGTGTTGTCCAGCCACGTGTTAACAACAGCAATCCCTATCGCAAGGTCACAGGGTTAGACCTGTGTGGCAGACGGTCACGTGGCGTCTTCGTCTGGCCTCTTTTGTCACGTGATAAATGAGGCTTTCCCGGGTTATTTCTTTGTATAATGTACTTTTCGTGTAACGTTCCGACTCGGTGTTTGCGCAATGAGTCTGGGCGGTTTATTTGCAATCATTTGTCCCTTCGATGTTTCGTAATGGAGGGCGTTTTACCGAGCCGCGGTGGGAATGAATGTTACTGCTTGTTTCTGAGTGCCTCTTTAAATCCCCTTTTTTTTACTAGTGGCTACGTGTTTGCCCCCGCTGAATTCTCGCAAATGAAAATAGTTGTCAAGTCGTCCTTTATGTACCCTAAGAATAGCAAAAACAGAAAGAACAATGTTTTAGACGTGCACATAAAGAAGCGAATCCAATTTTTGCGGCCTGGACCCCCCCCCCCCCCCCCATCTGGACCTTGGGACTTTTGGGGACCCCTCCTTTTCCTGAACTCGTGGCATTCCTTTACAGGAAATTTATAAATCCTAACCATAAAAGCCAGAAATTTTTAACTTGACCTCGATGGAGCTCAGCATTGTAAAAAAACTCTTAATAATTATGTTAAAAACAATAAAACTTCTATTGACTAGACTAACATGGAAAAGTAACAGTAAAATATATGATTTTTGAGCAGTCAAAGCGTATGTTTGCCTACGAGTTCAAAGCCGTTATCAAGGTATGGAGTAGAACCCATCTTGGTCATACATATTATAAGCTATAAAAAAATGAAATCATGATTTATCACAATAAATAACAAAATATATATATAGATTACTATATACAAATTACACATGCAAACACATATTCATTGATTGCTGCCTAAAACGATAAAAAATATAACTTTATTCTTCAATAAAATTATTAAATCATCATAACTTACGATATCGCTGTCACAATAAAAAAAAACTTCAGTAGGTATGTTGGCGTTATAATTACTGATCTCTTTTTAGTCACTTGTTTAAAAAATTGTAAATAATTGTAAAATCAACACAATCTTCATATTATTCTCATCTTTGTAAATGACAATTATTCATCATTTGCATCATCACTGTCAACATATACTGGTTCCTCCGGAAGAGTCCAATCAGTATTTATACAATTACCTGCACACATACCTGTGCATACCAAGGCTGCTTTCCTGCATGAACAGTTGGAACTCTTACACTTTCCACTTCCACAAGCACAAAAGATCAGTTATTTTACAGCAACAGGTGCAGGCTTTAAATGTGTGATAAAAGGTTTCAAAACCCATATGAATCCAAGGCAGGAAGACATGGATTGGCCTCTGTTTCATGGCACCAGATCATTGCTTGGTAATGGGCACGCAAGACAGCTTGTTCCAAAAGTGCAAAACTGTCTGTGTTGGAGGAAGCTTTTCTGCTCCAGCCTGTGATTTCCTGAACATTTCCCACCAAAGGCTCCTGACATCATTGATTTTAGACTAGCTGAGACAATCTGCAAACATACTCTTCATTATTTGCTTTGACATCATCTGTCGGTTGGTTGTTTTTCCAAGCTGAATAAATGCAGTTTTCATATGTTTTGGGGCCTATCGCAATGTATGATAACATGTTGCTTTTCCCTTTCCTGAAAATCCGCCAGTTGTATCGTAGCCAATAAAACAAGCAAACACAGCAGCTGCAGTTAATTCAGGACCAGGAGCCTCATAGATAGATTTCAAAGGAACAACACATTGCTTCGTCCAGTTCCAAGGCCACAGAGGTTTGTGCTCCAAGGTCAGGGAAACATCGAAGTACCAGCACACAAATACATCCGTATCTGGTGACAAGATATGAATGGTGATGTAGCGGCCAGCACTATTGACGGCATGTAGTAGAAAAAGCGTATCAGCCAGGGGCGTCAATTTAGGGGGGGATGGGGGTATATATACCCCCCACTTTTTTGGCAAGGGGGGATGGTCAATGTTATCATCCCCCCCCCTCATTTTTCAGAGAAAAATATTATAATATTGCAAATGAAATATATTAATAAATAGAATTAAGACTTTGGATTAATTTACTAGAAAATGTTATATCGAAACCTTGCTTATAATTCACAAAATAACTTATTTTCTAAAACATTCTAATTATTTGAAATATGATTAAATATATATATAATATTAAGTATATATATATAATTATTATTATATATATATATATATATATATATAGTTGAATATGTCACTCAGAGACGCTGAAAAACGTATATATATATATATGTGTGTGTATATACACAAAGTCATGCCCCCCACCCTGGAAGAAAAATTAACGCCACTGGTATCAGCCCACTCTTTGCTACTGGTGAGATGTTCAACCTCAGCATGGTATGACTTGGCACTTTGGGTGGATACAACAACTGATCTCTCTCCACACCTGAAGTGTTTTAGGACCTTTTCCTCATGATATTCTGCTTGGCTTGCTTTGGTCTTTCTGTTCCTGATGAAAGAAGACAGTGGAATCCTTATTTGTTTTGTATCCATGCAAATGTAGCTTCTGGAATCCTTCACCCTGTCTAAACGTCTGTCTCTGGTTGCTTATTTGAGTGAGTCATCTACATCATAAAGGTCAGACACAAGATGCATGGTATCATAGCCGGCAAATCTCTCGAGAGACCTTGTGTATAATTCACCTTTTAACGTTTCTTTCTGTAGCAGCATCTTGTTGAACAATAACCATCTTCCTGGGCGATCAGTTAATCGGCAAAAGCTTGTGAGAAGACTCCTGACCTTCCTGCGCCCTCCCCTGAATTTGCTGATGCAAATTTTCTAATATATTTGTTACAGTTTGCTTCATCGTTACATGGAAGAAGGAGGCCATCGGAGGCAAACAGAACCCTCGAAATGCTTGAAAACTCAAATGTTACTATCGCTGCCTTGATATTAATCTCAGGACGTGTTCTGGCAGCCATAGTCATCCTAGCAAACAAGAAAAGGTTTTCTTTCAGTTAAGTGGTTTTGTTTCCCCGAACAACTTTCATTGTTTTAGCAGCGGACCTCCAGTTTTTCAGTTTCAGTTTTGGCATTATCTCCCATAAGCTAACTGGCCCTTGTATCCTCTCATTGACAAGGTTTTATATGCATTGGCACCTTTCTCTTTTCTGTGAAGAATATCCATTTGCACTGACTGTGGCATAACACACTTGGATATGAAATTCAGAAGTTGAACACCCTAAAACTGAAATGGGTTAGATTTTTCCAGCACAGCCTTCAATTGTGCTATTCTTGTTAAATCTTTATCGGCCATTCTCTTTGAAAGTGCTACTTCCTTGACTGAAGAGACAATCCTACTGACTTTTCTTCTTCTTTAGATAAACTAGGCAGCTCTGGGGCAATCAGAAAAAAACCTGGCTATTGTTTCTGGCTGTTGTGTAATGCCTTTCAGCCCTCCAATACCTTTTTTTCGGTTCTTCCGTTTCAGAGCATGATCAACACCGAAAATTTTCTTTACACAGAAGATGCCATTGTTGAATTCCTCCCAAACACTAGGATCATCGTCCTTCAAACTGTGCATTCTTGCCAAGTAGTCCCGGACGTGTTGCACATACTTGAGTCTATCTTGGTGGTAGAAGAGTGAACACAGCCTTTCCAAAAATGCCTGTGTGCTATCCAGTTTTTTTCACGAGATGCACGAATGAACAGCATGATGTTTCTAAATTTTCCATATATTCCTTGTTAACTTGAACAGTGATGATACTGTTTCTTGTAAAATGCTGCCAGCTTTTCCTTTAAACCTGATTTGACATTTGCAAGTTTAATTTCTTGGTGAGCTTCTTTGGCAATTTCACAGTCAACCTTTGTGACAGCATCAGTAAGCACTCCGACTCTCGATGAAAATGTCCCTTGGAACTGTGGAACTCCAACAATAATTCATAAAAGACCTCAACTGTATCAGCGTGAGCTTTCAATGCCCTACGTTACAAGGATCTGCTTCACAGTTGCGGAACCATACAAATCAGAATCTACCCAGGAGTCATCAATTCCAATATTCTCAACGGCTCGCAAAGCGCAAAGAACCTTTTGGAATTCTCCAATACGCAAGATCCATTTGTTGTTACAGTCTGTGCTCAACATTTGTAAACTGACAGCCTGCGTATACAGGTTCATGTCCAAAGTGGTGATGGTTTTCCTTTCTTGGCCAACTACTTCAGCACTGATGTGTTGTGCATGCTTCAGAACTTTGAACAATGTTGACATTTCGTTGGCTGGAGTTGCGACGAGAGGCAAAACGTGTAATTTTGTCAGGGGTTGCTCATCTTTGGATATAAGGGAATTATACCCTGACCATGCTGGAATAAAGACTTCATCCCAGTCTTTGGTGACTTTATCTGTATCCTTCGTGCTACCTGAGGCACTGACATCGTCTTTGTCCGCACATATCATTTCTGAACACAATATGAGCTTCAAAATGTCGGTTCAGTGACCAGCAAACTGTCCGAGCAATATGCCAGGTCCTATCTTTCTCTTCAGGCTCTTGAGAGACCTGCATCCACCGCTGAGACTTGAAATTTCATGTGCTTCAGGTTTTTTTCTGGCTTTAGTGTCCCTTTACTTGACAAGACAGTAAGTCAACTATGGTTTTTGTTAGATTCTTAATTGACCTGATTGTACTTGGGGCATCTAGCTGCAGACTTTGGTGCATTGGTATATCCTAGTTTCCGGTCGTTTAGAATGCTCCCAAGACTGTGCGATGGAAGTTGTTCTTTCCATCCACTGTGTCTTCTGTAAAATCAATTTTGTCTACAGCAAAAAATAGACATTTGCCTTTCGACATGTTACCTGGTATGTATACACCATTTGTATGCTTCCATTTAGCGTATCACAGATTCTGCCAGCTGCGTTTCGACACGCAGGAGCCTACCGTACTCAACAATGATACTGTTTGCGTGTAAGAAGTTTACCTTTTACTTTTCATTATTACTTCCCCAAAGGTTTCCCTTGTTTTCTTCTCAACAACAGAAGTCTCCACTTCATGAAGTGCTGCATATGCATCATCATTGTCGCAAAAGAAACAGCCAGCTTTTTCTTTTTTCGCTGGTCAGCTCCGTAATGATAGATGACTTCCCATATGATCTGATAAAACGTCCAGATGTACTTGCTTGAGGAACTTGCTTTTTCCAGCCGAACGTCCTACACGTGCAGCATTTTTCTCTGCCTTTTCAAGATGTGTTTTGTAAAATTATATATTTGTAGCAAGTAGAATACCAAGTAGCACCCTTTTCCTCCAGTTCACTTGGTGTAAGGGTCCCAACCGTTTCTGTATTTTCATATATTATGGATCTTTGTATACAACCCATCATTCTAAGCAGTTAAGAAACTTGGCAAATGATGTCTTTTCCGGTTTTGCAACCAGGTTTCCACCTGCCTGGAATTTCAAACACAGTTTATAATCTGGGAGGTACAGGCTTGTCATCATTTAAGACTACAACGAAAATAGAAGTTTATTGCTTTTTCTTCAAAACATTAGCCACAAGAAAATTTAAATGTACCATCAATAATTCTCTGACAGTCACACATCCTGCAAAAGAAATAACATGTGATAATAATACCATATAATTAAGTCCCAAAAATAATCTTTCATGTGCTTTGTTACATGTTATCTTTGAATTGTGCTTCAACCACTGGATTTTTTAGAAGTTTTAAAGTGGTTTTAAAAATAGCTAAAAAATTGACACCATGTTTTTCTTGAATCAGGGAATGATAAAGAACAAAAATGTATATAGGGCATCATATTTTTTAAAAGCAAATTTTACTCGGATAAAACTGGCTACATATGCCCCTGCATTACAAATTTAATTTTATTCTCCTGAGCAATGGACCAATGCAAAACTCATCTTATACCCCTTTCACACACTAAACGTTTTCAAACCGATTTGGGCAGACCGGTTTGGTCGAATCGTTTTCAATCCGTGTTGTACGTTAACACTTGGTATTGTACGATTTGCTGCAGGCACGGTCCTGGGCGGTTTTTGTTCGCTGTGTTGCGGTAAGGCGCGGATACGGACCAAGGAGGACAAGACGATCATGACGGTGTGTGTGAACGTCCTGGTGGGCCTGGCTCAGCTGTTCACCGTCACCTTCCTGTTGGTGGGCTGGTTCTGGTCGGTGGCCTGGGGCATACTCATGGTCATCCTGGCAGGTATATAGTTAATCATCGTGTAGTCTACAACTGTTAAATGTCTAGGAAGTATTCTGTTTTATCAGGACGCATATTATTCTCATGTAGTCCACAACTGTAAAATGTCTAGGACCGTAGGACGTACTTGATTTGTCAGGTCGCATATTATTCTAGGGTAGTCTACAACTTTTAAATGTCTCAGACGTCTTCTATTTTGCAAGTTTCCATGTTGTGTCACTACTCTCAAAGAAAATATTTGGCATATCATTTAATGAAATGTATATAAAATTCAATGCAATTTTATTCCCCCCCCCCTTGTCTTGAAAAGGCAAAAGGCAAAAGTTTACATACACAAATATTTTGTGATATTCCATGTAATATATATATATATATATATATATATATATATATATATATATATATATATATATATATATATATATATATATATAGCGCAGCTGACTGTAAGTAATCCGAGTCAGAGTCATAGTCCTTTGTCGGGCTGTCCGTTCACTGGGCACGTTTTGAAACCGTCAGAGCTACAAATCCAAAATTCGACATACAGCTAGAAGACCTTAAGTTTTCCTTCCAAACCCCAATTTAGGTAACAGCGAATTACTTCGAGAAATTAAGCGAAATCACAATTTTTTCATTAAACAAGACCTATAGGCCTAATGCGAACCTGTGCAATCAGATATACAGCAGGTATAATGCTTCGATGTTGGACCATTACTTTTCAAGTACACGTGTGACATGCATATGAAAAATGCAAGTACTAAACATTTTGAACAAGAAACAATTACACAAACTTCACTGCTAAAATTTTGGCATAGGTGCACACAACACAAAAATGAATGTAGCTGGCACCACCAGTCTTGTATACAACAAGCTATCAGAGATATATACATATTCCCAAATATATGTCAAACCCCTCCTGAGAAATAAGCAGAGACACACACTGTGCCAAAATTATTGTAGGTGGCGCCACTAGCCTTGTACATGATAAAGCTATCTGATATGTATAAATATGCCCAGTTTCAGGTTGATATATCAAATTCCTCCATAGTAATAAGCAGGCACATACATTGTGCAAAAGTCATTGTACTTGGCGACACCTGGCTTGTGAACGAGAAAGCCATCAATGACGCATAGACAGGTCAAAATATCAGGCCAATACACCAAACTTCCCTTAAGTTTAATGCTCTGGGGTGACCAGGCTTAGATGAGAGAGGCAGTTGCCCCGAGTGAACTGTGACAAATTGCTAGCTCAAGCTACTGCACTGAGTGAACTCTTGCCCTGCAGCTGGCTAGACTGAGTGAACCTTTGAGTAAACTCTTGACCTGTTGCATAATCTGACACAGTTGGCAGTCTGCCAAATCTATTATACATCCAGACTTACCTTTAGGGCCAAATCTGATGCAGTGGGCAGTCTGGCAAAGCCTTAAATAGAATGCAGCTACTGCACTGAGTGAACTCTTGACCTATACCTGGCTGCACTGAGTGAACTCTTGACCTGTTGCCTAATATGATACAGTTGCCAGTCTGCCAAAGCTATAAATAGATCCAGGCTGACCTTTTTACTGTTGCCAAATCAGAAATAGTTGGCAGTCTGCCAAGCTATTAAACCTGAAATCTAAATGTCTAGTGCATGATGTAATAGTTGCTGATAAACTGGAGCCAGGCTAGATGTAACTGCTTCACACAGCTAACATATATGGTAAAATTTCCATAATTTAGCCAAAAATCATGCATGTAGAACCATTAAAGACAATTATTAAAGGAATTACTGTGGGGATTATTCTTGTAAAAATTAAACAAATTGGCCTCAGTGACGTCAGTCAAAAAACGTTTTGCAGGTTTATAACTGATATTGGAAAATACTGCAAGTTCAGCTTCCCGTAACTCAGCCAAAAATCACTGAACCAAAACCATTTGAACAAACTTGAATTATCAACATCTAAGGATAATTAATGTGTGAGATTTAAGAATTTGGCCCAGTGGTTTTTGAGAAGAAGATCTTTGTAGCCACTGAGCTAAAATGGGATGTTATGGCATTTGACTAAATTCAGCTTCCCATAACTCAGCCAAAAGTCACTGAACCAAAACCATTTGAACAAACTTCAGAAAGCACTTTCCTAGGATCATTTCTAAGCGATATTAAACATTTTGGCCATATGGTTTCAGAGAAGAAGTTTTTTGTAGCCCTCAGTATGATACGGGCACTGATGACTGCCGTACAAAAAAGGCTGATGCAGGTGGCGCCACCAACACCTCAATTTCAGATATGACTCGTGTGACCAACATTGGCATACAATTTGGTGATGATAGCTCCAGCTGTTCCTGAGATTGTAATTTTAGTATGCTTTTTTTGACAGATGACTAGGTTCAACCTCCTGTAACTCGGCCAAAAATCACCGAACTTAAATCATTCGAACAAACTTGAGAGAGATTGTTCAAGGAATCATTTCTGTGAAATATTTGACAATTTGGCTGAACAGTTTCGGAGAAGAAGATTTTTAAAGTTTTTTTAGTTTTTTCCCTATAAAATCTTAGAAAATTCAGTAAGCTAAAAAAATAAGCAAAATGCGACAGAGTTTTCTAGATGACTAATTTTTTGCAAAAAAAATTGGTGATGCTAACTCCTGCCGTTTTCAAGATAGTATGGGTTAACGTACAGACGACAGACGACGGCCGACGGACGCCGGACGACAGACGCCGGACGACGCCACATCATCGCTTAAGCTCACAGCTTCGCTAAAAAACCCATTGTTACGTTTCAAAACTGCACACTATGAAAACCGCTAATGTTATTTCGTTCAAATTTGGCATATATATATATTTTGCCGAACTTTGACCATGGCACATTTTTTTTCTATGAGCACTGTTAATCTAATTTTTACAGCTTGCACACAAAAGGATTACATCTTTTATAATTTGTAATTTGAAAGCAATTTGTCAAAAACTAGCTTTTATTGAAGTTTTGAACCACCATGTCAAGTATTGTTTTATATCAGTCCAGCCCAATACAGTGGTATGCACAATGGGTGCTAGAGCTCCCGCCTCCCCAAGCTAATACTTAACTTACTCCACTGTCTGGCAGGTAGCTCCCCCCCCCCCCCCCCAACCGGCTTCGTTGACAGGAGGCATAAATAAGCTGAATGTTATTATTTTCTATGTTTAATTTATGTTTTCTATTCGAATGTTTCAGGCCACAAGTTTCATATATTACACAGTGCAGATGCATTGTATACCTAACTTGCTTGATTTAACTTGCTTATCAAATTTAGTTTATGCTCATTTGAAAATGGAAAATTTTATTCTTTTTAAACGTTTATTTCAGTTTATAAGTTAAATGTGTATTAAAATGTTTCAGCTCATGTACAATATTCTATAATTAACAGGGTCTTTCAAGTTTTTGGCGGATATATTAAATGCATATTACAGTCACTTAGTTGAAATACTGAAACTTTTACAAATACATGTATGTGATCATCAGAGGCTCCTCCATCTATCATGTATTCCATTCAACACAACCACTCGGATTTTATGCAAATATTCTCAGTATCGATTTCAGCAGAGCGCCGCGACCCAAAGTTCCCTTGTTTCTACGATAAATATGGATCATTAATCAAAATTATTTTGGGTCACATAGGTCATTTGTCAGTATTGAATGCGTCGAGTTCAGACAAGCAGTCCTATGTGAACTGTCGTCACTTCCGAGTAGTGTCAATGCTCCGGTCTTAAAGAGTACGAATCAAACGTCTCCTATGTAAATAAAAAATCCAAAACATTTGACATGTGATTGATTTTTGCATTAAATTTAGGGATGCTAGCTCTTACTGTCCCTGGGTTAATGTACTGATGACCAAAGACCCCTGTTCAAAAATAGGTTGATGCTGGTGGCGCCACAAATACCTCCATTTAAAATATGAGTCATGTGACCAAAATTTGCATACAATTTGGTGATAATTGCTCAAGTTGTTTCTGATATCGTAATTTTAGTATGTTTTTTTTGGTAAATGACTAAGTTCAGCTTCCTGTAACTCAGCCAAAAATTACCCAACTAAAACCATTCGAACAGACGTGAGAAAGATTTTTTCTGGGATTATTTCTGTGAAATGGTGAACATGTCAGGGCGGTTCCGGAGGAGAAGATTTTTAAAGGTTTCTTAGCTTTTCACTTGTAAAATCTAAGTAAATGCAGATAGCCAAATAAATAAGTTCAATCCGATAGTTTGACATGTGACTGATTCTTCAATAAAATTTGGCGCTGCTAGCAATGACGGTTTTTGAGATAGCATGGGTTCACGTACGGACGACAGTGGACGCTGCGCCATCGCATAAGCTCACAGCATCGCTAAACTGGGGACCCATGGGTCTCGACGCTAAGCTTAATTTGTCTGTAAGGATATTTTTAAGTATATTTTTCAGAATGACAGTCCTGTTACCTTAATCAATAACCTTGTGACCAAAAAATCTTAGAACTTGCAGCATTTAGATTATTGTAACAATCTATTAAACTAGATGTGTCGGAAAGACACGAATGCCCCCGCCTGGGGCAAATTAGAAACATGTGTTAAATTTTGTAAAAATTTTTAAGTTCAGGAAGTGTTGTATGGTCAAAAGTAGGTCAACAAGGACAAAATGCAAACTCGATCTGTAAAGGGTCATTATCAAGCAAGACACCAAAAATCAGGCCAGTATCTGCAGGCATTGGGAAAAAAGTCCATATATGTGCATTTTTCATGAAAATTTCTGTCTTTCATGAAATTTTCTATGTTCAGGATCTGTCATATGGTGAAAAATAGATTAACTGGGACGAAACGCGAACTCGATCTGTAAGTGGTCATTATGCCCCCACAGACCAAACATTAGGCCAGTATCTGTAAGCTTTGTATTGCGAAACTAGAATATTAGCAAAAGTTGATAATCATTTATAAATTTAAATTGGAGAGGTATATACCATGTTTCATAACAATCCACCAAATGCTTCCTGAGAAATAAGCTCCTAAGTTTTTTTCTATACTAAGCTCTTTGACCTTGAAAAGTAGGTCAAGATCACCCATCTTTGAACTTGACCAAGATTTTGTAAATATAATGCAATAGCACTGAAGAAATGAAGTTCCTGTGTTGAATACCTTTGGAGATATCCTGCACAAAAGGCCAAAATTGAAAAAATCCGTTAAAATTTCATTAAAAAACAGAAATTGCAGGTGGCGCCACCAAAATTGTGCAGCACATACAGACCATCAGTCCCAATGATCATAGTAAGTTTAGTGAAAATCCACACAATGGTTCCTGAGATATAAACTTCTGAGTGTTTTTCTATAATCAGCTCTAAAATGTAGAAAAATGGGTCAAGGTCACCCATCTTCGAACTTGACCGAGATTTTATCGATATACATCTTCACTGATGAAATAAAATTCCAACGGTGAATCCTTTAAGAGATATCCCGCTCACAAGGTAAAAGTTAACAGACGCGGAACGGACGGACGGACGGACAGACACCGGACAGACAGATGGACAGACGGACAGCTTGGGTGACGACAATAGCCCATCAGCCTATGAGCTGAGGGCTAAAAACGGCTGTACATGTGTATTTGTCATGAAAATTTCTATTTTTCATGAATTTTTCTAAGTTTAGGAGCCGTAAAACAGTCAAAAGAAGGTCAACCGGGACGAAACGCGAACCTGATCTGTAACTGGTCATTATCTGCCCACACACCAAAAATCAGGCCAATATCTGCAGGCATTGCGAAAAAAAGTCCGTACAACTGTTTGATTTCGGAATGACGGACATGGGTAAAACTATATGCCCCGGCCACTTTGTGGCGGGGGCATAAAAATGAACTTGACCTCTGACCAGGTATTTCCTCACTTTGGGAAAGTAAGCCATGTGTGAAATATTGAAAGTTCGGGATGAAAAGTTTGATTTACAGTGCATCCACAATCTCTTTTGTGACCTTCAACTTTCATCTCTTGACCCTGAAAATCAAAATAAATTTACTTAAGTGGTGGGTCATTATTAAATCAAGTTTGAAGCCAATCTGTCAATCCAAAGCAGAATTATCATCCATAAACTAATTTGTGAATGGATGGACCCTGTGACCTTGGACCCTATGACCCCAAAATCGAACAGAATCTTCCCCGATTGGCAGGTTAGCAATATCCTGAAGATGGAAGGTTTGCGATGAAAAGTTTGGCTTAAAATGCATACACATCCTTTTAAAAGAAATGAGTCCTTTGACCGTTGGACCCCAAAATCGACACAGTTCTTGCTGCAGTGGTTAGCCATATATGTTTAGTTTGAAACCACCATATCAAACTAAACTGGTGTTATCATCTGGAAACTAATTTGTGAACAGATGGCCCCTATGACCTTGACCTTTGACCTTGTGACCCCAAATTCATTTATGCTCTCCCCATACTGGCAAGTCGGCTGAATGAGCAAGATGGAACGTTTGGGATGAAAAGCTTGGCTAAAAGTGCAGCCATAATATTTTAAATAAGTGAGTCCTGTGACCTTGACCTTTGACCTTGTGACCCCAAAATCATAAACGTTCTTGCTTTAGTGGTGGGACATATGTAAGTCAAGTTTGAAATCCATGTGTCTATCTAACCTGGAGCTATGATCTGGAAACAAATTTGTTTCGATGGACGGATGAACAGACAGACAGACAGACAGACAGACAGACAGACAAGGTGATTACAAAAGGGCATCCACTTGTGATCACCAGGTTTTGGGACACTAGATGTAATCGCAGCTGAGAAACCGACATGATTGTTGTCAATTTATAGTAAAAAAAAATTGAAAAATATTTGTTAAAATAACAAAAAAAAAAAACCAGGTGGCGCCACCCCTTTTAGGGACGGACAAAACTAGTCATGGTCAATGTTCAAGGCAAGATTCCTGACAATCCATGCATTAATTATCAAGATATTGGAGGTTTTGTATCAAATGTTTGATTATTCTGGGGGGGGGGGGTACTATCAAGCCCTATAGTTTTTAGAATATAGGTCGCAGTGACTTTAATTTCAGGTTTCCAAGGAAATTTTTTATTGACCTCCTTGGACGTTCAGTAAGAAGTTTCTAGGACCAGCAGTCACGATTTGTGCCCTGCTAACGGACGGCCGGACGGACAAAGCGCCATTCCTATACCTCAGTTGACTTACAGTCAGCTGAGCTAAACAATTTATATAAAACCTCCAGTATCTTGATAATTAATGGACTGTCATGAATCTTGCCTTTAGTATACACCATGACTAGATTTGACAGTTTCCGAAAACTGGTTGCGCCACCTGTATCTTTTTTCTAATTTTTACTATGTTTTTTTTTTACTTTGTGATTATTGATAATAAGTGAATGCCCTATAGTGATCACCCTGTCCATCCACAAATCTGTTTCCAGATGATAACTCCAGTATGGATTGACATATAGATTTCAAACGTTTGCATGGCCCACTACTAAAGCAAGAAACATTATTATTTTGGGGTCATGAGATCAAAAGTCAAGGTCCCATTTATTTTAAAAAAATGTAAGCATTTCAAGTCACTTTTCATCCTAAACCTTCCATTTTATGCAAAAAAGCTGACCTGCCAATAGAGTAAAAACCCTATCGATCTCGGGGTCATGAGGTCAAGGTCACAGGACCCATTTCTTTAAAAAGAATGTGGATGCATTTAAAAACTTTTCATCACAAATTTCCATCTTTCAGATATTGCTCACCTGCCAATATGGGAAGATTCTTTTCGATTTTTGGGTCACAGGGCCCATCCATTCACAAGTTATTTATGGAAGGTTAACTCTGGTTTGGATAGATTGGCTTCAAATTTGGTTTATTAATGACCCAGCACTAAAATTTTGCGAGGTCAAAGGAGCCACATCTTTAAAAAGATTGTGGATGCACTTTAAATCAAAATTTTTCATCCCAAACCTTCCATCTTTCACACATTGCTTATCTGCCCAGAGTGGAAGAAATCTTTGGATTTTGAGGTTACCTGGTCAGGGATTAAGGGATCCACTTTTTTAAAGATTGTTATGATAATTTAAATGATGAAAGTTCCAGAATAGAAAACTTCTCATATTTTTGGTCACAAGATCAAGGGTTAAGGTCACAGGACTTTTGAAAAGCGCATTAAAATATCTTTACAAATACACTTAAGCGTCGAGACCTATGGGTGTCTCGTTTTTACTATTTTGTTAATTCTTTCTTTCAATCGGGATCAGAAACGTTAAGATAAACCTGGTAAAAAACAGCCAAGATGGTGTAATAAAGTTAACGGTGGAAATTTTTCCATTTCAGTTGAAAACAGACGATACGAAAAGGAACATAAAAAGAAAGAGACACAAGCCAAGCTACTGACTGAAGTATTTGGAGACCACCTCAGACCATTTACCCTCCGGAATTGATCGTGACCAGAATTGCTCCGTTCACAAGAGTGAGCAGAGATGTTAAAAGCTCACAGTCAAACCAAGACATCCGGCAAGCTAGGTCCTGGCTGGTCAGATATGCGAGTTCAAACAAAGGACTGGGAACAAGGACTGTTAAAAGTCTAAATGAACCAAGTTGGACTGAAATACTCTTACGGACACAATATATACCAGATGCACAATATCAAATGCACAAAACTCTTGCTTCACTGAGTGAGGAGTCGTTATCAGGAATGTGCATTTCTTGAAACTGACGGCTTTGTATATAACGTTTCTCGCGACATTTCGTTATTTGAAGTGCTGTTGTGCAGAAATGCATAAAGATGGTGTCCAAAATGCTGTGAATGAAACGCTCTCAAAAGACACGATGGTGTCCAAAACGCTGTGAATGAAACGTGGAAAAGACACGATTTTAACCGGGGGCATTTAAAGTTTACGGCCACAAACGGTATCCATTAATGGAATTACTTTTTAAAATATTTAGAACATTAAATTACTTCAAGGATGATTTCCGACAAAAAAATGTCTGTCAAACCAACAATTTGCGGGCCCGGCAGTCTGCTGGGTGAAATATCAAAAGGACCATGTATAGGATTTTCAGTCCACGGAAACTTCAGTCCATTCTGTACTTTACAGAACTGTTCAAGCTTAAGTTTTCTTCACGTACATTAGCATTTCCCATTCTCAGACTTCGGGTAAGGAACATCAATGAACCAAATCTTTGCGGTTCCTACGAAAGGAACGACAAAATTGACCCGGCAAACATGCGCTACAACCCATGCCGTATTGGGGCTTCAAACCAGGCCGTAGTTTTCATACATGGATCCGTGAGAATGAACTATGGAGTACTGTTCTACAGCCAGTTGTTAAGATCGGCACACGGTGTTGTCACGTGTCATGGTGGAATTCAGAACAGTTCAGTGGAACATGTTAATTTGCCCCATTTCACGGGCAGTTTCACGGTCTTTAAAAACGTTAAATACCTGAAGTTCAGCACCAAGATACGAATTACACTTCAGACTTTATAGTAACCGGTATTTTTAGGGATTCCTTATTTAAAGACATACTTATATCAACAAAAATAAAATGCAAATTTTTTTTTTGTTCATGACCAGACTTCTATGGTTAATGACACATTTGACATCATCCCTGATATTCCATCAACCGTTGTAGATTATGTTCAATTATTGTGTAAAATACAGAAAACCCAAGATTACTGTTGGATAGTTTATTCATCAACCTGTTCATCATTTTCAAAATAATGACTACGGACAATGAAAGCCTGTTGTAATCCTAATCGTACGAATACATATAGAAAGAACAATGGTCCAATAATAAATGTTTAAGCAAGTGTTTAACTAATTCACGAAATATATACAAAAAGAGAAAGGGAGGAACCAAAATGTCTGATTCAATCCATTATTATATACTTCATATTGTGTATTCCTAGTGGGAAAATGATGGCTGAAATCCAATACAAAAATAAATTCCTCATTCAAGGTATTTTCAGTCTGAAATGAGGTTTCTCACAGATAAACTGCCATTACTATGCCAGTCACATACAACATAAAAACACCCTGCCAAGGAAACCTGGCAGTACTTAAATGAATACTACATCTGCACAAAATACATTCACTCAAAGGAAACTGTACAACATGCATCACATGCTTGTTTTGGTAGACGTAAATCACTCCAAAGAGAGCCCTGGGTGTTTGCTGGTGTCTGCATTTATACTGACGTTGTTTCACGTGCGCCACGCATGTCACAAATGTTTATGTACAGATCCCACACCTGTTTGATATAAGCTCCACAGAAGGAACAATTATAAAATCAGTAAAAAATATCCCTCGCATAGAATCAGTCCTGGATCGGCTGGGAAGAGAAGCACAGCTTGAAGACGTATGGGTTCTTTCCAACTGAAATGAAGAGATCAGGTGCAAATCACTTGATATACAGAAAGGTATTTTCATTTAGATTTATTTCACATAGCGTGCTGCATCATACAAGAATCCTGATAAGAAACCTTCACTTCTTTCCATGTAATAAAATAAAATTATTGATAACTTGCGCAACTTGTAAAGTAGCACCTCAATTTGCAAAACTAATAAAAAAGTTTACAGTTTATACTGATGAAAATAATTTATTTCTTTATTCAAAAGTTTAATTAAAGTTCGATGATAATCTGTATCTGATTATCTGCTTTCTAAATAAAAAATAATGTAAAGTCACTGGAAAGTATTTTACAACATTACATAATGTAATTATTTAAATAAAATACAACTCTTGAAAATTTAATATCAAATAAACAGCTTTAAAAGCAGTGCCCTAATTAAGTTGGATTCAATTGTGAAAATGTACACTGTTACAGCTACAATTACAACCACTTAACAAAGTAACAGTGAAAGTCATACAGGTTTTGAAAAGTTGAGTAAATCTCCAACAGAAGTAACTGACAGGTGACTCCCTATAAGTATGACAATTCCTACTGTCTGCACTATAACATGTGTACATACCTGGGTTTGGAACTTCGTAGTGATTAGCTAGCACCAATGCTTCCATCGCATCCGACTTTGTTTCCCACTGACACAGGCCTGTGATGCTGCGAGCATTTTCTACAAGAAGAGCAGGATTGTATGACAATGTAAACTACTGGTACAGACAAGGTATATATAAGATGATTAAGATCTTTAGATATGACCTGTCACAGGCAAACATTTGAAGGCAATGACAAGATTGTAGCCTGAATGGATGATAGAATATTTATATACAATTTTTAATTATAAAATGTGGGATTTCAAAACCATTTTTATTTACATTTTTCCTCAAAGGCCAAACAATTTCTTTTTAAGCACAAATGCAGGTCCAGTAGGAGTCAATGTCTGCTGAGTGAAGATGATAAGAATGTTGTTATTGAGTCCCTCAGACTTCAGGGTTTCTGTGAACATGTTTAGGAATAATCCACAAGTCCAGTAAGCAAGACAGTAGCTCTCAAGTCATCTCACTGGTTCTACTGAGATTTCCCTTCCTTGCTGCTGCAGTGGTTGGGTAGATCAATTCTAGGATCTTTCATTCAGGAGTAATACACCATAACCACAAAGCTAGGTCCTAACGGAAGATTCTGTCTTTTGCCTTGATCTGATCTCTGTACATATATCAGAGCACAGTGTGTTGAATCTAATTGGTGGTGTATCTAACTTAAAGTATGTCCACCTGTATAATGTAGGTCAATAACCACCTAAGAGCCAGACTTGCACGGAGGCAAGCTGTCAATCTTACCTTTTGTGGGGAACTTGAGCACTTTTGGTGGCTGTTTTGCTCCACATTCCTCAAAGAGCTACAATATAGAAAGCAGAAACCAAAAATTAACTTGTATTATGGTAATCCATGACCATGATTTCTTCACTAAAACATCTCTTTTTGTGGTGTGTAAAATAAACTCAACTTCAAACAATTTAACCTCAGTCAAAGGTCAGATCTTACTTGGACCAGCAATACTAAGCAGAATGATAGACACAAACTCAAACACTGTCCTCAATGCACTGGTATTAAATGCACTCATAAATACATAGGCTAACTAATTTGTATAAAACCTGTGGCCTAAATGGTTGGTTTTTTTTAACTTTATTAGAAAATTTAAAGATTGTTTTTATATTTGAAACTTGTGCTTCTAGATATTTGCTCTTTACAGAATGCCTTCAAAAGAGAACTATAGATACAGACACTTGACAATATGTTCTGCTATAAACTAAGTTTACCAACCTGCCAGAGTGCCAGGTCACAGCTCTAGTGTAAAACGTAATACAGTAAAACCTGGTTGTGTCGAAGTCGAAGGGACCATTGAATTTTCTTCGACACATCCGGTGTTCGAGACAATCAATATTCATTATATTCAACCATCTTAGCTTTAATTATTATCAATAAATACTGCACATGTATACAGGGCCTATATATTTAGGTGTACCAAATGTATTCGTTAAAGAACAACACAGATTTTATAATAAATTTATTATTTATAAAGAAAAGCGCATAAGTACCACCAAAAATAGGATTTTTAAAATCAAGAAAGTGAAATTGGAGCACATACAGGTATGAAAGCACACTAATCATCAAATGCAATGTGTCTGGTCTTGCCACCAAGTTATACCTGGACCAGCGCTTCGTACTTTTGCTCAATGGTCTTCACATTGAACTTGAACAGGCTGCGACGCCATAGCAAACAGTATAAAAGTGAAGCAGTAAAGCAGTATAACATACTCTTTGGTACAAATAAGAGTCGGTCTTCCATTATTTTGTCAAGTTTATTAATAACTTGAATTCGAATTATGGCTTTGTTGGCGAAAGAAGAAAGGCCTGATCATGAGTAAGCAATTGGCCTAACAGGTACACAACCAACCAGTTATGTAAACCATTGCCCTTGATGAGTAAGATCCTTGCCGGTATTAATTATATAACTGGTCATCAGGTATGATTAATGAGAATGCTAGTTATTATTTTAGGTATAGAAAGCACAGGGCCAGTGGTTCAGATATCTCTGAAGTTCTACAGAGATTAAAGTAGTTTGCCTTTGCTGCTCTATGAGTTTTTGACTTGAGGACTCTGGGTTCTTTAGTCCACATCTTAATGACCAGGCCCAATCCTACCCACCTTCTGGATGTCCTCCTCTGACAGCTGGGGCGGTGTGTTGAAGAAATGTAACACCTTGTTGGGTGGTTGGATGCGATTCTTGGCTGCTGCCTCGGGATTGGCGAAGCGATTATTCCTGTTGCCCATGAAGTCCATGAATGAGGGTGTACCATCAGGAAGCTCATGTGGGTTGGGGACATCCTGAAGGAAAGCCTGTTTGGAACGCCTGAAGCAGAAGTTAGATAAATAACTGTATGGTCACACCATCATGTAGTATAGAGACAAAGTTAGTATGGCCAAGTAGATATGATCCCTCCATCAAGGCAAAACAATCCATCTGGATTGACTCAACACTGTTATGTTATAAGTTCACTATGGCCCGTGTCCCACCTTTACATTTGTGTTTTGTGGAAACTGTTTGAGTAAATTTGACCAAGTACTGCTCAAATACAAACAAACTACAAACCAGACACAAGTGAAAACCTTCTACTGTCAAGGTAATAATACTTACATTTTGACCAACTGAGAAACTAGAATACGGGTAGTGGACAAGTTACAACGTGTATCCGCCATATCACAGAGGCATTGGTAAAGTAAGGCATGTAATGTTCCTGACATGACATTACTCCAAAATTTTTTGCATCAGTTATGCCAATAAAACTCCTCAAAAACAGATCTACAGATGGATAAACCATGCAAGATTTCATGTCGAGACACCAATCCACTACTGAGAAAAAGTGCATCAATGAATTCTATAAAAAAAGAACGGCAGATGGCTCCACCTGTCTGGTCTACACAAAGCTATGCAGACGGATAAACATGCAATAACTTCAGGCTGATACATCCATCCACTCCTCAGATATGAGCGATTTTTCCCCAAAGCAAACAGGCAGATGGACACCATGTAAAATAAATTTCAGATGGCACCACTAGTCTGAAATAAACAAGGCCTACAGGCCTAATGCGAACCTGTGCATTGGGAAATACACCAGGTATAATGCTTCAATGCTGGACCATTACTTTTCATGTATATGAACAATGCAAGTACTAAAAAATTTGAATAAGTAACAATTACACAAACTCTGCTGAAATTCTGGCATGGGTGCACAGAACACTAAAAATATTGTAGCTGGCACCACCAGTCTTGTATACAATGAAGCTATCAGAGATATATACATAGCCCAATATCAGACTGATATATCAAACCCCTCCTGAGAAAAACGCAGGGACACACACTGTGCAAAAGTCATGGTAGGTGGCAACACCTGCCTTGTGAGCGAGAGAGCCATCAAAGACACATAGACAGGTCAAAATATTAGGCCAATACATCAAACTTACCTTGAGTCTGATGCATGGGGCTGACCAGGTTTAGGTGAGAAAGGCTGTTGCCCCAAGTGAACTGTGACAAATTGCTTGCTCAGGCTACTGCACTGAGTGAACTCATGACCTGTACCTGGCTGCACTGAATGAACTCTTGACCTGTTGCATAATCTGACACAGTTGGCAGTCTGCCAAAGCTATAAATAGAATGCAGCTCCTGCACTAAGTAAACTCCCGACCCATACCTGGCTGCACTGAGTTAACTCTTGACCTGTTGCTTAATCTGATACAGTTGGCAGTCTGCCAAAGCTATAAATAGATCTAGACTGACCTCTAGCCTGTTGCCAAATCTGAAATAGTAGCCACACCATTGCATAAGCTCATGCAGGGGCCCTGCCCTGAGGGGCTTGACACCCATGAAGTGATCACATGGTGCCCATGAGGTGTTCACATGTCACCCATGAGGTGATCACATGCCATGTGCTTGGCTGCACTGACTGAACTCTTGACCTATATCTGGCTGCACTGAATGAACTCTTGATCTGTTCCCAAATCTGAAACATTTGGCAGTTTCTCAACCTATTTAAAGATACGGATTCAATCTTGGCTTGTTGGTATATCTGTTTACACATACTGAAAGACTTTGGCTAAAATTTTTTTTTTCAAGCCGACATATTCATAAACTTTTTATCAAAATATCTAGAATAATAAAAGATGCAGTACTTTTATTGTTAAAGGTCCAATAGTTCTGCCAAAAATCATTCTAGTAGCCTTGAACAAAGGCCACCTAAGAATAATTTTTGTGCAATGTTACAGAAGATATACCGTAAAATCTCCACCTAAAACCGCACTTCCGATTAAAACCGCACCCAGACTTCGCCGAAATTCCAGGTGAGACACCGCGAGAGGCTCAAATACTAAGAACCCCCCTTTAAAACCGCACCAACTTTTGCTACGGAATGATTTGACAAAAGACACAATCAAGCTATCATCTAGAAATGAACAGGCGTAGGTTGCGACTCGGCCATTCCTGTCCACATTAAAATTCCTTGGGCATATTTTTAAAACACATCATAACACTTTTTTTTGCAGGGTCACTCAAGCATGAAGTTTGGGAAGACGTAAGGGCCGATGAACCTCTGCCTGTTTATACAGATTTTATATTCCGTGCCGTATTCTTGTTTACTACCGATTTGTCATTATATTTTGGAAAAAAAATATTCTGCTGATCCAGTTCAGGTCACTGTATATTTTAATTCTAAAAGTAATATTTTGAAATCTTAATTTTTGATGAAAATTCCATTTTCTGGAATTACTCGGAAGATTCAAATCATTTTCATACCGGTTACTTCGGTATTATCATCGTCACATCGTACGTTGACATCGCTCCATGTCACAATTTGCTGGTGCGTTTGAAAACATCGCTGGTCTACTTAACAAAATATCAAAGTAACTGAAGTTACCTTGTCGAGATACGCACGTATAGGAAACATGACGCTTGAAAACGAGTGATTTTAATGTAAAATTAAAGTGGCCAGTCCGGGTAAGCAAGTTTTTTCCTGAAGAAAGTTTCCGTGTGGGGAGCCATTTTGTCAAGGCTGTGTTCGCGCAAGGCACGATGGGACGAAATAGGTGGCTGTTCTGTTTACCACCCACAGCGTACAGCCGTTCAAAATATTCTTGGCAGAATACCAGGGCGTTTCAGCACATAGGGGCACTCAAACTTGATTTTAAAACGATCGTCTGCCATTGTGTGACTCTTTACGATGTCAGCCTTTTATTCATTTTACGTTTGAAACAAATAATCATTGCTAAATAATGCCGCAAATGGGTTTAAAGTAGGCTTTTATTTCAATTTGCTTGACCATGCCCAACGAAGTGGGCCGCTGTGTGTTACAGCAGGGTTGTTGTAAACGTATTATTTGGTGACAATTACCAAGATTTTATAACAAGTTATATATCACACGAAAACTAATCAGCAATATTTAATCTATAAATAACAAATAATCGTAAATAACACATTTACACACGGCTGCCATGCATGCGAGACTGCTGCTAAGAACGGCCTTCGAAAGTTGCGATATTATCGCCCACTCGCCGGCCCAAAAACGATGTCTGTCAGGAAGATATTCAGGAAACCCTTCTAGTATAAACCGCACAGTGCTTTCAGGAAATCAACCCGATTCCAAGATTTTGAATTTCTTGATTAAACCGCGGTTTTAAGTGGAGATTTTACGGTAATTGAAATAATAATTTTGTAGAAGAACACTACTGCAGTCCTCAGTTTCAAAAAGACATAATAATGGCTATAAGACCAACTTAAGCTTTTCACAACACAACCAAAACTCAACAAACTGAGTATATTCTGATATGATTGAAAGAACCATGTCCTAGGATAATTCTTTTGAAAAATTGAACAATTCAACTTGACAGTTTCATCATTAAGCTGAAAGAGGCTAATATTTGGAGGTTTTTTGCCCATAAAAAACAGGTCAATGTAGGTGGCACCACAAAATCTGCAATTTCAAATATAAGTCATGTGACCAACATTTGCACAATACCTGGTAATGCTAGCTTCTGTCATTTCTGAGAGTACTATGTCAGTATGCTTACTTGGCCAAATGACTGTTCAAATTTGTGTAACTCCACTAAAATTCATCAAATGCAAACAATTTGAACAAACTTGAGAGGGCTTGCCTCATTTATGTAAAATATTGAACAATTTGGCTGGACCATCTACAAGAAGCTTTTTCCCTATAAAATCTAAGTAAATGCAGATAGCTAAAAAATAAGCTGAATCCCACAAAATTTGATATGTGACAGATTATTGCATAAAATCTGGGAATGGTAGCTCCTGCTATTCCTGAGAAATTATGGATTAATGTACAGATGACCAATGACCCCCTTACAAAAAAAGGTCATTTCAGGTGGCGCCACCAATACCTGAATTTCATATATGACTCATGTGACCAACACTGGCAAAAATTTGGTGATGATAGCTCTGGCCGTTTCTGATACTGTCATTTTAGTATGCTTTTTTGGACAGATGACTAAGTTCAATTCCTGTAACTCGGCCAAAATTCACCAAACTTGAACAATTGGAACAAAATTGAGGGAGATGGTATAAAAGATTATTTCTGTGTAATATTAAACAATTTGGCTTAAGTGTTTCGGAGGAGAAGATTTTTAAATTTTTTTTTAGCTTTTTCTCTATAAAATTTGAGAAAATTTTCAGATGGCTAGTTTTTTGCATTAAATTTCTTGATGCTAGCTCCAATCATTTTCAAAATAGTATGGGTTAACGTACAGAAGACAAACGCCATCACACCATCACAATAGCTCACAGGTTAACTAAAAATTAATACAGATGCATATTGAATGCAAAATTGTAATACAGATACATCTCACTGATGACAAAATCTTGAATTAATTTGACTATGGATACCAATTATTTATAATCCATGTACAGCCGTCTTTAAATACCCACAGAGAGCTGTATACCTGTGATTGTAAACATCGCCTGGCATGAGGAATATCTAAAAATCATAAATCTACATTTTTTAAAAGCTTTTAAAAAACAATCTTGTCAATATTAACCATAGATAACCTGAAATCTAAATGTCTAGAGGCATGATGTAATAAATGCAGATAAACTGGTGCTAGTCTAGATGTATCTGCTTCACACAGCTAACATATATGGTAAAATGACTCAATTCAATCTTTATTATTCAGCCAAAATTCATTCTTTGGAACCATAAAAGACAATTATTATAAGAATTATTCAGGGGATTATTCTTGTAAAATATTAAACAAATTGGCCTCAGTAGGGTCAGTCAAAAAATTTTTACAGGGTATAACTCATATGGGAAAATACAGCAAAATGGCTAAGTTAAGCTTCAAATAACTCAGCCAAAAATCACTGAACCAAAACCATTTGAACAAACTTGAATTATCAACATCTAAGGATAATTAATGTGTGAGATTTAAGAATTTGGCCCAGTGGTTTTTGAGGAGAAAATCTTTGTAGCCACTGAGCTAAAATGGGCTGTTACAGCATGACTAAATTCAGCTTCCCATAACTCAGCCAAAAGTCACTGAGACCATTTGAACAAACTTCAGAAAGCACTACCCTAGGATCATTTCTGTGCGATATTAAACTATTTGGCCATATGGTTTCAGAGAAGAAGTTTTTTTGTAGCTGTCAGTATGATACCAGCACTGATGACCCCTGTACAAAAAAGGCCGATGCAGGTGGCGCCACCAATACCTCAATTTCATATATGTCCCATGTGAACAACATTGGCAAAAAATTTGGTGATGATAGCTCTAGCCGTTTCTGAGACTGTAATTTTAGTATGCTTTTATGGACAGATGACTAAGTTCAACTTCCTCTAACTCGGCCAAAAATCACCGAACTTAAACCATTCGAACAAACTTGAGAAAGATTATTCCAGGAATCATTTCTGTGAAATATTGGACAATTTGGCTGAACAGTTTCGGAGAAGAAGATTTTTAAAGATTTTTTAGCTTTTTCCCTATAAAATCTAAGAAAATGCAGTTAGCCAAAAAATAAGCAAAATCCGATATAGTTTTTTAGATGACTAATTTTTTGCATAAAATTTTGTGATGCTACCTCTTGCCGTTTTCAAGATAGTATGGGTTAACGTACAGACGACGGACGATTCCACACCATCGCATAAGCTCACAGGTTCGCTAAAAATGGAGGTATCCAAGATCTATAGACATGCACAATTTCAGGCCAATACAGCAAATCACTCCTGAGAAATGGGCATTAAAGTATCCTATGATAACAGGAAGGTAGGTGGCAACACCTGTCTGGTCTATAAAAAAACTCTGCATGATGCATGTACTTGCCAAATTTCAGACCTACTCCTCCGGTATAAGCAATTTTCACCTTAAAGGATGCCACGCAAAATTAATTTTGTGAGTGGCGCCACCAGTCTAAAGTAAGAGATGGAGTGGTCCAAGATCTATGGACTTTCCAAATTTCAGCTCAATACATTGTACCACCCCCGAGATATGGGCGGTTATTAAAAGACATCCAGATTCATACCCCACATAAAGGACTGCAGGTGGCACCACCAGTCTTTGTTAGGCACAACTAGATAGGTGAGCAAATAACTATACCAGGTGAGCGAATAACTACACCGGGTTTCAAAAAGATTGGTCCAAGGGTCTCAGAGGAGTTCTCTGGAAATGAATGCAGCGGCGGGGCGGAACCCGGTCGAAAACTTTGTATCTGCAAAACCTTTGGTGGATACAATGAAATTAGTTTGACATGGTTTGTATTTACACAAGCATATTGATACAGAGGGCATCCATGTCTGTATCAAGAGGAAAAAGAAACTGCTGTGATCTATGCTAGGTACTGCTGATTATTAAGATAACCACCACATATAATACTTACCCAAGTTGTTACTTTAACTTAGTACTTACCCAAGCTGTAACTTTTTCTCAAATAGCGTGGCATTGTTCAGGTTCTGCATGGCACGGTCACATGACAGCTGGTCACCCATCTGGACCATCGCTGACCCTTCCTTGGTCTTCAAGAATTTTACCTGAAGATAATGCAGCATTGTTAAATCACTCTTTACAGGCCATCATTTAATAGTTATTACTGAAAACTATAGGCATAACCTGAAGAATATCCTGCTGGAAGTTTTCCACAGATTTCCAAATGATAATTTCACAAAGTTTGTCATACATCATTTTAAAGAATCAACTCTGGTTATTAAAAATCAAAGTTTCAGTGATTAAGAAATTTTACACATGATTTGATAATCTTGGCAATTCCAGGTTAAGTAGTAAAGTTTTCCTGTTGGGTGCTCACACACTGTTAATATATAAGCCTAATTTTGGACAAAAAAAAGCAAACGTCATATATTCAATTCCACCTGTCCAGTTAAGTGAGCAAAGTTAACAGAAGAATAAACTGTGGAGGACTTACCCGGACAACATTCCCGTACAGACAGAACAAGTTGAAGATTTTCTTTGCGTTCATCTTGATAGGGTCAAGGCCGTAGACCATGAGAACGGCTCCCTGCTGCTGTCCGGCACCAGGCATGCCCCCCTGGTCCTGGTAGCCATGTGGAGGACCGTATGGTGGGGGCCCACTGGGTCCGCTCTGGTAGGGGTCATTGCCTCCATAACCACTGTCCTGTTAAACACAACATAAAGAGTAAATTACACAGAATTCTCATTCAGATCAATGTTTACTGACATATACTGTGGTTGTCTTCTTATTTGCGGTGGTTTCAAATTCGCGATATTCGCGGTCGCTCCCTGACCGCGAAAATGAAACCGCGCAGTTTTGAATGCACATATACCAGACCATAATCATTAATTTCAGAAGCTGCCGATAGTTTGCGACAGTTGATATTTATCTTCAGCAATGTAGTGATTGTCCATCAAGCCTGGTGCATATACGATAAATGATTCAGGGAGAATGCTGGGCCCATTTTAAATAATATCGGTTGGCTCTGATGCAAAAAACCGGGACCCTTTGCAGGTGCGTGCTAACTCCGGCGGACGCGCCCGGGAGTTATTCCTTTCCCCCGGCACATGACTGGAAAGTGTCAATGCCCGCTGGGCAGTAATATTTAAAAATTACGTGTATGTGTGCCAAGTTAGATGACATCCAGTGCCGCTTAAAAATGAATATTGAGTAGAAGGTACTCGTTCACATTGTGCCGTATTTAGTCATGTTAATGAATAAAATTTGCCACTAAAGTAGTGAACATAGCCGCTAGGGTTGCGCCACCTTGTAATTGTATAAAAGACTAATTCTGTGAAATCATGACGCGCCAAATGATGTATGATTGGCCAGTGATGACGTGAGTTTTGAATATATTTGAAAGGTCGCAGTTCATGTTGGGGCCAAAGTGCCTTAAAACAGTGGAATATTATGTTTTGCTTCAGATTTTAACTGTGAGAAACTGAATACGGTTCCTTCTTCCACCTATATGGAAGAAATTAGCAACATATATAAACGGCATTCAAATTATTCTGGGCAAATCCCTGCCTTCGATACTGAAACAAGGGGGCTACCTGCAGGCGTCCCTTGTTGGTTGAGCAGGTGATTACGACTCGACTTTTAATTAACAGGAGTAAGATACCCTTGTCAAGACAGTTTCCCTAAACAAACTTAATATACCGTTTTGTAGTTACAGGTTGGTTTCTCAACACACCTTAATAACATTTGAGTTGTTTTTAATGAGCCTCGGCCCTGAACTAATTACAGCCAGCGGGGTCAATGCTTCCAGCAGGCGTCGGCTTAGCCGTCTGTGAATGTTCGAACATGCGATATCCGGACAGAGAAATAGGAGACCTAGATAATAGTGAAATCACCGGTAAATGAAACTATTTTTGATAATGAAATATACTACTAGACCAATGATAGAGCGTGAAAAAGGAACCCCGTGAAACTTTTAAAAATATAAAAACCGCGAAAAAATTCAGCCCCGCCAATATAAAGGCAACCACAGTATGAGCAGACTGGCTGGTTATTATGAGAAGTGAATGTAAGGACATATAGAGGTTGGAAGGCAGTCTACACACTGTGTAGTACACACTGATGCCACTTGAATGTCTTTTTCTTATTTAAATACATCACCAGTAAATGACTAACCTGTTTCCTATAAAAATGTTTCTTTTTCCATTAAATTTAACTTTACACTTAATCACCCCTACTTTCAGACATCCTAATACGATCAGAAACTGGAGATTAATCCCTTTCCGTACCTGGTAGTATCCTCCATACCCGCCGTAACTTTGCTGCTGGCCCTGAACGGGACGTCCAAACTGGTCATACTTCCCATCACCTCGGCCGGAGTAGCTGTCCATCCCTCCGTACCCTCCGCTGTACGGCTGTGGCCCATTCCTCCTGTTACTTGGGTCAGGGTGCTCAGCTCCAGTTTGACCAGTAAAACAAAACAATTCATCAATCAACAGCTGTTATGTCAGTATCCTTGACCAGTAAAACAAAACACTTTATCAATCAACAGCTGTTATGTCAGTATCCTTGACCAGTAAAACAAAACACTTTATTAATCAACAGCTGTTATGTCAGTATCCTTGACCAGTTAAACAAAACACTTTATTAATCAACAGCTGTTATGTCAGTATCCTTGACCAGGAAAACAAAACACTTTATTAATCAACAGTTATTACGTCAGTGTCCTTGCTTGTAGTAGTTTCATGTGATATCATCCGTTACTGATTAGGTCTGACCCTTCATCAAACTCAACATTTTGATTTTCACTCAGCAGAATAAACAAACCAAAAAATAAATTTTATTAGCCTTTTTTTACATGTCAGTTGTTTAAAGACAATTTAGAGAATACCACCCACTCCAAACTTAGCTGAAAGTATGAATTTTTTCTAAATGCCAAGCAAACTGAAGGTCATGTTACATGGTACCTGGACACTAACTTGGTCACCATATGCATAATAAAGCTACCCATCTGGACAAGATTTCGAGCCTGAATCAATTTACCCTCCCTCAGAGAGCCTGTCACGTTTATAAAGTTGGCAAAAAGGGATGAGATATCCCAAATATTATTCAGTTTGTCAGCTATGTTAACTAGAAAGATGAAAATCAAGGCCTACAGGCACAATGCCAACCAGTGCAATGGGATTGCATCGGGAATTGTGCTTCCATGATAACATGCTTGACCAATATTTGAAAAGTTCTTTAATAATTTTCAATTACTTGTTTGACGTGCACATGTATAATGCAAGTACTAAACATTTTAAACTCAAGTTCAAGCACCAATTACACAAATGTGAAATGCATGGACAAGTCAAAATGTCGGCCAATACATCAAACTTCAAGTGAGTCGGGAGCACTGGGATGACCAAGCTCAACTATGGCAGCCAGTTTCCCCCCAGTGAACAGAACAAATTGCTAGCTGCAGCTACTGCACCAAGTAAACTCTTCACCTGTGGCCTAATCTGAAACAGCTGGCAGTCTGCCAAAGCTATAAATAGATCCAGACTGACCTTTGACCTGTTGCCAATTTGAAATAGTTGGCAATCTTGGCATGTGAGTAAATCTGTTAACACCCTACCCAAGGTTTTTGTGAAAAATTAAATGATTTAGCTTGACAGTTTCATCTTAAAACATTTTTCAGCTGAATTAGGCTAAAATTAAGAGGTTTTTGCCAGTAAAAAACAGGTTTATTTAGATTGCGCCACAAAAACTGCCATGTGACCAACATTTGCATAAAATTTGGTGATGATAGCTCCAGCTTTTCCTGATTCTGTAATTTTAGTATCTTTTTTGGCCAAATGACAAGTTCAGCTTTCAGTAACTCGGCCAAAATTCACCAACCCTTTGACCCTTTTAACAAACTTGAGAGAAATTGTGTCAGAGATTATTTCTGTGAAATACTGAACAATTTGGCTCGACAGTTTCGGAGAAGATATTTAAAGGTTTTTTTTTAAACAATTCTTCCCTATAAAATCTAAGTTAATGCAGATGGCAAAAAATAAGCAGAATTAAATAGAGTTCTTTAGATTACTGATTTTTTGCATTACATTTAGTTATGCTAGCTCATGCTGTTTTTGAGATAGTCTGGGTTAATGTACGGATGACAGACGGCGCCACACCATCGCATAAGCCCACAGGTTGGCTAAAAAAACAATAAAGAAACCTTTTAAGGGCCACCATGAAAACTACCACTGGAAGAATCTAACAGACTTTCTAAAGTGAAAGACAAGAAACTTTGCCAACATTCCATCTGACATGCAACTGAAAGCTCTCTACAAGATCGAGGATCCAGACTGTTTTATTTTAGAAAAAGAAATTTTGCTGATGTGAGACTTACTGTAGTGCTGGGGGCCTGCACCATAGCGCGGAGCATCTAATAAAGGCTGGCTTCTTGGACCTTCCTTGCCTGTAAAGTGACCAAAAAGAGTGGGGTGAGTGCTTGCCAAGAACAGACTGGTAAAACTACTGAATCAACCACAGGTCAATGGGCAAAAAAGGATACCCTGCCACAGCTATGGTAGCTACATAAATACCAAATCTATACATTATATCTATCTCAATAAGAAAAGCAAGGTCTTAGGTTGTTCTAGTACTGTTGATGTGACTTAATATCCAACCACTGCAAGTCAATGAAATAACACGAAATAATAACCGGTGTCTACTATAGGTTCTCTGCTGTCAAGTCATGTTCTGGTTCTGGCTCCAGTAACACATTTTAAATGCTCATACATGAAACTGTAAATAACTGAAACTCAACCAATAAGTAAAAGTATCTATGAAGAAAACTTAGCACAAAAATAAATACATCAAAGACTCATCTCAACAACAACTGATTACCAATACTATATATCAACTCCTGATTTCCTACACTGAATGTCAGCTACTAATGTCCTACACTGAATGTCAGCTAATGATGTCCTACACTGAATGTCAGCTACTGACGTCCTTCACTGAATGTCAGCTGTCGTCCTACACTGAATGTCAGCTACTGATGTCCTACACTGAATGTCAGCTACTGAAGTCCTACACTGAATGTCAGCGACTGAAGTCCAACACTGAATGTCAGCGACTGAAGTCCAACACTGAATGTCAGCTACTGCATCTTACACTGAATGTCAGCTACTGTCGTCCTACACTGAATGTCAGCTAATGTCGTCCTACACTGAATGTCATTTACTGAAGTCCTACACTGAATGTCAGCTACTGACATCCTACACTGAATGTCAGCTGGTTCTTTTCTTCAAAAAGAAACTGCTGAAACTTTTCTGTCATAATCTCAAATACATACACTTTTCCAGGATACACATTTAAAGACAAGTCAAAGGTGTTTTTTCTTTTAAACTGTTAAAATCTGTGAATCTGTGTCAAATGTAATTGAATATAATCTTTAAGCAAAAAAGGCAGATATTATTACATAATGCAATACAAACAGGTTTAAAAAAGAAAAGAACAAAATGTCTGATTTTTTTTATTGGGATATAATATACAAAATATAAGTTGACATGTATTTACAAATATGTAGATATCCAACATAAATAAGCCCTGCCATATTACTCCATGAGCGTAGTGAGACAAGAATTGTAGAAAGATATGAAGCTCTGAAGAATCATAGCAAGTTTACTGACCGTAACTAAACAAACCAAAGTATCTACTCAATACTACCATGTTGACAATAATTTGACATCGGAGTGATCAACACCCAGTACAAGAGCAGGAAATCAGTTGAGTCACGCAGGTGTAAAGTAATGAATGGAGCACCATACCTGAACACCACCCGCGTTACCTGGTCAGCTCTCCTACCGGGCTACCAGAGACTTGTGAGGTGCGGCGACATGATGTCTGATGCACTCTGTACACAAAGCAAAGTCTTACAAACTGACAAACTTTCTGCTTGTGAGGTGTGTTCGTGTGAGACTGCCGTGATATGAAGTATGGTATAGTTTATCTTCTTTTAGCCATGGTGTTGGTTGTTTCAAGCTATGGGCAATAAAAGTCAACAGTGGTATTCCATTTAGTGCTGTGGACCAGCAGTTTATATGACATATTTTTTTGTCGTGTTGATATTTGCCCAGTGACAACTGTATCCCCATGTAAGTGATTTTCTCCATTTAGCTTCTGTTGGTTCATTGCTGGTAAATTTTCCGTGACTGATACAATATTTGTTACGTGCACATCTTGTTATTCAAATTAAGTGTCCACAGGAAACCAACAATTTAAATTATAGATGGTTTGCCTTTCCTGGACAGTAATGTTTAAAGTGCATAAGTAGGTCCTCTCACACTGGCAAAGTTTAAGGTGTATAAAAGTGTTACTTGCAACAGCCTGGGTTTGGAACTGGCCTGTACACCTGTAATTGGGTCGTGGTCTTCATGTAGATGACAGTTCCGTGGTGTGTGTGGTGCGCTGTACGTAGCGTGCCCTGTCGGGCCCCTCAGCTCTGCATTATTTCTGGCTGTGTCAGCACTTAGAGCTGGTGTCACTGTAATCTTGGTGTATGTTGATGTAAAGCTGCACAAACTTGACATTCTTCAGAGCTGATATGTGATGGCAGATATATGTACTGATCATAATCAAGTCTTCTGTAACATGCAGGTGAGAGGGGTCTGCTTCTGAAAGCTGTATCAATTACCACAGTCCCTAGTCATTAACTAGGTCACTATGCAAATGTTCTTTGCGTTCTATATTGTGTTTTCTATGAAGTCAATCTTGCTTACTTAACATGGTCAACCTGAATTTGCTTTGATCTGGCTTCAAATTATGTGTCATACCTGTTCAAGTTCTGAAGTTTTTGTAGTTATAAAAACATCTAAAAGTTTAAGAGTTACAAATGACCTTAATTAGTCAGCATCGTAACATTATAAACATATAATCAGTGCAAGAAAGGACTGTCATATAAAGCTACTGTATCTTTGTTCAGGTTGTTTTGTCATGCATGTGAATGGGTTAGATAAAACTGAAGGGCATAACTTTTGAATGTACCTACACCACTTTAACCCTGTAGTTATTGACCCTGTACACAAACAGATTAAACAAGTTAATGTATTTGTTACAAATATGTAGCTTACAGTTATGCATGATAGCACTTTTTCATTATTTTATGTTTTGCACAAAAATTAATATCCGGTGATGCAAGGTTTTTCATTCATTTTCCTTTTACATTTATGCTAATGTTCTGTATCAGTTGTCTTTGCAGTGCATTTCAACAGCTTGGCTTTCTGGATGTGTATTAGCGCTGATCTATGAACTGACTGTATGTCTTTTATTTCATGATATCTGGTATGTTTCTTGGAGTGTTGTTTTCTGCTGCACAATTAAAATCAATCCAGTAGCATTTAGTATTCATAGTAATATTCAAATCAATTATCTATTATTATCTAAAAGAATAAATCACACATATCTTGAAACAGTGCAGTTATTAAAACTTTTGTATATCACAGTTAATACAAGTTATAATCTAAGACAATAATTAAATAAGCCTTCTGTATACATATACCTACTGGGCTTAACATTCACAGAAACAGGAAAATTTCATGATAAATTAAATATTAATAAATCCTCTAAGAACCAGCTTTTAAGTTACTCACCCATCTGACTGTTCTCATAATCCCAACTCTCACTGTCATTGCGGTAAACATTAAGTCTTGTGGGCTATAATAAGATGATAAAGAAATGAAAAATTCTGTGCAAATGCAAGACAAAAGAGAACTTTTTTTTATAATGCGATACATTTCAAATTTACAACATCAACATTAAACAAATGTAAACTTATTGTTTTACACAGCCAGTGTATGTTTCAAAATAGACATTAAATTATTCTAGATCACTCTTTATTATATAAAAAAAATAATGGACCCCTATTTTAAAAGCAACCAGTCATTAGCTGTTAATTTATATAATCTCCAGGAATTCAGTTCAGTGGATCTTTTTCACTGACATTTCAGTATAACCAAAGAATCCCTTGATGTTGGACAACCATTTAATTTGGTCCTAAGTAAGGTTTATATGTACTCTTTATGACTAAAAAGTATATTTTTTGGTTAATTTTCAAAAAAAGAACAAGAACTTGTTCACCTGACAGGTTTGCCTTACCTTTGCGTATTCTATTTTCAGTGTGCAGCACCCGGAGTAGATATCTGCTCCATTTAGGGACTGTTTAGCTCTCTTGGCAGAATCAATGGAGTCAAACGTGACCAGTTAAGGTACATTTTAACATATCACAAAAAAACCCCATTAAATTTAGACAGATTACAAAACAGGCATTACATTCGAACAGATTACATTTAAACAAATTACAAGCAAGACATTTAACAAGGTCTACAGGTATAATATGAACCTGTGCAATGGTATACACACCAGATTTAATGCTTCAATGCTGGACCATTATTTCCAATTACATGTGTAACATGTATATGAACAATGCATGTACTACACATTTTGTACACAAACCAATAACAAAAACATCACTGCTGAAATACTGCCATGGGTGCACACAACACAAAAATGACTGTAGGTGGTGCCACCAGTCTTGTATACAACAAAGCTATCCAATATGTATAAATATGCAAAATTTCAGGCTAAAGTATCAAATCCCTCCCAATGATTAGCAGGGACATACTCTTTCCAAAGTCATGGTAGGTTGTGCTACCAGTCTTGTGAACGAGAAAGCCATCAGGGGCATAGACAGGTCAAAATATAAGGCCAATATATCACTTCTCTTGAGCACAGACACTCAGCTGATCCCGCCTATGTGAGGAAGGCAGTTGCCCCAAGTAAACTGGAACAAATTGCTCTCTGCAGCTACTGCACTGAGTGAACTCTTGACCTGTACCTAGCTGCACTGAGTGAACTCTTGACCTGTACCTGGCTGCACTGAATAAACTCTTGACCTGTTGCATAATCTGATAAAGTTGGTGTTTTGCAAAAGATATAATTAGATCAAGTCTTACCTTTGACCTATTGCCATATCTGAATTAGTGGGCATTCTGTCATGCTATTCATAGATACAAACACAATCGTGGCCTACAAACAGTTTCATCATAAACCATTTTTAAACTGAAAGAGGCTAAAGTTCTGAGGTTTTTATCTATAAAATACTGGTTGATGTAGGTGGTGCCACTAATAATGCAATTTCAAATATGAGTCATGTAAAAAACAATTGCAGAAAAATTGGTGATGCTAGGTCTTGCTGATTCTGTGATTGTTATGTCAGTATGCTTAATTGGCCAAATGACTAAGTTCACATTCTGTAATTCTGCCAAAATTTATCAAACCCAAACCATTTGAACAAACTAGAGAGGGCTTGTCTCTGGGATTATTTCTGTGAAATAATGAACAATTTGGCCTATTATTTCGGAGAAGAAGATCGTCAACATTTTTTTTAAAGTTTTCCCCCACAAAATTTAAGTTGATGCAGGAAGCGCCACAAAAATGCTAAATCCCATATTTAACATGTCACTAATTTTTGTATAAACTTAAGGGATGCTAGCTCCTGCTAATACTGAGAAATTATGGATTAATGCACCAAGGACTGATGACCCCTGTACAGAAAAGGTCGAGGCAGGTGGTGCCACCAATACCTTAATTTCAAATATGATTCATGGGTCAACAGTTGCATAATATTTGGTGATGATAGCTCAAGCCAATTCCGAGATTGCAATTTAAGTATGCTTTTATGGCTAAATAACTAACTTCAGTTTCTTATAACTCAGCAAAAATCATCAAACTGAAACCATTCGAACAAACTTGAGAAAGATTAAGGGATTATTTCTGTGAAATACTAAACAATTTTGCTAGATGCTTAATGGAAAATAAGATTTTTAGATTTTTTAAGCTTTTTCCTTGTAAAATCTAATTCAATGCAGATAGCAAAAAATAAGCACAATGCCATCAAGTTCGTCAAGTGACCGATTCTTCCATAAAATTTGGCACTTGCTAGCTCTGACAGTTTTTGAGATAGCAGTGGTTAATTAAAAGACAACAGAGGACAGACGATGCTGCCCCATCCCACAAGCCCACAGGTTCACAATAAAAAAACCTGACAATAATAATATAATATGTTATTATAAAGTCTTCACGATTTTAGGAATAATCAAATTTAATAACCTGCAGTTGAGACACTGGAGTGAATCTTTTAGGTTCTATCAATATTTCACCATCTTAACTTGGAGAGGGTGGCAGGGATACAACACTGGACCTTCACTAGCATGGAGCACTTACACAGTGGAAAATTGATGATTAAACTGACAGAAAGATTTTATTTCACTTTTGGAGTTAGGAAAAAATGTGTCCACCAGAAACCTCCATTTTAACTGCTTTTGGAGACTTTATTCTTTAAGTCAAATTTACAGCCACAGGGGCAACATGCATGATGTGTCAAATGTTTCCAACACTGAGATATCATTCATAAAACTATGTTAATATTCAGGTTCACATGTTAGATACTTATTGTGATTTAAAGGATATTCCACCATTGCTTGAACACCATTTTTCTTGAAGATGACGATTCTGAGAACTGAGCCGCTGGGACTACAAATGGTGTGCATCACTTCCTGTAAAGAAGCCATGAACACTGTACAAAATCCTGGAGTAATCAGTCAAAAACCGTCAGCTTGTTCTGCATGAATGTACATTATCCTATCAGAGTCGGTACTGATACAGGTGTCAAGAAATGAATTCTTTGTTATTCAGTGTTGTTCTTATATTATAACCTAAGGTTGCAGATTAACACTAACAAATTATCAACAAGCCTGCCATGGTTTATTGGCAGGTCATTGTCTAGGACCACATGATGGCACTTGTTGAAAATAAAATTTAAAGTAATTTTAAAGTAAAAAAATAATTCATGGGAAGCATACAGTTTTGCATAATTAATATATACCCAATATGCATCTGCTTAAACTTGCTCATTTAAAATCACTTTTACTTGACCTGTGACCAGATATTTCAGTAATGCGAATGCCTGGGGAAAATTAGAAACATTTGTAAAATTTTGAAATTTTTTTTAAGTTCAGGAGGTGTCGTATGGTCAAAAGTAGGTCGACAAGGGCAAAATGCAAACTCTATCTGTAACGTGTCATTATCAAGCAACACACCAAAAATCAGGCCAGTATCTGCAGGCACTGTGAAAAAAAGTGCATACATGTGCATTTTCCATTAAAACTTCTGTCTTTCATGAAATTTTCTATGTTAAGGAGCCATAAAACAATCAAAAGTAGGTCAACCAGGACAAAACGCGAACTCGATCTGTAACTGTCATTATCTGCCCACACATAAAAAATCAGGGTGGTATCTGCAGGCATTGAGGAGAAAAAGTCCGTACATATGCATTTGTTATGAAAATTTCTATATTTCATGAAATTTTCTATGTTCAGGAGCAGTCAAATGGTCAAAAGTAGGTCAACTGGGACAAAACAAGAACTCGATCTGTAACTGGTCATTATCTGCCTACACACCAAAAATCAGGCCCGTATCTGCAGGCACTGCGAAAAAGTCTGTACATGTGCACTTTTTTATGAAATTTCTATGTTAGAGCACCGTCAAACGGTCAAAAGTAGGTTAACTGGGACAAAACGTGAACTCGATCTGTAACTGGTCATTATCCGCCTACACACCCAAAATCAGGCCAATATCTGCAGGTATTGCGAAAAAAGTCCGTACATGTGTATTTGTCATGAAAATTTATATTTTTCATGAAATTTTCTATGTTCAGAAGCCGTAAAACGGTGAAAAGTATGTCAACTGGGACGAAACGCCAACTCTATCTGTAACTGGTCAATATCTGCCCACACATAAAAAATCAGGCCAATATCTGCAGGCGTTGCGAAAAAAAGTCAGTACATGTGTATTTGTCATGAAAGTTCATATTTTTATGAAATTTTCTAAGTTAAGGAGCCGTAAAACGGTCAAAAGTAGGTCAACTGGAATACGTGAACTCTGTCTGTAACTGGTTTGTATCTGCCCACACACCAAAAATCAGGCCAATATCTGCAGGCATTGCAAAAAAAGTCTGTACATGTGTATTTGTCATGAAAATTTCTATTTTTCATGAAATTTTCTAAGTTTAGGAGCCGTAAAACGGTCAAAAGTAGGTCAACTGGGACGAAACGCGAACTCGATCTGTAACTGGTCATTATCTGCCTACACACCAAAAATCAGGCCCGTATCTGCAGGCACTGCGAAAAAGTCTGTACATGTGCACTTTTTTATGAAATTTCTATGTTAGAGCACCGTCAAACGGTCAAAAGTAGGTTAACTGGGACAAAACGTGAACTCGATCTGTAACTGGTCATTATCCGCCTACACACCCAAAATCAGGCCAATATCTGCAGGTATTGCGAAAAAAGTCCGTACATGTGTATTTGTCATGAAAATTTATATTTTTCATGAAATTTTCTATATTCAGAAGCCGTAAAACGGTGAAAAGTATGTCAACTGGGACGAAACGCCAACTCTATCTGTAACTGGTCAATATCTGCCCACACATAAAAAATCAGGCCAATATCTGCAGGTGTTGCGAAAAAAAGTCAGTACATGTGTATTTGTCATGAAAGTTCATATTTTTATGAAATTTTCTAAGTTAAGGAGCCGTAAAACGGTCAAAAGTAGGTCAACTGGGATAAAACGTGAACTCTGTCTGTAACTGGTTTGTATCTGCCCACACACCAAAAATCAGGCCAATATCTGCAGGCATTGCAAAAAAAGTCTGTACATGTGTATTTGTCATGAAAATTTCTATTTTTCATGAAATTTTCTAAGTTTAGGAGCCGTAAAACGGTCAAAAGTAGGTCAACTGGGACGAAACGCGAACTTGATCTGTAACTGGTCTATATCTGCCCACACACAAAAAATCAGGCCAATATCTGCAGGCATTATGAAAAAAAGTCTGTACAACTGTTTGATTTCGGAATGACAGACATGGGTAAAACTATATGCCCCGGCCACTTTGTGGCGGGGGCATAAAAATACAGAATATCAGAGGAAAAATGTTTTTCATAGTTATACTCATATTTTTTGTTAAGTTGGTAGCTGTATGATTTGTGTAATAACTTACCACTGTGATGGGGTATTGTGGGTTCAGGATGGTGAACAACAAAATGTGGTTCTCGATTCCACCTCCCATCTGGGCACCACTGTCATAAAACAGAAAAGAATGCATCCATGTAACCGCTGGTCTGACTGGATTCATGCAGGAACACTTGGACTATAAAAGGTTCATTTAGTTTACAATTGCCCTGACAGGTGGCAGCACATACTATAAAATATCCACGAGAACCAAACCACAAAAAGAGGTTATAAAACACTGCTTTGATATAAGAAAAAAAAATTCCTTTGATAAGTGTCATTATTTTTTTCATTACTCATTACTTCCATGAACATTTTGCAGTAAACAATGAACTAAATAGGTCATATCTACATGTATGAGTGCTATATTAAAACTGACTGCTGCCACTGGGTCAACCTGACATACATTAATCTACATCTGGTATCATTTGTTTGTACTCACGGTGGTCGCTGGATTTTTTTGCTGGTGGAGAAGTTGAACAGTGCCCTTGAACCACCTACATATATTGGTGCAGACTGAAAATATAATAACAAACAGATATGAATAATACCATTACAAAGTACACAGAATCTCTATTTGATCACAAATACAAAGTACATAGGATCTCTAACTGATCACAAATACAAAGTACACTGAATCTCTATCTAACTGATCACAAATACACAGCATGTGGCACATCTGTCTATATATGAACCATTAAGGTTTCCATCTCTATAGATGAAAGCATCAGGTCCTGCCTATACAAAGATTCCTGGGTTACATGGTATGAACTTCTTCTATTTAAGGTGCTAGTGGCCTGATAACAGGCGTTTCACACATCAGTTGTTAATGGGGGGCATATGCATGAACTAAAAAGGTATTAATAATCTAAGAATCGCATGCTATAACACAATATAAAAAGACCCTGCATATTAGTCTCATACTGGCAGTAGATAAAACCGCTGGTTCATTTATCTGAAAATAAGTTTTAAATCAAGAGTCCAAATCTTATTTATAATTTAACCCATTAACCTATTCCATGTGCATTTGTCATGTGCATTTGTTGTGTGATGGAAGGATTTCATCCAGATCCCAGACTTTGTCCTGATTTGATTTGCTGGTACACGTGACATCATGGACTGAATTTTATCAACAACTCAGATCTAGTAATGCATGTTGTTTTTATTATCTGCTGAAAATTTGGGACTGACAGAGGCAGAAATACTGTGCTTTTACTCAGATCTAGAATTTTTAGTCACATGGGATTTCCCAGTGTGTGACGTCACTGCTGAGATGACAGTGCTCATATTGTGCCAATAGTTTTTGAACAAATCACACAACCTCATATTTTTAGTGGGAAAAAAAATAGAAAAAATGTTTTTCTTCCAGGAATTGGGCTCATTTTATGTAAAATCTAATTTAATATTTTTTTCATAGGCAATTATGTTATATGATAATATAATGAGATTTGGAATAAATTTGCTTGACTTTAACAGGTATGGTCAGGCCCCCCCATCTACCAACAGGCACTTTTTTTCAAGACAAGACATTTGACACACAAAGAATTTGTAAATTCATTAAGTAAAACCCTGTTGATAGCCTTAAAAAAACTACCATAATTATTAACAACAGAAATCAAACTCACCGAGGCATAGCTAACACAGGAGTTAGCTCCATGCAAATCCTCAAACTCGATCAAAGCTTGTCTCTTCTTGGGCATCATCATTACGTAACTAAAAACAACAAATCACAACACTACTGACTCAAAGACTAGTAGAACCTTAATATAAATATACATTACTGAATAGTAAGAAAACCTGGCACCCTGAATATCAGATGGATCATGAATATCTGATGTGTTTCACAGGGGTGAACTACAAAACAGTAGAGCTGCACAGACAACCTCTGAATATATGATCAAATACATATAAATATAATATATTGTGCCATCACAGTCCGTCTAGTTACACAGTTGGTTTAATTTGACTGACCTGACTGCTCCAAAGTGCTGCACGGCCTCAACCAGGTCTGTCTCAGTAACAGTGTCTGCCAGGCTCCGCACGTGAACTACAGCTGAAGGAGGGGGCTTATGTGGATCGTCAAAACTGTCCTGTAAAAAAAAAGGGTAAGTTACCGATTCCACAACCAATAAAAAAATTTCTGACACCAACATGCCAAGCAAATGCTGGGATTTTGGCAGGGTTGTTCGGGAGTGGGAATTCCGCCCTGGGAAATACAGCTAAAATACTACCAACTGGGAACTAGAATACAGGTAGTCGACAAGCGACTACGTGTATCCGCCTTAATCAGAGTGGAATGGGTTAAGTGAGGTATGGATTGAGTGGCAAGGGGAAATAGAGTGAAGTGTTGCATATTAGCATGGATGTCTGCAGCCAAATTGTGTATGTAGGTTGCGCCACCTACCACAGAATCCAGAAAGCCGTCCAAGTTGTATACATATGCAAAATTTAAGGCAGATAAGTCAAACCACTACATGTATATGAGTGATTTTTGCCTTTGGCAGACAAACAGATGGACGCTGTGCAAAAATGGTTGCAGGTGGTGCCTCCAGTTTTGCGTATGATAAAGAGCTATGTGAGATCTATACACATGCAAAATTTTGGCCCAATTGGTCAAACGGTTCCTGAGATATGAGCTTGGATGTCTGCAGCGTAAACGTGAATGTAGGTGGCGCCACCTGTCATAAAATCAGAAAAGCTATCCAGGATATATATGCATGCCGAATTTCAGGTGAATTAGTCAAGTCACTGCAGAGATATGAGTGATTTTAACCCAAGGCAGACAAACAGATGGACACTGTGCAAACATGGTTGCAGGTGGCGCCACCATTTTTTGTGTATGTTATAAAGCTCTCCAAGGGCTACATTTGTGCAAAAAAATTTTCCTGATCGGTCAAACGGTTCCCGAGATATGTGGGTTTATGTGTGAAAACAGACACAAACGGACACAGAGCGCAGAGGAAAGGTCAGAGGTCAAAACAAAATCGGGGCGCAGAAGTTCACATGTGACCTGAACATAATCCCGGGTTTCGTAAAATTCCGCCCAGCGGTTACGGAGGAGTTCTCCAGACACCTACGCGGCGGCGGGGGGCTGAAAACATAGTATCCGCAAAACTCTGTTTTGGCGGATACAATTACTGGGAAATACCCCCTGGATAATAATAATGTGTGTGAGAAATAAGGAAAAACCCTCATTCAATATGTGTTTTATTCAACTAACTGAACTAACAAAGGTAAACCAGTTTTTATTCAAGAATATTAGTCATGGTCCACTTTTTTTTTTTTTTATAAATTTCACGTCATAAAACATTCCTTATCACAAAATGAAAACTGCTCAATTGTTTACAGTGAAGACAGCTTGATACATGTATTTTTAAAAATATTCATGGTCTTTTGTGTATTCATGTAAAAGTGTTTTCAAGTTATAAAAATAAGATCTAACTTTAAAGCACCAAATAGTATTTGCCACATTACATCACCTCACAGCACATATTATTAATCAAAAATTTATGTACAACTACTCAACAGGTATTTTTTAAACATGTTGCGTTCTTTTCAGTCCTGTGTTTACTAATTCAAAGATTTATATCTCCCAGTCTACTTCTTCTGTTCCTCTCAAATGCCCTATAACATGTCACAAGTTTAGTGGCTTTGTCTATGCCCAGCCTGTTTCTCAGTTTCTTCTGTACAACTCTGAAGTTTGAGAAGATGCGTTCAACTGATGCTGAGCTGGCATGCAGGGTTGAGAGTTTGGAGGCGCTTGGGTGTCTCAACACATTTCCACCAAGTAGCTGGTTTCATTCCTGTAATTGTACTTGAGTGAGTCAGGGTACTTGGGAGAAGTCCTTCTTCCACTTGAAATTTGCACAATTCAGGGATCAGCTCAGGGTCCTTATTCATCAAATACTGCTGGGCAGCTTCTGTGTAGTCAGGGGAGTGCTGTTTCCTAATATACCAAGGATGGAGAATATTAGCCAGGAAGTGGACAGGTGTCATGGCCCCTTCAAATCTCTTCTTTACTTTGTTCCTTTGTGGTTGAAGTATTTCACATTCTTAGAGGGAACACCGCTCCTCACAAGCGTCTGGTATCAGACTGAAGTGCATCTAATTAAGAAATGTGTGACTCAATTCCTATAATCCCTTTATTTCCCAGTATTTCCCGGAAAATTAACAACCCTGGAACTTGGTTATAAAGCAACAAATATTTGTTGTTGTTGTTGGTGCAAATTCAAGGCGAAAGTTTTTTTAAAGTTATTGTAAATGTTCAATGTCCATTGAATTTATTAATGTTGGTTTGAAAAATTTATGTTTTGCTGATAATTTTCATGTAAAAGCTGGCAATGTCAATTTAATTTAAACAGAAGAAATTCAAGAAAATGAGACATCAGTTATAACACTGTTATGATATCACTTACTTTTATACAGGCTAGAAAACACTTCAACTAAGAAATGGCACACTTAGGAACTTACTCATGTCAAATCTTTGAGATATGTTAGACAAGTTCTATAGGAAAAACACTGTCCTAAATCACAGGATTTTCCAGGCAAAACATTTACAGATATCAGCCCTGTTAGTCTGTTAATAACCAATCTTCCAACTTGGACAAACTGTGCTTTATCAAATGGGCAATAAGACAAAACTACTCATGAATTCACTATTCCATGATACTAGTGAAGTTTTTATTCATCTGTTCACCTATGATAAAATTTTAAAAAGTTAGTACTCCTGAGTTACAGAGTTGAGTGATCTTTTTTCAAACTGTGCCCACCCCTCTGTACAACTGTACCCTCAATTAAACAGGTCACCTGGGGTCAAGTAATAAACAAGTAAAGAAACAACCTTGGGCCTCCAGAAATGTGACAATCTGTAGTGTAGGAATGCCTGCCTTTGATGTTCACCAGATTGAAACATCTATCAACCCCAGAAGTTCCCTCCAACTTGAGGCAGAACCAAACCAATTTCTTCAGTGGTCAGACTTAAGTGTATCCTCTCACCCGTTACAATGTGTGACAAAAGGACAGACTGGAGGGTGCATGCTTCATCAAAGAGCCCGACACCTGATGCCCAATGATTCTATTAAAGGCATTTTAGAGGCCATATTTCATACATCATTCTACCTCTTACTTTCATCCTCTGACAACTCCCATTCAAAACTGAAATATAATCACCTCAACTGAATGGGAAGTTTGCTTCATAGCTATATATCCAGGCTAACTTCAGCACATTCTAATTAAACCACTGAAAACTAGCTAAGAGTGTACTTAGACTAGATCTGTACTTTCTTCTCAACTTTAATGAAATCTTCTCTAAAATATCAACCCCACAAACCCTTTTCATCAGATATTTTTGGTCAAAGAGTAAAAACCAATATTGATTTAGTATGTAAACATGAATATAAATTACACTGACATTTCAAATAATCCAGGCTATTATGTCTCATAATATATCATGTTGAAAAATGTTATAATTGAATAAATTTATTTATATATAAATCCACTGCAAATTACTTAGTACAAAATTCAGTATTATCACACTTGTTGAAACTGAGAAAATTTGATGCAGTGAAATTTTGTTCCACTGAGGATTTTTTGCTTTCTACTTTATTTTTTTTACAGGCTTTCTTGTAAACAACATGAAAATGACTGAGTCTGCCAGTTGGTACTGATAACAAATGGGTGTGATTCTTTGTAATTATATTCTTACCACAGCCAAAACTGAGCCTAATCAAAACATCATCGAGCAATTAGAATTTAGATATGTCCTTTACTGGACTAATGTATCACTGTGGTAGTGCACAGATATATTAAATGTATTATTCATCAAATGATGCCAAACTTTAGTTTCAAAAGTCCAAAGTCTGCTGGGTGTTTGTAAAATTTCCGAGAACTGGTAACAAGGCCTACAGGCCTAATATGTACTGTTATAGGATATATATACATTGGGTATAATGCTTCCATGCTGGACCATTACTTTTCAAGTACATGTGTGACATGTATTATTACAAAGTAAGTACTAAACATTTTGAAGAGAGTATAAGGACCAATTTCCCAAAGGCAATTCCTGGAAAATTGCCTGGAGGTACACAGCACAAAATGATTGTATGAGTATGCCATCTTGTGTATGAGAAAGCCATCGAAGATGAGTATGCCATCTTGTGTATGAGAAAGCCATCGAAGATGTATGGACATGCAAAATTTCAGGCAGATACCTCAAACCACTCTTTGGCTATGTGCACAGATGCATCATGCATGAACCTAAGAACAATTGTAGGTGGCACCACAAGTCTTGCATCAAACTATCCGAGATATATAGACATGCACAATATCAGGCTGATATGTCAAATAACTCCTGAGAAATAAGCAGGAGCATAAAAAAACAAGGGACCCATGGGTCACAAAGCTCAGCTGATCATGATTGGAGTATAAATGTTCCTCCATTGTGATACTATATCGACTCGATAAAGGTTATGAATATAATGGACATGTTTGGCTTTTATAAAGGAATGTAATGTGATATGTGAGAAATGATAAATGAAATTACCTGACTGATGGATTAATAGAGTAAAATATAGTGGTTTATTTTTTATCTATTTAGGAGGGGTTGAAAATTTGATATATTTGAGCAAATATGAATGCAATTACAGCAGTAATAAGCAGTAGTAGAATTATGATAAGGCTATTTGTTGAAGAATCTATAGTGTATGGAAGTCTGCAAGATTTCAATTTGACAGATATGATATTATGATTTACTATGCTGACGAGGGGATTTATGAATTTGTGACTGTATGACACAATATCTCTTCAGTCTTGACAAGGTACATTATTTTGATGCCCACTATGTCTACACATTACACATTATTGACATAATTTCTGGCATGTACATAGGTACCTATGGACGAATAGTTATACAAAATATTCAAATATGAATAAATCTTATTCATCTTGTTTTTGTTTACTGAAGCTGACATTGGGATGGGGTTCGGAGAAGGGAATAGGGAGGGCAGCAACAAGGTGGATGTAGAGAGAAAAGGAGAGAGAGAGGACGGAGCGTTGAACACTATTTAAATACTTGGAAGGTTAAAATCTGAAATATTATGAAAAGTAGATAATGTCTGATCGGAAAAGGTAATCTTGGCCGTGGTTGGTTGATATGATTGAAGAAATTGTTGCAAATAATATTATGAGATCGACCATGTGTTTCCATTGGTTACCTTTTTGATAAGCTGTTGACAGTTCAACAGTTTACACATTTGTCTAATGAGATCCAATTATTTTAATAAACCTATTTATTTTATCATATGTATACATTAGCCATAAAGTCCCCATTTAACAGGTGGAAGGATTGACAGGGGGAGGGGGTTATGATGGTAGTTACAACAACTCAGTCTCTCTGTATATATTATCTTTAATAATTAAATTTTATGGAATACCAATAGAACTATTGTACACAGTGCCAAAGTGCAAGGACTCTATGGGGAGGGGGAAGGGGATGGTGGGAGTTACAGCACCCTTGCATATTCATACAGGATATGAAATTTAATTCAAGTGCTTACAGGGAAAAATGTTTATTCATAATTATTAAATATTTACGCAGACAGAAAGGTGCAGAAACAAAGCAAATCATTTTAATTCCCATTCTACTGAGCCAGGAAAAATTAACAATATTTGCCTTAATTCCTTTTTTTCAATAGATTATTTTTTCCAAGTTAAAAAATGTAATTTCATATTTAAAGTATAACATATATATATATATATATATATGAATATTTCAGTTGATTCACATTTCTAAATTGCTTCAACATTCATAGCTAATTAATCTGGTTTAAAGTACCTGTCAACAGTCAGGCTAAGGAGTGAGAGAGAATGGTAGAGAAAGAGAGAGAGAGCTAGCTAGACTGTCATGGAGAGAGAGAGAGAGAGAGAGAGAGAGAGAAAGAGAGCTAGACTGCCAGAGAGAGAGAGGCTCTCTGGTAATTACTGCCTGACCAAGACAATCACAGAGGCAGTAGCTAGGTCAGAAGTTGAACCAGGTTATGTAACACTTCTTCAGGAGCACACATTTCACTGACTTGATGAAAACAATCAGGACATGGTGCTTGAAAACTTGAATGACATCTACAGTTTTTGATCAATTGGTTTCCAATTTCAGATTTTAACAGCTGAAATGCTTATGTGTACATACTGTGAAAATAAATCCACAGCACTAACACTAGTAACAGTAAATAAATGTTCACTGTAAGTCATGTTCATTATCATGCATGCTTTTACAAAGGAGTTAACTGTTATTCAATAATTACAGGTTGCCCATAGCCAAAAAACCACTAACACAAATGATATGAGATTTAAACTATTCATAAAAATTAATTGGAATTATTGGGCAAAATATAATTTTAATTAAAAAATATTACAAATGACATCTGAAAAGATTTCTATGAATAGTATAATTGAAATAAATGATGATTAAAATAGTATTATAAAATATATTCATGAATGCATTAATGAATACATTTTGAAAGTATTTGCACTCAAATTCGACCCCAACCCTCATTACAACCTTAGGAATTAAGTTTATTCTTTTTTTCTTTCCATGAGTAACAGATCGTTTTATCCAAATTAACCCTTCTATGGGTCGGCAACACGAAATACATAATAAAAGATCACGGTCAGTGGCTAGGGTCTGGGGTATCCGGGCTTCCCCACTAAGCAGGGGAACCTTGTGTATAATTTTGCTGTTCTAGTATAAAATGGTTCCAAATTTACTCAAACTATGGCACTTCACGCTTAGCTAGTTCACATATATCAGTGGACTGCTAAAACTCTGTTGTCATTGTCACATGTCTAGTTCATAATTCTCAATGCCCCTACTAGAACATTAAACTAGGACATTCATGAGGGGATTCATACCATGTTCAGCTGTTTACAAGTGGACCTGAAAACACCACCACTGGCACTATTAAATCATTCAGTAAAAGCCTAGCACACAGCTGTGTCATCAATAATTGTTAATACTAGCAATAGATTAGTATAGGACCCATTATCAGATTATAACAAGAGCTAAAGTCGTCCACACGTCGGTTGTACAAGAGTCCAGCCCAAGGAGGCCGCATCCCAAAATCGATTGGTGTCAAATCACGGCGACCCTCTGCCTAAGTTCTCACGAATACACCACCAGCAATAACATTATACTCACAAATTCCTCATTCTAGCACACTGTGTGTAAGTTACCAAGTATCCTGGCAGGTATATGCGATAGTTTTACAAAATTAGACCGTTGTTTATGAAGGAGGTCACTCACCATGCCGGGACCACGCGACTCTGCCTGGCGCCGCCGACTGCCCGGATCCGCGGGAAACAATGGACATGGGCGCCATTTAACAATAAACACAGATCGGATCTCCTGTTTTTTTGTTATGTCTTAATAATATTTTAAGCCTCACTTACTCTGTTGCCTACATGAACTCCGTGGCCTTCTACATCAGTCCTTTGTCTTTTGGAAGCGTGCCCATCAAATGCTGACGCCATTTTCCTCTTTTCTCGATTCGACCAATCGTTATTTGGACTGGTATCTGCCTCAATCTTTGGCGCGTGTAGACTGGTATCTTCTAACATACGTTGTGACTCTCGAGGAGACGTCGACTGCCGACTCTCGACTTTAACCATTTTATACTTGCCGGTTCACAGCCAAATGAAAGTGAAGTGACCGTATCAAAGATTTCGTCCTTGAACTTGAGTTTATTAAGCCGTGTAATCGTCACGGGTGTTTACAAGTCTATTCAAGGGCGCCAGCTGGCACCACTCATGAATATCATTAACACCATGTCCCGGACTGGACGCAAATCGATGCCCTTACCTATATACTATATAAATATATAGGGGAATCACGGTTTTACAACAATATTGTTTTAGAATTCACAAAAGGAGCCGACTGAAATATGCTTTATACAATTGTGAAGTCATACTGTTTACCATATCAGAGGCGGATCCAGGATTTAGGAAAAGGGGGGTCCAACCCAGGAGGACTCATGAAAACCCTAAAAAAGGTCCCCAGGTCAGGAAAAGGGGGGGGGGGGTCCAAGCCGCAAAATTTTGTCTAAAGCCCTTAAAAACTTCGTTTTTGATGAAAAAGGGGGGTCCAGACCCCCTTGACCCCCCCCCCCCCCCCACTTGATCCGCTTCTGCATATGGTGGCCTGCATACCTGGTTGAGCTGAACACTTTATTGCAACATATATATGGCGTCCCTGGCCCAGTTTTTATTGAATTTAAATCTATTTTGGAAATAAATAAAATGGAAATTTTATCTTTTATTAAATGTTCAAAGGCAAAGCACTAAAGCTAGAAGATATTTTATATCACTTATTCAAACCAGTTGATTTGCACATTTTAAAATTATGAACGTTTACATGTGTTCAACACATAATAATAATAACAACAATAATAATAATAGGCTAATAATAATAGTACTAACAACAACAAAAAATCATGCACTCACAAAAAAAATAATAATGATGATGATTATTAATAATTTTACTACAAAACCTTTTATTTAACAAATTTATAATTTTGTCTTTATTTATTCACAAAGACAATAGATCTATGAAGCTCCCATTCTTTCATTTTAAGTGGTTGCGGGTGAGGTAGGCGATTGCGACAAGGTCAATTTTAAGCGGCCGCGGATAAAATATAGGCCTAAGCTGATCCTGGATTACCTGGACAAGTAATTGTTTTAAAGCATATTTAAATTATTTTGGTTAATTCTTTCATTTTTCAGCGGAGAACAGTTTCCCCTTGATCGTTTCACATGTAACGTACCAAGGCACACACCTTGTATATATCATGATGTATGCAATTATAAATAGACGGGACATCTTTTGCAAATTATTAAATGAGCGCGGGCCGGGTGAGGGTGCATGGGGGTGGTCCGTTATCTTACGTTGATCTTCGGTTCAAAGTGATAACCAAAGAGGTCTATTACTGTAAGAATGGCTTTGTCTTGCGATTGTTGAGCAGAGTTATAGGGCAATTACGACAGAGATTCAGCCGATAAATATATATGTGAATGAAGATTTCGAGGAGAATAATTGTAACTAGGCTGTAGTTAATTATTGTATTCTAATTCGTATATGTTCCATTTTAGATCAACCGTTTAATATGCATTACTTTGACAAAACAGGTTGTACACGCAGTATTAATGCGGATTTCGGCCTTGATCTTCAAAGCATCCCATTGGAAAAGGTGTAGGCCGGCACGATTCCATTGGTCGCGGGCGGGACGTGTTTCCACACGCAATCGCACACGCAATCGTTTGCAAAACATATTGTATACTTAAAGCTGACTGACTGCAGATGTTTTTTCGCTTTGTTGAGCAGCTACAGGTTGCTTTGGTCAAGACCCGAGCCCTGTGAGCTCCTTAAGCATAATTTTAAGAGCCAAGAGACGTGATGCACCAAGCCAAGCAGGACGCCGCGTATCGGTGACTTTGAGGAAAGCCACAACACCCATGCATTGCCACAAAGGCAAAAGCAGCATACATTCCCTCCACCGATCTCAGCAGCGGAGACCTAGCCAATCGAGAGCCGAATTCGATCAATGCAACGAAAAAAATTTGGAGACGAATGCCATCTATACTTGCAGTTTCTGTCATTTAGACAACGTTAGCAAGTGACTTCTGGCTTAATCGGAGTATTTATAAATGAAGTGTAACTTATTGCTGTTCCTGTGACCCCCTCTGTGACGGACCTTTGCGAAACGTTTGACTTGCCGGCATTTCTTTGTTGAATGGGTTTGGATTAGTTTGGGCGCCCACATTTATAAACACGATATGAAGCGAACAGCCTGAGTGCGACGGGGTTGGTGTTTTCAAATAACGATATTTATTTCATGCAAAAATATGCAGCAATTGTACACCAAGATTTGTCCTACAGAGCCCGGGAGACGACATGGTAAAAAATATTGATAAATTACTAGGTGTGAAAAATATATTTCCAAGGTTGAAAAAATATTTACGAATTACTGATCCGTGCGCACGAATTAATAACTATTTTTTCCACCTAAGAAATATATTTTCCACACCAAGTAATTCGTGCGCACGAATTAATAAATATATTTCACTATGTCGTCTCCCGGGCTCTGTACTTGTCCCTATTGTTTTAATAAATTAAAGGCGTTAATCATGTTGTGCAACTGGCTTGCGCAATATATATATATATAGGTCCCAATGACCTAACTGCATGGGCCAAAATAGTATTTCGTGGATACTATATTTCAGTCTGACTGGAGAACTAATAAGAACCCTTCATAGAATTTTCAGAAATTTGGCATCCTTGTAGGGTCACATGTACCATTTCGTTTTGGACTGACCTCTGACTTCCGAACGTCTATTTGGATGAAAATAACATGAATGATCGGATGTATTAATCTGAAATTTGGCAAGTACATAGTACTTGGATAGCTTCATCTCATATAAAGGACTGGTGGCACCACCTACAAGTTTTCTCCGAGTAGCTCAAGTTTTGCCCGTCTCAGGTGCGGTTGGATGTATATTGGCCTGGGAATTTGCATGTCCATGGACCTTGGACATCTTTATCTAGTACGGTAGCACTACCTCCATTTTTCTTTGCGTGGTGTCCATCAGTGCGTCAGAAGTGGCTGAAACATTTGCCATGCCCGTTTGTTTTGAGTAAATTTTTTTTTCTTGTACGCAAGACTATACCTACATCGCATGGGTTTTACGGTTCCAAATGTGCGTCTATTTTTGTAAAATCACAAATCTAAGGGGTGGTTGGATGTATTGGCCTGAAAATTTCATGTCCATAACTTGGTTAGCTTTGTCTCGTACAAAAGCGGTGATGGCCTAGTTATAACTTAAACTATATATGTACTAACTAATGACCCCTGTGTCTTGACGCTCAGCTAAATGTGTCTATAAGGATATGTTTTTGAGCCTGTTCAGAATATGGGTCCTGTGATCAGAAGCCAACCTGACTACCCAAACTGAAGTTATCATCCATAAACTAATTTTTGAATGGATGGATCCTGTGACCTTGCCGTTTGACCTAGTGACCCCAAAACTTACCCTATCGGCAGGTGCGCCACACAGGGAAGACGGAAGGTTTGCGATGAAAAAGTATGGCTAAAATGCATTCACAATCTTTCTAAACAACCCGGAATCAACAGAGTTCCTATTCTAGTGGTGGGCGATAAACAAGTCAAGTTTGAATCCAATATTTCAATCCAAACTGGTGTTACCATCTGGAACTAATATGTTGATAGATGGCCCCGTGACCTTGACCTTTGACCTTGAGACCCAAAAATCCGTTTCTTACACTTTTTGCAGGGGGGGGGGGGGGGGGGGGGGGGGGGAGGTGGAATGAAGGGATTAAAGTTTAACATCTGAAATATAACACGACTGGATATATAAGTTGCTTTCAAATTTCAGACTTTCATAAAGCTGATCACTTTATTTTCCATTCTCCTGATGTTACAATCAGATCTTAATGTATTCTAATCTAATTATTTTTTAAATTAAATAAATTTTACACATTTGCAATAAAAACTAATGTCCAAGTGCACAGGTGCAAAGGAATCAATGGCATCGGGGGGGGGGGGGGGGGGGGATGGTGATCGAGATTAACAACACTTCTGCATATACATACAGGGCAAACAAAGCCTGATCTTCAACTCTGATGAGGCGGGAAAATAATGTATTAAATTGTATTAGATCCTCATTTTATTATCACATCATTTTTCTTATATTTTAAGTTTATATGTCTATACATTTCTAATATAATATATATCTGAATATAAAAGTTGATTCTTACTTCTAAATTGCATCATCATAAATTTCAATCAGATAACTCCACACCATACATTCAAATGTATATATATTTTTTCCACAAAAATATATCTTTTAAATTTTGCAAGACAAATAATATCTATAAATTATACTTGATTCAGATTACACAATTTTTAATTGTGCCTTTATTTATCCATAATTTGCTTCATATTTTATAAATTTATGCATACTGGTGGGTTTAATTATATTCTAATTTGCTAAAATCATTTTAAAAAAACGGTTTTACTTAAATATGCTACATTATCACAACGTTGGCATCTTCTGGATAACTCCTTGAATTAGATTCGAGGAAAGTTTTGTATATTGGAGTGGAAACAGCAATACAATAAAGGAAATACAATTACAATTACTCCATAACACTTGGTGGGTTGGGTTTGCGGGGGGGGGGGCATTGGGGTGGTGATATGAGAATAACTGTACACCTTTCACAGCAGGGGATCTCCCCCAACGACTGTAACAAATCAGGGTCCCTGGCATAGCTGACTTCCAGTGATTCCAAATTTTGGATTCGTAGGTCTAATCGTTTCCAAACGTGCCAGTCTAACGAACAGACGGACGGACGGCTAGACAGACGGATGGACGGACAATGGACAATGGACCACGACTTTAGCTCAGATGACTTATAGTCAGGTGAGCTAAAAATGCATAAAAATTTGAAACAAGGGACCCATGGGTCACGGTGCTCAGCTGAAGTTTGAAAATTTTAGCAAAAGCAAAAGATGCTGATTTCTATTGTCATTTTTTTCATATGTATAAGCATATGGAAGCTAAGAGGAAATGGCTCTCCCACTTGGTTATAGTAAAGTTCTAATTATATGACTGCAAAACTAATACTCTGAGAAGACTGTCATAAAGAAAAACAGTAAATTATTTAGATATTGTGATGCATACAAAAAATTTACAGGTGGACAGGCAAGTGGACAGAATGGACTGATACCTTTATTTTACTTTCAGGGGAATAATGCATTCAAGTTAATATTAAAACCTATTCTTTTTTAGCATATCCACTTTTTCCATTAATAGTTTTTATCAGATTAATTTTTTTTAATTTACAAGTTTCATCAATTTGTAATTAATAAAATCTATAAAACATATGTTAAAACATCAGAATTGTAAGTTGCATCATTTTTTATCCACAGTATAGCTTACATCAGGTCGTTTTATGCATACACATATATTTTAATATTTTAAATCACAAATGTTTAAACTGAATTTAAAAGAAAATACTGCTAAATCTTCAAGATCATTCCTTAAATCATTATTAAAAAGTTTTGTACATTGAAATTTTCAGTACATGCTTCATTTTATTCACTGATATAAATGATTCGGTAAATTTGATAAAATAATAAGGCCTACAGGCCTAATGCGAACCTGTGCTAAGTTTGGGAGTATGAATGGAGGTTTATTTTTTAAATTTAATATTGATCCTCTTGTGTCCTGCATATCTTCCTTAGTCAATATGATTTCAGCAAAATTAACGTTTCGGACCTGTAAGTTTCGGACTAGGACATTTTAAAACTAGAATACGGGTAGTCGACAAGCGACTACGTGTATCCGCCGAAACCAGAGAGGGACGGGTGAAGTGAGGCATGGATTGAGTGGCAAGGGGAAATAGAAGGATGCGTGTTGCATATAAGCATGGATGTCTACAGCTGAAATGTGTATGTAGGTGGCGCCAAGTGCCACAGAATCCGGAAAGTTATCAAAGTTGTATACTATTGCAAGATTTTAGGCAGATAAGTCAAACCACTGCCGCGATATGAGTGATTTTATCCCACGGCAAACAAACAGACGGACGCTGTGCAGAAATGGTTGCAGATGGCACCACCAGTTTTGCGTATGATAAAGAGCTTTATGAGATCTATACACATGCAAAATTTTAGGAGGATATGTCAAGCCAGTCCTGAAATATAAGCTTAGATGTCCGCAGCCTGAACGGGAAAGTAGGTGGCGCCACCTGCCATAAAATCAAGAAAGCTATCCAAGATGTATATACATGCAAAATTTTAGGCAGATAAGTCAAACCACTGCCGAAATATGAGTGAATTTATCCTACAGCAGACAAACAGACGCTGTGCAGAAATAGTTGCACGTGGCGCCACCAGTTTTGCGTATGATAAAGAGCTATGTGAGATCTAAACACATGCAAAATGTCAGGAGGATATGTCAAACCAGTCCTGAGATATAAGTTTGGATGTCTGCAGCCTGAACGGGTGAGTAGGTGGCGCCACCTGCCACAAAATCGAGTTTAAAAGTAAAGTTTAAACCAATCAGCTTAACAGTTTATCATAAATCAGTGTATAAGCTAGAAGAGTAAAAAATTACATTTTCGCTTGTAAAAAACATCAATGTAGGTGGGTCCACCAATACCTCAAATTCAGATATGACATATGTGACAAACATTGGTATAAAATTTGGTGATTATAGCTCTAGCCGTTTCTGAGATTTTAATTTTAGTGTGCCTGCAATCAGGTAATCAAAACGTTCATGTAATTCTGAGTTTTGAGGTGATGTACACTTTTCTAGTTATTACAGAACAGTGTGGATTGTCTTTCCTACTTCAAATGTATATTTATTCAGCCTTTTGTATGTGTGTTTGGTGTATGATGGTTTTTCTTGGACATGTTTATTCATTCAGCCCATTGTATGTGTGTTTAGTGTATGATGGTTTTTCTTGGACATGTTTATTCATTCAGCCTGTAGTATGTGTGTTTGGTGTATGATGGTTTTTCTTGGACATGTTTATTCATTCAGCCTGTTGTATGTGTTTGGTGTATGATGTTTTTTCTTGGACATGTTTATTCATTCAGCCTATTGTATGTGAGTTTAGTGTATGATGGTTTTTCTTGGACATGTTTATTCATTCAGCCTGTATAGTATGTGTGTTTGGTGTATGATGGTTTTTCTTGGACATGTTTATTCATTCAGCCTGTTGTGTGTTTGGTGTACGATGGTTTTTCTTGGACATGTTTATTCATTCAGCCTGTTGTATGTGTTTGGGGTATGATGGTTTTTCTTGAACATGTTTATTCATTCAGCCTGTTGTATGTGTGTTTGGTGTATGGTGGTTTTTCTTTGACATGTTTACTGTTGTCTCTTGTGTGAGTGTGGCTGAGTATTTAGATGAAAGTCACAGCCATAGGAATTTAACCATGTTAACCTGAACAGTAGGAGGCACACTTTGTAGTTAGATCTAACAAGTTCATCTTGAAATCCAGATAGGTCTTTGAGAAGAACAACTAAAATATGGGCATTCAAAAAGTGTCTATTGTGCACCGCGCCACAAAATCGGTGACACTGGGTTATCACTGGGTTCATGTAATTTACATATCTGTTGATATAATGTTCATGATATCTGCTGGCTGTGTCAGATCTGTACAGGTACTGTAGTCACAACTATTCTCTGGACATTTTCTCCTTGTCTGAAGTACAGCATTCACATAAAGATATTTGGATATGATGCAACAGAAAGCATAATACAACACAAAATCTGAGCTTCCCCACTTTTTTTAATGTGTTGAAATACAATCACATGATTATGATGCAAGGTGAGTTCATCGTGGAATATACAAATAAATACTACCATGATATATATTTATATAAAACATGTATTGGAAAGACCATTCCACTTACCCAAAGATATATGTACATGTATGTATACACACAAACACATTTCTGATAAATATATGTCTCATTTTGAATCATATTTCTCAATCTTTGTCTACAATACTATGTTCCTCCAGACTGGACACGTGCCACACTCTGCTCCGGCCATTCTACAGTGTACACATATCACTGGCACTCTGCTCTGGCCATTCTACAGTGTACCCATATCACTGGCACTCTGCTCTGGCCATTCTACAGTGTACCCATATCACTGGCACTCTGCTCTGGCCATTCTACAGTGTACCCATATCACCGGCACTCTGCTCTGGCCATTCTACAGTGTACCCATATCACCGGCACTCTGCTCTGGCCATTCTACAGTGTACCCATATCACCGGCACTCTGCTCAGGCCATTCTACAGTGTACCCACATCACCGGCACTCTGCTCTGGCCATTCTACAGTGTACCCATATCACCGGCACTCTGCTCAGGCCATTCAAGTGTACCCACATCACCGGCACTCTGCTCAGGCCATTCTACAGTGTACCAATATCACCGACACTCTGCTCAGACCATTCTACAGTGTACCCACATCACTGGCACTCTGCTCTGGCCATTCTATAGTGTACCCATATAACCAACACTCTGCTCAGGCCATTCTACAGTGTACCCACATCACCGGCACTCTGCTCAGGCCATTCTACAGTGTACCCACATCACCAGCACTCTGCTCAGGCTATTCTACAGTGTACCCATATCACCGACACTCTGCTCAGGCCATTCTACAGTGTACCCACATCACTGGCACTCTGCTCTGGCCATTCTTTAGTGTACCCATATTACCGACACTCTGCTCAGGCCATTCTACAGTGTACCCATATCACCAGCAAAATTACAAACTATCTTGACAGTTTCCACATCTCAGGGGGTCACCTTATCATAAACTGGTTAAGTTTCCCGATTAATGGGATTAACCTCTTTCAACATTATTGTGATTAAATTTAGCTGTGATGTCATATGTACCAATTTATATATTACAAAGTGGGCAGGGTATTTCATCAGGATTACCAATTGAGCAACCTTATGTCAAATCAGCAACCCCAAGCTACATGTGTTTTTTGGCTGTCACTCTCAAATAAGCAGGGACAGACTGATTGAGGGGAAGGGGGGGGGGGGGTAGGGTGTTCAAGGGAATTCAATAACACCCCCTTACTTGGAGAAATTACCTCTTTTACAGTATTTGCCCTGAATCTTTAAGGCTGAATCCCCCATCCCACTTGTGGACCTTTCTCAGGTTTCAGTTCATTGGTGTAAAAGGTCAACCATTCCCTTCCCAGAATGCTGAGCCTGCCCTTGTATTGGATGGTCTATGTGCAACCAATCGGTTAACCCAGGGCTGCTGAGTTCATGTTTTTTTGTGTGAGCATTTTCTGACTCCGGATGTTCTATAAATCTTGGCTGGCTATGACAACCTTCCATGATTGTACTGTGTGGTTGGTATTGATGCCCTGCAGGTTGACATTCTTGTATGTTCCTGCTTCTGTAATATGACACGTTCAGCTCTGGACTGTGGAGGACTCTTTCTGTTTCAGCGACTGCTTCAGCGCTGAGATCCTGCTGTTGATATCAGTCAGGCTCATGTTCTGTATGAAAAATAGAAGACATTAACACATTGTATTAATAAAATTATAATTTTTATTGCTAAATAATACCGAAAGTGTATAACAAAACTGATGTTATGTTTATTAAGATATGAAGGACAGTACACAACTGTAAGTTATGTGTAGCAGGAAAAACAATTCTGTAACTTGTAATAGTTAATCAATATTATGAATACACTGACAGAATGTTGACTATAACAGGACAGAAATCCTGCTGCTCGTAATGACTGATCTTGTTATACCTGAGATCATTCATAGGATGAATGATACACTAGAAAATATCCAGATTACCTAGGCCTCTGGATAAATAGAATATGGTAAATTTGTCCTTCACCTTGAAATAAGAATAACAAAAAACAAGAAGATAAACCTATACCTTATAAATTAAAAAATTAAAAATTTTGTGAAAAAATCCCAAAATGAACTGAATGTAGCAAAAACCTAATCAGGTAAGTAGACAAATAAGATAACTAGATCTCTTTATTAGATATGGATATGGATAATGGTTTTGAGATATTGTGTTGCATATGAACTATTAAATTGAAGATTTACTTTTTTAACAAATCCAAAATCAACCAAGTGAAGTGTGTGACCAAGACTTAATCAGGGGGAGAGACCTGTAAGATACACCTGCAATCTCATGGATAAACGTTACAGTTTTTGAGATATCACTTGTATATGAATTGTTCATAGATGGACAAACTAAAGGTTGGAGCTGATGAATATATCTCCTAGGTCAGGGAATATATCAGGTGGTTCAGAAAAAATGTCCCGAACTTTAGGGCCTAATAATTTTATAAATACTGTAAGTCACTGATAGTTGGTGTGTGGAAAGATGTATTTCATTTGAATTTGTCTTTAAAATTTCATTGCTTCAGGAGTTCAACTTCCTGATTTGTGATAAGAATAAATTTGCATAGTTGAATTTGCAATAACCAGTGCTGAGTACTGAGTTTGCATCTGCATGGTGGTCAGTGTCAAGTGTCATCTGAGTAAAGTAAAAGGACATTTAGTTCATGGTGGTCAGTGTCAAGTGTCATCTGAGTAAAGTAAAAGGACATTTAGTTCATGGTGGTCAGTGTCAAGTGTCATCTGAGTAAAGTAAAAGGACATTTAGTTCATGGTGGTCAGTGTCAAGTGTCATCTGAGTAAAGTAAAAGGACATTTAGTTCATGGTGGTCAGTGTCAAGTGTCATCTGAGTAAAGTAAAAGGACATTTAGTTCATGGTGGTCAGTGTCAAGTGTCATCTGAGTAAAGTAAAAGGACATTTAGTTCATGGTGGTCAGTGTCAAGTGTCATCTGAGTAAAGTAAAAGGACATTTAGTTCATGGTGGTCAGTGTCAAGTGTCATCTGAGTAAAGTAAAAGGACATTTAGTTCATGGTGGTCAGTGTCAAGTGTCATCTGAGTAAAGTAAAAGGACATTTAGTTCATGGTGGTCAGTGTCAAGTGTCATCTGAGTAAAGTAAAAGGACATTTAGTTCATGGTGGTCAGTGTCAAGTGTCATCTGGGTAAAGTAAAAGGACATTTAGTTCATGGTGGTCAGTGTCAAGTGTCATCTGAGTAAAGTAAAAGGACATTTAGTTCATGGTGGTCAGTGTCAAGTGTCATCTGGGTAAAGTAAAAGGACATTTAGTTCATGGTGGTCAGTGTCAAGTGTCATCTGAGTAAAGTAAAAGGACATTTAGTTCATGGTGGTCAGTGTCAAGTGTCATCTGAGTAAAGTAAAAGGACATTTAGTTCATGGTGGTCAGTGTCAAGTGTCATCTGAGTAAAGTAAAAGGACATTTAGTTCATGGTGGTCAGTGTCAAGTGTCATCTGAGTAAAGTAAAAGGACATTTAGTTCATGGTGGTCAGTGTCAAGTGTCATCTGAGTAAAGTAAAAGGACATTTAGTTCATGGTGGTCAGTGTCAAGTGTCATCTGAGTAAAGTAAAAGGACATTTAGTTCATGGTGGTCAGTGTCAAGTGTCATCTGAGTAAAGTAAAAGGACATTTAGTTCATGGTGGTCAGTGTCAAGTGTCATCTGAGTAAAGTAAAAGGACATTTAGTTCATGGTGGTCAGTGTCAAGTGTCATCTGAGTAAAGTAAAAGGACATTTAGTTCATGGTGGTCAGTGTCAAGTGTCATCTGAGTAAAGTAAAAGGACATTTAGTTCATGGTGGTCAGTGTCAAGTGTCATCTGAGTAAAGTAAAAGGACATTTAGTTCATGGTGGTCAGTGTCAAGTGTCATCTGAGTAAAGTAAAAGGACATTTAGTTCATGGTGGTCAGTGTCAAGTGTCATCTGAGTAAAGTAAAAGGACATTTAGTTCATGGTGGTCAGTGTCAAGTGTCATCTGAGTAAAGTAAAAGGACATTTAGTTCATGGTGGTCAGTGTCAAGTGTCATCTGAGTAAAGTAAAAGGACATTTAGTTCATGGTGGTCAGTGTCAAGTGTCATCTGAGTAAAGTAAAAGGACATTTAGTTCATGGTGGTCAGTGTCAAGTGTCATCTGAGTAAAGTAAAAGGACATTTAGTTCATGGTGGTCAGTGTCAAGTGTCATCTGAGTAAAGTAAAAGGACATTTAGTTCATGGTGGTCAGTGTCAAGTGTCATCTGAGTAAAGTAAAAGGACATTTAGTTCATGGTGGTCAGTGTCAAGTGTCATCTGAGTAAAGTAAAAGGACATTTAGTTCATGGTGGTCAGTGTCAAGTGTCATCTGAGTAAAGTAAAAGGACATTTAGTTCATGGTGGTCAGTGTCAAGTGTCATCTGAGTAAAGTAAAAGGACATTTAGTTCATGGTGGTCAGTGTCAAGTGTCATCTGAGTAAAGTAAAAGGACATTTAGTTCATGGTGGTCAGTGTCAAGTGTCATCTGAGTAAAGTAAAAGGACATTTAGTTCATGGTGGTCAGTGTCAAGTGTCATCTGAGTAAAGTAAAAGGACATTTAGTTCATGGTGGTCAGTGTCAAGTGTCATCTGAGTAAAGTAAAAGGACATTTAGTTCATGGTGGTCAGTGTCAAGTGTCATCTGAGTAAAGTAAAAGGACATTTAGTTCATGGTGGTCAGTGTCAAGTGTCATCTGAGTAAAGTAAAAGGACATTTAGTTCATGGTGGTCAGTGTCAAGTGTCATCTGAGTAAAGTAAAAGGACATTTAGTTCATGGTGGTCAGTGTCAAGTGTCATCTGAGTAAAGTAAAAGGACATTTAGTTCATGGTGGTCAGTGTCAAGTGTCATCTGAGTAAAGTAAAAGGACATTTAGTTCATGGTGGTCAGTGTCAAGTGTCATCTGAGTAAAGTAAAAGGACATTTAGTTCATGGTGGTCAGTGTCAAGTGTCATCTGAGTAAAGTAAAAGGACATTTAGTTCATGGTGGTCAGTGTCAAGTGTCATCTGAGTAAAGTAAAAGGACATTTAGTTCATGGTGGTCAGTGTCAAGTGTCATCTGAGTAAAGTAAAAGGACATTTAGTTCATGGTGGTCAGTGTCAAGTGTCATCTGAGTAAAGTAAAAGGACATTTAGTTCATGGTGGTCAGTGTCAAGTGTCATCTGAGTAAAGTAAAAGGACATTTAGTTCATGGTGGTCAGTGTCAAGTGTCATCTGAGTAAAGTAAAAGGACATTTAGTTCATGGTGGTCAGTGTCAAGTGTCATCTGAGTAAAGTAAAAGGACATTTAGTTCATGGTGGTCAGTGTCAAGTGTCATCTGAGTAAAGTAAAAGGACATTTAGTTCATGGTGGTCAGTGTCAAGTGTCATCTGAGTAAAGTAAAAGGACATTTAGTTCATGGTGGTCAGTGTCAAGTGTCATCTGAGTAAAGTAAAAGGACATTTAGTTCATTAATGATGACCTTTTGCTCCAGGGTGTTATGTTCAGTTAAGTTGGATACTTTGCTGTTTACAGAATGGTTTTTAGCTCCATCAGTTAGGAACTGATAAAGTGATGCTTTGTGGAGAAGGGATGGAGAGGGGCAGGCTTTGCAAGAAAAATTTTCAGGGTAAGGTTGGAATCTACATTCTGTAAATAGGGTGATCAAACTTGGACTGCAAAAACTGAGGTGAACAAAAATTACACTGGAGAGAACACTCTTTCTCAAGAGGACAATCTGGGTACACAAGTTCCAGAGGAAAATTGCCAGTAACTTGGGAATACAGATTGACAAAGGATCTTAAAATAAAAAACTGTAATTGACAAATTTAATCACAAATCATACCTGTAAGTCCATCACACCTGTACCCAATGACAGTATGGGATGACACTTGATACCGACTACCAGGTGCAACATGCAGTACCCAGCATTGGATATAACAAATTTCACAATGCAAAATTATTCTTCTCATAAATCAGGAAACTGAACTGCTGGACCAATGAAATTTTAGAAACATATTCAAAATATACACATCCTTCTACACTCCAACCACCAATTACATACATGTAATATTTATAAAATAATTAACCCCTTAAGTTTGGGACGTTTTTTCTGAATCACCCGATATAGTCTGATTCTTTAGAATTCATGAGAAGGTGGAAATCAAGAAAACAATCTATCAGTACATACCGTTATCTCAGAGTCGGTGGTATGAGAGGCTGACTTTTCCTCATGAATTCTGGGTAAATTCTGAAAATATTTTGCGATATATGTGTCACATATTTTGACCATAAAATAATGGTCCGATGATAAATGATGATTCAAATATAAGAATTTAAAAGAGGTTATAACATTACCAGAAATGCCAAGTTATGTCATATGATACAATATGCCCGGACCTTAGAAGAACCCACTGTTAAATAGGCTAAATCCTTGTCTCCATATCTACTGACAGTATTAAAACATTAGCCCATCACTCATTTTGGTATTTCCTTCTACTTATTTTAATGTACAATAAAATTTCACAGGAAAAAAATGATGTTTTGCCTGATATACTCCATAAAATAGGTTAATAAATGGTCAAAATCACTCAAAATCACTCAGTTTCACTATTATCTATGCACACATTTATTTCATTTTTTTTTTTGCTTTTGAGGAATAACTGTGGCAGCACTGCCAAATGAAACCATTATCAACCTATCTTGCACAGGTACATCAGCTGCTATTTCTGCCCCAAAGGTGGGCATGTTTCCAGTCATGTTATTTGTATAGATGTATCTTTGCTCTGGTGGGCATGTTTCCAGCCATGTTATTAGTATGATGTATCTTTGCACTGGTGGGCATGTTTCCAGTCATGTTCATATGTATTGATATATTTTTGCTCTGGTGGGCATGATTCCAGCCATGTTATTTGTTTGGATGTATCTTTGCTCTTGTGGCCATGTTTCCAGTCATGTTCATTTGTCTGGATGTATCTTTGCTCTGGTAGGCATGTTTCCAGTCATGTTATTTGTATAGATGTATCTTTGCTCTGGTGGGCATGTTTCCAGCCATGTTATTAGTATGGATGTATCTTTGCTCTGGTGGGCATGTTTCCAGTCATGTTCATATGTATTGATATATCTTTGCTCTGGTGGGCATGATTCCAGCCATGTTATTTGTTTGGATGTATCTTTGCTCTTGTGGCCATGTTTCCAGTCAAGTTCATTTGTCTGGATGTATCTTTGCTCTGGTGGGCATGTTTCCAGTCATGTTCATATGTATTGATATATCTTTGCTCTGGTGGGCAAGATTCCAGTCATGTTCATTTGTATGGACGTATCTTTGCCCTGGTGGGCATGTTTCCAGTCATGTTCATTTGTATGGATGTATCTTTGCTCTGGTAGGCATGTTTCCAGTCATGTTCATTTGTTTGGATGTATTTTTGCTCTGGTGGGCAAGATACCAGTCATGTTCATTTGTATGGATGTATCTTTGCTCTGGTAGGCATGTTTCCAGTCATGTTCATTTGTATGGATGTATCTTCTCTCTGGTAGGCATGTTTCCAGTCATGTTCATTTGTATGGATGTATGTTTGCCCTGGCGGGCAAGATACCAGTCATGTTCATTTGTATGGATGTATCTTTGCCCTTGTGGGCATGTTTCCAGTCATGTCAATTTGGGTTGATGTATCTTTGCTCTGGAGGGCATGTTTCCAGTCATGTTCACTTGTAAGGATGTCTCTTTGCTCTGGTGGGCATGTTTCCAGTCATGTTCATTTGTATACATGTCTCTTTGCTATGGTGGGCATGTTTCCAGTCATGTTCATTTGTATGGAGGTATTTTTGCCATGAGGATATTCTCACTTGACCTAAGATTATTGCTTCAAAAACATATGCCTCTGACTGAAATGTCAGTAAATCCTGGGCCCTTCCTGAAAGCTGCATGGTTGGTTCAGTCAACATAAGTGGTTCACTGATATACCTTTCAAAAATTCTAAATGCAAATTAAGTGTACATACAGCAATCCCAGGCATTTTGGTCTGTTTTGGGCAAAACAATTTGAATCCAGCTAAGGAGGTGGTTTAAAACTGTTTCCAATGCAAATCAAATTATCCACTCAGTTAAAGTGCAGCGTTAATGCTAAATCCACACTAAAAATGGTTTAGACCTAATCTGAAGCTGCAACTGGGTCACAGCACAAATGTGAAAACTTGTGGAATTAGGTTGTTTTAGTGTTTCACATAAAATATACATCTCAGGCATTGGTGCTAGATGTCCAAGTGAAAGCACAATACAGTCTGAAACTATTAAATTTAGTATACCTCATTTCTAAAAATGTTTAAAACCGTTCTGTGTTTTTACCTCAGTTCAAAACCCAGTACTGGTGATCTGTTTAAAATAAATAACCACAATGTTTATTAAGGTTGCATGAGGGTGATTGAGTTGACACTTCTTCTCTGTTTACATTTCTGTTTCTTAAATGATTTCAGTGGAGGGCTTCTGTGAAAGTAGCTCCAGCATTCATGTGCGATAAGTACTTTTTTACCTGCCTGAGTATAGATATTCTGGCCCTGATACTTACATGCTTGTTAAAGTATTCTGGTGACAGACTTTCAAGGTACAAAATTCTCTCCTCCAGGTCTTTTAATCTGCTGTACACATTAGCAGGGACTGGCTTCACTGGAATATACAGAGATCGACTAATCAACATCACTAACACTGAAGTAACCAGTCAACATCACTGACACAAAGTGACCAACCAACATCACTGACACAAAGTGAGTAATCAACATCACTGACACTGAAGTAACCAGTCAACATCACTGATACAGAGTAACCAATCAACATCACTGACACAAAGTGAGTAATCAACATCACTGATACAAAGTAACCAATCAATGTCACTTACACAAAGTAACCAGTCAACATCACTGACACAAAGTAACCAACCAACATCACTGACACAAAGTGAGTAATCAACATCACTGATAGAAAGTAACCAATAAACGTCACTTACACAAAGTAACCAGTCAACATCACTGACACAAAGTAACCAATCAACATAACTGTCACAAAGTTACCAATGAATATCATAGTTACAAAGTAACCAATCAACATCACTGACACAAAGTAAATAATCCACATTACTGTTACCAAGCAACCAATCTGCATCACAGTTACAAAGTAACCAAAAAGCTTTTATTAAGCTTATATAAACTTATAAGCAGCACATATAATATAAGAGTTAAACTATTTATTAAAATTTAATAACAAAATTGTGCCAATATAATTTTTATTAAAAAAAAACAAGGGACCCATGGGTCACATAGCTCAGCTGAATTTTGGAAAATATTAGTAACTGCAAAATATTTTGATTTCTTTTGGTTTTTCATGCATATTTTCATTAGAAAAGCTATCAGAAAATGGCCCAGCTAAAATGAAACTCTGTAAATTATAGAATAATGGACATGAGCTAAACCATTTAGTGATGCACCAAGGGAACAAATAGGCCTACGGTAAGTGTTATATAATAGTAACATTTCATAAACAAATAATGTGTGAAGGTAATTAAGTTTTCAAAAGTTAAATATATGGCCATATAAGTTAAAAATTAATCCCACAAAGTTTGACCAATATTCCTAATTTTAATACTAAGTTAACAGTGTTATTCACACCTAGGCCCCGCCAACTTTAAGAGATATGAATGAAATGCTACAAAGTATTTATGTTTTCTTAAATCTTGTAAGTTAGTACTTACATTAGATCCTAATATTTTATCACATTTGAATATTAGGATTAAATTCCTGAAATTGTTTTCTTTAAAAAAATCAAAATTGTCAAAGTCTCATCAAAAAGAATTTATTTAACATTAAAATTATAAGATTCATCTTGTTTATTAGTCCTGTGTATTGAAGGGGTGGGTGGGGGAGGGGGTCTTTGTTGTTACTGCTCGTTGCTGAAAAAAATGTTAATTTTAAGATTTATCTACTTCAAAGTACAGGTCTGTCAACAGAATGGGGTCGGGGGGGAGGGGGGGGGGGGGAGAAAAAGGCTCCCTGTGGTATGGTATTAACTGCAGACAGCCTGATCAAGCTCAACTCAGCGGAGAGAGGGCTTGCCCTAGTGATGGAATTGCATAACATTATGCCAACAGCCTGGGGAGCATAGAGAGCTGCACTGAAGTGGACTGCTTGACAATGTAAGGGAATACAACAAGAGCCTCCAAAAAAAATTCAATAACTAGCCTAATTTTGCAGTGGCCAAAGTTGGGCAAAATTTAAGGTACCAATTTTTTATTTTTGCTAATAATTTAAAGATTAAAAAAGATTTTGATCTAATTTTGGGTATACAATTTAATTTTGATTAATTAAAGTTAAATTACTGGAAAAAAGTCCTTAGCTTTAACATGTTTTGTGTTAAGTGATCAAATATCTTTCCTGATTTTTTATAAAATGCATTATGTTTGAGCCCATGACTTTTTTTAAATTATATAATACAGACCTTTTCTGGCATGTATATAGGAACTATAAAGAGGAATATTTATGCTCAATATGAGGAAAAACAGATGAGTGGTTTTGATATTAGGCAGTCCTGAAGTGTAAAAATAGGTGTTTAATAAAAAATTGAGGTTTTCTCTTAATTTCTAAAAGGAACAAAGGAGCTTGGTAGGAGATCTTGGGGACATCTAACATTATGCCCAATTTGGATTCCTAGGTCTTACGGTTTCAAAACGTGCCATATCTACGGACAGACAGACGGATGGACAGACTGATGGACGACGGACAATGGACCACGACTATAGCTCAGATGAGCTAAAAACAGGCAGGAGATTGTAAACAAAGAAAATCAATCTAATTCCAATTCTACTGAGACAGGAAAATACTGAACAAATGTTTACATTAGATCCTCCTTTTTTTATTACATCAGATTTTTTTATCAAGTTTATTAAATTTACTATACATTAACAGCATATCAGATATATCTGAATATTTCAGCTGATTCACAATTCTTAATTTTTTCAACATTTATAGCTAATTTGGTAAGGTCACATCACATTATGCACACAGATGTATTAATTTTTTATTTTTATAAAATATATTTTTTTTTTGCAAAACAATATATATATCTGAAAATAACACTTGATTCAGAATCACAATTCTAAATTGCACCTTTATTTTTCCATGATTTGGTTCATATATTATCAAATTATGCCTACTGATGGGTCTAATTATAATTTATTTCTCTTAAATTAGTTGAAAGGAAATTATATTCTTTAACAAGGGACCCATGGGTCACGGCGCTCAGCTGTTATATATGATAAAAAATATGATTTGGGAAAGAGGCATATGCTGGTTTTGTGTGGTAATAAATATAAGCTTTATTATGAGTTGTTGGTGTTTAGCTTATGTATGATTTTGATAGTATTTTTGGAGACGGGGAAGAGGATTGATTTCATTTATTTTATTAACAAATGGAGTGCTATTGTCACACAGATTTTGACCTGGCCATATAACTTATAAGCAGCACATAAAATAAAAGAGTTTAACTATTTATTAAAATTTAATAACAAATGTTGTGCCAATATAATATTTATTAAAAATAATAAGAGAATCATATAATTTTTTTAATAAAATATAACTGAACTAATTATTAAAATAATATTATAGAATATATGCATTCATGAATACATTTTGAAAGTATTTGCACTGGTATTCAAATACTTTCATTTTTACCTGAATTCCCATTTTTATGCAAGAAATTTTATAATGGAGTACATATTCATATTCATATTCATATACATTTGCAAAGTATTTGCACCATGTCTTATCATGAAGAAAAACAGTAAAAGTTTTGAGATACTGTGATGCATATGAAAAATTTACAGATGGACAGGCAAATGGACAGAATGGACTAATACCTTCATTTCACTTTCAAAGGAATAATGCATTTAAGTTTATATATAAGCCTATTTTTTTAGCATATCCACTTTTTTCATTAATAGTTTTTATCTGATTCATTTTTTTTTATTTACAAGTGTTATAAATTTGTAATATAAAAGTGAAAATATAAGTTAAAATATTAGAATTCTAAGTTGCAATCATTATATTTCCAGATTGTAGCTCACATTGGGTCATATTATGCATACACATATATTTTATTATTTTTAAATCAAATGTTTAAACTGAATGTAAAAGAAAATAATGCCACAACATGGCATCTACAAAATTATTCCTTGAATTCCTATTAAAAAGTTTTGCACATTGGAGTTTTCAGGACAAGCTTAATTTTATTCACCAAAATAAAATAAAAGATTCAGTAAATTTGATAAAATAAAAACATCTTTTCAAATAAAGTATACACACTCTTGGTTGAATGAGGGACAAACAATATCATTATGCTAATTACAATCTAAGCTATAATTAATAACTGGAATTAATAGTCAATTTCACACCTGGTGAAGTTTTACTCTTCTGAAGTAAAGCATTACTTATCTGATGAACATCCATACTTTCATAGCAATACATCACTTTGTGGACACAATTAAATGTGCACTTTAATCATTGTAACCCTGGTGGTACAATCCAAAATCTAAAATGTAGCATGTCCAAGAATAAAACCAAATACAGAAAATTATAACATTCATCTAGTTTATGCACCAGCTGGGGGGGGGGGGGTTGAGTGCAGGGCAGAGGAGAAGCCTGCTAGTAGTGGCCAAGCTGGGTCAAGGCAAGCTGCCTGGGGTGGGTTACATAATGCAAGCGAAGGCTGTACTACTAGGTGGGCCAGATATAAACAACACTTGACATGGTGTATGAAAACTTGAATAAAAGCTACTCTTTTCAAACAATTTCTTTGAAATTTCAGATTTTAAAAGAATAAATCCTTATGTATATATGCTGTGAAAATTAAATCAACAGTGCTCACAGGGAAAAAACGTGCCACTGCCAAAGTTGGACAAAATTTAAGGTATTAATTTTTTATTTATGCTAATAACTTGAAAAATTTGCAAAATTCAGATCTAATTTTGGGCAAACAATTGAATCTTGATTAAATAAAGTTATATTCCTGAAAAAAAGTCTTCAGCTTCAGCAATTCTCATGTTAAGTGAGCAAATATATTTCCTGATTTTTAAAAAATTGCATTATATTTGGGCCTATAACTTCAAAATAATACCCAATACTGACCTAATTTTTGGTATGTGCATAGAAAATATATGGAAGAATATGAATACTAAATATGATCAAAAACAGATCAGTGGTTTTGATATATAGGACTTGAAGTGTAACAATTGCTTTTTTATGGAAAACGGAGGTTTTTCCTTAATATCTCGAAGGAACAAAGTTCTAATGACCCAATTTTCGGTATGGTAGGAGATTTTGGGGACATCTAATGGTATGCAGAATTTTGGATTCGTAGGTCCAACGATTTTAAAACGTGCCCTGTTAACGGCCGGACGGACGGACGACGGACAAAGGACCACGACTATAGCTCAGATGACTTACATACAGCTGAGCTAAAAATGACAATAACCAAAACATGGCTTCTTCTGGATTACTCCTTAAATTACTATTTCAAGATAAATTTTGTACATTGGAGTGGTAACAGCTTTACAATTAAAGAAATACAGTTCAAACAATAACAATTTTCGCAATTCAATTGGTGGTTGGGGAGGGGGGGGGGGGGTTGGAGTTGACATAAAAATAAATGTACACTTGTGACAGCAGGGGTGCTCAACTAGTGTTGCATCACTAATAAGGTCACCAAGGCAGGGCTGTAGTGACCAGAAGTGGATGGCCTGGAGGTTGATAATGCAAATAAAAACATTAGAGCTTTTAAAAAAAAAAACTTCAATAACTAGCCGAACTTTTTAGCTTTTATTTTCAAATTTCAAAACTTAACAGATTAAATCCTAATGTATATATGTTGTGAAAATTAAATCAACAGTGCTTACAGGGAAAAAATGTGATGTGGCAAAAGTTGGACAAAATTTAAGGTATTGATTTTTTATTTATGCTAATAACTTATAAATTTACAAAATTCAGATCTAATTTTTGGTATACGATTGAATCTTAATTAAACTAAGTTTATACTTGGAAAACAAGTCTCTAGCTTAAAAAATGTTCATGTTAAGTGAGCAAATATTTTTCCTGACTTTTTACAAGGTCCAATATGTTCAAACCCACACCTTATAGAAATTACACTTAACAGTCTTATTCTCTGGCATGTATATAGGAAATATATAGGAGAATACTCCTGGTAAATATTATGAAAAACAGAAAAGTGGTTTTGATATTAGGCAGTTCTAAAGTGTGATAATAGGTTTTTTAATGGAAAATTGAGGTTTTTCCTAATTTTCTTGAAAGTACATAGTGGCAGTGACCCAGTTTTGGGGTTGGTAGGAGATCTTTGGGACATCTAACAGTGAGCCAAATTTTGGATTAGAAGGTCTAATGGTTTCAAAACAGGACAGTATAACTGACGGATGGATAGATGGACAGACGATGGACAATGGACCATAACTATAGCTCAGCTGATAATATGATTACCTTTAATCCCCAGGTGAGCCTCAGCAGCAGCTAGTCTGGCCTGAACAGCCTCAGATGAGTGAGCAGCCTCCCTGGCTGACAAGGCCCTGCCGCCTGATGACTGGTCCACACTGTGACGGGTCTGTGGGCCATAAACATTGTGCACTCTTCTTACTGTAACACATGAACAGACAGGAGTTTTGTCATTGCATTAAGGTCTGACAAGTAACAGCTGTACTTATCACTGTGGAAGAAATGTGTGAGGTAAAATATGAATGAAAAATAAAAATATGATAAGACATGATTTAGAGGTGTGTTACAGATTCATCCTATACACCAGATACTGATATCAGCATATACCATTCTTTAAACTATGGTTTAGGATTTATCCAGAGATCTTTATTTCTGTAAATTACAAGCTGAACATAGAATGAAGGTCAATGCTACAATCATATTGCTGTATTGATTATACCTTTAAACATAAACTAAATCAGTCAATTTTACCAATAAGCACACAGGTATTAAATTTTGTATTAAACTATTTAAAACATTCCAACTGTAATTGACCAAGAAGAGCAAGGAAATTCTTATTTGTGACCTGTCTTAATCTAACGCCAAGGTTAACAAGGTGTTATTTATGACTTGCCTGGGCAGTGATCACCTTGAGCTGTACGAGATATGAACACAGCATTGGTCCTGGCACAACCATCTACAAACAAAAACCATCTACAAACATGAATACAGCATCAGTCCTTGCACACCCATCTACAAACATGAACTCAGCAGTAGACCTGGCACAACTATCTACAAACATGAACAAAATGTTAGTCCTGGCACAACCATCTACAAACATGATCACAGCATCAGTCCTTGCATAACCATCTCCAAAATGAAAACAGCATCAGTCCTTGCACACCCATCTACAAACATGAATACAGCATCAGTCCTTGCACAACCATCTACAAACATGAATACAGCATCAGTCCTGGCACAAATATCTACAAACATGAATACTGAATCAGTCCTTGCACAACCATCTACAAACATGATTACAGCTTCAGTCCTTGCACAACCATCTCCAAAATGAAAACAGCATCAGTCCTTGCACACCCATCTACAAACAAGAATACAGTATCAGTCCTTGCACAACCATCTACAAACATGAATACAGCATCAGTCCTGGCACAAATATCTACAAACATGAATACGGCATCAGTCCTTGCACAACCATCTACAAACATGATTACAGCTTCAGTCCTTGCACACCCATCTACAAACATGAATACAGCATCAGTCCTTGCGCAACCATCTACAAACATGATTACAGCATCAGTCCTTGCACACCCATCTACAAACATGAATACAGCATCAGTCCTTGCACACCCATCTACAAACATGATTACAGCATCAGTCCTTGCACACCCATCTACAAACATGAATACAGCATCAGTCCTGGCACAAATATCTACAAACATGAATACAGCATCAGTCCTTGCACATCCATCTACAAACATGATCACAGCATCAGTCCTTGCACACCCATCTACAAACATGAATACAGCATTAGTCCTTGCACAACCATCTACAAACATGAATACAGCATTAGTCCTTGCACAACCATCTACAAACATGAATACAGCATCAGTCCTTGCACAACCATCTACAAACATGAATACAGCATCAGTCCTTGCACAACCATCTACAAACATAAATACAACATCAGTCCTTGCACAACCATCTACAAACATGAATACAGCATCAGTCCTGGCACAAATATCTACAAACATGAATACAGCATCAGTCCTTGCACACCCATTTACAAACATGAATACAGCAGTTGTCCTTGCACAACCATCTACAAACATGAATACAGCATCAGTCCTTGCACAACCATCTCCAAAATGAAAACAGCATCAGTCCTTGCACACCCATCTACAAACATGAATACAGCATCAGTCCTTGCACAACCATCTACAAACATGAATACAGCATCAGTCCTGGCACAAATATCTACAAACATGAATACGGCATCAGTCCTTGCAAAACCATCTACAAAAATGATTACAGCTTCAGTCCTTGCACACCCATCTACAAACATGAATACAGCATCAGTCCTTGCACAACCATCTACAAACATGATTACAGCATCAGTCCTTGCACACCCATCTACAAACATGAATACAGCGTCAGTCCTTGCACACCCATCTACAAACATGAATACAGCATCAGTCCTTGCACACAAATCTACAAACATGTATACAGCATCAGTCCTTGCACACCCAACTTCAAACATGAATACAGCATCAGTCCTTGCACAACCATCTACAAACATGATCACAGCATCAGTCCTTGCACAGCCATCTACAAACATGAATACAGCATCAGTCCTTGCACAGCCATCTACAAACATGAATACAGCATTAGTCCTTGCACAACCATCTACAAACATGAATACAGCATCAGTCTTTGCACATCCATCTACAAACATGACCACAGCATTAGTCCTTGCACAACCATCTACAAACATGAATACAGCATTAGTCCTTGCACAACCATCTACAAACATGAATACAGCATTAGTCCTTGCACAACCATCTACAAACATGAATACAGCATCAGTCCTTGCACAACCATCTACAAACATAAATACAACATCAGTCCTTGCACAACCATCTACAAACATGAATACAGCATCAGTCCTGGCACAAATATCTACAAACATGAATACAGCATCAGTCCTTGCACACCCATTTACAAACATGAATACAGCAATTGTCCTTGCACAACCATCTACAAACATGAATACAGCATCAGTTCTTGTACACCCATCTACAAACATGACCACAGCATTAGTCCTTGCACAACCATCTACAAACATGAATACAGCATTAGTCCTTGCACAACCATCTACAAACATGAATACAGCATTAGTCCTTGCACAACCATCTACAAACAAGAATACAGCATTTGTCCTTGTAAAATCAAATACAGCAGTCTATAAGCATGAAGCAACATGATATTATATAACACAGCATTAAAGGCAATAATACATTTAATCAGTTCCATGAATATATCTGTCAGCTCTGGTTGACAATGTCTTCCAATGGTTGTCCCCTTATCAGTTTCTGTTATGAGACTATGGGGATGAATTAGACTAGTTTGTTTGAGAGTAAGTAGTTTGTATGTGTAGTCTACATTTGTACTCTGTATACACCCTGCTGCTTTTGTTCCCTGGGCTATTTCTATTCTTCAGTATGTGTTATGACATATTGCCAAGAGGGATAATAAACATGTATCAATTTTTATTTTCAACTTGAGTTTTCCCTGTGTTGTTGAAACAATGTCAACCTTTAATTGGAATTAATATTTTGTGTATCAGTCTGTCATGAAACTTTTCTTATTAGATACCAAATGTGTTTGCTCAATGTTTGAGGCCTTAACAACATAGTCACGTACAAAATACAACCAGGAAAATTTTCTAAATTATTATCAATAATATTCATTGTTTAAATTGATCCTTTTTGCTAAACTTGTGAAAAGTAAAATGATTATAAGGGAAAATGGTTTACAAAAAACTTTAGAGATAAAGTACCAATAAACATGGAGTATGGACATATTTACTTCAAAGAAACACACTGTATGTATATGGAGGAGTATGGATACAGACAACTAACTTATGGATAATCAGCTTTAGTTTGCAGCACCCTCTCATGATAATTAGTTTGTGTTAGGATCCCCGTTTCTGGTCACAAGGCATTGTGCTCATTTAAAGTCCATCCAGATCATTAGACATGACCACCCTGACCTTCGTACATGATGTTGCTGGCTCTAGGTTTCTCTGGGGACATAATGTAACTTAAGTAAGTGTAAGTGTTGTGTTCCATGAATACTTCATGACGAGGTACATGGTATTTGGCACTATCTCACTCAGGTCAGCATCTGAAGAGAATGACCACTTACAAATTTTATTCCTACTTTTATTTTTACTTGTAAAAGAGACAGTCCATGTAAAACCAAACATTTTATTAAAAGATTTCTAATAGAAAGTGTCAATTTTGCCAAGTGATATCTACAGTGGGATCTAAGAGTGAACAGTATGTTCATGGTCATGAGTTTACTGTAAGATCCCTGTACCTGTTTCTTCATTTGGATCCATCAGTCAACAAATTTAATTTCTTATGGTAATTAGTTTACTATAAGATCCCTTTACCTGTTTCTTCACTCGGATCCATCAGTCAACAAATTTAATTTTAGATTTGTCACGCATAATCAAAACATAAGTGTAAGTGAGTCTGAAATGATGGTCGCTCTGTCTAAACTGAAATCCAGAAAGTCCTATGACCAAGATGGTTTAGGAGCAGAACAGTACATTCATGCGAAGGACGCACCCATTATGTTCACTGTTCACTTCACTCCTCATACATGGTTATATGCCTGAACATATGATGAGTAGTATAATAGTGCCAGTACTTAAGAATAAAACACAGAGTATAACTGATAAAGCCAATTACAGGCCCATAGCACTGTCCACTATAATGTCTAAACTCTTTGAGTTTGTGATTTATGAGAAAATTAAACACTTTGTTAATGTAACTGATCATCAGTTTGGATACAAAACGGGTCATGGCACAGAGCTTTGTGTAGGGTTGCTAAAAGAGATTCTTCGATTTTACCAGAAGATGGGATCACGTATGTTTGTGTGTTTTCTCGATGCATCATCGGCTTTTGACAGAGTTTGTCACACAACTTTATTCTACAAGCTTTTAAGGAACGGTGTCCCTTTATACCTTGTCAGAATCGTGTATTACTGGTATATGCACCAAAGAATCTCTGTAAGATGGAACCCGATCAGGTCGGACTATTTCACAGCCACTAATGGTGTTCGACAAGGAGGGGTGTTGTCTCCACTCATGTTCAATATTACATGAACGATTTGAGCTCTAAATTAAACACACACACAATTGGTTGTTGTATTGACAAAAATATCATCAATCATCTTATGTACGCTGATGATATAGTGGTTTTTGCTCCGTCGGTCAAAGGTCTGCAAAAACTAATAAATCTTGCCGATGACTATGGCATTTGGCATAATATCAAATTTAATATGACAAAATCTGTGTATATGCACATAATGGGAAAAGATAAAACTTGGGCTACATCTGACCCATGTCTCAAAATGGGACAAATGCTTTTATCCCCTGTCCAGCAGTACAAATATTTAGGTTGCATTATCAACAGCAAACTGCAAGATGATGATGACATATTGCGACAAATGCGCCTACTGTACATACGGGCTAATATGTTAAAACAAAAATTCAAACTTTGCTCGGAAACAGTTAAAATATTATTATTTAAAATGTTTTGTTACACTTTGTATTGTGCCAGTCTCAGGAGTAAATATAGAGTCCAGCACAGAAAAGGTGAAAGTGGCGTACAATAATGCTTTTAGGATATTTCTTGGCTTTCCAAAACATTGCAGCATCAGCAAAGAATTAATAAGTCGTAACATTATCACTTTTGACGCACTAATGCGCAAACAGATCTTTTCACTGAAAATGAGAATAACAGAATCTGATAACCTGTATGTCAGAACTTTGTATGAATCTGATTTATATTTACAGTCAGACTTGTTTAATGTTCATAACCAGAAGATGTTTGTTATTAGATTATAAGTAATAATGCAGCTAGTCTAAATGCTGTGTTATTTGCTTTCTACTGTTTTTTTTTCTTTCTATTCTCATTTCCTTTATTGTTTGTATATGGACCATGAGTCTGTTATAAAACTTTATTATTATTATTAATTTCAAATGGTAATTAGTTTACTGTAATGTCCCTGTACCTGTTTCTTCACTCGGTTGCATCAGTCAAAAAATTTAATTTCTAATGGTAATTAGTTTACTGTAAGATCCCTGTACCTGTTTATTCACTGGGATCCATTGGTCAACAAATTTAATTTCTAATGCATGGTAATTAGTTTACTGTATGATCCCAGTACCTGTTTCCACATTGGGATCCATCAGTCCACAGTATTCCCTCCTGTTGTTTTGGTCCACTTCATTTTGTTTTCTTTCAATGAAAGCAGCAATCCTTCTGTCTATCTACAAAAATAAGTAAACCGGGTGAAGATTTGTAATTTAATCAATCAATAAGTTATCAGAATTTTTTTCAGCCATTCAGTCTGTCAATCATTCTCCACATTAAGTTCCCACCACAGCTCTCCACTGACTCCTCCAGCAACGCTGTGGTCCTGCCCTTCCTGCTGGGATTCAGCAGAATAAAGAATCTGAGTTTAAAACCTCAGCATTTGAGAATGCAAGGTCTGCTTTTGTAATCTCATACATTGTGCTGTTTTATATTCAAATGACTGAGTAAAATCAAATGTTTTGAGGTATAATTAAAGATTAATTAACAAACTGACTAGAAAAGGGGGAGGTCTGTAGAAGCAGATGATAATAAAACATTTGTGGTATAGTATTTCCAGTACTACAAGAAAACAAATTACCTTACTGGATTTTGATGAAATTTTGTGGACACTTATAGTGGAACAATCATGATATCAAGATCATTGTAATTCACTTGTATTGGGGAAATTTTAAGTGTTCATTTCTGAAAAGGGTAAAACTTGCAATGGTATGTAATGTGCATCGATCATCTAATTTAGGAACTGCTTTTGTTCTGGCAGGCAGTGCCGACCGACCAGTGATGAAAGCATGGAGCTGATGAACTGTGACACATTTCTCTCTTGGCTAGGATACATATATATTTCCTGCTTTTAAAACACACATCCATGTTTGATCAGGATTCTGGTAACATTCTTGATCTGGTGATCTAGGTGTGTTGGCTAGGATAGTTTCTGAGTGTGTACAAGTTTTTAAATGCATAATACTGATATGACTGGAAAACAAAGCATGACGTGACTTGATCACAAGGAGCAGTTCTCTATATACCTTACATTTCATTTTAATGGGTTAGGAAAATGATGGACACACATGGTTTGAGACTTGATTTGAGGGCTAGAGGTATTAAAATATGGTATACAAACTCTTTACAGAATCCTTCAATCCAAGACAACATTCCTGAGTAAGCTGTTATCAGTAGGTGATGTACACTTTACACACTGCCTGATGTACACCATGTGTTTCAAAAAGTGCAGTTTGTTTTAACTTGGTTTCCTGGGTTTGTCCAAAAGAAGTTTACATAAAATGTTAGGCCAATCAGATTATATATGACACAAAGGCAAGGTTAGCACTACATGCTCTGTAATTGGTTGAACTGAAGTAAATACAGCTGTGCCCACTTTATCTCATGAGGTATTGTATTTCATTATGGAGCGTGGGGAACTGAAGACCTGTATGAGGATCATTGTCTAGCAAAAAGACTGCATATTCCTCTAGAAGGTATACTCTACAGGGAGTGGCACATCATCTCACCTTGAACGCTGGGAATAAACATCCTGTTTTTAAATCAGTTTTGTGCTCTACCTGATATCCATGTGCACTCATTAAGCCCTTAAAGATCTGGATTCCTGCAAATGGAGCGAACATTGAGTCATAGCCATTATTCTGATACTGTGGGATATCTCTGGCAGGATTCCCACAAATTCTGAGACCTTTTATAATGCTTTGCTTCTCTTCATGGGAAACAGACAGCAAACAGAGTGAAAATTCAAAATTCATTTTTTAAAAGCTCTACAAAGGCCTTAAAAATATACATATAGTATTTTCTAGCATTTGCACATGAGAACCCTGTCAAAAACACAGGAAAAATTCTGAAATTTGCTATGACAGCATTCTACTCTGAGCCACTCACCTCATTCTTACTGGCAGTGATTTGTACGAGGGATGGATTTATAACGGGAGTTGTATTCTCTGTTCTTTCACTGATGTCAGCCATGCCACACTGCTATCAGCTATTCATCTTTACGAAGACCTTGTGTTAGTCTGAAAATAAACAACAAGCCTCCATCAACAAACCATACAATATTCATTCCTAGAAATAATCTGAAATTTATGATATGTCATTTTATCAGAAGTGAATACCAGTGAGGATATTATATACTGTATGACATATGAAATATTTACAGAGGGACAAACAGGTGGACAAACCGAATTGACCACTTTATTTACCAATCTACTGAGGCAGGGTAATAATGATTCAAAGTTTGTAATGAACCCTTATTCTTTTTGGCATATAATTTTAAAAATTTATTTATAAATCATAAATTTGTAATATGAAAATTAATCTGACAATTATATTATATTGAATATCAAATATTTATAGATGGACAGACGGTCATAGTTTATCACTTATACAAGGTTTATATTTTTCCTGAATCCTGTAGGTGATGATGTACATCATGTGAAGAAATGAAATCTCATTGAAGAAATTGGATATTCTTGGCATTTTACTTCATGGCAGTGTATGACACAATATCTCTTTAGTCTTGACAAGGTACATTATTGTGATGCCCACTATGTCTACATATTACACAATATTGACATAATTTCTGGCATGTACATAGGTACCTATGGACGAATAGTTATACAAATATTAAAGTATGAATATATCCGATTCATCTTTTCTTGTTTACTGAGGCTGTCTTTGGGATGGGGTTCGGAGAAGGGAAAAGTGAGGGCATTACGAAGGTGGATGTAGAAATATTCTATTTTAATATTTTCCATTTATATAAGAATATGAGAAGCTAAGAGGAAAGGGGCCCTCCTACTTGGTTATAGTAAAGTTTTAAACATATGATTGCAAACTAATACTCTGACAAGACTGTCATGAAGAAAAACAGTAAAAGTTTTGAGATACTGTGATGCAATATGAAAATTTACAGATGGACAGGCAAATGGACAGAATGGAGTAATACCTTTATTTCACTTTTAAGGGAATAATGCATTTAAGTTTATACATAAGCCTAATTTTTAGCATATCCACTTTTTCCATTAAGAAGGTTTTCTCTGAATCATTTTTTTTATTTACAAGTTTTATAAATTTTTAATATAAAAAAACTGAAAATATAAGTTAAAATGTTAGAATTGTTGCAAAAGTTGCAATCATTATATATACAGAGTAAAAAAAAACTGAAAATATAAGTTATAATATTAGAATTGTTGCAAAAGTTGCAAACATTATATATCCAGAGTGTAGCTCATTTTGGGTCATATTATGCATACACATATATTTTATTATTTTTAAATCACAAATGTTTAAACTGAATTTAAAAGAACATAATCCCACAACATGGCATCTACAAGAATATTCCTTGAATCACTATTAAAAAGTTTTGCACATTGGAGTTTTCAGTACATGCTTAATTTTATTCACCAAAATAAAATAAAAGATCCAGTAAATTTGATAAAATAAAACATCTTTTCAAATAAAGTATACACACTCTTGGTTGAATGAGGGACAAACAATATCATTGTGCTAATTACTATCCAAGCTTTAATTTATTACTGGAATTAATAGTCAATTTCACACCTGGTGAAGTTTTTACTCTTCTGAAGTAAGGAATTACTTATCTGATGAACATCCACACTTTCATAGCAATACACCACTTTGTGGACACAATTAAATGTGCTCTTTAATCATTGTAACCATGGTGGTACGATACAAAATCTAAAATGTAGCATAGCCTTGAATAAGAATGAATCAAATACAGAAAATAATAACATTCATCTAGTTTATGCACCATGTGGGGGGGGGGGGGGGAGTGCAGGGCAGAGGGGAAGCCTGCTGGTAGTGGCCAAGCTGAGCCAAGGCAAACTGCCTGGGGTTGGTTACATAATGCAAGTGAAGGCAGTACTACTAGGTGGGCTAGATGTAAACAACACTTGACATGGTGTATGAAAACTTGAATAAAAGCTACTCTTTTCAATCAGTTCCTTTAAAATTTCAGATTTTAAAAGATTAAATCCTTATGTATATATATGCTGTGAAAATTATATCAACAGTGCTTACAGGGAAAAAACATGCCATTGCCAAAGTTGGAAAAAATTTAAGGTACTGATTTTTTATTTATGCTAATAACTTGAAAAATTTGCAAAATTCAGATCTTTATTTGGGTAAACAATTGAATCTTGATTAAATAAAGTTATATTCCTGAAAAAAAGTCTCTACCTTCAGCAATTCTCATGTTAGGTGAGTAAATATATTTCCTGATTTTTTAAAAATTGCATTATATTTTAGCCCATAACTTCAAAATAATACCCAACACTGACCTAATTTTTTGTATGTTCATAGAAAATGTATGAAAGAATGTGAATACTAAATATGATCAAAAACAGATCAGTGGTTTTGATATTAGGCAGCCTTGAAGTGTAACAAGGGCTTTTTTTATGGAAAACGGAGGTTTTTCCTTAATATCTTGAAGGAACAAGGTCTCAATGAACCAATTTTCGGTATGAAAGGAGATTTGGGGGACATCTAATGGTATGCAAAATTTTGGAATCTTAGGTTCAAACGGTTTCAAAACGTGCCCTGTTAACGGACAGACGGCTGGACAACGGAAAAAGGACCACGACAATTGCTCAGATGACTTATAGTCAGCTGAGCTAAAAACAGGATAATTCCAATCCATGTCTGTTCTACTTAAAATTTGATTTGCCAATAGTTCAAAAGGTACTTGGCCAGATTTTTATAAAAGCCATTGTAATATATTGTCAAATTATAAATCAAAACCTCTGTTGATGATTTTTTGAGTTAAGCCCACAACATGAACTACTTTCTCTGCCCTTCTTAGCATAATTTTGGACATTATGGTGAAACTAGCTGTTTTGGCTAATTTATTCATGAAAAAATTTGCACAACCTTGCAATGCTATAGGGAATGTAATTGTATGGTAACATCTTGCTGAAAATGCCTGGGAACAACCGGTGACAGTGTGTCACTGACCTATACCAGCCATGTTTGATCTTTACGATTTTACTGATATAAGCAGTGAAGTGACCCTCTGTCCATACTGGTCCAAAATGACATACAAATGCTTGCAGCTTGTTTGTGACATGGTGCTTTCGGTGAATTTCACTGGTCTCATAGAAGTGTAAAACATCAGCAATGAGTACAGTAGGTGTGCATCATATTTATACCTTTTCAGTAAAACGATAACCGTTCCTGGTAAATTTCAAAAGACTAAAATTTCATTAAATTTCTGATTATTTGCGCTGCTCCTACAGATTACCGGTAAACTTAAATAGTGTGCCACTATCCCATCAGTACTTGCTTACCAAAAAGATGAAACAAGTCCTTGGATATTATGTGTGCCTTTAGACCTGTCATCTGGAACTTGAAACGAAAGACAAGGAGAGTCCAGATGGCCTACATCTTTGCTCTTACCACATGTGTGACACTGCTTTAACTATCAGAGTAGTTGTTATCTTTACCCCACTAGATCTTAATATGTCCTCCAGAAAGGTTGTTAAAAAATCATTAGCATCTTGTAAGTGTCCTAATTGCACCCTGCAAGACATACCATTGCTGAAACAAGGAATAAATAAACTTTCAATAGTCATATATACTTGAACACCAACCTCTGAAATTCCTAAAGAATATTCTCTGGTGAGAGGACCTGCATGGAGGCCCACATGTAATGGGCACCCTTATACAGCTTCTTCCAAATAATATCCTTCCATTGAAACTTGGAATAAGTCTTCAACAAGATTTACTGTGTCGCAAAAATCCCCACCATGACATGGAGCACAATGGGTAAGTTGGTAAATACAATTTAGCCAACAGTTTCAGGAAGGTAGGAGAATAATTATTTATTTTTCATAACATGAAATTTTAAGAACATCTTACCTACTACAGTATGTGCGTGTTCAGTTATGCTTGTTACCCATCTTGAAATAATAAATTTGGGCCTTACATCAAATGTTCTTCCTCCATCAGATTTCATTCTTCCCATCCCCTTTACCCCCCAGTCTCATTCAATTAAAAAAAACAGTACTTTTTGGATTCATCATTTGCTGCATCAAACCTCCCAGTCCCAGACCACTATATTTTTCTCATGAATTTTGCAATCTAGCCTTTCAAAACATTTTTGGAATTGTTTGCTTTGGAGTTCACTCAGTAATAGAAGAGAAAGATCAAAGATGATTTCATCCACCTCCTTAAGAGTTTGACTTGCTGCCAAAAGTCCTATGACATATAATATAAATTGTACTTGCTGCAGATATTCCTTCTTTGCTCATTTTGTTCTTTTACTCAATTTTGGAAATGAGCAAGACAAATATGAATCACACTTTTCCCCAACTGAGAATGTTTGCACACTGGCCTCATCTGTGCTTACAGTCCATCACCATTTTAAATATGAAGCCAAGCAGCCACAGTTGGAAACGTTCAACAAAGCAGAAATTATCAACATGGAGAAGTCTATTTAACATAACTGGATGAGATGTACTTTTGTATCCAATAAGTCTTTTTCAGCATGAACAAAATGTGTAAACTATTGTGATATAGAGTATGTACCCTGATCATCAGTGACCGCTGCTGCAACTGAAAGAGTAGCTTCTCCAGTTCAAGGATTCCTGCACATTAATTCATAAAAAGAAACTTACATCCCTCAATCTTACAAACAACAGCACTAGTCACATCAATAAAAATAACATCATGTTTACAGAATTTGTGCCAAACATGCACACCATTATGTGTGTGACAGGAATCAAACTTGAATAAATCCTTTACCATCATTGTCATTCTTCCTAAAACTTACAAATAAATTATTATCTCTACTCATATAGGCTGAATCTAAAGATCTTTTTTTGATGTGGTTTTGCCCAAGTTTTAATATTTTATCGGAGTGCTTTTTGACACATTGTCTGCAAGTCTTGGTTACCTCGCTTTGGAAGTCCCAGTTAATATAACTATCATGTTTGACAGTCTCAGGTACTGTGATTTGGAAGTCTTTGTTACCATGTGTCACAATTGTATCTCGGGTCAGGGTGTGTCAGCATTGTGTGTCAATAAACTGCCTTTTTTATATACCTTTATTCTATCAACATTGTGTATATATGGAGCATCTTTCTCTCATGTGTTATGACAACAAAGATTATTAGCATTGATTAGTAAACTGAACATAAAGTTTATGTAACAACTTGTGCATTACTACGATATTTCAAATTTCATGGATGGAGTGTCCTGTAAAACAAAAACTGCATATATCATTTAGTGGTTGAAGTCTCTTCAACATTGCCGAAGTCAGGCCCTGACAACACTCACAGTTTGTTCTGTTTGTATGTTTTGCATTGTGCCGGATTTGTTCCTAGACAGTCCACACTCAAGCCACACAACCCAACAATTTTTTAACTGATATCACTAAGTGTCAGATGGCTAGACTAGATAACCTAGCAGTAACAGTAATAGATACAATAAATCATTCATTTAAACAGGGTGGACAATTATAATTTTCAAAACTACATTTATTTTATCTTATATTGTACGATATATACAAACAGCATATATATATATCTTTATATTTATTCATAGCATATATGACACTGAAGAAATTACTGAAATATCAGTTGCTGCCACCATGGACCCATGCATACACAAGGGATGTGTATTTTATTTCAGGATTCATAATAATGACTTATAAGCAGGACACCGCTTCTTAGACCCAGAAATGGTTTGAGCATCCTGTTTCCACAAATTGACATGGTGGGACTTTTGATACAGATTTAGTTTTGTCTCCAAATCACAAAAAGATGGAAATTCATCACCAAAAGAGATGTTGACTGCCAAGGTGCTGACAAGCCACTATTAAATATCCTGGATTTAATCCCTTGAATATGTTTAGCCCTGATAGGCTACCACATGTTATTTTATTACATTCATTAATCCCTGACTTATGAGGAAAGTTGCAAGACCAGCCAATATTCAGTATCTGCTCTCTCATCACTCACCAGGAACTCAGAATCTGCTCTCTCACCATTAGTGGTACAAATTTATGAAATAATTAGTGTAACTGATTGCCAAACAAGAAGCTAATCAATACCCACAATAACATTCAAAGGGGATCAAAGGGGTCTACTGCATTAATCATCTGACCTGGTTAGTCAATGAAATGCAAATACCTGCTTATGAAATACCAAAATGGGTGTCGCATAAATTGTTGTTTCCTTACAAAGGCCAATTAATCATATTTTTCTGAAACATTCCCATATTTGATTTTGCACATACCTGGAGTTCATTATATTACAGGAGCAGGAGTACAGTGAACCCGGGTTCCCAGCCTGAGTGGGGGTTTGGAGCCACCCCCAACTTCTGTTGAATTAAGCTGTTCATGTACAAAATGGTCCCCTATTTACTCGATAAATGGTGCATAACTCGGAGCAATGAATCAAAATCACCCCCATTGGCACTGGTATCTCGTCTTCACGTATCCGCCTGCAGCGACAAAATGTCTTGCACCTTTAACGGAAGACTGTTTCCTCGCCTCCCCATATATAGAGATATGTGGTATTTGATCACGATACGATCATATTTTCCGGAAAAGGCAGTTTTATTTTCAGTTTCACGGATGGGGTGACATTAAAACTACTTCACAATGACAAAAGTATCTTATTTTCAATAGAACTGCAACATATTGGCAATTCTAAGTGCAACTTTAGTTATTATGTATTTTGGTCTAAGAAGACACAGGTCATACTGCTCATAACCGCCATGACAGAAGCAGTTAGAATTATATGTAGCGGCGACAATGTTTTGTGTACTGGTCCTGTTTTATAAGAGTTATAGACTTAATTAAGCAGGGAATTTATGCTATTAGCTTATCATAACAGAATTTTGTCTTTAAAAAATTAGATACTCGAGTTACGGAGGGTTTTTCTCACATTTATAGACACAGATCATACAGAGGTTAGAATCCCAAGTGTATACATGGGGTGGTGACTATAAAAATACTCTTAGATGTATCTAACATTTTATAGTCATCCTTGGTGGCTAGTCTTCTCGGCTCAGTCAGTATAGTGTGGAGGGTTCCTGATCCAGAGATCAAGGTTCCAACCCAGGCGACTTCTAATGAGTATGTTCACTGGTAATTCATGTTGGAATGGGTACAGAAGCAGATCAAGGGGGTCTGGACCCCCCCTCCTTTTTCATTCAACAGTACCCAAAGTGCTACCCTGTCCTGTAGTAGTACATTTGTACTACTACAGGACACTGGGCTGTACCAGTACAGGATACTGTGCTACCCCTTATCTGGCCAATCACAGGGCTTTATGTCTTACTGGGGGTATAGGAGCAGGGCTGCCTGGGCAATTAGTGTGTCTGGGGCTGGTGCCAGACCTCAAATGATGAGGACACAGTGGTCAGCTGATTATCTGCTTTGTTATAACTGTAGTATTAAGCTGACAACAACAATGGTTATCTCTCTCTTACTCTCTCTCTCTCTCATTCTCTCTCTTATTTCCTTTCCCATTCTCTCTCACTCTCTTTTTCTCTCCCTTTTTCCCTCTTCCTCTCTCACTCTCTACCTCCTCGTTTTTTTTTCTCTCATCCTCTCTTTCCCATTCTCTCTCACTCTCTCTCTCTCCATCTATTGTTTTCTTTTTCTCTCTTTCTATCTCCCTCTATATCTCTTTCTCACTTTTCCTTTTTCTCTCTCTTTTTTTAATTGTGCTCCTTTATCTATATTAACAGTATATGAAGATTGTATCTATTGTGCTACAATATCCATATTAATAGATACATATACCAGTAATATGTATATACAGAATAAATATATTTAAAATATGTAAATATATTTGTGGACATTCAGGCCTACATGTTTTATTTTGTATTTATTGTGTATGTAAATAACTGTACATATCAAACACTGAAGTATTTTGTGTGGTGTAATGTGCTTGTCTGTGTAATGGAAACATATGTAAAGTTATTGGATTTGCAGAATAATGGAGTGGTTTTATTCCAAACCGATTGTGGATTCTTTAAATGGATACAAAATATGATGCTACACTTTATGCTTGATGTCATGCATGATTGGTGTAAAAATAATCGGTACAATTATTGCATCCCTATGTCTATATAGTAATACATCAATGGTTGTATAATAAAAGAGGTTATTGCTTTCTTTATTTGAACATTCACAAGAGATTCTTATATGATACTTGTCTTAAATAATGAAAATGTTTAACTGGAATTTAGTACTAAAATTGCTATTTGATCTTTATATATCCTTTTATTATATCTAATTATTAAAAAAAAACAACATATTTTTATCATATTTTTACTCATCTATTGTAGAAACAGTACATAGTATCTTAAACCTTTTATAGAATTCACTTGTACATATTCCCATATATCAAAATGAAAGCATGTTTAATTTTAATGCATCAGAAGCCTCTTGGAAGTCATCTGGAAGTGACAGATGATGCTCAAAATGCATGAATTCAGAAATCATACAGAGTGCACCGACCAGCAATGACACAGAAAGGGTCGTGCATTAACCAGGATTTTGCATTCAGGTTATATTTATGTGTTAAAATAATATCATAATGTATATAACTAACATGATGGTATATAAAATTTTGTATAATTATTTATATAATATTACAAAATAAATTAAAAATGTTTAAATGTTATTGATGAAATATATAATATAATATATCCATACAAAATATCATTATTTTTATCAATGATGTAATTACTTATTTTCTTATAACAAAATAGATTAATATTATATTCATATAAAATATTAAATATTATATAACACTTTATAAATATTATATAAAATGATTTATGAGGATGATGGCGTATAACTTAATTTAGGTAAAGATTTTGATAAATTCCTTGGAGAGGGAAGAGGGCTGATGTCATTTATATTATTTAAATTAGGAAAAGGAGTGCTATTTTCACAAAGGTTGACTTGGCCTAATAACATTATCTACATTGCAGCAGAAGTATTTGAAAAAGAATGTCCACTATAGGTCATATTTATTATCATGCTTTTTACAAAGGAGTTAACTGTTATTCAGTAATTACAGGTTACCCATACCCAAGAGTGGCACTAGCACAAATGATATGACAGTTTAACTATTTATTAAAAATTAATTGCAATTATTAGGCCAAATATAGATTAAATTAAAATATACTTATAGTATCATCTGGAAAGATTTTTTTCAAATAATATGATTGAAATAAATGATCATTAATAATACTATAAATGTATTCATAAATGCATTCAAATACTTTCTTTTAAACTGTATTAGTATTTGTATTCATGTTCATGATAGATCAACTGAATATTTGTATTCATATTCAAATACAGTTATAAAGTATTCACTCAGTTTCTCATTTTATACAGTTTCAGTCAAGGGTATACAAATTTCACAATTTAAATAACAATCATAAGTACCTGGTTTTATGGCTTCAAGACTATAGGCTGAAATTAGGAAGTTAGTTAGAAGAGAGACCAGACAGCGATACTGTGTATGTACAAGTCGAATGGATATGTTATAAACATTCATATGAAGAAATACTCTTCTGTGGATTACACTAAGTTTACACCATTACTCATTAACTATAAAATTTGTTTGTTATCTTTAATATTATAATATTAAAATATTATATCGGCTTCCGACTTCCCAGTTTGATCTATTGCCTGATTTGTGCACACAATAAAGGAGGTTCATGACTATTGTTGTTGTTATCTTAATACTACAGTTATAACAAAACAGATAATCAGCTGTGTATTCATCATTTGAGGTCTGGCACCAGCCCCAGACACACTAATTGCCCTTGTAGCCCTACTTCTCTTAGCCCCCAGTCAGGCATAAAGCCCTGTGATTGGCCAGATAAGGGGTAGCACAGTGGCCTGTACTGGTACAGCCCAGTGTCTTGTAGTAGTACAAATGTACTACTACAGGACAGGGTAGCACTTCGGCCCCTACTCTTTTCATTTGCCGCAACCTTTTATAAGGGGTTCAGACAAAATTTTGCCAACTGGACCCCCCCCTTTTCCTGGAACTGGGGACCTTTTTTTTAAGGGATTTCATTGGTCCTCCTGGGTTGTACCCCCACCCCCCGCCACCCTTTTCCTAAATCCTGGATCCGCCCCTGAGGTAAATGAATGTATGGACATCTGCTGAATATCTGCTGGAACACTAAGGAGTTTAAAATGAGGAAGTGAGAAGAAATACTTTATATTTATGTTCAAATATGCAGACCCTTGCTTCATTTATCCCGCTTTCCGGAAATTTAGCTAGTTACGGATTGCCTTCCGTTCAACCACAGGCGCTTGAATCGCTATTTGTGTTGATCTTGGTTTAAATATTGTTCAATTTACCTTAACAACAATCCCCTACCGTTTAATGAGCTTTAAACCATGTTATATCGTTGGCCGATACTTGTTTATATAATAGATACACAAGGCCGGCATCCAAGTCTGCGGACGAGTCTGTATCCATTAAGCGACGAACAGACAGATTTATCCCAGATTATTATTTCCATCATTATCAACCAATCAGGTGTTAGGTTCCAGGGGGGAATCCTTACTGCTGACCAAGATACATGGGGATTTCCTTGTTTGGGGTAACAGCTGCTCAATGGATGCAGACTAGTTACAAATAAGAGCTCATTACACGTGGTACACTGTGTGTATTGGAATTGTTGATGCTTTTATAGAAAGAAGAACTGGCCATTTAACCACTGTAAGTTTCTTCCCTTGAAAATCTTTGAAATATTTGGGAATTTCCATTGATTTCTTGTTTCATCGCCTACCCGTCCGCAGACTTGGATGCCGGCCTTGTGTATCTATTATATAAACAAGTACCGGCAAACGATATAACATGGTTTAAAGCTCATTAAACGGTAGGGGATTGTTGTTAAGGTATATTGAACACTATTTAAACCAAGATCAACAAAAATAGCGATTCAAGCGCCTGTGGTTCAACTTACCAAGCTTAGCGTACCTGCAGTCCTCTAATATCGCTCAGGTGTCAGAAGAATGTTGCCTTCGTTCACTTTTCCCTTGGAATAAAGTCGTTCCCGCCAAAATAGACTGGATTCTGCTCCCCAGTTTTTTTTTTTTTTTTTTTTTTTGGGGGGGGGGCACAATCAAACATGCTGTGCAGATTTACCCACGCATAATTAGCCGTTTCAAACTTCTACCACTAGGCGGCGTGCATGTTGGCGAAGATCGCTTCAGTGTTAGAATGAGTATTTATCTTAATTAATCAAAGTTTTTTCATCAAACTGTTACATTTAATGATGTCCTGAGTGGTTATTTACATGAAATGACCAGTAAGAGATCGTTACTAGCGAAAACAATTGAAGAATTCAACCCTTGTTCATGACGCCGCTTCATGTCAGAGTTGGCATGTCAGCATCAACAAGCTTCATTTCACTGATTAAAAACAGCCAATCCCGGTCACATCAGGACAAAAAGTATAAATAATCGTATTCTACAAGTGTTGCCCTTCACACTAGTATATGTAAATAGGTTGCCCATTGTTATTTTTTAATTATTTTTGTATGATTTATATAGCTTAACTAGGGTTTTGTCAATCATTAATTGTGCAGGGTACCAGTCTAGTCCTGCTATATCTACAGAGATTTAAGGGCTTTTTAGTTACATTTTCACATTTCATGTTCATTAAATTCAGGCTTTTCAATACTTATGCATATAAACACATCAGAGTATATATGTAATGGTATATACAGTATTTTAATTCTTATATTATACTATATTATATTATTTTTTTATTATATTGTTATGAAATATTAATGTATAATAATATAAATATATATATATATATATATATATATATATATATATATATATATATTAATGCATATATATATATAATATGTAACTTTAATATGTCAAAAATAAAAAAATAACATACAATTTATATGTAAACAATATATGTCTGTAAATCATATATATATATATATATATATATATATATATATATATATATTTATATTTAAAAATCATATATAGATGTAAATGTGCTTTATGTTATTCAAAATTCAGTGTGTGTGTGTTGTGTGTAAACATACTTTGGTTCTATACAGACAAATTTTACAGTATGCAATCCCAGGCAATAACATGTCTGATCCACTTGAGGGTGGTGGTTACATGGTGGCCAACCTCATTAGCAGCTAGTTAAAATAGCACCAAGTCTAGAGCTATGGCAGACATCAAAGTATCAATGAGGGGTCAGTCAGTCATGTATAATGTAACAACAGATGTCTGGGCAGGTAGGTGACCAGCTTTTGCTCTATGTTTGCTGCCTCATCATTAGGTCAATAATTGCCAAAACTGAAGATGGTTGTACACCACTCAGCTTTGTTAGGCCTGGTCAGTTTATAAATGTGAGATGAATCTCCAATCATGAGTGATATCTTCTGTGACTGAAGCAGCAACATCAACTTGAAAAGCAAGCATTGAAGCAATACTTGGCTGAAAATTCAACATGACCCTTACATAAGAAGAAAAAAAAGGTAAATGAATTTATTGTCTTATATAACTTTATTTGTATAATCAATTTTATGTTAATTATTTTCAAAAATAAAGATTACACATAATGTGGTCATATAAAATTATTTAATTATTATATCTTTCATTTGTACACACATAATGAAATTCTAGGGTATTGTAGGATGATACTTAGATTATTTCAAATTCATTACATAAAATGATACTAAAAGATTTGACATAAAACTTTTGGTATGAAGAACACTAATGTTTTTATGGGTTTTTAATAGGTGTAGGACTAAAGTACCCCTGGACAAAATGATTCTTTGGGAAAAAGCCACCTACCTTAATGAAAAAGAGGACAAAAGCCCCCCCCCCCCCCCCCGAAAAAATTATATATATATATATATATATATATGTAGTGATGTTTTATACATTTTACATTTGTACATATGTGATGTCTTTAACTGCTTAATCCTAAACATTCTTGAAAATCAATTATGCTGAATATGTGTATATTTTGGGTTAGATATCCAAAAGCGGCATCAAATTTTACATCACATAGTTACATTAACAACAATAATAAAGTTATGAGAAAATTCAGCGTTATGTATTATTATCCGTGAAAATAATAATGTATATTAGGTGTTGTTATTTATAATGTTGATATCAGGGGACTCATTAATTATGTAAATATACAATAATTTTTACTATGTTACTTGTGCAGTCTAACAGGTTTTTATTTATGATAAAAAAGTTATACGTAAAAATGGATGATTATTTTACATTACAGGTAACCAATTTTAAAACAAGAAAAAGGAAAAAAACTTAAAAAAAACTGTACCTGGAGTACCTTGTTCCAGGTACAGGTATTTTAATTCTGGGTATAGGTACAGGTACAAGGTACTTCCTACTCATGACCTGCAGGTACATATACTCTGAAATGTGTATCTAGGTACAGGTACAAGTACCTGGCCCCAACCCTAATAAATATATATTTATATATACACATATTTATATTGTATATATACATATATATATATATATTGTGTGTATATATATATATATATATATATATATATATATATATATATATAAATATATAGTCGATGTGCAAAATCAGTGAATGTGATTCACTCAGGCATTTCACAAAATGACTAGCTCTAGACTTGGTGCTATTTTAACTAGCTGCTAATGAGGTTGGCCACCATGTTACCACCACCCTCAAGTGGATCAAACATCCTAGAGCTGTAGAATGAGTTGTTGAGATTTGCATCTTAGTTGTAGGGTAAAACTGATCATTCATAAAATGCTCTATATTAACACTTATTGAATGTGCATATTTCTATGTCAAAACAAGGGAAATCAACCTTAATGAATAGTGCAAGACAATAATTGTAAATATAACAAAGGTGACAGGAGTAATATTGGTTGTTTATTTTAATATAACACATTCAGCACTATATTCTGGTGTATGTGTGCTTGTTATGTGTGGGTGATCAAGTGTGTGACCATTTAAACTAGTGATCAGTATTTATCACTTCAATTATATAATACAGGTAAATACTCCTATTTAAATTTAAGTTTTTGATGCACTTCTGAAAACTTACAGAAAGAAAATATTTAAGCTGCATAACCAGACAGCCCGCACATATTCCGAGCATGGAATCAACTGGGCCAGTGTTTGCATTTAATAACAAATGGATCCTGGAAACGCCTTAAAAGTTAAAACATATGTTAAGTATATGAATGGTATAAATAATTGATATAAAAACCTAGATTGATATAAATCAAACATATACATTTCAGCACACACACACCTTTATGTATTTACTCAAGTGTTACATAACTAAACCAGTTTAATTTAAGAGGTGATTTATAAATATAAAAAAAATAAATTATTAAAAATGCACAACATATTGGCACTCACACACACATGACATATGAAATTTGTAAGATATTTAATAATCACACACACAAAACATATGTACACTCATGTGTATTTGGAAAATAATATTGGTTTAGCTGTATGAACCAATAATCATTTTAAAATTATTTTACAATTTGCTTAAACCATTAGAAATGTCATTGAAATTATTCAAATATATATATATATATATATATATATATATATATATATATACACACATACAACAAATGAGGTACAAAAGTATCTAGTATTATTATTCTAATACAAATACTTAATAGGCCTACATATCTGAAAGTTAGCTAACATTATCACTGGTACATATGGCCATGCATAAAAATTGAAACAATGTATACTTAAATATTTTCAAAACAAATACGCACGTATAACTGAACCTAATGGTGATTTCAGTCAAATAGCTGATATTTGAATAAAGAAAAAAATAAAATATAATTATTATAAAGAATTATATCTCAAAATCACACATTATATATATATATTTATATATATATATATATATATATATATATATATATATACAAAATTAAAATATTTGTATATGTGCACTGGAAAACACTTTTAATATAGCAATACATATATATAATTTGAAAGCATTTTCAAAACAAATACGCACGTATAACTGAACCTAATGGTGATTTCAGTCAAATAGCTGATATTTGAATAAAGAAAAAAATAAAATATAATTATTATAAAGAATTATATCTCAAAATCACACATTATATATATATATTTATATATATATATATATATATATATATATATATATATACAAAATTAAAATATTTGTATATGTGCACTGGAAAACACTTTTAATATAGCAATACATATATATAATTTGAAAGCATGTTTAATTTTTCAAGTTTTATATATATATATATATATATATATATATATATATATATATATATATATATAATTAAAATATTGATACAGGTGTAAATAAACTATGACAATAGATATAGAATTTTCCATATGATACACACAAAGATTATATACCTTAAACATTTTAAAAATATTTTCAAATTCAGTTGAAATTAGTTGTATTTTAAACATAATAAAATAATAAATAAACCCTAAAATAAAACTTATATTATAACTTCTTATTAAAATCATTTGAAAAAGTATTTGAAAATATATGTTGTTAGGGTTTTGTGAGGCAATAAGAAGTGTATGAGGGCTTTAGGCCTTTTAATATGGGTTAACTTGATGTGTCATGACAGCTAGTGATAAGCTCATGAGCAGGTTACAAGTCTATGAGTGATGTCATTTGTCCTTATCTCCTATTGGTTCTCTGCTGGGTCATGCCATATTCATGAGCTGATCATGTGATAGGCAAACAAATGCAGCCCCCATAGGAAAGTTTTGTATGTGGGGGGGGGGGGGGGGACATAAGGAGTGCCAGTTAAAAGTATTCCTCAATGTATACAGTTAGTATATTCCATTCGCAGATCGGGCCCCCCTCCCCCGGCCCTGCTCTCAACCAACGACCTTTTTTTTAGACAAATCTTATGCATGACAGGAGGGTTTTTGGGGTCGTGACAATTTTTATGCATGACACCCCTTGACCCCTCCCTGCAAAAAATCCTTGATCCGCGCCTGATATTCTTCTGTACAGGACTGAAATTTAATAGACTACCCGGCCGGGGGCCCTCCCCATATACACCGTTACCCCATATAAAATTTACTTGTAAGTGCGTAGACTTACGTACACCTAAACACACGCACACACACCCTCACACATATTTATATGTATATGTCTACTATATCCCCCTCCAATTGATATTTAGCTTCGACGCCAATCATATCAATAATTTCGTTGACAGAACATTTTACGGCACACAGATCGAGAAAATTCACTATTTAAATTCAGTAGAATTTGTCAATGTAAATTGGAAGATCTTTCTGACTTCAAACAATTGCTGAAATGTTGAATCAAGCGTTCTATACGATTGTTGCTTTAGTGCAGGACCTAATAAAAAAAAACAGCTTATGCTGAATAGGTTATAGGCTTAGTGGCGAAATGTCCTTAATAAATAGATAAATGAGTACATATTCATTACGAAAATAATATTTCGTTGTAGGATATTCCATATGCTCTAAATAGATAACCCCACCCCCACACTATAAGTGGGCTCATCCATGAGTGTCCTGATAATGAATTACATCCAGTTATGGGGTAGGGGAAAGGATTCAGTCACTATAGTTAGCGGGCCTGCGTGGAGGTCAGCCCTCCAGGGCCCGCAGGTAAGTCCCTTAGGGAATAGCTGGGGTCCCTACGTATATGTTTAAGGAAATGAAGTTCGTGAAGCCAATGGTGAAGTTGAGTAACCGGTCACCCTTCAGATCTTTGAAGCGTACACCCGAAGCAAACTCTCCGTATCTATATTAAAGCGTACACCTTATGCACTGACTGACAGTATACTGTTTTGGCATTTCAGTAATAATTAAGCATTCCAAATTCGGAAAGTTTATCTATTGGTGATGTTAAACTTAAATTCCTGTGTTGTTTTCTATTATCTGTGGGGAAAAACCCTACACCCTAACTATAAAAAATATCATTACACTGCAGGATAACACATGCAATGTGATAACTTTTTTATTGTACACAAGAATTATGACTGACTTTAAACGCTCCTTGTAAGACTTTATTTGGTAAGTGACGATTTATTTTGTTTAAAAAACTGCACATATGATCTAAATACTCACTTAAATATAATCCAACCACTTGTTATCGCATAAGGCAGCAGCTATACACAAAACATAGCTCTCTGATGGCGCAGCAGCCAGCAAGCCACTTTTTACTCCACAAACAAATGGTAATTTCATTAGCTGTAAGTGTGCAAGGTATATGTTTAATGTTTCACATAACAATAAAATGTTTGCATAAACATCATCCTCGTAGTAAAAATCATTCAGAGCTACATCAATTTAATTTTGGAATAAGTAATTATACATGTGAATTTTGCACAATTTTATTTTAGAACTAATGAAATTATTTGTGCTTTTTTATATTAAATTTCGATTAATCAAGGATGGCATGCTTGAAATGATTTGACAAATATAGACAACAGTTGCTTGTAGGTAGCATATAATAACTTTGGACGCTTAATAACATAACAGTACATTTATAAATATATTTTTATTTCAGTTTTGAATTAACTCATGTATATAAATATATATATATATATTTGTGAAATCAGCATTAGAAATTCATTAATTCAAAACTTGAACATGAAATAAATTCATATTATTGATCAATTTTCCCTGACATATATTTTGCATGATACTAAAAATACAAAAGTACTCTCTGTTATATTTTTTTCATAGATTTTATCCTATTTTCACAAAGGCACAGTGATGAAAACGGATTTCTATTGCTACTGCATCTGCCAAGAGAGACCATTTGTGTGGTCCAGTTGCCTAGCCGATAATCCTGCACGTCTGCATATACGCACGCAATAAAAAGTCTGAGGTATTTTACTTAAATTGTACCTAAATGTATGCCCAACTGTCTTCTGTAAACAGCCTTTTAATGAAATACTTGAAATTAATAAAAAATATTTTCAAATCTGGAAACTACCATTCAGTGTTGAACAATAATTCTCATCTTTGGTTACGTGTCAAGGATTCCCGGTCAGTGGTTTGTAAAATTATAATAATAATAATAATAATAATAATAATAATAATAATAATAATAATAATAATAATAATGATCTTCTATATATAATTAATACGGAGTTGGTTTTTTTCTAGACCACGGTTTACCTGCTTCCGCTCTGATTTGACTCTCCAAATTCGGCAGACGTATCAGTGGTCTTCTAGGACAACTTTGTTTTATTTAGAGGGATTATGCCCTATTAGCTGAATTATTAATAATGTTAATATTTCCCCATTAGGTGCCCCTATTTCTTTTGTGCTGCAAGGTCCTCCACGCCTGTGACGCTTTTTCAGGAGGCGCCTCGGGGATTTTCACTGGCCTTTTAAGACCGAGGCCAGAGCGCATTTCCTGCCCAAAAGGCATTTCTGTGCAATACGCGGTCACGCGGGTCCACTATAATCCCCATTGATCCCCAATATCCATTGTAACGCCTCTAAAGGAATGTTCTCTCTCAAAAGAAGCAAAGGTGTTTAATCTAAAGACCACATGACTCTGCTTTCAATGCGAGGGCTTTTCAGTTTGGTCATCACTGGGCACTGAGTCCAGTGATGTGACTACCGTTTGACAATTTTTTTTTATAATGGGTAACAGGTATGTTTATTTTTTATACATTCAATTATACTTTTCCATTATAACCATGGTTTCAAAAGTTCGGCCAAGTCATGTGTGTTTTGAAGTTTTTTTTTTTGCAAAAAGAAGCCCCACGACTTAATTATCATTCGGGTTGGGTGGGGTGTGGGGGTTGGGGGTGTTCACATATATTTGTTAAGATCCGTTATCTGTCGGGGCGGTGAAACATGAAAAAAATATCACGTGTATGCGTTTCAAGTGTTAACACTGTCATGCTTCAATAACACGAGTTCACCTTGCGAGTGGCAGATCAAATATATACGAATGGGTGGCTTCCACACGGGGACAAAGGAATGGTCCTTTGTCATAATGGTTTATGAGAAAATGTATATTGTGGTGATTCTTATTACCTCCAAAATGAAATGGACTGTTGATATGTCCTTACCCTTACCCTCTACAAATGTTCAGCAAAACATTTTTCGTCTGTTTCAGGAGGCGACCTGTAATCCCCACTAAACCCAATTTCCATTATATCGCCTGTTAAGGAATTTTACTATGTCAAAAAGAAGTAAAGATTTTAAATTCAAGCGCGGAACAAATGTCCACATGAATCTTTAATAGGTAGCACTTTTCTGTTCAGTGGACACAAAGAGCTGAGACCCTTTACACGATCACCGTTTTATAGGTTTCCAGATATGTTGATTTTTATACATTCAGAAGTATCTTTCCATGATAACCATGGTTTTAAGTTCGGCCGATTTATGGGTTGAATGAAAAAAGTCTTTTTTTTCAAAAGGAAGCCCGGGGGGATGGCACTCACTGCTAAGGGTCTTCAATGTCTTGGAATCTACTAATCAGTCGTTCGTTCATACGTTCACGTTTCATGTATAAAACATTGTCATGGTTCAGGAACACGGGCTCACCAGGCGAGTGGCAGAACAACCGTATACGAATTGGCGGTTTCTACTCGGGGGACAAAGGAATAGCCCCTTATAATTATTCCTTTCTGGAATTGTGACTATGGTACTTAAGAAAAAATATATTATGGTTATTCCGATTACCTCCAAAAATGTGCTGGATTATGGATGCAGTTTTACTCTACCCCTCTACAAATTTTCAGCAAAATCTGTATATTACATTTGCGTTAATTTGCTGAAAGACAATGCAACGAACCAAGGTTGAAGTGGTTTTTCTGCTAAATACTTTCATCGAAATATATCAACCTGCTTTCTTTTTATCCAGGAGAGTTGTCAATTTTGCATCAGACCTACTTATTCCCTGACAATTTACAGTACTTAAATTAAAAACTTAATACCGTTGGAATATATTTTTCTGGGCCTATCTTTTTCAAATTGGCAGCCTTACGTTTCCCGTACAAGACATATGCATGTGTATACAAATAACACATGTGCCTGTTAACATGCCTTAAAATTCGTACACCCTAATAATTTTTTTGGTGTGATTTCGGGAATAGAATAATTTTTCTTCCAGCTGAATTCTAGCAGAAGTAATCTTTATATCATACAAGTGAAACACATGACAAAAGTTCCTGCAAAAACCTTAGGATTAAAATATGCATCGTTTAGTTCCTATCAGCTCATTACAAAATATGCATTAGATAGAGCCGAGGAGTTTCCACGGGTGCAGCTAGTAATAATAATAATAATAAGTACTTACGTATCATGGGACTTCACGTGTAGGTGTCAACGCTTAGTCATAGAATGTGCAGGTAAAATGAATATGTCACTATACCTGCTCACGTAGCGTCCAGGACTTGTGTTTATATGGAACAAGCTTTCATTTTGGAGAGTGTGTATATATATATTAATAAAGGCCGCCAAGAATTCGGTTATCTTCTACACATTAAAAGAATAATAAGAGTAATAAGAACATTTATCTCAAAACTTGCTATATCAATATGATTTTAGTTATTCTTAAATTCTATCAGATCATCAATCTCCATTAAGAATTTTGGTACACTGTTCCAAATTTAGTTGCGGGCCGGCTTTACACTAAACGATCGAGCTACGAATGTCTTGTGTTTTACAAGATGTTTTCACCAGATATTTTATATATCTGATCCAAGGCCATCACTAGTTGGTTTACGTATATTGATAGTTTGTCTGTAAGATAACTTGGAGCCTGGTCATGCATACTAAATTCTAAGATGAATGGAAAGCAAGTTCAGGTAGCGCTTTAAGAGCTTCTGTAGCGCGCTCGTACTTGCTTCGTGTTGTTATAACATTTGCGGCAATATTCTGGACCATTGTATTATGGCTATAATTTGCATAATCCATGCAGATGAGAAAGTATTAAGCCACACGCTATGGTCTTGATGGTCTTGAAGGAATTTATCGATCGTGAGTGTAGTTCTGATCTGCTTTAATTTTTGGATAATGCTCATGGCAACTCAACACTTTATCATCTTCGTTATGGATAATCTCTCATCTATGGTAGCACCTAAATATTGATGTCACGTGTTCTCGGAGTTTGGATACCATTAATCTTAATGTTTTTTTTTTGTTTTTGTTTTTTTTTTGGTTTTTTTTTTGCAGTTGCTGCAGCATATCTGGCACAGATGATTATATAAAATGTCTTTTCATCGTTCATCTTAGATTCGGCTCGAGAAATGAAAATTAAGGATCCTTTAAATCCGAATATCTTTTTATAGACACTTCAGCAGCAAAATTCACGCCCAGTGTTAGTGGTATAATATTATAGCCAGAAGATACCTAGCTGAGAGAGATAAACATGGTGATGATGCACGTAATTTTGATCTTTTGAAACTGTGTCAGTCCCTTGTTCGCAGAATACGAAAGGAATTTATTTGCTTCAAGGGCTGACTGAATTTCAATTAATGTCAAATTCAGTGGACGTTACAACGAAATTATTTAACTATATACATGCATGTAAATGTATTTCAAAATATGTGTGTGTGTGTGTGTGTGTGTGAGGGGAGGAGAGAGAGAAATGTAAGCGTGTGTGACAGTGGGATTACATGAGAAACAGACGATGTATACTTCACTATATATATATACATGGACAGTGTTCAGTATATCTTTATATTCCCACATACATTTATTGAAATAATAACCATAATTATATGTGCAGTTCTCCGGTAATTATGCAGAACTGCAACATCGTATTGCCAATAAATCAGCTAAACAGAAGAACTGCGATATTGTTATTTTTTTGTTGTAGACTACAATGACTTGTTGGCGTATACAGTAATGGCGTTGTTATTTATCATAATTCTACATGCTGGTGTCCGCCTCACAGTCACCTAGCTCCGGCTCGAAGGTTTAGTAAACCCTGTATGCATGCAGTGCAGTCAATTTTACAATAGGATATTTACAGAAAACGGCGGGTAAAAGTAGGGCAAGGCCCGAAGACAATCACCATGTTACGTCACAAGGCTTGTACTGTGATTACTGTCCTGCTGTCCATTTGTTTACTTGTCTTTTCAAAACATGTAAACGAACTTGGAGAAGAAACACGGTGAGTTTTTAATTATTTTTCTTTCTTTGCCGTTGTTATTATTTTACGTCCATTGTTTCTTTATCAGCTTACTTCCACAACTGTTTGTTTTTGCTCTTTTAAATATAGGCCTACTTATTAATTGTTGTTCTGAGACGGCGTTTGATTAACGTTTTGATTTTGTCTCTGTTTGGTTGTCCTTCATTCAGAGGGATATAGCAGAGCGCTTGTAACTCATTTTACTGTTATTGGACTACCGCTGGTATTGCGAGAGAGTATTTGACCTCAAAATCATACACACCCAGCCTTCCTAAATTCACTTGCGTGTCCTTGTCAATAAACGAAACTATACTACCTCGGATTCTCTGACATGAGAGAAAACGTTTTATATCTTGAAATTCTCTAATACAATAATGGAGATGCGGGTCCTTTAGGTTCATATTTCGTATATTATTCCTTGGCAGTGGCGTCATTTTATCTTCCAGAGTGGGGGCGGGGGGGGGGGGGGTTGACTCGTAGACAGACAGACAGACACACACACACACACACACATATATTCATGTATACCTTTTTAGTGCCTGTATGACACATTTCACACACACACACACATATATATATATATATATATATATATATATATATATATATATATATATATATATATATACAATGTACTTAATCACATGTCAAATATATTTCAATGAGGTATACGGTGTTAGAAATTAAGGTATTATGTTTCCAGTACCTGTTAAGTCTCAACCAGGTTTAGATATAATATTTCATAGTTAACTCATACATGGAAGCAAATTAAGTCTATATTTAAAAAAAATTTTTTTTGCTATATTTCATTTGCAATATATAAATAATGTTCTCTGAAAAGTGGGGGGGGGGATTGACCATTCCCCCGCCCCCCCCCCCCCCCTTGTCACAAATTTCGGAGGGGGGATATATACCCCAATCCCCCCACCCCCCTATATTGAGGCCCCCCTTCCTTGGACTTTATTGACTGTCTTTCCTGTTTCCTTTCCTGTTTCAGTATGTTACAGAAGGCCTATCAGTTTTTTTAACATGTGACAACCTCCTGGTTGTACTCTTGTTTGTACAGCTCGGGGTGCGTGGACGCGCGGAATGGAGACATCTACCCTCTGTGGCAGACGATGCCGGGACCAGACTCGTGTACTCAGTGCGTCTGTCTGCCGTGGGGGACCAGCTGCTCTGACGTCACGTGTCCTCTCCCGGACTGCGCCGACTTCGTCAAGTTGCCGGGAGACTGCTGTTTTTCCTGCCCAAATGGCAAGTCTAGTTAAGAATCGCTCTTATTGGTAAAGAATGGACGTTATTTTAGGATAAGGATGCTATTACGTAAAACAATTGACATATTGGCTTCCTTTATTATATACCTATAGGTCTACCTTCGGGATGGAGGGTTAGCCCGTCGCTGCTGCCATTTAATTTGCGCCGCCGCCAGCCACGTTAAGATCAAGCCGAGCCGAGCCAAGTTTATCAGGAGGCGCTGCTGATATTTCATTAAGCCGAAGTTAGCCGATTTTGTGCAGTTTAGTTCGGCTTGAGTAAAATTCATGCAAAAAGATAAATCTTTTAAATTAAAAAATGATCGAAACTTATACAGACTAATTCAAATTTAGTTTTGTTGAATTTGATACAAACAGACAAAGTTGAAGTTCCCCACATTATAATACATAGTACGTCAAGCCTGACACCCCTAAAAATAAAGGGGTCACACGTAATATAGATAATTTGTTTGAATATAATGGGTACTTTGTAACATCAAATGAATGGCTTTCAGATCAGTTAAAGCTAGCCGATATTTTGTAAGCCGAGTCGAACCACGCAACCCGGGTTACTACTAAAGTCGGCCGTCTTTTTGTCTAATGCAAGCCACATTTGTGTGGACCACACGGCTCCGGGCTCTAACCTGATATCTAAATCTGCTATCACTGCCGCATTCATTACGCTTCGGCTTTTTTAAATCAGTCCGGCTATTAAAGTCAAACTAATTTCAAATGGCCGAAGCGTAGTGAATGTCACAGCCGTAGACGTAACGCAAACATAGCGTTCTGTGTACACGATGTCACAATGAGGGCACGTCTGAGCAACATGTAGACAACCCCCGCTTTTCGTTCATCAATCTATCTCCGCTACGTTCAGAAAATGTTGAACATGTTCTGACTTTTGCGTCTGCGTTATGACCCATGAAAATGCAGCGTAATAGACCTTTCCCTCCTCGATTGCGCCATCTGTCGGCGATATATCACTCAGAGGGTTCGAGTCTGTTATAGTGTTATATTGACCAAAAAAGATATTTTGTTATATTTCGAATACTAAATGTTGTGATTCAAACACCTGTCTAACGCCCCGTCTCATATTACATTTCGTTTTACAAAGCTCACAATGCTGACAAATAGGACCCGAACACAGCAGACAACCATTAAGCGCAGTTAATGCGCATGCTCGAAGAAAAGGTCAATAAGGTGAACATATAACGTTACGTATGCGTTTCCATTGAAACGCAGGCGTTTCACATACGTTTTGTAACGTGGGCTGTTAAAAATACGTGAGCAAGTTAAAAAATAAACTGTTTGTTTTATATGTGATAATGCTAATTATTTTTATTGACACTAGGCCACACGACATGCCAGGCAGACGAGGTGGAGATTCAACCAAACTCCATGCATATGCGATGGAAAGAAGACGGCTGCCTAGAAACATGCACGTGTGGTTACCCTGTGAGCAGCCGAACTGGGAGGTGCAAGTCTCAATGCTTCAGTAAATGATACGTACCGAGATGGGTTATCATAATATCAATCCACGGTCCAGGAAATTTCAAAATCTAAATAAAACTTGCTGCTTATATAGCTCCTGGATCAGTTATATTTTGTGGAAATTTTAATTCGCATTTATATACCATGATTTTGCCTGAGCTTCTCTTGTTTTGTGTCTGTTTTTCGCACTTTGGATAATTCTTTGTAGGCGGACAGTGCTGTTACGCCATCCTATATAAGCGGTACTTACTTGCGTGCAAAATTCAATTAGGATAATACGGGGTTCCAACGGGATTCCTTGCTAATGAATTAGCATCAGTCTAAAAGGTATCATACCAATTAAATAATACAATTCATGATCGAAATTATGATGAATACTCAAGTTAATGCTTATAAAATACTTCAATCGTACCAACATATAAAACATTGTACAAACACAGAGAGACTGACCATGCAGTGACAGAATGTGTTTGTGAGATGATTGAGTTACCACAGTTGTGGCAAGTTGTAGCATCGACCCGATTATCAGCTAACAAACGAACAGAGGGTCAGTCTAATGAGTGCTATTACAATCACATACAATTTCTGGTGTTATACACCGTGTCAAGGCAGTACCAAATGATTAAGTTGGCCTGGCCCGGAACTCACACCGCGTCTCTGATTTTTGAATCACACGAGTACACTTAAGAATTCTGAGAGTATAAGAAATTCGACCAGAGGTTTTTAAGGTTAAAGGTCACACTCAAACGTCGTTGTTATATAAATGTATAACTGTTACAATACCTCATTGATGCGCAAATTAAATATGAGAACATCATTAAAATATCAGGCCTTGCACGTTTAACAAGGTCTACAGGCCTAATGTGAACCTTGGTAATTGGATATACGTCAGCTATAATGCCTCCATGCCGAACCGTTACTTTTCAAGTACATTTGTGACATGTATATGTACAATGCAAGTACTATACATTTTGAACCCGAGTATAAGCACTAATTACACAAACGTCACTCCTGAAATACTGGCTTGGATGTACAAAACACAATATGATTGTAGGTGGCGCCACCAATCTTGTGTACGAGAAAGATATCGAATATGTATGGACATGCAAAATTTCAGGCAGCTACTTTAAATCTCTCTACAGCCACGTGCACAGATGCATGAAACCCAAAAATAATTGTAGGTGGCGCCACTTGTCTTGTAACAAAACTATCCGAGACGTAGGGACATGCATAATTTCAGGATGATATGCCAGGTCACTCCTGAGAAATAAGCTTTGCCAAATGACACCCGTACAAAAAAAGTTCGATGCAGGTGGCGCCACCAATACCTAAATTTCAAATATGGCTCATGTGACCAACATTTGCAAAACATTTGGTGATGATAGCTCGAACCGTTTCTTAGATTGTAATTTTAGTATAATTCAGGGAAAAAGATCATTTTTTTTTTACAATTAAAAATGATCGAAACTTATACAGACTAATTCAAATTTAGTTTTGTTGAATTTGATACAAACAGACAAAGTTGAAGTTCCCCACATTATAATACATAGTACGTCAAGCCTGACACCCCTAAAAATAAAGGGGTCACACGTAATATAGATAATTTGTTTGAATATTATGGGTACTTTGTAACATCAAATGAATGGCTTTCAGATCAGTTTAAGCCAGCCGATATTTTGTAAGCCGAGTTGAACCACGCAACCCGGCTTACTACTAAAGTCGGCCGTCTTTTTGTCTAATGCCAGCCACATTTGCGTGGATCACAAGTTTGACATGTGACTGATTTTCCCGCAAAATTTGGCGCTACTAGCTCTGACGGTTTTTCATATAGCATAGGGTAACATAAGGCGGACGCCGCGCCATCGCATACTAGTAAGCTCACAGGTTGACTTACAGGGGCCCAATCAACTATCTGACATTTATAAACTAAAGGTAATCCCTTTTATCAAAATAGGCCGGAAAAAGTAGATAACACCGCACACAGGCTGCTTGTTTTGTTTATATCAATGTGTTTATAATATGTTGGGACCCACCAAAAAAAAAAAAAAAAAACAAACAAAGCAAATTCAACAAGGGCTTCTGGCAGCAAGTCAGATCAGCTAGAGCTTTGCAAAACGCGTTTTGAAACAAGTAACCTTTTTACCTCTGCATAAATACAACCTATCACCTTAGGTAACATGTTTTTCCCGTTTGTCAACATTGCTTTATTTACAACATGTTGTTGATAAACATGTTCATACATCCTTCACGGAGGTTTAAGAACTTTTCATAACCAGAATTACCCTTAGATCATTAATATACTAGTA